>JAJHZJ010000408.1:1095953-1695953 GCA_023548195.1 Bettongia penicillata ogilbyi | reverse complement strand
AAATGTTGGAGAGGATGTGGGAGAGTTGGCACACTAATTCATTGTTGGTAGAGCTGTGAGCTAATCCAACCATTCTGGAGAGCAGTTTGGAACTATGTCCAAAGGGCTACAAAAATGTGCATACTACCCTTTGACCCAGCAATATCGCTACTAGGACTATTTCCCCAAGAGATCATAAAAATGGGAAAGGGTCCTACATGTACAAAAATATTTATAGCAGCACTCTTTGTAGTTGCCAAAAACTGGAAATCGAGGGTTTGCCCATCAACTGGGGAATGTCTGAATAAGTTGTCGTATGTGAATGTAATGAAATACTATTGAGCTATAAGAAATGATGAACAAGAAGACTTCAGAGAGGCCTGGAAGGACTTATATGATCTGATGCTGAGCAAAAGTTGCAGAACCAGGAGACTTTGTGCACAGCAATGACCAGTGTGCGAGAGTTTTTTTCTGGTAGACTTGGAACTTCTTAGTAACACAAGAACGTTAAAAAAAAAAAAAATTCTCAATGGTTTTCTAAGGCAAAATGCCTTCCACACTCAGAGAAAGAACAATAGAATTCATTCACAGAATGTAGCAGATCACGTTTCTGTGTGTGTGTGTGACTGTGTGTACTATATCTCGATTTGTTATATGATTTCTTCCATTTATTTTAGTTCATCTACACAGCATGGCTACAGTGAAAACTTATTCAATAGTAAAGTATATGTAGATCCTATATAGGATTGTATGCCGTCTTGGGGAGGGAAGGGGTGGTGAGTGGGGGGTTATAAATGTAAGTTTTTTTGGTAGTGATTGTAGAACATTAACATAAATTAATTAATTAATTAGAAAAAGAATTAGAATGGAACAGATGAAAGCTAATGACTTTATAAGAAAGCAGAAATCACAAAACAAAACCAAAAGAATGAAAAAATGGAAGATAATGTGAAATATATCATTAGAAAAACAACTGACCTGGAAAATAGATCCAGGAGAGACAATTTAAAAATTATGGGTCTACCTGAAAGCCATGACCAAAAAAAGGAGCCTAGACATCATCTTTCATGAAATCAAGGAAAACTGTCCTGATATTCTAGAACTAGAGGGTAAAATAAATATTGAAAGAATCCACCAACCACCTCCTGAAAGAGATCCAAAAAGAGAAATTGCTAGGAACATTGTAGCCAAATTCCAGAGTTCTCAGGTCAAGGAAAAATATTGCAAGCAGCTAGAAAGAAATGATTCAAGTATTGTGGAAATACAATCAGGATAACTTAAGATTTAGTATCTTCTACATTAAGGAATCTAAGGGTGTGGAATATGATATTCAATAGTCAAAGGAACTAGGATTAAAACCAAGAATCACCTACCCAGAAAAACTGAGAATAATACTTCAGGGGAAAAAATGGTCTTTAAATGAAATAGAGGACTTCCAAGCATTCTTGATGAAAAGATCAGAACTGAAAAGAAAATTTGACTTTCAAACACAAAAATCAAGAAAAGCATGAAAAGGTATACAGGAAAGAGAAATCATAAGGGACTTACTAAAGTTGAACTGTTTACATCTCTACATGGCAAGACAATATTTGTAACTCTTGAAACTTTTCTCAGCATCTGGGTAGTTGGAAGGATTATACACATACACATACACACACACACACAGAAAGAGAAACAGAGATCATAGGGTGAGTTGAATAGGAAGGGATTATATCTAAAAATATAAAATTAAGGGGTGAGAGAGAAATGTATTGGGATGAGAGAGGGAGAAATGGAATGGGGCAAATTATCTCTCATAAAAGAGGCAAAGGAGGGAAAAAGGGGGGAGGTGAGAGGAAAAAAGTGAAGCTTACTCTCATTATATTTGGCTCAAGGAAGGAACAAAATACACACTCAATTTGGTATGAAAACCTATCTTACAACACAGGAAAGAAGGGGATAAGCAGGGTGGGGGGGATGATGGAGGGAAGGACAAATAGGAGGAGAGAACAATTAGAAGTAAACACTCTTGGGGAGGGACAAGGTCAAAAGAGAGAATAGAAGAAATGGGGGCCAGGATAGGATGGAGGGAAATATAGTTAGTCTTACACAACATGACTATTATGGAAGTCATTTGCAAAACTACACATATATAGCCTATGTTGAATTGCTTGCCTTCTCGGTGGGGAGGGAGGAAAGAAGACAAGTTGGAACTCAAAGTTTTAGGAACAAATGTTGAGTATTGTTCTTGGACATAACTGGGAAATAAGAAATACAGGTAATGGGGTATAGAAATTTACCTTGCCCTACAGGACAAAAGAGAAGATGGGCATAAAGGAAGGGAGGGCAGATTGGTGGTAGGGGTAATCAGAAAGCTCAGTGTTTTGGGGTGGAGGGAGGGGAGAGATGGGGAGAAAATTTGGAACTCAAAATTTTGTGGAAATGAATGTTGAAAACTTAAAATAAATTTTAAAAAGACAGGGAAACTGAAAAAATTAAAAAAAAAAAAACTTATGATGGAAAATATTATCTACCCACCTCCAGAAAAAGAACTATGGAGTCTGAATGTAGTTGGAAGCATGCTATTTTCAATTTTTTGGTTTTTTCTTTCTCCTGGTTTTCCTGTTTGTTCTGATTCTTTTTTACAACATGACTAATGTGGAATATGTCTAACGTGATTGTAGATGTACAGTCTTTATCAGATTGCTTGCTGTTTTGGGGAGGGGAGAAGAAGAGAGAAAGATCTGGAACGCAAAATGTTACAAAAACAAATGTTGAAAACTATTTTTATGTATGATTAGAAAAAATCAAATACCATGAAGTGGGAGCTTGAGAAAAAGACTGGAGGAAAGTATATTTTCTTATTTCTTTTTTGGGGCTAAGTTTGGTATGACATCTTATCGAATGATTTTTGAGTGCTGACTTTGGTTAAGGCACTGTAGCGGGCACCTAATGGCATTCGTGCCCTGAAGGGAATTTGTAATATAAGTAGGGTGCTTGAGACAAGTACATAAATAAGAAGGGGACATATGGATTACATGACAGTACAACTAAAAGTATTCAGTACTAACTGAATTGCTTGACTCAAAGAGCAGTGACTAGTTGTCTGATGTTAACCTAGCAGGAGGTCCCTACTGGAAAGCTCCAGGGATGCATCCTTGGCCCTCAACTGCTTAACATTTTCACTAATAACTTGAATAAAGGAATAGAAGACATATTGGATAACAGAGTCAGGCTTCAAAAAATAACTTAACTGAATGGGTTGAATTTAGTAAGATGAAATTCATCATGGAAAAATGCAAAGTCTCATATGGGTTAAAAAAAAAAAACCCTAACTTTATCACTCAACTGAAATTGCTCTCTCCAAAGTGATCAATGAGCTCTTAATGGGAAAATCTGGTGGTCTTTTCTCAGTCCTCTTCCCTTTTGACCACTCTGTAGCATGTGACACTTTGGACTTCCCTCTCCTCCCTTGATATTCCTTCTTCTCTGTCTGATCGCTCCTCAATCTCCTCTGATGGAAGAACAGCATTCTTGGCATCATCACCCTTTATTTCTTCCTTTCCTTTGGTCACCTGAGAAAGAGATATTCACACTCCTTCTTAAGGACAATCCCTGCTTGGACCTCTGATCCTTTCTTTCCTATTCATACTCCCGAAGGACCCTGGCTCCAGCAGGCAGACCCTTTCTTATACCTCCAATCTCTCTTTTAATGATATCCCTGATCCTTCAAAAAATAGAAAGGCTTCCCATGACTTCATTTTTCTCCACCTCTTCAGGGTTAAGCTTTGGGGAAAAGAGCACAGTAACTGTACTTCTACTTCTCCACCACTAACTCTTTCTCATCCCCCTTGCATTCAGCTCCAGTGTTTACCATTCTACAGAAACTGCTCTCTGGAATGCCACAAAGACTTTCTAATTTCCACGTATAATGTGGCTTTTCCCCAGTCCTCATGCTCCTCTTTTATGTTGCTGACCATACTCCCCTTACTAGAAAACCTCTGCTCCTGTGGTTCTGGGGACACTTTTAAGTGTGGCAATGTGGATGGAAAGGTGGAACTGGGAGTCAGGAAGACCCAGGTTCAATCCTCTCTGACACGCATGAGCAAGTCACCGAACCTCTTTCTCAGCCTCATCTATCAAACGGGCATAACAATACGTGTAGTATTTCACAAGGGCTTTGTGATGACCAAATAGAATAACGTATGGCAAGTGCTCTGCCAAACCTCACGGTGGCATGCAAATGTCGCTTCTTTTAATAATCTCTTGGCTGTTCTCCTACGTCCCTGACACTCACGTTCTTCCTGATGCCTTCATGTGGGTACTCCTCAAAGAGCTTTCCTTGGTTCTCTATATAGTCTCTCTCCAGACCCTTTCCCCTGTCAATCCCATTTCCTTTCTTTGGATTCAATAACTCCTCTACACAGAGCACTCCTTAATCTCTACCTCCAGTCCTGCTGTCTCTCCTGAGGTCCAGATCTGTTGGAGGTTACAAAAGGACATCCCCACAGGCATCTGTCACCAGCATCTCAAATGCACTTATGTCCAAAAGGAAATCAGTATCTTCCCTCTCTAATCATGCTCTTGTGATTTTGCTAGGCATAGTAAAATAGGTAAAACTAGAAGTAGCACCTCCACTGATCTTAGTCTCATAGAATCAGATAGAGATGGAAGGGACCTCTCAGGCCACGTAGTCTGACTGCTCCCTTTTACTGATGAGAAAACGGAGGCCCAGGGAGGTTAAATAATTTCCCCAAGGCAACAGGCATAGTACACATCTGTTTCCATGCTAGCAGCCTGTGGCTTGTCCTACTTCATTTCTCATAACCAATTGGCTATAAAGTCTTGTTGATTCTCTAGCCACTATCTCTTTCCCATCTAGCTTTTCTTCTCCATTCCCACAGACACCATCATGTTTACAAAACTTCATTACTATCTGCCTAAACAGGGGGAAAAAAACTGAACTTAGAATCACAGGACTTGGGTTAAATCTCACCTTTGAAAACTACCTGCATAACCTCAATTTTCTCATTTGTAAAATGAGGGGTGTGACCTACAGGGCCCTGGAGATTACTTATGGAGTTATTCTGATTCGATGAACCTGTGACTATCCTTACAGGCTTTCCTGCTTCCACTTTCTCTTTCCTCTTCCAAATTATTCTTCTCATTGTTGCCAGAATAATTCTTATGCATCGGTCAGGTTGCTGTAATCTATCATGTAAAGGTGGAACTTCCTTGCCTGTGGTTCAATGCCCTCTCTACAATGTAGGACCACCTGACCAGTTCAGGTTTTTTCCATATAATCCCACTCCATACACTCTAAATAGTCAGCCATATCATGCTGAGTTTTCATGCGCCTGCATTTGATCAGACTCGATTCTATGCCTGAAATGCCCTCCTACTCCCATCTTTGTCCATTAACTCCCACCTCCCATGTATTTTATGTCCTCCATGAAGCTTCTTTCATGCTCTTCAAACTTTGCACAGTACAGTTTACTTGAGCATCAGGCATTTTTTAGGACTTTGCACATAGTAGGTGCATAATAAGTGTCTACTATTTTTACTTATCTCCTTTACTAAACTCCGTATTCCAAGAAGGCAGAAAACAGCAGTGCCTTGTGCATAGTAAGGACTTAATTGGCACTTGTCAAATAAAGGTAATTATGGGAATGTTTTGACATAGTAGAAGCCTAGATTTCACAACCATGGAGATATAAACATGGGTCTTCAGCCACTACGTGAATGTACTCTGCCCAAGAAGATAAAAAAAAACCCATGAAACTATGAACTATGTCTGTTGGGTGGACTGCCTAAATCTGGACTGTGTGACAAGGGGAAATGTTTAAGACATGATGATTTACTGGGAACATTCAGACAGCTAAGGATGACTCATAACCGCAAACTCCTTTCCTTTTTTTCACTCAAACATGTGAGAGTTGCTCTCACAAGGCTTGGACTGGCTGTTTTGCATGGGGAAGCCTAAGCTGCTCAAGACCCTGGAAGTTGTACTGACAGTTTGGGAAGAAAGGAAGTGATTTTGAGATCAGGACAGTAGGGTGGAATTTTCTGCTAGATTAAAGCAGCATGTTTTTTTTTGAGAAGCATTTTTAAACAAGGTGTTGGGAGAGAACACACTGAGAGGAGGGGGCTAAATAACCTGTAAGAAGTAAAGACCATTAGTAGAATTGATTTTAAATAAATCTCATGTCATATAAGTTTAGTATTTAATGACTATGCTGGTCTAGCAATACAGTGATGAATAATATATTCAAGCGTTTAAAGACCATGCTCTGAGAGAGAGTCCTCTGCCTAGGCCCCTGGGTCTACAAACCTCTAAGGTCCAATCTATCCCAAAACCTAGACTCAGGAGCCAGTGCTGGCTTGGACTCCAGTTAAAATGTGGTTATTTTTTCAGTCTTTTAATATTTTAGGATGATTCACAGAATGTTACAGATTGGAAGTAATCAAAGATCATCTATCATAACTCCATTTCTCTCTCTATTCAGATTTAAAAAAACAAAACCAGGAACTAGTTCTTTGACCAAGGTCATGCAGCTGATCAAGTAGACCATTTCTATATCTTAACTGGCCATCAAAGTAAGAAAGCTTACTTTCTTTAGTGGTGGTAAATAAGACAATGAAATCCAGGGAGGCAGAGTTTTAAAGGATAGAGGAGACTGATGTTATGATTCAGAGTACTAGCTGGAAAACAAGCTCTTCTTTCCTCAGTGACATTAGTTGGGCCCTTCTCTTGTGGAGACAGCCTTGAGACACCACATGCAAGCCAAGGATCTTGTCAAGGTATTAAGACAAACATTTCACTGACCTATGACCACTATCATTAACTTTGACAAACCTTTGCCCCTCTTTGCAGGGTCTGTTTTAACTGATGACTTCTAATGCCTTTTCAGCTCTACAATTCTGTTGCTATTGAATCAACAAAAAAGTTATTGGACCAAACTGAAATTAATACACAGAAAAGAAATGCAATAACAAAATCCTAGCATTTCAGAGCTTAAAGTAAACTTAGAGATTGTCACATCCAATTCCCCCATTATCTAGAACTGAACATGAAGGAAGCTGAGGAAGTCGTTCAAGGTCACATGGACAGAGAAGGGGAACAAGAAAAGTAAATTTCTTTTACATTTCAACTGGTGGCCACTAAACCCCGTCGTTGACTAAATCTTCCTCTTGCCTACGATGGATGTAATATTATCAGTTATGGCACAATTAAAGGCTTTATAATAATTTTCAAAGGGCAACTAGCTGACACAATAGAGAGACTGCCAGGCCTGAAATTAGGAAGACTCACCATCCTGAGTTCAAATCTGGCCTCAGACACTTATTAGCTGTATGACCCTGGGCACTTCACCTTGTTTGCCTCAGTTTCCTCATCTGTAAAATGAGCTGGAGAAGGGAATGGCAAACTACTCCACTGTCTTTGTCAAGAAAATCTGAACAAGAATACTTTGAAAATAATTTTCATTGTTTGCTCTAGGCTTTTTAGCGGCTACTAAATTATGAAATACACCAGGGTCTCTGAAGAACTAAAAATGAGCCCCATTACTTGGAGGTGAGATGCAGTGTGGTATAGTGATTACAAAGTCTGCCTTGAAGTCAGAGAGAACTGGACTGGAGTCCTATCTCTTATATATACTGTTTATGGAACCCTGGGAAGGTTATTTAACCCTTTGGTGCCCTAGGCTACTCTGAGAGCCTGTATCAGTAGAAGGAATTTTCCTGTGCTATTTCATCACAGGTAAGATGCTCCCTGAAAAAAAATCACTCATGGAACAATGAAGGAAAAGGATGTTATTGAAGAAACATATGACTGAAAAAGAAGATGGGCTGCTCTTGTGGCAAACGAAGAATAATCGTGGGTATCCCGGTGTTAAGAAAGTGAGGGTGGACCCCCTTTCAAGAATTTACGGGAGGAAAGGGACAAGACGGCAGCAACATCCACATCGGACTGATCCATCAGAGTAGAGTACTCTAGTAGCAATGACGCTGTACTCTGACAACTTCGCTGAATAAAATCATCCTATGCTTAATGTTACAGTGTTAAAATGAATACATAAATCCTGCTCAAGCACAGCAGAGAAATCCACAGAGGGATCTATGAGGGAAGCATTTGTTGTTTCATTGATGTCTTTTAAAACGTCATTTGCTGATATACATATTTCTTTCCATTGTACCCTCCCTTGTAACCATGGAAAACAGATAAGCAAACACATCAACAAAGAGATTCCATCTGAATCTGTGTGGGTATTAATATCAATATCTATATATGTATATAAGCAATTCAGCTCCTGCAGGTTCCTTCCTCTTTACCAAGAGGAGGGAAATAAGTTTCACCATCTCTTCTCCATGACTAAGACTGGTTATTCCAAATTAATGGTTTAGTTGCCTAAGCAGCATAAAGTTTTATATATGGAGACAAGAAGACCCAGATTCAAATCCAGCCTTATACACTGATGACCTTGGGCAACTTGTTTAACCTTACTTTACCCGAGGTTCCTCATTTGTAAAATGGGGACCATAATGGTGATTACTTTCCAGGGTTGTTGCGAGGGGAAAATGAGCTAGCATGTGTAAAATGTTTTGCCAACTTTAGAGTGTTATATGAATACTAGACATTATTTTTATTATTTTAGTGGCCATTGTGCATATTGTTCTCCTGACATCTTGCTTTCTTTGGAAAATAACTACAGTTTCCATTAAATGAGTTTAGGATCATCTGACTTAGTTTAAGGGGATCATACGTCTCATCTACTAAAATCATCTAATTTTTATGGATGAAGAAATGTGATGCCCTACAAGATGGTTAAAGGAATGATCAAAACAGTTCCCTGTTGTGTTCTGGTGAGAAAAGGAGGAATTCTTTGCCTTAAAGATGCACTTAAGCATACAAGCAGTGGGAGATCTTGTGTCCTACATTCATTTTGTCAAAAAGACAAACACTAGGAAGGAGAACTCATAAAGCAGGACCATGAAATGATGAAATACCAAGTTAAAATTAGACCTGCCCTCACTCTATGAAATACAAATACCTTGAAAGCAGCGTATTTAAACAAAAATTTTGTCATCCTCCCCTCAGGTCACTCAAGGAGTACTGTAGAAAATGGATATGAAAGAGGTTTCTGGGCTCTTTGTGAAGTTTCAACCCATAATACAACTATCTAGTACATCAAAATGCTTTATGAAAAGGTAAATGAAGGTTACTGGCTTATATTAGAAACAATAGTTAAAAAAACCAAAACAGTAATTTTAATTTAAAAATATGAAATAGTGAATTGACTAGAATAACTAAGGTATGAAGACAATATATTTTTAAATACTCAGATTTTGAAATATGTGCGGCTTTTTCCCCTTGGAATTTAGCCATGAATTTCACAATTTAAAGTTTACATGTAGTGTAGGAAATTACATATATTGCAAACAAAAATTACTTACATTATCATGAGATATTTGAGATCTATATCTTCTCCTTTTAAATCATACTTGCTAGTCAGTGAAAGTGAAATTTCTGTCTTCAAGAGCTGATTTAGTGTATTTTCCTTGTTAGGGTCAGTGGGACCAACAGCTCCTTCCCCTGTAGGAAAAACAAAGATTTATTCCATTAGCTCACTCACTTATTACAATAGCATGATTACCAAAACGTATATGAAAAAGGATTCCTGGAAAAGATAAACTCTTATCAAATTACTAAGAGTATGTCTGAACAAACCATTTTCTCATATATCTATCTGAAAATGACTTTCAATTTCCTATGAATGTACTTAGAGGCATTTATCTCTTTGCATTATTACAAAAATACACACCAAAACCAGTTTAAGAAGAAAAAATGCTATAATACCTCTATGAAAATACCTTAAAAACCTGGTTTTAATGGCTGAAATTTTTTTAGGAAGCCTTTTGGTGTGTGTGTGTGTGTGTGTGTGTGTGTTATCAGAAAACAAAAAATGTAATACCTAGAACACCAATTCATAAAATAACAGGTCTGAATAGGTTGCCCTATTGTGCATATCAAAATTTGATGATATATCCTTTCTCCTATAACTTGATCTGTACTAGGACAGAAAGCCAGAAGATGACTGGTTATCACTTGAAAGGATATCAAGTCAGCCTCTCCAAAGTATCAAAGCACTTTGAAGGACAAAGAGGAGACAGCATATACTAGGTCAAACTCTCTTGGATACCACCTGGATCAGCGTTCTCTCTCAGACCCTGATGGAAACAGCTCAGGACCCTAAAAGCATTTGGAATAGCAAAACTTACAGCCCAGAGTCAAATATTTCAACATCATAAACTGATATGATTCTATCAGTGCAAATGATATTAAGGAAGGGGCATTAGTATCTGCTTTGTTATTGCTCCCTAAGAAATTTGCCATCTGACTTGCAATTGAAACTTCCATGTTTTGTCTCTACATTAGAATGTGAAGTCCTTGAGAGCAGGGGCTGTCTTAATTTTCTATTTGTATACCCAATGCTTAACACATACTAAGTACTTAATAAGTTATTCATTCATTCACTCATTTGTTCATGACTGGCAAAAAAAAAAAAATCTTACCAAGAAAAGATTCCACATCAGGGACTTCTCCTAGACCTTCTAGCAGCTCATTCAGTGGGTCGTCTTTTTCAGAAGCAATTGCATCTTGGTGTTCTAGCAGCAGCTTAATATAAAAAAACCATAAAGACAAAAGTCAAACGAGTTAATCCTTAATCTGCCACCCAATGTTTGGATCCTTTCTTAGTTTTTTATGGATACACTACTTCTATTAAATGTAGCTGAGAACATGAATGTGGAGTTGGCATTCAAGGGATGGGAGTGGAAAGAAAGACTTTTTTCCTTTGTCTTAGAGCACAGGGAAGCAGCAAAATAATAGGAGCACACAGGAATACATAGTGCTGCTATCATACCTTTTAAGTACTTCACCTCATGAAGTTTCCTGATCTAGCCTTGCTACCAAACTTGCAGAACAGATAATATTCCATTTTTTTAACTTTATGGATCTAGATAACATGTGATTGAGTGATGCATCATGTGATGATCCATCATGAAGAGGGTCTAAACCCAGTAGAAACATGGGACCTAAGCAAAGGGAATAAATAACACTTCCAGCTTCCTGGTGCTCTGTATACAAGAGCTACATAACATGGTGTGAATTGAATGAAGGATAGGTTATTGAGCTACCAAGAAATTCAAACACTGGGAAGGGACCCATGACCAATTCCCATTTGAAATGCAGCTTTAGTTTCTGCTATTGATTAAGAATTGATTAGACTTGAATACTTGTTCTACAACAATTTCCTGTTGCATTTTGAGAGGAATTGTTTGCCTCTAGAATGCATGTAAACAAGCATGCAGTGAGAATTTTATGTTCTGTCCCCACTGTGCTGAAGAGTCAGTGGCTGGTACAGTGGCTGGCATATAGTAGATGCTTAATAATTTCTGCTGATTGATTGATCCTATCCCGTAAAGTGGATAACACATAGAGAGCTAGGATAATAAGAAAGTTTCTCATACTATAGAATTTTTATACTATAAAGAAGTAACTACAGGAGTATTAGAGTACTGGCATATTAGAATATAAACATAATTACAGGATTAATATCCTATAGTCTGAAAAATAGGGTATATAAAGGATTTGAAGTCTCTTTGGGAGGAGGGGGGTGGTTCTATTTTAAAGATACACTAGCTTGTCAAAGGCCAAATAGTAATGTGAACTCCGGCAGTGGACTGTGATACAACAGTGTCTCTATTTGTATGCTTTCTTATCTAAAAGAGATCGTCTACACAATAGCACTCCTTCCAAGTCATATTTCTTTTAAATTTCTGCTTCTAGCTTACCACACAATGGAATCTAAGCCAGTCCCTAAATAGGTTTCACATGATTTCACTTCTGCACCAAATTCCTATTAAGGAGTAACTGGAATAAGATTCCACAGAGAGAAACAATTTACTAGGTATTTTTTAGTGTGTATAATATATATACACATGCATACACACATACACATAAATATATACGTATGTAAAATCCCCCTTAAATTAAGAATTAAAAATTGATTGGACTTGGATATTTTTCCTGAAACAGTCCCAAGCTGCACTCTTGGAGGAAGGGGTTACTTGCCTTTAGGATGCCTGTAAACACACACAACATGAAGATTTTATGTTCTATCCCCACTCTGCTGAAGAGTCATGCTTAATAATTTATGTGCTGCATTGCATAAGATGTACAATTTCTCCTATTCTGAAAGGGTATCCCTTTTATTTTGGGAAATCGCCAAATCTCAGTAATTGGAAGGGACCTGAGTGCAACTCTCCTTAAAAACCTCCAGCATCTCTATTGCTTCTAGGAACAAATGCAAACCCTTTAGCCTGGCATTCAAAGTCTTCCAGAATTCAGCTACAGGTATCCCAGTTGTATTTCCTTTTGCTCTCCTCCCTCTTCCCAATGCTACTTTCCAGACATATTGGACTACTAGCTGCTCCTCAACATATCTCCTGCTTTTATGAATTGACACAAGCCATTCCCCATGGCTGGAATGTGCCCTCTCTCCACAACTCAGTCAGAAATCTCATCTTCTTTTGAAATTTAGCTTGCTTAAGTAATCTTCTCCTTTAGGAAGCCTACCCTTCTCCTATCATTTCTGAGGCAGCTCAGTGGTGTAGACAGAACCTCAGACTAGGAGTCAGGAAGACCTGAGGCCAATCCCCAGACTCCTTCTAGTCAGGTGACACTGGGAAAGTCACTTAATTACTGATTGTCTCACTTTCCTCAACTATAAAATGAGGGTAACAATAGCATCCACCACCTAGGACTGCTCTGAGGATCAAGTGAGATATGTGGAAAGGGCTTAGAACAGTGCTTGGCACATAGTAAGCACTTAATAAAGCCTTCTCTCCCTTCCTCCCTCTCTCTGTTCCTCCTTCCCTCTTTCATTCCTTTCTATCCTTCCTATTTTCCCTTTCCTTGAGGACAAGTACTTACTTGTTTTCGTCTTTGTATTCTCAGTATCTAATACAGTGCCTGGCACATAGCAGATGTTTTATAAGTTGATGTTAAATTGGATTTATGACTATTTCCCTCATCATCATGTAGCCACTGTGTTGAAATGCTCCCAGTAAAATAGAGTATCATCAAAAGGCTAGACAGATCCTGCCCCTCATGAACTAGTCCCCTGCTTGTCTACAATTTTTTTTGTTCAGAAATCTTGTACTACTATATGTGATTTTCTGATTTTTATAGGAACTTACAGAAGAGAAGCAAATTGTCTTTATCTGATTTATGCAACTCACTTTCTCAGCTGGTCATTCAGCTATGGCAATGAATAAAAATAAAAGGGACACCTAAAAAGACATTCAGGACCCCCAAGGGACCCCCAATTTGTGGGATGCAAATACATATGGCTTGGCAGAGTGAGGGATGGGAGGTACTCCTCTGATGACCAACACTTTAAGAGAGCAATGACAGCATGAGATAATTTCCTTACGATATCTTTGGAAGATAGAAGACCCCAGAGTCAGAATGTCATCTATCCCATAAACCACAAGTTTTAGTTCATTAAAAAAAGTTTATCAAGCAAGTTTTAGTTCATTAAAAAAAAGTTTATCAAGCAATTGTAGATGTCACTCAAATCTCACTGATGGGAAGGTGAAAACACAACTGTACAGAATGACATTTCATCATTTTCTATGGGTTTTTAATTACCAGTGCTATACTTGACTCTCAATAAAAAAGGTAACTCCATTAAGAATCCCAGAAAGAAATTTTGGAGAAGATTCTATTTAGGAATAAAAATTATTTAGTAAATAAGTTGGCTCTACTTTATCTTCAAAAAAAATTCCTTAATATCCTTAATATCTTTAATTAATTAAGGTATCCTTAGTATCTTAATTCTTAATATCTTGGAATTCCTTAAAATATCTTAAAAAAATCTCACCAAGGGAGTCTCTTGGTCTTTAAAAGTATGTAAAAAGAAATTAGTTATACCCTCTCATCATAGTTCTTTACAGGTATTTGTTGATGACACTTATATATGAGGCTCACAGATATAGCCCAGAAGTCATATATATATAAGCCAAAGGTATTGCTTGAGACCAAAGGAAGATCCTCTGAAGGCTGTTGGTAATAGGGTTGGGATGTTGCCTTTACTCCCCATCTCCTGAATGGAGGAAAGTTCTTATCTGTCAGGGAGACAATGACCAAGTCTAGAGAGGATTTCCCAGGGGTAAGAGGTCAGGATGGGTTAAAAGGGGGATGTGATATCCTTGTAAGAGGTTAAAAGGTATAGTCATAAAGCAAGGAGAGTCTCCATGAAGTAACACATTCACAATCTAACGTCTTAATTAGGCAGTATAAAAATATCAGCAATTGCACTTAAATGAAATGTTACAAAGGAACATGAGTAGGAAGGCTTATGATCAAGAAATCTGGGGAATAAAAATAAAATGACACAGGCTTATGTATGCTTAAACTAAAACTTTTGTTAAAATAACTACCCTTCTTCAAATAACCACCTTCCCCCAAGACAAACAAACAAAAACCAGCCCCATAAAATCTAAGGACAGCTGAAAAAAATATAGCGATGGTCCGGGCCATTTTTCATGCCAAGCTAATCCCTTTCTACTTACAGAATGAGTGTTGATGATCTCTTCTATTGATATATATATGATAGGTTTGTTGACGGTGACCATGTCTGTATACTCATCAATATTAAACTGATCTTCAGGCTCAGGCACATCACATGCTTCCTGGAAAAAGTTTCTAACAAAGAAGAAAAGAGAGGAAAAGATAACACAAAAATTACCGAGGTGAACAGTCTCATCAAAATAATGTTTGGAGAACGTGCCCCTTGGACAAGGCAGGAAATCTTTCCTAATCTTCCTCTTGGAGGATTTTCTATGAGAACCTCTTATCTCTGGGACATGCCAATGTACCTCCCCCAACTTATTCATATTTGGTGACATTATAGTATCCAATACAATATAGACATCTCTATGCCTCTGAGGCTCATCTGACGGGTGACATGAGAGATGGGGATTCCTCTGTTGATGCCTATTTGATCAAGTACTCATTTGCTCAAATGAAAGAAAGGATAGGAAAATTGTGGGATAAGGTTTAATTTTTAAAAAATATTCCCAGATATGTAAGTCAAGTGACTAAAAAGGAATCTTTTACAGAAAAGTTGTGAAATGCTTGATATGCAAAATAAGTACATGTCATCTGACATAAAAAAGTTCAAAATAATACAATAAAATGCAATTTGGTGACCACTGGTCATATTTCATACTTAAACTCATATTAGTGTCTGAGATGCTGAAAACCTTGGGTAAAATAAATGATATCATACCTTCTGTCTTAAAACTTTAGTTGAACACGTAAGTAGGAACCAGCATGTGATGAAACTACTGTTGTTAACTAAAATTGCCTATCACTCTAGTATTTTTTTGTTCACCAAAACGTTTACTACTTTAATTCAAAAGCAAAGATGGAGATTAAACAGTGCTACATACACAGAATATAGATATCCCAGAAATCACAGTATCTGGAAAAGAGAGCCTATTCCAAGGGTGGGGAATCTGTGGCTTTGAGGACACACGTGGCCCTCTAGGGCTTCAAGTGTGGTCCTTTGAATGAATCCAAATTTCACAGAACAAATCCCTTTAATAAAGTGAAGAACACTGTAATATATACCAATCCATTTTTCAAATATTTGGTTCAATCCTTAGTGGTCCTCTGTCTCTAGCAGACCCCAGGTTCAAATTTTGCCTATGATACCTACTAGCTTGTGTGACCATGGACAAGTCACTTGACCTTGGTGAGTTTCAGATAATTATCTAAGGTGAAATGGGAGGCTGTGATCTTCAGTAAAGGGAGTTAAATCATAAAAGTAGAGTTTTAGTCTACAAACACTAAATCCTGAAGAATTCTTGTAAGCTAGATTTATGGAACTGCATAAAACTAAACACCAACTTCTTGAAGGGAACTCAGGTCTAAAACCTATCTTCCTAGCATTCTGATGATTCAACAATAGGCATTTGGAAAGCATTGGAAAAATCATGATGTAAATATGGCTAGCAAATCTGCCTTCGAGCATACCATATCATCAGAGTGTCAGGTATTTAGAGCAAGAAGAGCTCTGATCAGTCATTGAGTCCCATTTCCTCCTTTTATACTCAAGGAAATCGAGGCAGAGAAGTGAAGTGATTTTAGCCCAGATCATACAACTAGTATGTGTTTGAAGTGGAGTTTAGACTTCCTGACTTCAAGTCTAGAGTACTGGCTACTATGATCTATTGCTCAAACCCTTTTTTTTTTTTCCAATATCCAAAGTCTTTGGTTAATTATGAACCCAGAACTTGCTTCAACATCAAAAATCATCAGAACTACAATGGACATAGGCATTTCTGAGCACAAGAATTGGCTTATCAGATGGGAATAACTGAGGACCCATATATGCCCCTGCTCTATTCCATATAGCCTTATCCCTAGAAAATTCCATACCACATCTATTCTGCGGCATTGGTGGGAATACCTGATCTAGTGCTGGGCATTAAAAAGGTAGGAATGGGCAGACAGAGAATCTTTTTCTTAAAATGAAAAGATCTGAGTCAAGTTCTCCATCCATTTTAAACTCCCATATTTGACAGCAACTGCTTCTCTAAATGTTAAGGTCAATCAGTGTCTACGTTAGCTCAGGAAAAGGAGAGCTCTTGCACAAAACTCATCAATCCAAACTAGATTTACTGAAAGATATTCTTTATATTCCAACCAAGGTCTCAGTAAGAGTATAGAACATGGAAGCTAGAAACATCCAGGTATTTGTCAGGGCAATAGGTGTTATGGAAGGGAAAGAAGAAGGGTAGCAGCTTAAAATGGTTTCCCAGTTTCTCTCTTTATTACAGGAAAAGTCTCATTTTTGCTGAATTCATTTGTCCCCTGGAGTTCAATAGGAGTGACCGGTGGAGAAGGGATTCTGTTACCTTCACTTCCACATTAATCTTTGAGACGTCTCGGTATTATCATTGGTTGAAGGGGTGATGAAGGGAGCAAAGGAATGGAGGGAAGAGTCTGACTCAACCCATGGCTGACTTTGAGCTTGGTCTCATAGACTCAGGGGCCAAGAAACTTTCCCAGAACCCAAGGACCCATTTGTGCTGCAGAGGGGCTCATAAACTCATAAGGGGCTATGTGACAACACGAAGAAAAACGATGCCAAAGTTTACTTAGAGTCTTAATTTCTATTTAATCCAACTCCTGAATCACTCTCCAGACTCTAAAACATGCTGTAAGTCCAAGAAAGGGGCTAATGTTTCTCTTATGGTTGTTTTGTTCAATTCTCACATTTTTAAAGGTAGAACACAAGGTCTGGGAATGGGAATTTACTTATTTATTTTTAACATGAAGAAAATTCCATGGAAGAAAATTTGGATAATAAAGGAAGTAGGAAAAAAACCCTTAAAATGGTAAAGAGGGATCTTTCTAGGGAATATATTCTATACTTCTCTTAAACCTTCTTAAAGAAGTGTATAAATAACTTATGGTGACCAATATTTTGTACACTCTATGTGACCAAGTCAACATAGGTCGTTTTCTCCAGGGTTGGACAATGAGGCTTAGTCAAAGAAAAATGATTTACAATGTAGGGATGTGCTCCTCGACACAGGGAATATAATAATTCCCCTTTTCCTAAATTTCTTTAAGTGAAGACAAGAATTCAAGAGAAGGGAATATTTCTACCCTTGCCTAAAGTTCCAAACTGAGACAAGTCAGCAAAATAACAGCCAAGATTATCATGTCCTTAAAGAGAACATTAGAGTGAGAGATGCTTCCAACTGCACAGATCAATTTATTGTTTACAAGGGACCATCTAAACACATATTTTGGGAGTAACTCCTTAGCAACTGAGTGGTGCAGTGCATAGAATGATGACCCTGGAGTCATTTGGACCTGAGTTCAAATGCGACCTCAGATACTTCCAAGTTGTATGACTTTGGGCAAGTCACTGAAGTCTGTTTGCCTCAATTTCCTCAGCTGGAGAAGGAAATGGCAAACTACTTCAGTATCTTTACCAAGAAAATCCCAAATGGGCTCATGAAGAGTCCTATATGACTAAATTCAATGGATAACAAAAACCACACAGAATATTCTACCTCATAAATCCCTGCACTCAATATTCTGAAGAATCAGTACAAAGGTCATGAATTACACCCCACCTTTAGTACATGCAACAAATTGGATTTTCCCAGTCCATCAAGTCAAAATAGATGGTTTCCTACAAGTGTTTCCTGCAAATGAGACAGGCTCTTCCTGAATGGGAAAGTGTTCTTTAAAAAGAGAAATATATCACACCCATTATTATTGTAAAGATGAAAGCATGCACCCCTGAAATTTTCCCAGTAAAGACAAACCCATGTTGATGTCAGAAAGATTATTTCACTTAGTGTTTTCCAGGAAAAAAAAAACAACCACTCAGTTATGAATGATTTAGTGTAAATGTGTGACCTAAATTACCTTCACAAATAAGAAGCTTAATGCAATCCCAAGTGAGAGAATATGAAGCCCAACACACTGAGCAAAGAGGTCATCATGATGTTATAATAAAGTGAAGGGGAATATTTTCTACTATTCCATTCAGTTAAAATTCTGATCTATAGCATCATACTTGAAATTAAAGATCCACTGGCTAAGACTTAGAAATATTTTGCCTTCTGTTGACTTAGTTACTAAGAGGTTATTTGGTTTTAACAGACTGTGACTTGGATCAGTAAGAAGGAAAATGAAAAGGAAACATCATTATAATCTATTTTTAAAACACAACACCCTACAAGAATATGCTTTTATTTAAATTTCATTGGCAGTTCTTAAGGGCCTGAGAAGATACTTTTATTTAAATTCCACAGGCAGTTCTAAGTGCCTCATATCTGTGAAGTACCATTGGTGGACATACATAGCTAGGTGAGGCACAGATCCTGCACTTCAGAGTAGAATCAAAATAAGGGAAAGATGTAGACAAATGTAATTCAAGGGAGAATGTGATAAGTGTAAATAAGAAGTTTAGTAAAGTTGTGTCAAGAAATCTGAGAGACTACTTTTATCTGGGGATACGAGGGAAGTCTTCATGAGGAAGACGCTTTCCTGGGTGGGGCTTGAATTAAGGAAAGAATGGTGTTGGCAAAGACAGGGAGAAGGAGGAAATAGCACATGGATAATAGCCCAGTTTGGCTACAAAATTTCTAGAGTTATTTCTAGATAAGGCTAGAAGAGAAGGAAAGAAACGAACAATCATTAAGCGCCTACTATGTGCTTAGGCACTACAGTAAGTGCTTTACCAATGTCTCATTTGATCCTGGGAGCCTGGTGCTATCATCACTCCCATTACACAGCTAAGGGAGTTGAGGAGACAGAGATTAGGTGACTTGCCCAGAATCATCCAACTAGTAACCATCTAGGGACATATTTGGACTCAGTTTTTCCTGACTCTCAGCCCAGTGTTCTAGCCACTTGCCACCTAGTTAGAACATAAAATATAGTTACAATATAGAATGGAGAATGAGAAGGATAGGTTAGAATGCAATTGGGAAAAATCTTGAATACCAGAATAAAGGGTTTATATATTTATATGACAGACAACAGAGATGTCTTTGAAAACAGAAGTGACAAGATCAGTCTTAGGAAGACAATACACACAACGGTACAAAGGTTGGATTTAAAGGTGAATTAAGAAGACCTTTTATGGCAGTCTAGTGAAGAATTGACAATGGCTTAAACTAGAGTGGTTCCAATGGAAAGGAGAGGATAGATTGAAGAGAATGGAAAAGTATCCAAGTAGAATCTACAGGATTTGGCAAGTGGATATATGGGATGAATGAAAAGCCAACCATGACTCCAAAATTACAATTCTGAGTGACTGGTGGTTCCATGAATAGAAATAGAAAATTTGGAGGGACACTTACAGGAGGAATTAAGTCCAGTCATCGAGTGTCCCTGCCTCGGGTCTTTCTCCACGCAACTATCAAAGTCATCTTTCTCAAGCGTAGTTGGGACCATGTTTCCTCCTGCTTAAGTTGCAGTCACTCCTGATCATCTTTAGGATCAAAGATAGAGCCCTGTGTTCATCATTTAATGCTCTTCCTAACCTGGTCCTTCCTACTTTCAAAGTCCTCTCTATACTCTTATTCACTCCAAGATCCAGGGATAGTAGCTTACTGAAGTTCCTTGAATACTGCACTCTGTTTCTCAACTATGTGCCTCAGTACTGGCTGCCCCCCCCCCCCACATACCTGGAATGTTTCCTTTTCTGACAGTTGCTTCTTAGTTTCCCTGACCTCTTTTGAGACTCTGATCAAATCCCACTCTCTGCTGGACTCTCTCCAGGCTCTCCAGCTTCTGATGTCTTCCCCTCTGAAGTGACTTACCATTTATCATATGAATCTTGTACATCACTGGTTATTTATATGTCGTTTACCCCATTAGAATGTAAGCTTTGAGGGTTGGGACTGGTTTTATTTTTCCTTATATCCTCAGAATTTAACAGAGTTACCAGCACAAATTAAGACTGACAGATTAATCTGAAGTTTGAATAGGGTACATATGTGAAGCTATCTAGTTGGCTATTGGTTATCTGGGACCGGAGCTAGAGGGAGAATTTGGGAACAGAACTCTAGACTTGAGAAGTGATAGTCAAAGCCTTGGGAATGGAGGAGATCACAAAGAGAAGAAAAGATCACCAAGGACAGAGCTACCATGGGGAGTATGAGGAACCAACAAGGGAGACCAAAAAGGAAGAGATGTAGGTAGGAAAAGAACTATGAAATCAGTCTTGAAAAGAAATATTGAGGAAGAGGTTGTGGACAGGTTGCAAATCCACCAGAGGTCAAGGACAGAATAAAAAGCTTTTAGTGATTAGTGTCATTAGTGATAAGGATCATTTTGTGTCCTTAGAAAGAAGAATAAAGCCAGAGTGATTGAGATGAATGGGTAGTGAGCAACTAGAGGTAGTAAACATAATTATTCTTAATGTTAGGCATAGATAGGTAAGATGGCGCCCAGGTGAATGGGAGCAATGTTTTGAAAGGCAGCATGATATTGGTAGAAAGTATACTGAACTTCAGGCCTGAGGATTTAGGGACGAATTCCATCTGTGCTGCTTAATTCATAAGTGAATTTGGGCAATCCAAATTAAATTAGGGCACATCAGTTTCCTAATCTCTAAACTGGAGATAATATTTGCATTATCTTATAATTTTGTTGCAAGAATCAAATGACAAAGTATATTACATCTGCCTTCCTATCCATCCAATTAAGGAAGCTATAATTATTTCTGTTAAGATGGCTTCAATTCTCTTCTCAGATTTCCAGGAAAGTTCAAACTGATTTGAAATAATATCCTTCTCCAGTTCTTTTTTCAATTTTCCTCTTTCCTCAAACTGACAGATGGATAGAGAAAGCCATCATACACAGTTTCTTTTTGCCTCGTCCATGTTCATTTTTGGTCACACAAAATGGTCTTGCTTTCCTCATATACCCATAGAAAAGATTTCTTCCCAAGCCACTAGCGGTCCATACCTGAACTTCTCGTATGTTTCTGATAAGTAACTGTTCATGGATGAAAGATGGTCATTTTCACCTTCAAACATCTTGTTTGAGGCAGCGTGCTGTAGGACTTTGGCCACTGACCCCAAGTTTCTTCTTTGGTCAGGATGTATCTGACCTCCTGCTGTCATGTCAATGATGTCAAAGCCATCTGGAGCAACAATTGCTGGATTCATATACCGATAATATAGCAGGTTTCCTACAATCTGCAGAGATGAAGAAAAATGGAACACTTTTAAAGAGAGAAGACTCAGCTTCAGTTTTTCTGTGATTAAAAAGCAATTATAGTATTTGCTTACAATTTCTCAGAGAAGCAGAACACCTCTCTAAATCTCTTAAAGGTTCTACTTTGAAGACCTGAATCTCAGATCTCAAGTGGAGAGAGCACTGGGCTTAGACTCAGGACCTGGATCCTAGTAAAGTTAGTTTAAGAACAGTAGGATTAATGATCAACTGATAGGTTTCTTGGCCTGTCCCAGAGATTTCATTGCTGTGAGTTGACTCCTGGTCTGGAAACTGCCTCCAGCAATACAAAACAGCATTTTCTCTGCACCTTTTTTGTTTTAAAGAGGTACCTGGAACACAGGTGATCTAAGTACCTTGTCCATGATCACACAGTCAGTATGTATCAGGAGAGACTTTAACAATTGGCTTTTCACAACTCCAAGAACAGTCCTCCATTCACTGTACCATGCTGTCTCTACTAGATTAGTTATAGTTTATATATAATTATATATTAAATACATATAAATCATATATATGATAATATGTTTATAAAAATAAATATATAAAGTTATTTATAATAATTACATAAACAGTGTAAAGTAATAAATATATAGATTATATATATTGAAGTTAATATATAGTTATACATAGATTATAGTTTATAGAGTTAAGTTGGTCTATTGCTTTTCTCAAAAGAAACCCACAACAACATTGAGTAGAATATAAAGAAACTGTTCAGATTAGCACAACTAAGAATCACACGTTGTGAGAAACAGAATATTCTAAGCATTCATTAACAGAAACACATATATATGTAAATATACATAAACATATAAGTATATTGTGTGTACATATGTATGCACGCACATATTATTTGAATAGGTTCATTCTATCACTTCTAGCCTATGTCCCCAAAACAAGCTACACTGAGGCAACTCGAAAATGAAAAATCTACCTTTAATAGCTCATCTTCTGTTGCATCGGGGAATTTCTTATGGAGGGAATTCTTCAGAACTTTGGCTATATATCTCATTCCATAGCTACATAAAAAAGATGACAAAAGAAAAATAAAACTGAGTAAGACAAACCTATAGAAATTGTTCTAGTTAAACAAAATAATGGCATCTTGCTAAAACAAAACTAAACCGGAAATGAGATGATATGGAATCAGAAACTGACTAAATAGTGATTTTAATGGCTTTCCCTCAGCCAGGACAAAGAGAAAGTGCTCCCTCTATCGGAAGGAAAAGTGTATTGGAATTCTCTTAAAATACTGAGTTTAAGTAAAATAAAGACAATATTTGCCATAGGATTTTGGGGAAAATTTTCAGGAACTTTCTAGTAAATATTAAGGAAATTCCTACATTCATAACTTGTTACTTACGGTATTAGATCGAGGGAAGAAAATATTGAGTCCAAAACTTTATCAGTTACTCTTCGCAGGTTTTGAACAGAAGCCTCTAATTTGCTCTTTACTTCAGGGTGTGCTAAGGCTTGTTCTGTCGTGACATCATATGGCAGCTTGCTGAAAACGTTAAAGAAGTTTTAAATGGATAACAATGGCTCATTCGCTTCAAAATCTCCCAACTATGAAGTCATTTTTCAATTAATGTAATAGCAAACTTGAAAAGGTCATTACAAAGCAAAGTTTTGCCCACAATGAATTCTCTTTTCTCCACTCATGCTAATAATGAAAAAGAGGGATTTGCAGAAAGCTGGGCTAGGGGAGCAGAAGCAGAGGCAGGAGGCATTGCTGCCTAGGTTTTTTGACAAGTCTACCAACCTTGGCTTTGGTGGCAGCAATAGAAGAACTAGCTTTTCCTACCAGTGTAACAGCAAACAGTTCTTATGGAGACACAGATTTTTCCATCATACAATGAATCTACACCAGGAAGGAAGCTAAACCTCTATTACAAACAATGACTCTGAATGAGCCTGAATTCTTAGTTAACAGATTCAGACCTGTTTCTCAATTTACCAACTATGAAGAATAATGATAAAATTGCAGATGATACAGGATTCCTATAGAGAAACTAGTGTTAGCGTGAACTAAGATCCACAGCCAACTAAAAAAAAATCTCAGCCCACAGTGAACTGATATTACTCCTTAAAGCACTATATGTCAGTGATTTAAAAAACCATCTATATTTAAGTAGGGAGAAAGTGAACCACAACTTACTATTTCTGGTCATAAGCCATTTGTAAATACAGATAATAAAGAAGACTACAGACTGATACTCAGTTTTAACAGAATGTTAAGTACAAAATTGTCAAGATGACTTAGCTAAATAAAAATAGTCAAATTTCAATTATGTGAGGGATGGGATGATGAGGAAAGTGGGAAGGGAAAAAAGAAAAAGAGGGAAAGGTAAAAAGAGAGAGACACAAATAGAAGGAAGATACAGGGAGGGAGGAAAAGGAGAGGGAAAGAGAGAAGAGGGACTGGGAAGGGAAGAAAGGAAAGGGAGAGAAAGAGACAGGGAATGAAGGAAAAAGAAGTGAAGAGAGGAAAGAGAAAAAGATAGGGAAAAGAGAGCAGACAGGAGAAAGAGGGATAGGTGATGAAGGACAGACATAGAGACAAAGGTAAAGTGTATACTGCATGGAATAATAAAGGAGATCAAGGACTTTACTATATTACCCAGCACATATAACACACAGGTATGGATAAGTATAGCTCTTTGTGTCAAGCCAGTATATATACCAATTCTTCAAAAGATGTGCAGTTTCACTGGAGGTACTCATGTATTCCACCAATGCACCATTCCATGATTTAGAAGATGGCCATCAACAATAACAACACACACATGACATCAAAAACCTCATCTGGAGAGGAGCCAGATGAGGGGATACACCTCTCTGAGATTAGCTAGATTGGTTCTCAGATGCCAATCCACTGCCAGAAATGCACTGAAAAATCCTTCCAGCTTGATGGGATCTACCAGAGCTTGTGCTCTGCTGCCTTTGAGAGTTTAGGGTCACCACCTTGCTTTGGTGAAGCATCAGTGTGGCTTTACTGAAGGAAAACTATTACACATTACAGTTATAGTTCAGTTTTTTGAGAAGGGAAGGCTAGGTAGAGGAAATTAGCAAGTTTTGTTACCTGGCCTCTCCAGTCTGCATTTCTAATTGGTTAACCCAAGCCTTGTACACATCCACTGGACTTGTATTGATGACAAGGGATTTATCATCAATGATCTCTTTCACCACCGGGGCAAGTAGCTGGCGTAGACTGTTTTGTCCTCGGGCTCCTCTGTTGAAGCTGACGACCATTTTGATGACGGTAGGGTTTCCAGTCACTATTTCTTGTACCTGATCCACTTTGGATCTAGCAAGGAACAAAAAGAATCAAAACCAGTTTGCTCCGATGGCCCCAGAATCCATATCGCTGCTATATAAAAAATCATTTCTTTTCCACAAAAATCAGTTCACATGAGGTAAACAGTCATCTTTTGCTCTGGTCCCATGCCTCTCACATGGGGAGGGTGAATGGCATTAAGATTTTTTCATTGTTCTTTGTTTCACTGACTCTGGAAGGTAAAGTTGGCTTTAGGATAAAGTCAGCACAAAAACACTGTCCTGACTGAGTATGTTCTAGGCACAAGATACTGTTTCTTTCCTTGAACCTTTCATTTCAGACTTCTCAAGTAAGTTGTCTACACCCACATCCCACACTTTAAAAAAGCCCAAAAAACATCCATCCTCTTTTAACTTATGGAAATCTTGCTTCAATTTCTGCTCTAAAAAGAAAAACCCTCGAGGGTCAGAGACCTCCCACTCATCAAATATGATGGCCTTCAGTCTTTTTCCATGAGTTCCTTGTAACATCTGACATTGGTGACAACACCCCTTTTCTCTATCCAGAAGCCTGGTTTTCCTTCCACCTTTATGGGTGGTTCCTATGTTAACTCTTCCTATTGTGTCCTGAACCCCCAAACGTCCTCAATCATCTCCCCTTTCTTTTGGGTGATACAAGTAGATAAAAGATAACCTAAGTGCGCAGGGACTGGCAGTTGGAAAAAGCCTCCTATAGAAAGAAATCCTTATGCTGAGTCTTGAAGGAATCCAAAGTCTCTAACTAAGGTCAGAGATTTCAACCCTATTTTCTGTGAATGATTCTCAATACTATCGATTCAGCTCTGACTTATCTTTTAAACTATGGTCCCTGTTTTCCAGCTGCCCTCTGGACAGTACTACTTGACTATCATACCCACATCTCTAATGCAATATTTCTAAAACAATTAATTATCATGGACAAACAGAAGCAGTAGCGACCAGTTGATATCTCCTTCAAATCAAATTCTCCCCCAGCTTCAAATTTTTCCCCCTTTCATCTCCTTTCTTCTTTCCTTCCTTCTCCTCTCTCAGACATGTGCAGTAGAAAGACTATAGGCTTTGGAACCTGAAGACTTAGGTTTAAATCCTGACTTTGGGACTTGTATGACTGTACAAATTTCTTAAGACAGGTAATAAAGGGAAAGGACTATAGGGCCTACGAAGTTCCCGCGAGCTTCAAATCTATGCTCTATGATCTATCCTCCCCATCAACTGCGCCTCAGAGCTTCGAGTTGTGTTTGATTACTTTAAGCTAAAAAATCACCGTATTATCTTCAAGAAGACACCATCTTCAATTCTTCTCAAACCCTGTGTGCCATTGGTCAGTAATCCCTGGGGATTCTTCCTTTTCAACCTCTTACATTCACCTATTTCTTTCCATCCCACTGTTCAGTCATTTCAGTCATGTCTGATTCTTTGATACCATTTGGGGTTTTCTTGACAAAGATACCGGAGTGCTTTACCATTTCTTTCTACAACTCTGAGGCAAACAGGGTGAAGTGACCTGCCTAGGGTCACACAGCTAGCTAAGTGTCTGAGGCCAGACTTAAACTTGGTTCTTAATGACTCCAGTTCTAGTGCTTCATCCACTGCACCCTCTAGCTGCCCCAAGACTGAGAAACACTTACCTTGCATTTTAGGTATTTATGTAAATTAGTGATTTCTCAGAACACTGCCACAAAAATATAGTAGATAGTAATTTGGGGGTAAATCATGTCATTCGAGGAACAACCACCATACAGAAAGATAACGTTTCTCAGCCTGGCACACATTACTTAGCTTACATACTCACTTTATTTCCTCCTCCAGGGCAGTTTTAAAAAGCTTGAGAAGCAGATATTCCTCTCGCTGATTGGAAGCATAATTGTATAGTGTGAAAATTACAGTGTCCATGAACTTGGTTGACTTGTTCTGTGGCATCTGGAAAATCAGCTTAGCCAGATACGTAGGATTGGTCTAAAGAGGAGAATGACGGAAACAGTAGAGAAGAGGTAAATCTGTATTTGTTAAGTAGGTAAGAGTTTCCTACTTTCTACTAGAAGAAAACTATATTAAAAAGTAAATGTTTATAGAAATACTATGTAGGAAAAAATGTAATGATTCCTCCCACCTCTACCACTAATCTCCCTTTTGAGAAGATCAAGTTTTCTACTTTTATACCAGAGAAATTACCATCTTACCTAATAAGACCCTTCTAGTGATAAGACCCTATGAGTCTAACCGGCATTAGAATGATGTTTGCTTTAGGCTTCTAAGAATAAAAGTTGTGGAAACCAAATACTTGACATTGAGTAAATACATAAATATGTGAATGTTCTCCAACATCTCTATAACCTTCAGGCAGATATTTATAGTGCTTTTCTACACTGTTTGTTAGTTAAAATTTGACAATACAAAACTGGCTACCTCACTAAGACATTTGGGAACTGATTTCTTGATATTTAATGCTGTCTTAATTTTGCCATTTCAAGTTATGTGGAAACGACAAGAGGAATCAAGCATATCGTATTCTCTATAGGATGATGGGATGCCTTTCAATAAATAGCAGAAGAATTTAAGATTTCTATACTAGTCAATATGGGAAGTTTATTATTGCAAGACCTACACTCAGTCAGTTATTGCTTTCTGATAAGACTTCTGCCCAGTGGCTGATACAAGGTTCTAAAGGAAAATAGTTATTAATTTTTCAATAATATTTACTGATCATTGATCCTGGGCTAAATATCCCAAAAAGAGGGTCAACATCGACACACACAGCTCCCTGCCCTGCTCCCTTGGAGAAAATAAATCATTTCAAAGAAAGCATAAAGTGAATACAACAGAATAGCCATAAAACTAGGATGAAAGTAAACTTTTAAATTGCATATTTTTTGGAGGGGTCAGAAGTTAGTAGTAACATTGTATGGACCCCTACTGCTCCTGTCTTAATACTCACATAATAAGGCAGACCATCTTATTATGATTATTGTATTTTTATGTATTGTAGACACTGTTGGCAGTCTGGTAGAGAGCATAGAAACTTTTCTGATGCTTTTATATGTATAAAATAAAACCAAAATAGTTTTTTCAAAGGAAAATCAATTATACTGAAATAGTTAGCAAAATACATTTTTTCTAAAGTTCATGAACCCACAGTAAGAACCTTAACAGAGAAGCAAAATTTACATATGTACATATAAGCATATATATAAGTACACACATATATACACATGTATAGATATTTATATATTATATGTATAGCACAGTATATATAGTATTTATATGGCATATCTACACAAACATATCCATATACATATGTATAAAGAAATAAATTATGCATATATACACACATATAATCATGTATATAGAAATATACCTACACTATACATTCTTATGGCGTATGTATGTATATACAGCATATTATAGTTTTATAAAAGGCATACATAGCATATGTGTATATTGTTATATACATAGTAGTTATATGTAGTATATAGGTACATACCTATCATATATGTACAGTATTATATAGTATGTGTAAATGTATGCAATAGTATTATATAGTGCATATATAGCATACATGTATAGCATTATATAGTGTGTATATAGGTACAGTATTATTTAGTATATTATATATCATATGTGTATAGTGTTATATGTTGTGTATAGTGTATATATATGATTATATAGTATATGTGTAACATTCATATACATAGTGTGTACAAATAGCATGTATGTATAGTATTATATAGTATATATATGGTATTATTCAGGGTAGTATATGTAACATATAGTGTATGCATGTATAGTATTATATAGTGGGTATATGTGTACAGTACTATTTAGTATATGTGTGTATTATATCTATCTATCATCTATCTATCTCTATCTCATATGTATAGTGTTATATGGTATGTATATACTATATATGTATAGGATTATATGGTGTATGTATACATACATAGGCATATGCACATGTTATATAGTGTATATATAGCATACATGTACAGTATATATAAATAGCCTTATATGGTTGTGTATGTATACATATATATGCATATACACATACATACACATATATGTATCATCTAGTGTAATAAATGAATAGTATTACATACTGTATATATGTGTGTATATATATACACACACACAGTATTATGTAGTATGCATGTATGTGTGCATTATATAGTGTGTGTATGAATGTATAGCATTACACAGTATAATATATTTACAGCATTATATAGTATGTAGGTATGTAGGTATACAATATATAGTGAGTATGTATGTATGTATGGTATTATATAGTATAACATGTATGGTATTATATAGCGTCTATGTATGCATAATATATAGTGTGTATGCATAGTATTAAATTGTGTACATGTATGTGTGTATAATACATAGTGCATATATAGTATCATATAGTATGCATGCATGTATGTATAGTATTATATAGTATATGTACGTATAGTATTATATAGTGTGTATACGTACAATATTATTTAGTATATTATGTGTATAGTGTTATATGGTATGTATATAGTATATACATATAGGATTATATAGTGTACATATAGCTTACATATATAGTGTTATACAGGATAATATAGTGTATATAATATTACATAGTGTAATATATGTGTAGTATTGTATAGTGGGTATGTGCATATAGTGTTATATAGTGTAATATATGCATAGTATTATATAATGTATGTATGTATGCATGTATGTATAATATTATGGTGTATGTATGTATGTTTGTGTGTGTATGTATTCAGTATTGCATAATATACATACTATTCAGTAGCTGCATCATATTAGGAGAGAAAAATAAAGGAAACTTTCTCTAGGAAAGTTATTGTCTCCCATAGTAAGTCCATCCTCTTTTTCCAATGTGCCCCCTTAGAGATGGAGGCAGTTTCTAGAAACAGGGGGCACCAAGAATGCAAGGACAGGGGAAGGAGAATGATAGAGCTAGACATAAGGTAGCGTAGACTTTATGATGGAGAAGGTAGCGTAGACTTTATGACAGAGACTAATTGTGGTGAGGGCAGGGGTAAGGCTAGACTTCATACCCTGGATGATCCAATATTAATTCCTCTTGAATGAATATTTCTAAGAGTCAGGCACAAAAGTAAAAAGGGGAAGGGGATGAAGCAAGATTTATAATGGCAATAACACAGAAGCTAATAAGAAGGTAGAAGTTCAAATCTAGCACTCAGGAATCTTTAACGCTATGAGTGGCACATTGAGACTAATGGAAAAGGACTGGACTCATTGGGGTGGGTTCATTAGCACATAGAAGAACTCCGGGGTGAGGAAACACCTTTGACTTATGTGAGACATACACAAAAAGTGAGATTGGACTAGATGACCTCTAGGATCCCTTTTAGCCTTAAATTTGTGATCCCAGGAACTTTGTGATGTATTAGATATATAACATTATCTGCTCCCTGGGAAATTTTGTATTAGCATGTTTTCTTTTTTTGTGTGTTCATCCTTCATTGCCGAAGAAGACCATGCCTTCAGAGAAATGATGACATGACTTGCACTTGACTGTTTTTGAGTGAGGGAGGGCTGTGCAGGTCACCGGCCTCACTTCTCCTCCAAAGACATCTGAATCCAGTGACCAGATGTTCATCAGGATGACTGGAGATGACCCAGGATGAGTCAACTGGGATTAAGGGACTTGCCCAAGGTCACACAACTAGTGAGTATCAAGTGTCTGAGGTGAGACTTGAACTCAGATCCTCCTGACTCCTGCATTGGTGCTCTGTCCACTGCACCACCTAGCTGCCCCAGCATATTTTCTATAGTATAGTGAGGAAAGCACTACATTTGAAGCTTGGCTTTGTTATTTACCACCACTTTGTTACTTACCACCTCTGTGACGTATTATGTCACAGAGGTGGTAACGAAGCCAAGGTTCCAATCTGGGTCTACTGGCTTCAAATGTTGCACTTTCCTCAATATATCATAGAAAATATGCTAATACAAAATTTCCCAGGGAGCAAATAATGATATCCTTAAGGCTCATTGTCGCCACTGATAAGTTGAGGTTGCTGGACCTCTAGATAACTTCTAAGATCCTTTCCTGCCCTAAGTCATATATAGAGCATCACTGCATAATGATAGTGTGGTTTTCTAACAAAGATTAGGAGTCAGTTTCCTAAAAGGAAGTGACTCAAACTGCAAAGGGCACCTCAGAGAGGGAGGAAGTGTGGTACAGTGGGTAGAGCATGGGACTGGAAATAAAGGGACATAGATTTTAGTTCTAACTCAATTTCTTTGGACCTCAGTTTCCTCATCTGTGCAATAACAGCACCAACCTCACAGAGTTGTCTTAAGGATATGTGTGTGTGTATAAACGCACACATATACACACATATATACATGTGTGCATAATATATACACATGTATATAAACACACATGTATTACTTTGTAAACCTCAAAGTGCTCCATTCTATTATGCCTATAAATGTAAGTAGCTTTCCATTAGTCATAATGGATTTGCATTAATATCATATTTGCTCATCTAATTTCCTTTGAAACCAACAGCATGCATTTTTTGCGATAGGAACCATGATTATGGGTGAAAAATGAAAAAAAAAAAGATGTGCCCAAAGTCCAGCGACACCGATTAGGGATACAAGCCCTCACCAACTTTTCAAGAGCAGAGAAAACAGAAAAGTCACTGAAAATTCTGCCCTGGAAATAAAGTTAAAAAATCAGTTTCTCATCTTCCTGAAGGCACCAATTCTCTTCAGTAGCAAAGGGCAGGATAACACAGGGAGTGCCATCGAGTATTAATCACAGAATCTGAGGACTCTCTGGTTAGATGCGAGCTGCTATCTGTCTGTATCCCTCGTCCCCTTGCTCCATCCTTTCCCTCCCCGCATGGATGCTAGCCCCTATTTTCTAGGGTTGCTGTGGATTGGTTACCCAATCAAATTCTAGTTCAGCCTCCATCTGCTCAAACTTCCCTCTTTTACAAATCTGCTTATTTACAAAAGTCATCAGAATATTAGAAATGAATATAATAATTAAAAAGAAGGGGTAGAGAGACTCCCCCAGAAAATTCCCGCTCCCTATGACAAGCCGTCACTTTCCTTCTCCTTGACTCATGCCATAGATTTGTGATGTTTCTCTACATAAATAAATGGAGAATTAAAAAATCGCTGAAACGTGTATAGTAAGTGACAGACAAGGGAACAAGGCGGTCTGGTCAATAAACCACAGCTGGATAAAAGCTGCTCTTACCTGCAGGAGGTAAAACAGCTGCTGATAGGCTTCCAGTTTTTTCCTCTTCTCCTTACTCAAACTTTTAATTCCCTGTTTTTCATTGCCACTCAACAGCAACAATTCTTGGCGTTTTTTCTTATTCATCTTCTTCCTGTGTGAAATAACATCCTGTATGGAAATTTAAAAAAAGTTAGCACTTGTTATCTTTTATTACAATGAGCTTCTCATACTTGGGGTCAGCCCCCCCCCCAACATACACACTTAACCAGGCTGGTATTTTCCCATGCAGAAACTAAGGAAAAAAAACTTAAAATATGTTTTAAGGGAAATCTCTGCATTCAAAATAGTTTCATATGTGCAATAGCGCTACAACTGGAAGGGACCTCTGTGGACGTCTAATCCAATCCACTCATCCTAAAGATGAGGAAACCGAGTCCTAGGGAGGCTGAGTTTCCTATTAAAAGATCACACAGGTGATAAGTGTCAGAAGCAGGATTTGAACACAGGTTCTCTAACTCCAGAACCAATGCTTTTTTTTTTTTTTGCACTGTTTCAGGGAGAGAAGGAGAGGAAAAGTTGCTTTAATTGAATTTTCATTTAATTTTCTGAATAGGCTCATTCTTGATTCTATAGCTGCTCTGATTATTGAAGGCATCAACTCCTACCATATCTTAGAAAATACAGTCAATCAGATCTTGAAAAAAATATGGATAGCCCAATAAGTCATTAGAAGCTATATAGTGACTTTTTTCTCTGGGATCATCTAGGGAGAGACAGGAAACATGAATCTTATCTCTTCTCAAGTCTTCCCATTCCCAATACTTGATCATTAGTCTAAGAATGAACATGCCCCTTTTCCCCTCAAACACAGGATGTTCAGTGTGAGCAAGGATTCTTCTTAGGGTCTTTATTAAGAGACACTCCACTGTACACACCTCAGTTCTGGCCAGAAAAAAAAATGAATTCCTCTCACAGTATCTTTTTTTTCAGATTTTTAAGGAGGGAAATGAATGATTAAAGAAGAGAGGGAAAGTCTTTACATATTGACTCTGTCTTTCCAGTTTAACTAATTTGCTCATTCTCACTCATATGTATGTGTTAAATGCAGAAAGTTGGGTTTGTTTTTTTATGTGGGGGGTTGGGAGGCATGGATGAAGCAGTGGTTAGCAAGGTCCCAAAGATAAGAAATACGTTCTCCCTTTTCCTTTTTTTCTATGACCTCATTACCACTTTCCAGCTGTTGGAGTTATTCTGCACAAGTGACAGCCTGTGGCCTCAGTCCATGACAGTCATCATTGCTACTGGCTCCTTTGCTTATCAGTCTTACAAATTCCATTCCTCCTCTCCTGCAGCTCGGAGACTTTTTCTGTTTTCAACTACTAAACCTAGGTTGGGGTTCATTTTTTGCTTTTCTTTCACCTTAAGATAACTGCTCCAATTCATCTCTCTTTGCGCAATCAGGCAATATCTGCTCAGACTCTCACTCTCTTACAAACATCTGAACTCTAATTATTGTGTATGTCTCTTATGTATCTAGAATACCCTATTTTGTATTAAATTAATCTATGTAATAGAGAATGTAGCTAAGCAACGAGGTGGCAAAGTGGCTGTAGTTCTGGACTTATAATCAATCTGGACTGAGTTTGAGTCATATCTCAAATATTTACTAGCTATGGTCAATGGGAAAATCATGTAACTACATGCCTCAGTTTCCTCATCTGTAAAATGGGGAATTACAATAGCACTTACTTCACAAAGCTGTTGTAAGAAATAAATGAGATGAAGTATGTAAAGTGTTTTGCAAACTTTGAAGTGGCATATAAATGTTAGCTTTTATTATTATTGTTCATTAGGGTTTTTTTGGTTATTCATCCTTAATTTTCAAAAAGGACCAGTGACATCATAGGGTGAGGTCTTGACCCCTGTGTGAACTGATTTAAGTAAGGTAGAGTAGCACGAAGCCACATGACTGTTCAGTCATAGTTTTGATATCTTTGAGGACAGGGACTTTGCTTTTTTTCTTCTCCATATCCCCAGTCACTTGGGACATTGTGCACAGCACAACATGGAACCCAAATTAAGCATGTAATAAATCTTTGCTCTACTTGCTTACTTGCAGAAATTCTGAGTTTAGAATAATTAGTGAGTCTTACAGCTGTTTAATAAGAGGATTAGTCTTAATTTTAAATAGAAAATATTCTGTCTATAGCCATTGTATTGACTTAAAATAATACACATGAAATACTGGTTTGTAGGCGATATTAAAATGTCCATTGTTTAAATATGCAAAACCACGTTCATAATACCCAGAAAGTGATATATCTCTCAATAAGTACCACCAGAGCTGAAGAACCTCCTAGAATGATAGCTTATATATCCAGAAATTACTGTAAGAATTCTCCAAAAGGGGGTGGAGCCAAGATGGCAGAGTAGAAAGACTCATGTATGCTAGCTCTGAACCCACAGCCCATATATTTCCTGCAAGAAGAACTCCCCACAAATTCTGGATCACTGCAAGGCACGCTGAAACACAGTGGAAAAGATTTCCGTTCCAGAGAGCCCTGGAGAGCCCTCCCTAGGGGTCTGTGCTCTGGACAGCGGAGTCCACCCCTGTGCTGCCCTGGCCCCGCAGCCCCAGAGGAGCAGACTGAACAGGCTTCAGGGACGGAATCTCTGGCGGGCCGAGAAGGTCCCTCCACCCACAGATGCTCCAGGTCAGTGAGATAGATGTCTGGGCTGGCTGAGAGGGGAGCGGGGTGTCTCCATGACTCGGGCCCTCTTGGGAGGCAGCAGCAGAGGCAGCGGCAGAGGCAGTGGTGGCCAGAACTCCCCGAGTAGGCAGGAGCTCCATTACTGAAGGTCTCTGCATAAACCCCCTGAGGGAACTGAGCCTGGGAGACAGCCCTGTCCCTACCTGCCCCATTACTGAAGGTCTCTGCATAAAGCCCCTGAGGGAACTGAGCCTGGGAGGGGGCCCTGCCCCCACCTGCCCCATTACTGAAGGTCTCTGCATAAAGCCCCTGAGGGAACTGAGCCTGGGAGGTGGCCCTGCCCCCACCCAAGCACCAGAACTTAAGCTCACATTGAATAGCAGCTGTGCCTGCCTAGGAAAGCCCATTTGAATCTCAGACCCCAAGCACTAGCTGGGCGAATCTAGGTGGGGATGGACAGGAATCTCAGAAGTCAAGTAACTGGCTGGAAAAATGCCCAGAAAAGGGAAGGAAAATAAGACTATAGAAAGCTACTTTGAGGGGGCACAGATGTTCCTGCCTTTCAATTCTGATGACAAGGAACTATTCTTACCATCAGGGAAAGATGTGGAGGTCGGGACCTCTGTATCCCAGACATCCCAGGTGGATGTCTGGTGGGCTCAGGCCATGGAAGAGCTCAAGAAGGATTTTGAAAATCAAGTTAGACAGGTGGAGGAAAAACTGGGAAGAGAAATGAGGGAGATGCAAGAAAAGCATGAAAAATGGGTCAATACCTTGGTAAAGGAGACCCAAAAAAATGCTGAAGAAGAGAACACCTTGAAAAATAGGCTCACTCAATTGGCAAAAGAGGTTCAAAAAGCCAATGAGGAGAAGAATGCTTTCAAAAGCAGAATTAGCCAAATGGAAAAAGAGGTTCAAAAGCTCACTGAAGAGAATAGTTCTCTCAAAATTAGAATGGAACAGATGGAGTCTAATGACTTTCTGAGAAACCAAGAAATCACAAAACAAAACCAAAAGAATGAAAAAATGGAAGAGAATGTGAAATATCTCATGGGAAAAACAACTGACCTGGAAAATAGATCCAGGAGAGACAATTTAAAAATTATGGGACTACCTGAAAGCCATGATCAAAAAAAGAGCCTAGACATCATCTTCCATGAAATTATCGAGGAAAACTGCCCTGATATTCTACAACCAGAGGGCAAAATAAGTATTGAAAGAATCCATGGATCACCACCTGAAAGAGATCCAAAAAGAGAAACTCCTAGGAACATTGTGGCCAAATTCCAGAATTCCCAGGTCAAGGAGACAATATTGCAAGCAGCTAGAAAGAAACAATTCCAGTATTGTGGAAATACAATCAGGATAACTCAAGATCTAGCAGCTTCTACATTAAGGGATCGAAGGGCCTGGAATAGGATATTCCAGAAGTCAAAGGAACTAGGACTCAAACCAAGAATCACCTACCCAGCTAAACTGAGTATAATACTTTAGGGGAAAATATGGTATTTCAATGAAACAGAGGACTTTGAAGCATTCTTGATGAAAAGACGAGAGCTGAAAAGAAAATTTGACTTTCAAATACAAGAATGAGAAGCAGCATAAAAAAGTAAACAGCAAAGAGAAGTCATAAGGGACTTACCAAAAGTGAACTGTTTACATTCCTACATGGAAAGACAATATTTGTAAGTCTTAAAATTTTTCAGCATCTGGGTACTTGGTGAGACCACACACACACATACACACACACACGTACACACGTACATGCACACACACATACACACATGCACACACATACAGAGACAGAGAGCACAGAGTGAATTGAATAGGATGGGACCATATCTCAAAAGAAATTAAGGTAAATGGTGAGAGAGAAATGTAGTAGGAGGAAAGAGAGTGAAATGAAATGGGTTAAATTATCTCTCATTCAAGAGGCAAGCAGGAGATTTTTTAGTGGAGGGAAAAAGAGCGGAGCTGAGAAAAAAACATGAAGTTTACCCTCATCACATTCGACTAAAGGAAGGAATAAAATGCACACTCATTTTGGTATGAAAACCTATCTTACAATACAGGAAAGTGCGGGAGAAGGAGATAAGCAAGGTGGGGGGGGATGGAAGGGAGGGCAATGGGAGGAGGGAGCAATTTGAAGTCAACCCTCGGGGAGGGACAGGATCAAAAGACAGAATAGAAACAATGAGGGGCAGAATAGGAGGGAGGGAAATACAGTTAGTCTTACACAACACAACTATTATGGAAGTCATTTGCAAAACTACACAGATAGGGCCTATATTGAATTGCCTGCCTTCCCAAAGGGAACGGGTGGGGAGGGAGGGATGGGAAGAATTTGGAACTCAAAGTTTTAGGAACAACTGTTTAGTATTGTTGTTGCTACTAGCAAATAAGAAATACAGTTAATGGGGAATAGAAAGTCATCTGGCCCTACAGGACAAAAGAGAAGATGGGGCAAGAGAAGGGAGGGATGATAGAAGAGAGGGCAGATTGGTGATAGGGAAAATTAGACCGCTCAGTGTATTGGGGTGGGGGGAGGGGATAAACGGGGAGAAAATTTGGAACCCAAAATTTTGTGAAAATGAATGTAAAAAGTTAAATAAATAAATTTTTATTAAAAAAAAAACCTCTCCAAAAGGAGATGTTGTGATGGATGAGATTTCTAATTTTTGTCTTTCATGAGGTGCCATCAATCTGCTCTCAACAAAGTTTTAAAACTCCCAAAGCTTTCTAGACATTGGACAATCCACTATGACTAAATTCCTAGGAGGTTGGAAATATTTAAACTATTTACAATTTTTGAACTCATAGGCTTCTTTTAGACGTAAAACATTTCCTGTTTACATATTGATGAAAACATGATAAACTTCTTTTGGGTTTAAAATAACAAGAGCTACCCTTTGGAAGTTCTCATTTGACTAAAATGATGTTAAATTTTAAAATCACACACCACTGTTCAGTACAGTCTAAAAAATTACATAAATTGCATTCTAATATTTAGGAGTTTTTATAGATGAGATATTCAATTGTAGGCCACTTCTCCCTTCTAGCTCTCCCCTCCTTTTAGACCTGTGATTTTATTTCCACAGGGAACCTAGAGGGAAAAGGCTCCCTTGACCAAAGTAGCCCAAAAGTTGTGCTTCAATTTATAGTTGTTTAACTTCCCCGAGGCACCCAGGCATCATGTGACTGTGGTTGGATCTGACCCCAGAGCTTCTTGATTCCAAGGCTGCCACCCAATCTACCATATCTTTAAGGTGTACATTCATCCCTATGTTTTCCTGATGCCTCCTTTCCTTCCAGTGTTGATGCAGTTATTGGAACTGAATTTAATTCAGTCAGAGAAGCATTAAGCACCTACTATGTGCAAAGGCACACACACACACACACACATATATATATAGCTATAGCTGTTGTTGGTTTTAGGCACTGCAGATACAAAATACAGTACAATCTAAGAGGATAAGGGAGGAGGAAGAAAGGGATGACTGAATGTAGATACTTCATTGCTTGAGAAAAAAGATGCTCTCCTATAATGGCTACAGCTAGCTTCTGAATTCCTCAGTAATTGAGGTTTTTTATTCTCTATGATTCTTTCTTTAGCAGAGTGTTCTATTCTGTGAGACACTGGGATGTCTAGCGATTGGAAAGAGGGCAAAAAATGAAAGGCAGGAAGCAATGACTGTACATCTGTCTTATTCTGATGTTTTGGTTCAAAACAAAACAGTCAGTCCCTGAAATAGTACTCCAGAACCAAACGGCTTGGTATTAGGGGACTTTGTCTCATCTGCTGAAAACAGAATTTACAAGGCTATAATGTAAACTCCTGGATGGAAAAAGGAAGGATGAAAAGGAGAAAATAACTTTTTTTACTTAACTAGGGTTTCACTTCATTTGCATCTATGATTTTTTTTTTACATGAAATTGACTCCCAAGGACCTACTGTGGTTGCAGAAGATGCTCCACAACATGGCTTCTCCCTATATCATGTAGCCATGTCACCTCCTCTTTGAAATTTCTTGGGGTTTTCTCAGTTATTAATGCTTCCTCTCTCCCTCTTTATCTTTTTTTTTGGTCTTATTAATGTGCTTTTCCTAATCCACCACTACCTCCTCCCTTTATGGTACAATGTCAGTTTTAAGGCAGGGACTATTTTTTACTCCTCTATCAATAGTACCTATTACCAAGAGATCATGCATACAATAGGTGCTTAATAAATAAGGAGGAAATATACTTAATTAAGTTATAAATACTTACTTAATTGAATTAGAACTTAGTAGTGTCCAGTCATCTGCCATCTTCTAGAGCTTTGTATAGGATTGTCCTTCCATTCCTCCCCTCCCACACGTTCTACTTCAGGACTCCTTTGTGGAAAGTCTGGTGTGAATTACAGATCCAAGGTTTCCCCAAAATCTTAGTGCAATTTTAAGTTTTAATAGAGAAGTTAGGGGCCGCTAGGTGGTGCAATGAATAGGGTACAGGACCTGGAGTCAGGAAGACTTGAGTTCAAATCTGACCATGGACACCAGCTGTGTGACCCTGGGCAAGTCACTTAACAACATCTGTCTCAGTTTCCTTAGCTATGAAATAAGCTGAAAAAGGCAACAGCAAACCTACTCCAGTATCTTTTCCAAGAAAACCCAAAATGGGTCATAAAAAGAAATGACTGAACAGCAACTGTTGTTTTAGGAAAACAGGAACAAAAGGAAATCAGGCTTCAATTTTCAATTAAAGTTATTAAGATTTAATTGAAGAGCTTAAAACTACACTAAGACTTTTGGAACACAGTATACAACTAGGTTATTTTTTTTTCTCCTAAGCCAGAACCCAGAACAAAAGGTCATTTTTGCTAGACTGCCACAATCTCATGAGCTTCTTCAGCAGACTAGTATGAGGCACATGTGCCATCACTCCTAGAGGCACATGAGTATGAGCCTAAAGGTCATCTATTCCAAGCTCTTCCTTTTACAGAAAAGGAAACTGAGATCACAGGCATCAAATGATACACCAGAAAAGGAGGAGTAAGAATTTATATAGGGCCTACTTACTATGTCCAGAGATTGTGCTAAAGACATTTTATGAATATTATTTCATCAGTTCCTCACAATCACCCTGTGAGGAAGGTGCTATTATTTCTATTTTACAATTGAGGAAACTGAGGCAAACAGAGGTTAAGTGACTTCCCCAAGATCACATGAACATTTTAATTCAGATTTGAATTTATGCCAGATTCCAGGACCAGCACTCAATTCACTGTATCACCAGCTGGCTCCAGGAAGCTATTAAGTTGTAGATCTAGGATTCAAATGTACCATGACTTCAAATTCAGAATTTTTCCCTTATATCATACAAATGTCTCAGTGTGTTTGCTTATACATGGTTCTGATACATGTACCGTGAACTAGAGCAAACATACACACACACATATACACATATATGTATATACATCGAGAGATAGACAGATGGACGGATGAACAGACAGACAGACAGATAGATGACAGAATCTGTGGCCTGTTGAGTCTCCATTTTTGGTGTCTAAGTTATATTTTACGTGTAGTACTTAGCAATTTTCTAAAACGGTGGAATTTCCTACTTGTTCAGACTGGAAGCACAGCATCCACTCCCAGAATGAATCTCACTGCTGATCAGTACAAAATTTTGACTGTCTCCATTTTCCAGCTGGGCCATCTCAACATTCCTCAGACAGCCTGGTGGCTCCCCTGCTCCCAGAAGCTTACCATATTGGTGTTGGAATGATTGAGGACACTGAAAGGCTTTAGTTTTCATGTAGTTCACAACTCCAGAGCTCAAATAATCCACCAGTCTCAGCTTCCCCACAAAAGTAGGTAATATGGAGGCCATGTGCCACAATCCCCAGTATTCCAATACATTTTAATGCAGTTTTGGAAAAAAAAAACAATAGAACTCCCCTAGGAAATGGAACTCTCCCAGAAAATCTACAGAGCCTATGGAATATGAGAGGATCATGAATGAGGTCATTAAATAATGTTTCCTGAAGTAACTATCACAGATTATACACAGAGATGAAATCAAGATATTCCTTTATTATACATGAACCTTGAACAAATCACTCTGAGCTCTAAACGGGTTTAGCTAAATAGCAGCATTGTGTCTGTGCATGTGGATGTCTTCTGTATACACACCTTTACTAGCTGAGAGTTGGAAAAAATCCCACTGACCTGCAGAGTGATCCTGTTTTTTACCAGCAGTCCAATCTTGATGTCCATCAGGTTCAGGTCTTTCTCCAGCTGTTGATTAGCCCTGATTTTGGTAACTACTTGCTCCCTTAATCTCGTCCTTTCCAGTTCTTCCTGTAAGTCTAAATCACTTTGATCCAATAGATACAAGAACTTGCACAAAACAGGCAAAGGAGGGTTTTTATCATTCACTGCAGGGAAAGGAGAATGCATTCAGAATTTGAATTTGTTTGCATGCTTACAATGCCTACAGGCGGGAAAATCAGAACTTGGTTGTTAGAGCCTTAGAACATGTTAAGCAAAGTACTTAGCCTGATGTTTGACCATTTCTACTTTTAAATCGATACAAGAGAAACATAAATAGCAGTATAAGAAAATGTCCTCTCTAAATAAATACTAGTAAACACATGAACATACTCTGTATGGGGCAAACCTCAAACAAAATTTAAAAATTTAAACGACTGACTTTTTAAAAATTAAACATGTGTAAAGGTCATGCATCCACTTATGTACCAAGATGTAGACAGACATATGTATTCCTAACAAAGAATAAAAAAAAAATTGCTCCATCTCCTTCCAAATCAATGTATATAGTTTTGTGTTTATATTACTGTTGTTACTGATTTTTTATATGTGAGAGTAAATTTATAGTTTATTCTTATTCTAATGATGTCACTTACTTCATAAAGGTCTTTTTACATTTCTTTATATCGTACTACCATAGTTTGGTGTTAGGTGTTGTGTTAAGTTTCTAGTAATAAAAATATCACTAAAAGAAATGAATACTCCTGATCATTAATATCAACATTATTTTCTATCTATATCATATTCATTTATCTTAGGATCATAGCCTTAGAAGCAAGGAAAGAACCTTAGAGATTTCAATCCAACTCACTTTGTCATTTTATTGGTAAGTAAACCTAGGTACAGAAACAGAAGTGACTCACCCAGAGTCTTATGTATGGTTCTGTCACTCCACTCTCCCCATCCCCACACTACATAACAGCTCGTACATGAGGCTCTTCAGGTCAGCCAGATGGTTGATAAGAGATAAAATTCATGTAGAGATGGACAATGTCCATGCTCATACATCTTTTAGAATATCCCTGACTCTTCATCTCAAACTGAATATATAAAAAACAGCATCAAATCTCTTTACAAAAATGAAATCTATTTTCCCCTTACCAAAAAATAAAATAAAGGCGCAAACAGCAGTTTCTTTTTCACCTGAGCATTAGTGATGATAAGCTGGTTCTGCCCTAAGTGCCTGGATGCCAAACCCTACTCTTGAAACAATAGACTGAAAAGGAACAGCCACGTAATTCTACTTGTGCTTGCTTGTTCCCTCAAGAATTTATGCTCTATTTCCAAAATGATTCTACTTACCCAGGGTTTTATAGTCAACTCTAGCTTTGAATGCTCTTATACAGGACTGAAGTTTCACAATTTTCTCAATCTGGAAAAATTTGAGAAAAGTCACAGCTGAAAAAAAGTCAGATCCTCAGTATTGCAAGTTACCATTCACTTTAACACCCCTAAACTTGAAATATGTGATATGTGGGCATTGGCTAGTTGAACTTTTTCCTTTCCTTTGTGTACAAATTCTCTAAGCAAATAAATAGCGTAACGAGATGAAAGGAAAAATGCTCAAAGTGCTGAAGAATGGTTTCAAGACTTCATTATAGTGTTGCAATATAAATGTGGCACCCATTATAAATATATTTATTTATTAAGGAGTTCTGCCTCTCCCAATGCGTACAATCATCTCAAGGGAAATACATTAAAAAAACCCAAACATTATTAATTACAACAGTTGCTATAGTTACTGAAGATAATAATAATCTCATTTCTTTAAATGCACACACATAAGCACATAATAATTGGATGGTTTCATAAATAAAACCCGACTTTCCCTCCAAGGAGTGCAAATTTATGATATTTCACTCTATGTAAAAAATTTAATGCCCACATAATATATAATCAGAAAAAGGAAATGGAGCAGTCTTGTAAGCAAGATTGAGGAATACAAGAGAGTCAGCCCAGTTACTGCACTGGTTCCCAAAAGAGGGGGATCTAGTGGTCCCAAACACTAGGCAAAGGTTCCACAGAGGATTTATAGGACTTATAGGATTTATATGGACAAGAATTCCATACAGGATAGGGACATGTGGCTAAGTTGCTGTACCCAATGCATGCTATACCTACAACAATAAGACCACAGATTCACTGAAGCATTAAAGTTTAGTTACATGTACTATATAATGATAGTAATAAGTTTTATCAGTTATTAAAGAGGAAAATAAATTTCTCTTACGTGTTCCTTGAAATGAAGCTTTCGTGAAAGGTAACGCCTTCTTGCTACTATCATTCTGTACCAGGACTGAATCTAAAGAGAGAAGTAACAGAAAATTCAAGAAAAGTTCATGCTGTTTTTCTTCAAATTAATACTAGTACTTTATGTGATGATGTCAAGAAAAGTATTACATTTGGAAAAAAAAAGACTTTTTTTCCTTCCACATCTTTCTTTGTATTTCTTCTAAGGCATACAAAAACACTTTCCTTTTTACTCTTTTTTCTCCTTAACTAGAAGGAGACAGGAGGAAGGCATTCGAATTCTTAAAACATTTAAGAAGAGAGAGAGAAGGAAACTTTCAAGAGGGCAAGAGATTTACCTTAGGCTATAATCAGTCAGAGGTTAAATCTGACGAAATGACAGTTCTCTCTCTTCGGTGGAATTTTTGCGAAAAGCTTAGCTGTGCTACTTTCAGCCCTTCCTACATGGTCGAGGGGATCCTGCTTCACAAGGGAATACCAGCCTCCCAATTTTAGCCAATGATTTTCTGAGAGGATAAATATGCTCTCTAAGACTACACAGTCTTATTGAATGTCTATTCTCACAACAAACTCCAATCAGTTCCTTGTCTCTTCCTTCATAATGGTACTTTCGCAGGTTAAACCTACCTTGTTGTAATTTGAAATAAATTAAAGCATTCCCCATTCATCTTTCTCCTTTGTCCAATACAGTATTTCTGTTCTGTTTATGTCAGTTAGATGTATGTTCTGTTATCTGCCCTGTCCCCATTAACTTACTGGAAAGCAGGGAGTCTTTTCCCCACTGCAGCTTTGTACTCCCCTTGAATTAGTGTTCTGCATGGAATGGGTAAATACAAGTTGACTGGGTAGTTGGAGAAACTTTTGCAACATCATATTGGGATGCAAAGAAGAAACTCATATAAATCAGCTTTGCTTTAGCTGCTGAGTGATCACTTCTGAGTGTTTGGAATTAAAACTAAAATAAACAATCCGTTAACCAGACATTAATGAAAAGCTTATGATGTGATTAGTATAGAGAATTAAAAAACAAAAACATTTCCTTCCCTCAAGAAGTGATAATTCTAAGATGGGGATAACATGTATTAAATAAGTACACACAATATGCAGGCCATCTAGAAAGAAAGCAATCTTAGAGTGGAGGCAGCTGGCTGGGTAGCTGAGGGTTGATAGTGGTGGTAGGTGGAAAAGACCACCTGAAGTATTTAAGTCTTATCTTGAAGTCAGGGATTTTAGGAGGGACAGGTGAAAAGTAAGAACACTCCTGGGAAGTAGAGATCGGGGAGGGAGGAAGAGGGAAAAGAGGACTTTAAATATGACAACGAAGAAGAGATCTGTGATAACTTTGGAGAGAGAAGTATCAGTTGAATGATGAGGCCAGAAGCCAGATTGCAGAGATTTTAGAAAAGAGTAAAAGAGGGGGAAGAGAACTGCCTAGTAGGCTTTTTCAAGAAGGTTAGCTGAGAAGAGGAAGAAATACACAAACGAGCAGTGATGGTAAGATCTAGTGACAATGTTATCAAGATGGGAGGAGACATAGAATAATTTGTAGGTAGCAAGGAAATAGTCAATAGACAGGGAGAGATAGGAAATTACATAAAGAAGCGAGCTTGAGAGTGGGGGTAATCTGTTAGAGAACCTCAGTAGAGGATAGCAGAGTGGACCTTAGCAAAGACAAGGTACATGCATTGATCAGAAAGCCAAGAATGGAGGAGAGGGTGAAGGATGCTATCAGAGGGAAATGAAATGAGAATGGGAGAAAAGGGAGCTCTTGTCAAATGAGCTGATTTTTTCAGGGAAGGTGAAGTATGAGTTAATGTTCTCATTTAATTGCTTTGGGGCTGTGGTGGGAAGCTTGAGAAGGTTTGATATAAATACTGGGGTGAGCAGACTAGAAAATCAACTAAAGAGATGTGAAAGGATTTACCTGCTGCACTTAAGTCTCAGGTGAAACATAAAATATGAAAGAATCCTTACCTTAATAATAAAATAAACATTTCTAGCAAAAAAGTTTTTCCTCTCAGTAAATTTTTTCCGCATTGTATAGCCCCTCCACACAGACTATATAAAAAAAAAGAAAGAAAAGACAGGTTATTGTTTTTATTTACTTGTAATGAAGAAAAGAACAAAGAGCAAATTCTCTTAGGAAGTACTGGAAAAAATTTACAACAGAATATCAGTGTGGAATTCTTTCTTCTAATGGTATCAGGCAAACTTCCATGACCTTGATGCCCTGGGCATGGTTTGTAATAATGGACTTTGGTGTATGAGTAGGGGCTAAAGCTAACTGTTTAAAATACACACACACACACACATATACATATATATTATATATAATTTTACCCCATTACATATTAAAATTATTTTTAACATTTGTTTTTTAAGTATTGAGTTCCAAATTCTATCCTTCCCTCCCTCCCTTAATGATAAGCAATGAGATATAGGTAATACACGTGCAATCATGTAAAACATTTCCTTATTACCATTTTGGACAAGAAGACTCGAAATATAAAAAAGAATGAAAGTGAAAATAGCACCTTCAGTCTGTATTCAGAGAAATATCAGTTCTTTCTCTGGAGGCTGAGAACACTCTTCACCATGAGTCCTTTGGGATGGTCTTGGATCGTTGAGAATAGTTACGTCATTCACGTTTCTTCATCGAACTATATTGCTATTACTGTGTACCACATTCTGATGACTCTCTTACTTCACTATGCATCAGTTCCTATAAGTCTTTCCAGGTTTCTCTGAAACTATCCAGCTTGTTTTTCTTAAAGCACAATAATACTCCATTCCAATCAGATACCACAGCTTGTTTAGTCGTTCCCTAATTGGTGGGCATCCCTTTGATTTCCATTACTTAGCTACCACAAAAAGAGCTGCTATAAATATTTTTTAACAAATAGTTTCTACCCTTCCCTCCCGGTTTGTTTTTTTTTTAATGTCTTTGGGATATAGACCTGGCAGAGAGTGGTATTGCTGGACCAAAGAGTACACACAATTTTATAGCCTTCAGGTACAGTTCCAAACTGCTCTCCAGAATGGATGGATCGGTTCATAACTCCATCAAGAGTGCATTATTGTCTCAGTTTTCCCACATACCCTACAGCATTTATCATTTTCCTTTTTTATCATATTAACCAATTTGATAGGGGTGAGGTAGTACCTCAGAGTTCTTTTAATTGCATTTCTCTAATCAATAGTGACTTAGAGAATTTTCTCATATGAATGTAGATAGTTTTGATTTCTGTGTCTGAAAACTGCCTACTCATATCCTTTGATTACTTATCAATTGGAGAATGACATATTTTTTGTAATTTGACTCAGCTATTTGAGAAATGAGGCCTTTATCAGAGACACTTGTTGCAAAATTTTTTCCTAGTTTTATGCTTTCCTTTTAATTTTGTCTGCATTGGGGTTTTTTGTGTGTGCAAAAACTTTTTAATTTTATGTAGTCAAAATTATCGATTTTACATTTTGTAATGCTCTCCATATTTTCTTTGGTACTAAATAAAGTCTTCCCTTGTCCATGTATCTGGGAAATAAACTATTCCATGTTCTCTTAATTTGCTTGTGGTGTCAGCCTTTCTGTGTAAACCATGGACCCATTTTAACCTTATCTTGGTATACAGTGTGAGATGTTGGTCTCTACCTTGTTTCTGCCATACTGTTTTCTAGTTTTCCCAACTAAAGCTAACTGTAAATGCTTTCTTGAAGATCAGCAAAGCATAAGAAGTCTCTTGTTTTGAGGTATTAGTCTAAATCTCCACCCTCTACATCCATAATGAAAAATAATTGGAATCTTTTCTACATAAAATTAAAAGCATGACTATCTAGTTTCCCTAAATGACATTGTGTTGCCTCAGAACAACAACAGTAGCTTTACTTGAAAAAAGTGGCTGATTCATTGTGACCCAAATGGGAAAAGAAAACATGCTACCAAAATGTCACCCTCCAACTCAGAGCACATAAAATAGGAAAAACACAGAGCACAGTATGTCCCATTAATAATTTATGAGCTCTCCATCTCCTTTTATAACTGCATGTGACTAGAATACATCAATATAAGTGCACTTCATATATGTGCTCCAACAATTAACACACACTTTCAAAAGGAAATCTTGATTTGTGGTGGGGGTTATACTGTATGGTCGATGAACTACTGAATTGGGAGTGGGATTCATTTCCTGACCCTGAGTTCCACGCATCTAATACAGATCTTGATATTATACCCACTGGATCTGTTAGAACGAAGGAAAAGACTGCAAATATGATCAATGTTTTTCCAAAACCCTTGAAAATAAAACACCCTGATTATAGGGATCACAGAGAAATACATCAGAATTTCAAATAAATGACTGAAGAATCAATGAAGAGAAATTATAAACAACTCTAAAACTTGTCATTGAGGATGTAATGATTAGGAAAATAGATATGTGCATCATATCCACTAAATTTGCTTATGATCCATATTCAATATCATGAAATTTCTTGCTCCCCCCTTCCCAACAAGATTGTATAAAATAAAAAATGTTAGAAATCTTTTAATTCTTAATCTTAAAATAAAGATGTATTAATTTTGTAGTAATTTTAAATGGTGGAGTGGAAACTTGAGTTTCATACCTGACAAATTTCTAGAATGGATTATTAAAAAGTCATCACAAAATGAGAGCATGGATTTACTTAAAACAAATGATCATCTTTAATATGACTCCTCCTCCTTCAACTGTTGAGATATTTTTTACATCCTTTAAAGCTTGTACAAATAGCATAGTGGTTTTGGAGTTCAGAAGACCAGGTTTAGTTAAAATAGTGCTTCTGACACAACTAGCTGAGTGACCCTGGGTGAGTCACTTAAATCTTGAGAGATAAGTCAGGCAAATGACTTACCAACTTTTAGGTTTGCTACAATCTGTGTTGATGAAGTTCCCACATTGGGAGTTCCCAATGCTGACAAATTTAGCAATTCATCATGTATTCTGATTAAAGTTTAATTCAAATGTCACTTTCTTCACAAAATTTTTTCCATGATTCCACTGTAATCCACAACTTTCCCCCTTAGAACTCACCCTCTACCTTGGATCCCTACAATGCACTTAGGTGATACAGTGCACTACATGTTTGTGATTTTTTTCTCTTATTGAACTCCATGACAACAGGTGCTATATCTTATCTAAACTTTCTATTTCCCTCACTACCTAGCACAATGCTTTGTTCACAGCTAGTGTTTGATAAATGGTTACTGAATAGATGAATGAGGGCCATGCCAAATTTAACTAGTCTTAAAAATAAAGACTGGATTGGTAGTTCATGAAAATGCTAGACTAAGGTATCTTGATTGCCACAAAGCATCTGATAATTTCATGATAACTGGACAGAGAAATGGGGATCAAGTTATATTAGAATTGAATGACTTTATGGATAGTTGAATAATTATACCCTAAAATGTTGATGGATTCCTGTAACTGAAGAGAGACATTAAATTGCATGCTACAAAACTTCTCTTTGACTCTGTCCAGTTCAACATTTTTTCAATGGCATTTAAATACAGTAGTAGGAACATAGAATTAGAAGTAGAAGGGACTTCAGAGACCATTAAAAAACCAACAACCTCATAATACAAATTAGGAAAATGAGGCCCAATAATGTGGAACTGTGTTTTATTCAACTGAATGACTTGGATTATGGCATTGAAAATGTGCTTACAAAATTTTGTCAATGATGAAGTAAAAAGTTTAAGAAATACTTCTCCAGCTTCCTGTCAGACATTTCTTACTCAGAAATGAAATAACTTTGTAAGATTAAGATCCACTTTCAGGTACATCAGTAGCCCAAAAATGTAAAAAGGAAGTCCTTAAAAGAAGAAATACACTAATGACATAAAAGTGTTTAAACTTTTGGTAATCAAGAGTAAAAGCTTAGTTATAATAAAATTCAATCTTGGTGAGACTATGAAGAAAAAGGCACATTATTAGTACACTGTGGCTAGAACTGGTACAGCTTTTGGGTTGTCAATAGCCTACCCGTACCTTAAATTTATACATCCCAAAGTGGAGTCATCACCTCTCAGGGCAAACTTTTAATTCTTCCTGATCTCCGCATTTCTGCTATTGGCATTACCACCTTTTCTGGTCACTCAAGTCCAAAACTAGTCCCTTTCCCCACATATGTAGGTGTCAAATTCTCCTCCTCCATGAAATAAAATAAAAAAGACACCCTCCTTTAGTCTGCCTATAAAGAACTCACGATTCATTGATAAATCCACTAGAATGTGCGTTCCTGAAGGCCATGAATTGTGCTTTGTTATTGTTGGTAGTACTGAGCACAATGCCTGGTACCTGTTAAGTGCTTAACGAATGCTCTCTAATTAACTGATTGAGGAGAAATGAGTTAGCCAGATGCCTGGTTCTCTGTCAGACTATTAGAGTTTTCTAATCAGATATCAAATTACCATGACGAGCTGCTCTGACGCAGAAATAAGAAATAAAACCTCTACCACTTTTGATATTCTCCTCAGTCAAATCACTGAGTCTCCCCACCATGGACTTTGGCTTAAAAATAAACAGGAATACAATACAGGAAAAGCATTGTCAGAGTCCTAAAATAGCAACAGTGGGAATACATAATGAGTTACTGAAACTATTGAATAAAGATAAATTAATAGAGCACGTTTAAAAAAAAGGGCTGAAATCTCACAAGATGGGACAGATTTCTTTTTTTTAAGGACCAAGCCTTAAACCTAAATCTTTCTAACTCTCACAGATTGCCCAACCATAAGTATGAGTCCAAGCCTACCTAGGTTATTGTTTGAATTCCGATGGGTGAGAGCAAATGTAAATAGCAATTGTTTCTGCTTTGGCCAGAGACCTTGAGGGTCTTCTCCTCCCAGATTGATTTTTTTTTTTTTGATAAGGTAAAAGTGGCCATATTTTGCTCATTTCTTACCTAGCCTTAATCACTGAATGGGTGTTGCCTTAGATAAACTAAGACCTAGGAAAGACCTAAGCTTAAAAAGGCCAAGGTCTCCCACTGCATCCAGGAGATCTCCAGCGTCCTGATAGACGGCCACCCGGACCCAGACAGCTCTGGAGGAGAAAGTGAGGCTTGCTTGTAACCTCAGTCATTCAAACAAAATGACGGTGCACTAAGTGTGAAGTCATAGTTCAGAAAGACCGAGTATTTCCAAGCCAGCAGCAATGAGACTGGGGCTGAATGATATTTATAAAGCTTAGGTTTTTGTTCCTATTTTTTTCTAATATACTCAATATCCACAAGCAAACACAAATATTGAAATACTTGAAATATTGAAATCCAGGACTATAGGGAAAAAAAGAATATTTCTTGTCTATTTCTTCCCTCTGCATTATATCATATCATTCTATATATTTATATGTGCTTCATATTTGTCATTTTGTGGCCTAGTACTATTCCACTCTATTCATGTATCAAAATTTGTTCAGCTTTTCCCTAATCAAAAGGAAAATATGTGTTTATGACTGTTTTACAACTTTTGTGAATATTTTTGTATAGCTAGACTGGATAGTTCTGGTAGTAGGCTCACTACATCAAAGGGAAAGAAAACATTTCTTTTACTTTCAAAAAAGGTTGTATAAATTCACAGCTCTGCCAAGTTTGTAATAACATGTCTTTTTCTTCACAGCCATAGTAGCATTGAATTTTTTTCAGCTGAGTATAAAACAGTATCTGAATTGTTTTAATTTGCATTTCTGTAACAGAAATTTTGAATACTCTTTTCATGTATTTATTAATAAAGTTGTTTCTTTTCCCTACAAGTATCTGACTCCTATCTTTTGACCACTCATGAATCACATTCTTATTAACGTCATCCTTATCAGTCTCAGATGGAAGATTGTTATCAGAAGAACAGCAGCATTTTCCCCAATTTATTTCCTTGATTTGGGGGTTGATATTGGCTTTTGTTGCACACTGTGTTTTTATTTAAAAAAACCAATTATACCTGGGTATGTGTGTGTATATGTGCACACTCACACCCACATATTTCCTCCTCCTCCAATCCTGCCTCTGATATCTACTATCTATCTCTTTTACCTTGGGTAAATGACTTACCTGCTAGGATTTCATCCTCTTTAAAATGAGATTTGGAATATATGGCATCTGATATGACTTTCAGTTCTAAATCTATGATTCTATTTCTACATGTCCGTTAGCTATGAAATTTGACCGTCTCCCTACTGGTATAACATTTCATTAACTTCTAATTTTTAAGTGTGATTTCTTTTAAATTTAGGTCAATGATCCTTTTGGAATTTTATTGTGGTCTATATAGAGCTTAATTCCACTTTTTTAACCAAGGTGTTCTTTCTGTCATTGTTGTTGTTGATAATGAACTTCCCCAGTGTTTTTTTGTCTAAAATTTGTGGAACTTCAGCCTGCTATATGTTTATATGTATCTGCTTCTATTTCACAGTCAGCTACTTTGCTACATTGTTCTGTTTTTCTGGTTTCTAATAGCACTAAGGAATTTAAGCTAAATAAGATTTTATAATATTCATCACAAAATTTCATAATATGAATCTCTTAGAATAATGTGGGAGCTTCAGAACTTTTTTCTGATATTCTATCCATTTGCTTTCTCACAAGCATGCAATTGTTTAAATTTATGAAGTATTCATTAGTATTTTGAATGATACGGCACTAAATTTATGCATTAATTTGGGTAGCACTGCCAGCTTCATTAGACTGGCTTGATCCAGCCACAGCTATTAAACTTTTCACCAATTATAATATTCCTCCTTTATTTTTTTAAAGGTTATTTCTACCTTTAGATGTTCTCTGTCATCTGAGGTGAATGCCCAAGTATCTGCTACACTGTGAACAGAGGCACATCTGAGCAATCTCACTATATAATTTGTTGCTCCCAAAGGAACAGATACTTAATACTTAATGAAAAGAAGCAGGAGAGGTGTGCTCTGAGTACAACCTAAGTGCAATGCAGAAAATAAAGACTGACTTCATTCTGGCATCAGCTTTTAGGCAGGAAGGATTGAATTTAAATACATCACTTCTTTATTGCTAACATCCCTAGATGTCAATGAAGAACGTGTGAACCTCACAGCAAAGGGAAGTACAATCAGAATTATATCTTCACACTTCAGGGATGTGGATTTCAACCACTTACTTAAATCAGAACACATCCAAGCTGGGAGAAAGCTTAATCCTTTTGACAGGCAAAAAGTCATTGGAAAGCTTGGAATGAAAACCTGGTACCCATTTCTGATTTCAGTAGACTTCTGGATTATAGACTCTTAGAATGAGAACTAAAGGGCATTAGAAATGTTGGCCTAACTGCCTATCCCTCTACCCACCATTTTCACAGATCATGAGAGGGTCTGAGTTTAAATAACTTGCCCAAGGTTCTATAGGTTAATAAGTAGTAGGATCAGACTAGGAACCTAAGTCTTATGACTCCAAAGACAGCACTTTATCATTACACTGTACCAGGCTGTGGACCTTAGGAATGGGGAAGGAACATCCTTGAAATTTTTATCCTGAAATGAAAGTATTTCTGCCTGATTTATTTGTCCCCCTCTTATCAGAGTTCAGAGACTACAATATCTTCTTACCTACTGGCAAAAGAGATGTCCCAAACATAAGTGGACATTAGCAGATACCTATATTGGTTGGAGGTTGGGAAGATTCCAATCACAAACCTCCCTTCAAAAAACCGTGCTTTTTCCTCATAATTAATTCTAAAAAGTTATCATTTTGTCTAGAAAATTTGATCACCACAAGGACCATGTCATTCGATAATGATGACAAAATTTTTCAGTTAGCTCACATACCTGTATTTTGATCACTTCACGCTCATGGTCACTTAAGAAAGCTTTTCTGTTTTTAAATTCTTCTTTAACACGGGCCATTAAAGGTGTTGTATTAAAATTATCCAACATTTTTTCACCGGAAGACCACAATTCATCCAAAAGATAGCCTTCTGTTATTTTAACAATGAGCTCCTGGTGAGACATTTTTATATGGTTATACTAAATAAAAGTTTAAGCAAAGTGAAATATTTCATGACTTCTATCTCAATTATTATTGATTCTTCATTGGCTGTCTTCAAGAGGAATACATAATCTCCTCCGAACATCTCCCCTGAACCATTCAGAAATGAAAAGACAGGCATTTTTCTGAAGTGGCCTAAATGAAGTCTTTCTCCAGGGCAAGTGATTGCTGGATCTCTTGGGGCACTTGCTAGCATTATGATTTGGGGATTCTCTCATTATTAGAATTTCCTATGCTCTCTTTTATTCTTGAGCTTATCTCATATTTTATTCTTTCACATTTTTACTTGCATCTTATTCTCTCTACCACTTTCACCTTAGTCATCTTTCATATGGCAATGTTTTGGTTATTTACTGGTCAATGATACCTGGTAGAATGTCCGATTTAAAAGTTCTTTTTTTCCCTACTACATTCTAGCTATTTCTCAGAGTTAGACATAAGAAGTGAGGATGATTATGACCAGCCTCCTGACAGAAAGGCGATGGTCCCCAGGTGCAAGAAGACACACTTTTGGACATGGCCACTGTGCAGAAATTCATTTGGCTTGATTATGTTTATTTGAAAAGGGGGTTTTTACTAAGTTTTTAATTAGGTTGGGTTAAGGCAGGAGAATAAAAGTAGTAAGCATCAATATTGATTCCCCTCCCACAAAAGAAATCACTGAAAGAAACTTTTTTTTTAATGTACAGAAGAGAGCAGAAATAAGTTCAGAAGGAAGCACACATTAGCAGGGGAATTTTGAAAATATGATTTGGAATTTATTATAAACTTTTTTTTTCAAGGCCATATGATATATCTCTCAATGTAGCTTGTATTTAATCCTAGGAGTAACAGGAAGTCACCAGAGTTTACTGAAGAGGGGAAAGACACGGATAGACGTGTGCTTTAGGAATGCCACCTTGTCAGCTGTTGGGAGGATGGACTGGACAAAGGAGGAAACCTGAGGAATTAGAAGGCTACTACAATAGTCCAGGAAATAGGGGATGAGGGCATAACAGAAGATGGTAGCCATGGGAATGGATGGATGTAAAAGATGTTGTGAAGGGAAAGAAGTTATTGACTTTGACTGATGAAGGACAGTGAGGAGACAAGGATGATTACAAGGCTTGGAAGTTCTGATCTATAGCAGGCTAAGCCTATGGTGTATCCATATGAAATTAAATATTTTCTGGGATTGGGAACCCTGTAGGGTGCCTAAAGAAGGGTGAACCTGCAAAGATTGGAAACAGAGCAGATTATAGCTCCAATATTTATTGCAGTTGGATAGGGCTTGTGAGTAGCTCCTGTACTTCCAGCCTAGGTAAAATGGGGAAACAGTTTTAAAACATATACTCTCAAATCCAACAGTTTTTCATAGAATATGAATAAAAACCAGATAAATTGGTCTGATGCTAAGAGATCAAGCTTAGGCAGAAAGGCAATATAAATCTGTGTGTTCACTTCTAATATCTAAGGATAATAAATCAGTTATTGGTAGCTCCTCCTTCCTCAAAAAAAATGCTTTCCTCTTCTAAAGACAAAAATAAACACAAGAGCTCTTCCCTTTTTGAATTTTCGATTAGATCCCTTTCAGTACCATACCTTTATTTCATGCTCTGACAGCCAAGATAATTTCTCTCCATAATTTTCAGGATAAACCCAGGTACCCACTCCTGTTTCTGTGTGGTAATAGTAGTTGTAAATATCACGCAATGTGAACTTGATCCATGCACCTTCTGTAGTCACTAAATGCAAAAAAAGGACACATTCCATTGAAGATGAAGGCAGAAAGTTTTAATGACAGTGTAGCCCTCTTTTCAATATATGAAATAACAAGAAACACCAAGATGGTCTAGTCATAGTTGCTAGAAATGGACTCCTGATGTGAAAGGAAGCATCAATGCAGATCAAGGATCAAGGGGCTACTTAAACATTTTTTTTTAATTTTGTGGGCTTCTTTAGCATTCAGATGAAACCTAGAATATGTACTGTGATCTATTCCCTAATTTCATAACTGAAATTCTGGTTAGAGGTGAGCAACAATAAAGATGTCATTTTTTTAACTTACAAGTGCATGGACTCTGAAACATGGATATGATCCTCCTGAGAATTAAGAACCTCTACTTGAGATGCTCAAAGACCACGCTACACATACCACCTGGGTTGCAAGGTGGGAAGGGGGAGATGGAAGGAAAGAAACACACAGGAAGGGAGAGAAAAGAGTAAATGACTTTTCATCCTGAAACCTACAATTTGGGCAGGTGAGAATAACATTCAGTACAGGCTGGAAGTGGGGAAATTGCATAAAGAAAGCAGAAAAAAAGTGACCACATACCCCAGACTCAATGTAGGCTAACACTCTAGTAGCATGAACCTTCTTGCTTGATTTCTTCTCTTTCCAGAAGAGTTCATAATATACTCCTGGAAGTAGGGGAATTTGTGTCTGTTTTTTCTCTTTGTATGCACAGCATCTATCACAGTGCCTGGCATGAACCAGATGCTTAAGAAATGCATGCTGAACAAATGAAGAGCTCTTTCTTACTCTATAATCCTAACAGACACTGAAAAATGTTATCTATTCTGATTATTCCCATGAGAATGAATATTGATTCCATAAGAGAATATTTCTGAATACAAAAGAGCATGTGCAAATTAGAAGGCAGCAAAGTGAAGTGGACAGAGTGCTGGACCTGGAGTCAAGAAGACCTGTTGTTAAATTCAGCCTTGGATGTTTACTAGCTGTGGGACTCTGGACAAGTCACTTACCTCTGCTTGCCTCAGTTGCCTCACCTAGGAAATGTGGGTACCACTAGCACCAACTTCCCAGGATTGTTGTAAGGGTCAAATAAGACAATGTTTGTAAAGCACTCAGCATGATGTCTGGTACACAGCAGGTGCTACATAAATGCTCATTACTATTACTATGAAGAAGTCATCAGTCACCCTTTTTAATTCACAATTTGACAAGGTAAATCAGAGGGTAATGAAAATGGCTTGTAACTTACCTGTCCAAAATTGTTTAAATATTTGTTTTTTTATACTCGCAGAAAGGAGGTTAAGCAGTTTGGAAATTCAGGAATTAGGATGAAAAAGTAGGCCAGACCTCTGCATGCTTCAGCAGAGCCAAGGGCAAACAGACATCCGCCAGCAGCCAGACCTCCCTGTGATTTAGCACAACCAGGGCAAACAAGCAGCCAGATGGACAGGTGCTTCAGTAAAGCGCTGGGAAATGCAGAAATTCCCCACCAGGCCTCAGCACATGTCAGACATCACCATTAGGACCCCTTCTCAGCACCGTAAGCTGCCAGACTCTTGTGGCCTTCAGAAGCACCAACCACTACCCCAAATAGTAGTTGTTTTTCTTTTACCCAGGAACCCTGAGAATCTTCTCCTCCCGTTTGATTTTTTTTTTTAATTATAGGGGCCATCCCTTGAGTAACTGCTTAAAGAAGCCTATTCATTGAATAGGTGTATCTCACTCAAAGAGAGAATGGCTATAAGACCTTAGCCTGAAAGGGCCAGCATCTCCCTTTGCATCCTGGGCCATCTCCAATCATCCTGATGAATATCAGGCCACTGGACCCAGATGGCTCAGGAGGAGAAAGTGAGGCTGGTGACCTTGCACAGCCCTCCTACACTCAAATCAAAGTCAACTGCAATTGCTTAAAAAGTAAAATTGGTCAAATGTAAAAGGAGATATGATAAAAATCCATTGAAGAAAACAACTCCTTAAGGAGTACAAATGGTCAAATAGGAAAGAAAGTAGAAAAGCTAACCGAGGAAAACAACTCCTTAGAAGTTAGAACTGGGCAAGTAGAAACTAATGGCTCAATGAGATAACATGAATCAATAAAAAAAAATCAAAAGAATGAAAAAAATGGAATAAAATATAAAATACTTCATGGGAAAAGCAACTGACCTAGAATATAGATCAAGGAGAGAAAATATCAGAATCATTAGACTACCTGAAAGCCATAATCAAAAGGAGAATCTGCATGGCATCTTTCAAGAAATTATCAAGGAAAACTGCCCTGATGTCCTGGAACCAAAGGGCAAAATAGGCATTGGAAAAATCCACTATCACCTTAGGAAAGAGATCTCAAAGTCAAAACTCCAAGGAACAGTATAGTTAAATTTCATAACTATTAGGTCAAGTAAAAAAAATGCTACAAGAGGCTGGAAAGAAACAATTCAAATATTAGGGAGTCACAATCAGGATTTCACAAGACTTGGTAGATGCAACATTAAAGGATCTGTCCCCTCTCAGAACTCGACAAATTCAACCAAAAAATGAATAAAGAACTAAGGAGGTAAATAGCATATTAGAAAGGTTAGCTATGACAGACTTTTGGTGAAAAATGAATGGGAACAGAAAGGAATATACATTTTTCTCAGCAGTCCATGGAACCTACACAAAAACTGACTATGTAACAAGACACAAAAACTCTCAAAATCAAATGTAAAAAGGCAGAAATAGTAAATTTATGTTTTTTAGATATAATAAAAATTTTCAGATGCAATAAAAATTACAATCAACAAACGGTAGTGGAAATGTAGATTAAAGAATGACTGGGTCAAAGAACAAAGTGTAGAAGCAATCAGTAATTTCATTAAAGGGAATGACAATAATGAGACAACATACCAAAATTTATGGAATGCAGCTAAAGAAGTACTTAGGGGAAATTTTATTTCTCTAAATTTTTACATTAACAAAATGAAAAAGAACAGATCAATGAAATGGCAACCAAAAAAAGAACAAATGAAAAATCCTCAATTGAGCACCAAATTGGAAATCCTGAAAATTAAACATGAGAGTAATAAGACTGAAAGTAAAAAACAAACAAAAAACTACTGAGTTAATAAATAAATCTGGGAACTGATTTTATGAAAAAAGCCAATAAGATAGATAAGCCATTGATTAATTGTTTTTAAAAGAAGAAAACTAAATCTCCAGTATCAAAAAATGAAGAGGGTAAAAGCACCATGAATGAAGAAGAAATTAAAGCAATCATTAAGAAATATTTTGCCCTATTATATGTCAATAAATCTGACAACCTGAGCAAAATGTATGAATATTTACAAAAATACGAATTACCGGGGGGGTGGAGGCAAGATGGCGGAGTAGAAAGACTCACGTATGCTAGCTCCGAACCCACAGCCCATATATTTCCTGCAAGAAGAACTCCCCACAAATTCTGGATCACTGGCAAGTTGTGCAGAAACACAGAGGAAAAGATTTCCATTCCAGAGAGTCCTGGAGAGCCGTCCCCAGGGTTCGTCACGCCAGGGAAAGCAGAGTCCACCCCTGCGCTGCCCTGACTGTGCAGCCCCAGAAAAGCTGATCCCAGCAGGCTTCAGGGACAGAACCTCCAGCAGCCAGGAAGGTCCCTCCGCCCACAGACGCTCCAGGTCAGTGAGAGAGACCTCTGGGCTGGCCGAGAGGGGAGTGGGGTGTCTCCATGGCTCGGATCCCCTCGGGAGGCAGCAGCAGAGGGAGCAGCAGAGGTGGTAGCAGTGGCAGCCCCCGGGAATCCCTGAGTAGGCAGAAGTTCAGGGCCATTACCGAAGGTCTCTGCATAAAGCCCCTGAGGGGACTGAGCCTGGGAGGCGGCCCTGCCCCTACCCGAGCACCAGAACTTAAGCTCACATTGAATAGCAGCCCCGCCTGCTGCAGAAAACCCATTTGAATCTCAGACCCCAAGCACTAGCTGGGCGGATCTAGGCAGGGGTGGACAGGAATCTCAGAAGTCAAGTAACTGGCTGGGAAAATGCCCAGAAAAGTGACGAAAAATGATGGGGTACAGATGTTCCCATCTTTCAATTCTGATGATGAGGAACTATTCTTACCATCAGGGAAAGATGTGGAGGTTGGGGCCTCTGTATCCCAGACATCCCAGGTGGATGTCCAATGGGCTCAGGCCATGGAAGAGCTCAAGAAGGATTTTGAAAATCAAGTTAGACAGGTGGAGGAAAAACTGGGAAGAGAAATGAGAGAGATGCAAGAAAAGCATGAAAAATGGGTCAATACCTTGGTAAAGGAGACTCCCAAAAATGCTGAAGAAAATAACACCTTGAAAAATAGGCTCACTCAATTGGCAAAAGAGGTTCAAAAAGCCAATGAGGAGAAGAATGCTTTCAAAAGCAGAATTAGCCAAATAGAAAAAGAGGTTCAAAAGCTCACCAAAGATAATAGTTCTCTCAAAATTAGAATGGAACAGATGGAGTCTAATGACTTTCTGAGAAACCAAGAAATCACCAAACAAAACCAAAAGAATGAAAAAATGGAAGAGAATGTGAAATATCTCATGGGAAAAATAACTGACCTGGAAAATAAATCCAAGAGAGACAATTTAAAAATTATGGGACTACCTGAAAGTCATGATCAAAAAAAGAGCCTAGACATCATCTTCCATGAAATTATCGAGGAAAACTGCCCTGATATTCTACAACCAGAGGGCAAAATAAGTATTGAAAGAATCCATGGATCACCGCCTGAAAGAGATCCAAAAAGAGAAACTCCTAGAAACATTGTGGCCAAATTCCAGAATTCCCAGGTCAAGGAGACAATATTGCAAGCAGCTAGAAAGAAACAATTCCAGTATTGTGGAAATACAATCAGGATAACTCAAGATCTAGCAGGTTCTACATTAAGGGATCGAAGGGCATGGAATAGGATATTCCAGAAGTCAAAGGAACTAGGACTCAAACCAAGAATCACCTATCCAGCAAAACTGAGTATGATACTTCAGGGGAAAATATGGTATTTCAGTGAAACAGAAGACTTTGAAGCATTCTTGATGAAAAGACCAGAGCTGAAAAGAAAATTTGACCTTCAAACAAAAGAATGAGAAGAAACATGAAAAAGTAAACAGCAAAGAGAAGTCATAAGGGACTTACTAAAGTTGAACTGTTTACATACCTACATGGAAAGACAATATCTGTAACTCTTAACACTTTTCAGTATCTGGGTATAGTTGGTGGGACCACACACAGATGTACACACACATACATGCACACACACATGTACATGTGTGCACGCACACACACATACACACATGCACGCACACAGAGAGACAGAGAGCAGAGTGAACTGAATAGGATGGAACCATATCTCAAAAGAAATTAAGGTAAATGGTGAGAGAGAAATGTAGTGGGAGGAGAGAGGGTGAAATGGAATGGGGTGAATTATATCTCATTCAAGAGGCAAGCAGGAGACTTGTTAGTGGAGGGAAAAAGAGGAGAGGTGAGAAAAAAAAAACCAAGAAGTTTACCCTCATCACATTCGACTAAAGGAAGGAATAAAATGCACACTCATTTTGGTATGAAAACCTATCTTACAATACAGGAAAGTGGGGGAGAAGGAGATAAGCAAGGGGGGGGGTGATGGTAGGGAGGGTAATGGGAGGAGGGAGCAATTTGAAGTCAACACTCAGGGAGGGACAGGATCAAAAGACAGAATAGAAACAATGGGGGGCAGGATAGGATGGAGGGAAATACAGTTAGTCTTACACAACATGACTATTATCAAAGTCATTTGCAAAACTACACAGATAAGGACTTTACTGAATTGCCTGCCTTCCCAAAGGGAATGGGTGGGGAGGGAGGGATGGGGAGAATTTGGAACTCAAAGTTTAAGGAATAGTTTAAGTTTAAGGTGATAGGGAAAATTAGATTGCTAGGTGTATTGGGGTGGGGGGAGGGGAGAAAAGGGGAGAAAATTTGGAACCCAAAATTTTGTGGAAATGAATGTAAAAAGTTAAATAAATAAATAAAATGTGAATTGCCTAGATTAACAGATCAAAAAATAGAATGCTTAAAAAAATTGAAAAAGGCATTAATGAACTCCCTAGGCAATATCCCCATGGCAAATGGGTTCATGAATGAATTCTACCAAACATCTAAAGAACAATTAATTCCAATACTATATAAACTATCTGTAAAATCAGGTGAAGGAGGAATCCTACCAAACTCCATTTGTGACAGAAATATGGTGCTGATACCCAAACCAGGGAGAGCTAAAATAGAAAAAGAAAATTATAGACCAATTTCCCTAATGGATATCTATGTAAAATTTTTTAACCAAAGTATTAGCAAGATGATCATAGCAATATATCACAAGAATTATATACCACGAGCAGGTAGGATTTATACCAGGAATGAATGATTGGCTCAATATTAGGAAAACTATCAATATAATTGACTATATCAATAAGAAAACCAACAGAAATCATATGATTATCTCAGTAGATGTCCATTCCTATTAAAAACATTGGAGAGCATGAGGAACAAAGGGAATGTTCTTTAAAATGTTAAGCAGTATCTCTCTAAAACCATCAGCAAGCATTATCTGTCATGGAGATAAGCTAGAAGTTTCCCCATTAAGATCAGAGGTGAAGCATGGATGTCCACTATCACCACTATTATTCAATACAGTATTAGAAATATTAGGTCTAGCATTAAGAGAAGAAAAAGAAATTGAAGGAATTGGAATAGGCAATTAGGAACCAAAACCATCACTCTTTGCATCTGAAGTGATGGTATACTTAGAGAACCCTAGAGTATTAACTAAAAAATTACTTGAAATAATTAACTTTAGCAAAGTTTCAGGACATAAGATCACCCCACATAAATAATCAGCATTTCTGTATATCACCAATAAAGTCCAGCAGCGAGATATAGAGAATTTTCATTTAACATAACTGTAAACAACATAAAATACTTAGGAGTCTATCTGCCAAGACAAACCCAGGAATTATATGAACACAATTACAACATGCTTTTCACACAGATAAAGTCAAGATTGAAACAACTGGAAAAAATATCAACTGCTCATGGGTAGGCTGAGCCAATATAATAAAAGTGACAATTTTGCCTAAGTTAATTTACTTTGTCAGTGCCATACCAATCAAACTACGAAAAAATTATTTGATAGAGCTAGAAAAAGTAGCAAAATTCATCTGCAAGAACAAAAGATCAAGAATATCAAGATAATTAATGAAAAAATAATACGAAGGAAGGTGGCAGCCTAGCAATACCAGATTTCAAACCATATTATAAAGCAGCAATCATTAAAACTATCTGGTACTGGCTAAGAAATAGAGTGGTGAGGCAGTGGAATCAATGAGGTACACAAGACATAGTAGTCAACCATGGTAACCTAGTATTTGATAAACCCAAAGACCCCAACTTTTAGAAGAACTCACTATTTGACAAAAACTGCTTGGAAAACTGGAAAACAATAGGACATGACTGAGGTTTAGACCAATATCTCACCCTGCATACCAAGATAAAGTCAAAATGGGTGCATGATTTAGACATAAAGGGAGACACCACAAGCAAATTAGAAGAGCAAGGGTTAGTCTACCTGTCATATCTGTGAGGAGGGGAGGAATCTATGACCAAACAAGGGATAGGGAGCATTACAAAGTGTAAAATGAATAATTTTGATTTTTTTAAATTAAAAACCTTTTGTACCAACAAGTCAAATGCAACCAAGATTAGAAAGAAAGCAGAAAACTAGGAAACAATCTTTACAGTGTCTCTAAAAAGGCCTCGTTTCTCATAGAAATGAGAATAGAAACGTAGAGAACTGAATAAAATTTATAGAAATATAAGTCATTCTCCACTTGATAAATGGTCAAGGGATATAAGCAGGCAGTTTTTAGATCAAGAAATCAAAACTATCTGTAAGCATAAGAAGAAGTGCTCTAAATCACTATTGATTAGAAAAATGCAAATTAAAACAACTCTGAAATACCTCACATCTACTGGATTAGTTAATTTGACAAAAAAGGAAAAATGATAAATAGGTGGGGATATGGAAAAATTAGGACACTGATGCACTGTTGGTGGAATTGTGAAATGATCCAACCACTCTGGAGAACAACTTGGAATTATGCCCAAAAGGGAAGCCAACTGTGCACACACTTTGACCTACCAATACCACTGCTAGATTTGTATCCCAAAGAGATCATAAAACAGGGAAAAGGACCTACATGTGCAAAAATATTTATAGCAGCCCTTTCATGGGTGGCAAAATGTTGGAAATTGAATGGATTGTGCAATAAGAAATGATGAACAGGCAGACATCAGAAAATCCTGGAAGGATTTGTAGGAACTGATGCAAAGTGAAATGAACAGAACTCAGAAAATATTGCATGCTGTATCAGCAACATTGTTTGATGATTATCTATGAATGACTCAGCTCTTTTCAGAAACACAATGATCCAAGACAAGTACAAAGGCCTCACGAAGGAAAATGCCATCCATATTCAGATAAAGAGTTCATGGATTCTGAAAGCAGATGGAAGCATGTTTTTTTTTTATTTCCTTTATTTTCCTGTGGTTTTCCCCCTTTTTATCTATTTCTTCTTTCACAACTGTGACAAATATGGAAATGTTTTTTACATGATAGCACATGTATAAAACTATATCAAACCGCCTACCATTTTCAGAAAAGGGGAAGAGAGGGAGAGAAGGAAAGAGAAAATCTGGAATTCAGAACCTTGTAAAGATAAATGCTAAAAATTTTCTGGACATGTAACTGGGAAAAAAATAAAATACTATAAAAAAAGTCCATAATTATAATCCATATTCAGAAACCAGAACTGAATGTTATAGAACCATAGATGCAGAACTGGACCAGACCTCAGAAGTTCTCTAGCCCGGGTCATTCTGTGCCTTGTGAGAGGCCTATCATGTCTTTCCCACAAGACAGGAAGCATGACTCATCCTCAGGTTCTTAGAGTCGTAATCAGCAACGTCATTGATCATAGTTGGAAGACCACTGAAAGAATTTCTGAGCTAGCTTTATATGCTTCTTTGCCCCCAATATGTATACATACTCACATACAAACACGTATGTATATGTATGCTGTGAACCCTATATACATTCTACAGCTGGTTTTTTATGTTGCATTGCCCTCTATAAGGTCCAGGCATGGAAGGACACCTTCTTCAGATAAGCATGGATGAGGAAACGACCAAGGTTTCTGAGTGGCATACTACTCTAAAATATAGGGTTACGTTTATTTGTGATGCTGACAAGTAATTACTGGGATTTTAAAGAATGCCATTTTCTATATGCCACAAAGGATCCTCAGAGGTAGGAGAGAGAAAGTAGGCAAGACTGACCTTGGTTATCCTTGCTGAGCTGTTAGGGTCACAGAAAGTTTGGTGAACTCTGAGTATACCCTCCCATTATACCAGAGCAAGTAGATGATCAGAGAAAAGTAAAATTACCATGTTGCTAATTAATTATTTTTACATTGATTTTTAAATATTTTATTTCTTTAACTTGATTAATTCATTTATTTGTTTCATTTAGTTAGTTTAAGGTCAGATGACCAAGAAAAGCAAGTGTCTAGTACTCCGCCTGGCTTCTGAGAACAGATTAGTCAAGATATGCAGGTGTCAATCACAAGAAATAGCCTTAGGTATAGGCCTATAGTGAGTAAGGAAAATGACCAGAGAGGAAATCCAAGATAAAGCAGTTTCTAATCTTCCTGAAATGTGTACATCTTCAGGTTGGGTCATTGAAGCAAAACAATCACTTTATGTTTGTATCTTTCAGTTGTACTTTTTAAACTCAAGCTGCCTACCTAAAATTGAAGGTGGATTTAGATTATTGGTGATGGAGGAGGAGAAAGATATTCACTTTTTCTGTCCAATAAAAAACATTCTCTGCCCTTTCAGGGAGGAAAGCCACTACTTAGGAAGGAATGACTTCTAAGCATCTCAAGAAAAGATCATTAAGGGAAGGCTAGAAATAAGTTTATAATTGCAAGCATAGTCTGAAAATGCACAAGGAATTTCTTAGGAATTTTTCCTAAAGCCTGACTACTTATGAAGATTTATTCTTAAGACTTTTGTCTCTTCTCTCCCTTTTCCAACAAATTTTATCATCTTAAATAGAAATAACAAAGCAGGAGTAGGGAATATACTAGACTACCCATTTCCCTCTCTTCTGTGGCCTCTCCTAATGTTACCCGGATATTTACTGAGGAAGCTGGATGGTACAGTAGATACAGTATCAATATCAATAATCATGCCTCAGAAATTTACTAGTTGTGTGACTCTAGGCAAATCACTTGGCCATTTTGTGTTTTAGTTTCATTATCTGTAAAGTGGGAATTACAAAATGTCTTGTATCATTATTGTGAAGACAAATGAGAAAACCTGCGGAAAGTGCTTTGCAAACCTCAAAGCTTTCTGCAAATTCTTAATTATTATTATAGAACAAAAGTTCTTAATCTTTTTTTGTCACGAACTCTTTTGGCATCTGGTGAAGCCTATGGATCTCTTCTCAGAACGTTTTTCAATGCATGAAATAAAGCACAAAGTATTACAAAGGAAACCACTTATATTGAAATAGTTATTAAAAATACATTTTTTGAAAGTTCATGAACCTCAGATTAAGAATATTTAATAGGGAGTTCCAAGGGACCTAGGCAATTATTGAACGCAATCCGTTCACCTTATACAGAAAGGAAACATGTTCAAAAGAGTTAGGGTGATTTTTGCAAACATGAGCCATTGCTATCAAGAGGGATTGAGCGTGACAGGGGAAATTGAGAGATTTCTGGATTTGGAGCCAGGAACATTCTGGTAATCTCACCTCTTGACACTCACTATCCTTGTACCCATGTAACGTTTGTAAAGTTCTGTTGCCTCCACTACCAAATGGTCACTTTTACAGATAACAATACATGTGATAACCACTTTATGGGCTTCTTATGAAGCACTGTATGTAATGTGATTTACAGACTTTATTTAAAGCTTATATAGATGCCAAGTTATTACTATCAGTGTTGAAATCAAGCTTGTTACAAGAATAACTCAAAGAACACATCCGACAAACTACCTTTGCTTCTTAAGGAATAGCAGACTTACCTCCATATGACTTCTGCTTCTGGGCTTCCAAAAGGACTTTATAGTAACTATGAGCATGCAGAGGGATCATTTGGTTTGCTTCTGGGTAGGTAGACTGTAGCACTTTCATGAGATCTTCTTTGTCTTCACTCTCCAAACATTTATTAATTTTAGATACTGTAGCAGCTCCTACGTGACCCCCCAAAAAACACAAACCCATTCCAATTAATGGATATTTTTTTCTTCATAGAAAAGAGCATACAAGGATACGTAAAGATAAAAATCAACCCCTTAATATCAGTAAACCTTCTAATAATAAAAAATAATTTAGTAACCCCTGTAGTAACAGACAATGAACTTGGTCTCTGGTTGATAGAGAACATTCCATATATCCTCTCTACAAAATTCTTGGAAAACAGAAGTAGGTCACTAATCTCACCCTCTAGTCTAGGTACAAGACAAACTAGATATTGTTAGACTATAAGGAATATTGGATTTTTTAATCAAAATGTTAACACTCTTTCCAGATTACATTTAGAGACCATACTACAAAGCAAAACAATGTATTAAAATGGACTTCGATAACTTCAACAAATCTATAACTCTGAGTAGGATAACTCCTTTATCAAAATTTGAATGCCCACTATGTAGAACACTAGAATGGCTCCTGAAAGTGTCATAAATATTCTCTATTTACACATTCAAAGGATGAGATGTCTCTGCGCCATATGATAAGCATATCATACATGGCCATTATGATGCATATATTTTAGGCAAACATTCTAGAAGACATTCTAAGCAGGACACAATTTGTTCATATGTACAATGTGAAACAGGATAACTCGGAAACTAGTTTTGCCCCATTTTAACTCATCTCAGATTTGTGTGTTTCATCATATTGAGGGCACAACACGTTGAAACATCAAACCCAAGGTGAGAACAGCAAACAAAAAAAAAAAATGCCCATTTTAGAAGTTAAAAGAGATGTGAAAAGACACATAGTTGGTATTTAAAATATGTAAATGAGTCAAACAGTATTTCAACATGAAATAAAATGTCAATAACTCTAACAAAATCTATAACAATCCATAACTTAGAGGAGCTTGTAAAGTATCAAAGGAGGGATGCATAGAGAAGGTTCCCCACTCCATAGGAGCATGCCTGGTAGAACACAGAAAGACAATGGCAAGAATTAAGTTTCTAAATAATAAAGGGAAAGAAGTATTCATGGCTTTTTGTTTAAATTGGTTCTTAACATTAAGTCGGATAAAGGAGGAAAAATATAATCTGTTCTCACTCAGGGAAATCTTGGTGAAGACGGGCTTTTAGGAAGTAAAGAAAGGAGCTGAAGGAGAAAGTTCTAGCAAGAAAAGAGGTTAATAGTTTGAGAGAGAAAAAACAAGAGGGAATAAAAAACAATAAAGAACTGAGTTCAACATAAGCACTGGATCAGATAGCCACATTCAAACCCAGAGAAAATTTTTAAATTTTTTGGGGGGCTTGGAACTGTAATTTCACTATTGTGGGTAGTTCCCAGTGTGGAAACTATCTTCGTTGATAAATTTAAACTATATCCTCTGTAACAGACACTGAGGAGTGAAAAGATTTGTCTGCACAACACAACTAGTACTGTCAGAGGCAGCATTTAAATACATCTTTCTGACTTTAAGGCCAGCTCTTTTATTCATGATGTAAACTTTTTTTCCTAAAACATGATGTGAAAAATTATGGCACTGTGATTTCTTATATGTAGTGATGTCTCATTACATAAAAGTAGTGAGATTACTGAGGAAAAGTTTTTCTTATAATGTCAATTTTTCAGAAAATAAAGGTTTACTCTTTTTTCAACAAAACCATTAATCTATATATCTAGCTCCTGCCAGACTGTTTTGCAATTTTCCCAGAAATTTTTACCAAATTGGAAAGCTTAGACATTTAAGTTTAACAAATCATTTGCCAACATAAAGTCAGAATGGATGACCTAGACATAAAGGGAGATAAGACAAGTAAATTAGAACAAGAAACATATTATCTACTGGATTTATGAATAGGAGAAAAATTTATGAATGAATAAAAAGGAAAATTTTGGGATGTAAAATGGATGATTTTGATTGCACTAAATTTAAATAAGTTTTTGTATTATAGCCATTTATTATCATGCACTGATCCACCATTCTATTTCTTAGGGAGCACAAGTTTTGATAATCACTGACTTACAATATAAGATCTGATACTGCTAGACAACCATCACCACTTCCTTTACATTTTTTATTAATTCCTTTGATGTTACAGATCTTTTGTTCTTCCAAGTGAATTCTGCTGTTTTTTCTAGCTCAATAAAATAGTTTTCTGGTAGTTTATTTGGGATGGTACTGAATAAATAAATGAGTTTTAGGTAGAATTATTATTTTTGTTATCTTGGCTTGGCCCTCCCATGAATGATTAATATTTCTTCAATTACTTCAACCTGATTTTATTTGTATAAAATAAATAGAATAAATATAATTCTAAATCAAATACAGAAATAAGCCTGATATGGAGAATGGAGAATTTGATTTCTCAGTGAAAAGAACCCTAAGCTTAGAAAAATGAAACCAGGGATCTACATGATTTGCCTTTCAAAAAAACTGGTTTGTGATAAAAATACATAGGTCAAGATAACATCCTCTCTTGGATTATCTATAAGTGGATTTTTCCTTGAACCACATGACTAGAATCTGTTTTAAATCTTGACAGAAAGAATGTTTTTTAAATGACTAAACTCCTTGCTAAAAATGAAACAAAACACAGGAAAAAAAAAACCCAAACCAGAAATTCTACTCTACAGAGGTCAGAAATGGATTTTCAGCTTGAAAAAATTATATTCTGAACAATATAATTGAAGAATATGGTTCTCAAACAGTATTAAACTTGTACAAAAATGTTTCAAGAAATAATTTATTAATCTAATGGGGCAGCTAGGTGGCACAGTGGATAGAGCACCAGTGCAGGAGTCAGGAGGACTAGAGTTCAGATCTCACCTCAGACACTTGACACTCACTAGCTGTGTGACCTTGGGCAAGTCACTTAACCCCAACTGCCTCATCCTGGGCCATCTCCAGTCATCCTGATGAATATCTGGTCACTGGATTCAGATGGCTCTGGAGGAGCAGTGAGGCTGGTGACCTGAACAGCCCTCCCTCACTCAAAACAAGGTCAAGTGCAAGTCGTGTCATCACTTCTCTGATGGCATGGTCTTCTCCGGAAGGAAGGACGAACACACACATATTAATCTACTTAATCTCCTTCAATAAAAAGTAAGTTGATGGTTTTTGTGATAATAGCATCCAGGAATGTAATCCCTCCCCCCCTTTTAACAAGAAAAAGAATTAAGCAGAACCAAGTCAAGTGATGGTCAGAATGCATATGCAGCATTCTGGACCCATGGTTTCCTTAACAGTCAAAGGAATGAGAGGCCTCACTGCAACACCAGATTTAAACGGAAGCTGAAATAAAAAACAAAACATTTGAAAGCAAGCTTGCTCTGAAAAAGAGCATTGCCCATCCTAGCTGCTTTTTGTGGCTTCACTGTAAGTTGCTTTGCACTTTCTAAGGGCTTTAGACATTTATGAGATATTCATTTTTCCATATGTTCCTATCTCATGCATCAAATTATCAAATCAAAATGCATCAAAATTATTTTCATTTTCATCTAGATCTTCAGGAAAGAAAGACATTTATATTTCCACAAAGGGTGGAAAAGTTCAGGTTGGAGAAATATACATGTTTGTTCCCATCTGAGAAAATAAGAAGCAGATGTAAACCACGGATGTTTGATATTTTGAAAAATTCTTTTAAAGTTTAAAAACACATCTGGGATGTAAAATTAAGGAATTTCATCAGACTACATTTGATTAAATAGAATTAATCTCTAATTATGCCACTAAGGATGAGTTTATGAGGTGTTACAGGGTTTACTTTATTTTTACTTATACAAGTGAAATGACAGGGTTTTTTCTTCTTCTTATATCATGATGCAATTCCTTCCACAAGATGACTGAAAGCAAATGTTTTCTAGTTTTCATCATGGAAGATAATGGGAAGAAGGAAGATTTACAGGACAGAAAAGTGATAACTGCAAAAAAGAAATTTTCTACAAGTGAATATAGAAGAAGGATGGCTGGGTAGAAGGAAGTAAAGAAGGGAGAGAGGGAGGTAAACGGAGGAAGAAAGAGAGATGGATAGAGGGAGAGAGGGGGGAGGAAGGAGAAAAAGAAAGAAAACTTGGAGACTAATTTCATATGGAAACAAATCAGTCTTCTGAAGTTTTCTGAAAACAGTTGTGAATTATTTAAAATAATATAACAAAACTGGGTCTAAAAATCTATTTCAGACCTACCAGTCCAGAAATGGAGAACAGAAGTAATAGAAGGCATACATAAGAATAAGTTAGTCTATATTAAACCAAATAGAGGATTGCTTACCTTTGCTTACTTTAACCACATCCAGGTTGGCGTAGTCTATTCCTGCCTGTATTTCTTGTCGCAAAAGAACTTGAGACTTATCAGTCTGGACAAAAGAATTAATAGAAAGAAAAAACAAATGAGTAATGCTATAGAGAACGAGTAACTGCTTTCTCAGCAGTCAAATAATTTCTTGAAATATTTCTACTTTACAATCTTCTGAGTTACCATATACTTACCTATTATAAGAGGGTAGCTATGCTACACAACTTTATGGCAAAGGTGATGATTGACTAGTTGATGCAATACAGAGGAGAACTTTACAAAGTGGCATTTATAAAGGATTGTAGATAGCCTAACATCATAAAAAAAATCATGTGTCTCTAGGGAAACCAGTGAAACCCTTCATTTTCTAAGAAATACACCAAGCAAAAGAGCAAACAACTAATGGACTTCAAATCTGAAGAGAATACTAGTAATCAAAGATGAACTTACAAAGGAGTGATGCAACCAACAAGATGGAAGATGGAAGACCTTCTATAATCCTTTTACCTTTCCAAAATAGAAATTATGTACAAGAAATAAAATAATTTTCGCTATCACCACAGTTTGACAACAAGAATTCTAATGAGGTAAAAACCTCATGAATTAACAGCACAGTAGGTTAATCATTCATGTCTAATTAATGAGTACCATCCAGCATTCCCACCTCCTCTGTCCTTCAACCCCAATGCTATCTTGTTACAGGGCAAGTTGCTTCACAAGCACAGTAAAATGCAAAGACATTGGATTTGCAGTGAGAGAACAAGGACTCTGATTCAGAATTTGCCACTTCATAAGTTATACTGGACAAGCTTACCTAGCCTAGGGGTAAGGAACCTGGGCCTCGAAGCCACATGTGGCCTTCTAGGTCCTCGTGTGTGACCTTTTGACTGAGTTCAAGTTTTACAGAAAAAAAATCCTTTAAGGTGATTTGTTCTGTGAAGTATGGATTCAGTCAAAGGGCTGCACTTGAGGACCTACAGGGCCACCAGTGGCCTTGAGAACACAGGATCCTAGCCTGTCTTTCCATGTCTGTTAAATATGAAATGAATTAGATGACCTTTAAAATTCCTTCCTTGTTTCTAAAGCTAAAATCCTTTCTGTGATCTTTCTGACTCAATTTCTTCATCAGCTACTTCAAAAGAATGTGGTGAGTTGGGAGGGGAAAGAGGAAACAGGATCCTTATGTCTTCATATTCCTGCTGCCAAGAGCAGTGTCTTTAACATGGGAGAAACTTAATAAAATGTTTGTTGAACCAACAAATGAGGAGGAAACGACAGAAGAAAGACTCAGGCAAAGGCTCGGGAAAAGGGGATGAAATTAATTGAAAATCAAAGGACCTCGGTTCAGATACTTGCTCTGCCGGTTACTGATGATGTGATCTAGGTGCTCTGAACTTCAGTTTCCTGATCTACAAAATGAAGAGTCTGGAATAAATGACTTAGAAGTTCTCCTTCAAGATCTAATCGACGCCTCCGCCAAAGAAACAAAATATAGTCCTATAATGGAAGGTTAGATTTGGAAGGCACCTCAGATGACATCAATTCTGGCTGCTTCATCTTACAGAAGAGGAAACTGAGCTCTAGACTCCTCTATCCATCTTAGCTGATTTTATCAACAGGAGGCTGGTTTGGTAAGGTTTGTTTTTCTTTTTGGAGGGAAGACTAGGTAGAGGGACAGAGAGTTGGCACACCAGCAAAGGAAGGCACATTAAAAAAAGGGGATGTGAAAGCCCATATATTTCCTGCAAGAAGAACTCCCCACAAATTCTGGAGCACTGCAAGGCAGGCAGAAACACAGTGGAAAAGATTTCCGTTCCAGAGAGCCCTGGAGAGCGGTCCGCAGGGGTCTGTCGGCCCGGGAAAGCAGAGTCCACCCCTGCATTGCCCTGGCCGCGTGGCCCCAGAGGAGCAGATCTGAGCAGGCTTCAGGGACAGAATCTTCGGCAGCCGAGAAGGTCCCTCCATCCACAGACGCTCCAGGTCAGTGAGAGAGACGTCTGGACTGGCTGAGAGGGGAGCGGGGTGTCTCCATGACTCAGGCCCCCTTGGGAGGGAGGGGCGGAGGGAGTGGCAGAGGCAGCAGCAGAGGCAGCGGCAGTGGCCCCCGGGACTCCCTGAGCAGGCAGAAGTTCAGGGCCATTACCGAAGGTCTCTGCATAAAGCCCCTGAGGGAACTGAGCCTGGGAGACAGCCCTGTCCCCCAACCCCCCCCCCCCATTAATGAAGGTCTCTGCATAAAGCCCCTGAGGGGACTGAGCCTGGGAGGCAGCCCTGCCGCCACCCAAGCACCAGAACTTAAGCTCACATTGAATAGCAGCCCCACCTGCTGCAGAAAGCCCATTTGAATCTCAGACCCCAAGCACTAGCTGGGCGGATCTAGGCAGGGGTGGAGAGGAATCTCAGAAGTCAAGTAACTGGCTGGGAAAATGCCCAGAAAAGGGAAGAAAAATGATGGGGTACAGATGTACCCCAAGTTAGACAGGTGGAGGAAAAACTGGGAAGAGAAATGAGAGAGATGCAAGAAAAGCATGAAAAATGGGTCAATACCTTGCTAAAGGAGACCCAAAAAAATGCTGAAGAAAAGAACACCTTGAAAAATAGGCTCACTCAATTGGCAAAAGAGGTTCAAAAAGCCAATGAGGACAAGAACGCTTTCAAAAGCAGAATTAGCCAAATGGAAAAAGAGGTTCAAAAGCTCACTGAGGGGGGGCGGAGTCAAGATGGCGGAGTAGAAAGACGCATGTATACGAGCTCCGAACCCACAGTCCATAGATTTAATGTAAGAAGAGCTCCCCAGAAATTCTGGATCACTGCAGGGGGTGCAGAAACGTAGTGGAAGAGATTTCCAATCCAGAGAGCCCTGGAGAGCCATCCCCAGGGTCCGTTGCACCCCAGAAAGCGGACCCCACCCCAGTGCTGCCCTGGCCATGGCGCCAGGGAAGCTGATCCGAGCAGGCTTCAGGGATGGAAGCTCCAGCGGCCTGGAAGTTCCCTCCACCCACAGACACTACAGGTCACTGAGAGAGACGACTGGGCTGACCCAGAGGGGAGCAGGGTGTCTGCGTGGCTTGGGCCCCCTCGGGAGGAAGCGGCGGAGGAAGAGGCGGGGGTGGCGACAGAGGAAGCAGCTGCGGGGGCTGCCCGGGACTCCCCCAGCAGTAGGCAGGATCTTCATTACTGAGAGTCTCTGCATAAACCACCTGAAGGAGCTGAGCCTGGGAGATGGCCCTGCCCCACCCGCTCCATTTCTGAAGGTCTCTGCATAAAGCCCCTGAGGGAACTGAGCCTGGGAGGCGGCCCTGCCCCCACCCCAGCACCAGAATTAAAGCTCACATTTGAATAGCAGTGGCACCTGCCACGGAAAGCCCATTTGAATCTCAGACCCCAAGCACTAGCTGGGCGGACCTAGGCAGGGGTGGACAGGAATCTCAGAAGTCAAGTAACTGGCTGGGAAAATGCCTAAAAAAGGGAAGAAAAATAAGACTAGAGAGAGTTTTTTTGAACAGATGCAAATGATCCCGACTTTCGGATTTGATGACGAGGACATATTCTTGCCATCAGGGAAAGATGTGGAGGGCGGGGTCTCAGTACCCCAGACATCCCAGGGGGATGTCGGGTGGGCTCAGGCCTTGGAAGACCTCAAAAAGGATTTTGAAAAGCAAGTTAGTTAGGTGGAGGAAAAACTGGGAAGAGAAATGAGAGAGATGCAAGATAATAGTTCTCTCAAAATTAGAATGGAACAGATGGAGTCTAATGACTTTACAAGAAACCAAGAAATCACCAAACAAAACCAAAAGAATGAAAAAATGGAAGAGAATGTGAAATATCTCATGGGAAAAACAACTGACCTGGAAAATAGATCCAGGAGAGACAATTTAAAAATTATGGGACTACCTGAAAGTCATGATCAAAAAAAGAGCCTAGATATCATCTTCCATGAAATTATCGAGGAAAACTGCCCTGACATTCTAGAACCAGAGGGCAAAATAAGTATTGAAAAAATCCATCGATCACCACCTGAAAGAGATCCAAAAAGAGAAATTCCTAGGAACATTGTGGCCAAATTCCAGAGTTCTCTGGTCAAGGAGAAAATCTTACAAGCAGCTAGAAAGAAACAATTCCAATATTGTGGAAATAAAATCAGGATAACTCAAGATCTAGGAGCTTCTACATTAAGGGATCGAAGGGCGTGGAATAGGATATTCCAGAAGTCAAAGGAACTAGGACTCAAAGCAAGAATCACCTACCCAGCAAAACTGACTATAATACTTCAGGGGAAAATATGGTCTTTCAATGAAACAGAGGACTTTCAAGCATTCTTGATGAAAAGACCAGAGCTGAAAAGAAAATTTGACTTTCAAACACAGGAATGAGAAGAAGCATGAAAAAGTAAACAGCAAAGAGAAGTCTTAAAGGACTTACCATGAGTGAACTGTTTACATTCCTACATGGAAAGACAATATTTGTAACTCTTAAAACTTTTCAGTATCTGGGTAGTTGGTGGGACCACACACACATGTACACACACACATGTACACGCATGCACGCACTCACACATACACACATGCACGCACATACAGAGACAGAGAGCACAGAGTGAATTGAATAGGATGGGACCATAGCTGAAAAGAAATTAAGGTAAATGGTGAGAGAGAAATGTAGTGGGAGGAAAGAGGGTGAAATGGAATGGGGTAATTATATGTCATTTAAGAGGCAAGTAGGAGACTTTTTAGTGGAGGGAAAAAGAGGAGAGCTGAGAAAAAAAAAAAAAACCAAGAAGTTTACCCTGATGACATTTGACTAAAGGAAGGAATAAAATGCACACTCATTTTGGTATGAAAACCTATCTTACAATACAGGAAAGTGGGGGAGAAGGAGATAAGCAAGTGGGGGGGATGATGGAAGGGAGGGCAATGGGAGGAGGGAGCAATTTGAAGTCAACACTTGGGGAGGGACAGGATCAAAAGACAGAAGATAAACAATGAGGGGCAGGATAGGATGGAGGGAAATACAGTTAGTCTTACACAACACTACTATTATGGAAGTCATTTGCAAAACTACACAGATATGACCTATATTGAATTGCCTGCCTTCCCAAAGGGAATGGGTGGGGAAGGAGGGATGGGGAGAATTTGGAACTCAAAGTTTTAGGAAGAACTGTTGAGTATTGTTGTTGCTACTAGGAAAGAAGACAATACAAAGGTCTGGCTATCCTGGAAGTACCTCAAACTAACATGCCCCGAAACAGAACTCATTATCATACCTCATAAACCCACCTCTCTTTCAAACATGCCTACTACTGTGGAGGGCATGAGCTCTATTTTGCACAAGACAATGTGGCACAAAGGATGGAATGGTCAGAATCAGGAAAATCTGGGTTCAAATACCAATTTAGACATTTATTAATGATGTGACTCTGGGCAAGTAACTCAACCTTTCTTGGTCTCCATATCTCATCAATCAAATGAGAAGGGCCAGACCAGATGGCCTACAACATCCCCTTCTCCTCTAAATCTATAATCCTATAGGTTTGCAATCTTGATGTAACCCTTTCTCACTCTCATCCCAACAATGAATCAGTTGCCAAATCTTGTCATGACTTACACATGCTGTCTTTTGGACATTCACACTTCTCTTTACTCACATGGTCATTATTTTAGTTGGGGCCCCTCCTTTTCTCATTCCCTGAACTATCATAAAATCTTCCTAATTTATCTTTCTGTCTTGATATCTCACTTTGCTGTTGTGTCATTTTAGTCTTGTTCCCCTTTTGTGACCCCATTTGGGGTTTTTTTGGCAATGATACTAGAACGGTTTGCCATTTCCTTCTCCAGCAAATCTTACAGATGAGAAAACTGAAGTCAACAACGTTAAGTGACAAGCCCAGAGTCACACAGCTAGTCAGTATCTGAGGCCAGATTTGAACTCAGATCTTCCTGACTTTAAGTCCCACTGAGCTACCTAACTGCCCCACATGTTGCCTTGTTCCAAACCAACCCTACCAAAGCAAAACAAAAACTTGCAAAGCAATTTTTCTAATGTTCACGTCTGATCATATTTCCCGACTCAGGAGATTTCCCATCATGTCCAGGATCAAATAAGAAGTCTACAGAGTTTACAACCTGCCCCTTCCTAGCTTTCCAGTATTCTCACACTTTATTGCCCTCTACCCACTCTCATTGGCTTACTTGCTGCTCTTTGTGCTGGCTGCCTCAGTGCTCGCGATGCGCTCTCTCCTCACTTCTACATACTGGTTTAATCAACATTCAGCAGTTCAAGGGTCACTTTCTGCAGTAAGCCTTTCATAGTCTCTCTAGTGGCTATGCCTTGAAACCAGGGAGCCTCTCTTTCCCTGGTACATAAACTTTCCCTACACTGGAATGCTCGAGGCCACCATTCATTCCTGGCCAGACTCCATCACTGTTTGTCCACAAATCTCTCTGTTTTCCCTTGCTGACCTGGGCTGGAAAAATGACTCATTGTGATGTTTATTTGAATTTTTCCATGAGGACTTGGTCTGATGCATTTTCTAGATCTGTTTGGGGGATGTTTCATTTTTTGTGGGAGAGGGAATTTATTTGCATGTCTTCCTACTATTTTTCCACTAATAAAATGTTCTTTGTTTAATTTAAAATTTCCTTGAAATTGTTGCTTGTCCTTCATCCTTGAAGAAGACCATGACATCAAGAAGGTGATTCCATGGCTTGCAAGTGAATTGGATTTAAGTGAGGCAGGGTGGTGCAAAGTCACCAGCCTCATTTTCTCCTCCAGAGCCATCTGGGTCCAGTGGCCAGATACACATCAGGATGACTGGAGATGACCCTCCTTCAGATACATTTTCAACAGCAGGATTATTGTCACATACAAGGACTGCCTTACTATGCTTAATGCAATCATGAAGAGAGTTGGGAACTCACTAATCTGTAGAAAGCACATCATAGAATGAATTTAAAAACAGAGAGAAATGACAACTATAATTCTATTGTCTAAGGACTTAGTCACAAAAACTGAACTAATGGGGACCATTTCATTTAAGCCAAAATCTCTTATGGTTTTCAAATGAAATTTATTTTAAATATTACTTGAAAGAGTAGGGGGAGTCAGGTGGCACAGTGGATAGAGCATCAGCCCTGGAGTCAGGAAGACTTATCTAGTCTCAGATACTTATTAGCTATATGAACCTGGACCAGTCACTTAACTCTGATTGTCTCCATCAAAAGGGGAAAGGAAAGAAAAAGAAAAGAAAAGAAAGAATAGCAGGATATGACAGAGGAAACTGTAGCCAATTACAGAATCCACACAGGATTCATTATCTTTGCTATATCATTATCTTTGTTTTCTAAAACTAGCATTGTAAGTGACTATGTGATTATAATATGGTATTTGATGTTTAAAATCCATCAATTAATTTTTGTGTGTTTCAAAGTGTAATATTCAATGATATTCAGGCCACCAGAATTATTCACATAAGTATTAAATTCATGTGAGTCTTAGAAACCCACATGAAGATATGAAGAACACCCAAAGTGGCCAACCAACCACAGATTTATGAATAATCATTCATAACATGAATAATTCATTTACATTATGCATGTAAGACTCTAAGAACTGAGATATGGTGTGTTTTGGGAAGATAGAGTGGAAAAATCTAGGGAAGGAAGAAATAAGCAAAACTATTAGACATTGTAAAATGGAAGAAACTGGATTAGGTTTTAGAAATCCTGGGTTTGAGTCTCAGTTCTGCTACTTAACAGCTATGTGAATTTAGGCAAGTCCCAGAAGCCCTGTGAAAGTATTCTCCTATATAATAAAACAAGGAATACTTCTGCACAGAGTTATTGCAAAGATCCTATGAGATAACAGAAGTTAAAGAATTGGGTCAACTAAAATTTTATGAAAATGTTGCATAGCTTTTGTTGCTGAGGTTGATGATGCTAAGGAGAAAAAAGCAAGCTTATACACATAAGCTATATATCACATAAATAAAGCCCAATTATTATAAAGGAATTCCAGAGTACAGTTATCTTGATTTTTATCAAACAAGCAGTACTGAAATAATGGAACTAAATAAAACAGCCCTACCTCTTTTTAGCTTATTTCTATCACCATTAAGTATATTTGCTTATAAATACTTTTATTGTTTGTAAATACAATTATAGATTCACATTTTAATCATAAATGGGGTAGATGGGAGTAGAAATCACACTTACCAATAATAACTCATATTAAATGAAAACTAAGAGTTAAAATGACTTTTTCTGTGAGCAATTTAATATTTTCCTTGTTTGCCAGAGGCTCAGAATGAGTCATGCATATTTACGTGTTCAGATGTGCTACACCCTTTTGCTGCAGAAAGCTAAGGAGAACTTCCCAGCAGTTCACAGTCCTGGGCACGCTTACAGAAAGAAGTCTCCTAACGTTTTATTCTCTGTTCTTAAATTATGAAATCAAGGAAAGACTTTCATCTTCGCTAAGAAACAAAAATATTTTATGAAGGGAACTCCAGTGATCAAAATGAAAACTCTCCTTTGGGCAACGATTCAACTGTTTGTCTTATCATCATCAATTATGAGTCAAAGTGGTAAGTTTTTTTCCCTTAAATTGTGAGTTAACTTACATGAGAAATTATGGGTCAAGATAACAGTTTTTCCTGTAGGATAAAGGTTATAAGGTCTCGATAAAAAGGCAAGTTTCAATCTTTAAGTTCTAGAGGGTAAATCAACAAAGTATACAATTTCTATGTGATTCTCGTACAAAAAGGTCCCTGAAAGATGAAACAGTCATATGCTACAGGACCATAATCAATATTTATATGTTGGTAGTACTTAGACATGCTTTGTGACCCAATGAAAGAAATCTGGTGAATGCAATTAAATCAACTATCCTTTCTTTGTGAGGCACTTCCTGGTATCCGAGAATTGACTCTGAAAAATCCCAAAATGTGTTTTTTTATACTAACAAAACATACTCTTTCTTATACCAGCTTCCTCATCGTGTTCAGATAAGTTCAGGGTGCATGAGTCTATACAGGGCGGTATTGTAACCAGATATTTGGTCAATGTTTAGCTAGTTAAGTAGCCCGGCTGTTAAAATTTGTCCTTTTATAATTGTACTTTCAATAGGAAAATTAGGAGGAATTTTAAAAAAAAAATTTTTAAGTACTGAGAAATGATAACCATTCTTTCTATACTGCCTGCCCATTATGGTGTGATCAGAACATTAATGTATAATGCTATAGTTTCCTTCAAGGCTAACACAGTAATAAAGATTTGTGCCCAATGACTCCTGAGCCACAAGGCACACAGGCATTGTGAATTAATTCATTTTCAAAGGAGCATTTCTCAAAAGGGGAGTTGGAATCCTAAAAGCAGTCACATATGTGCTACCAAAGGATCAGGAATATTTATTTCTTTATGCCAAGGCTTCTTTTTTGGAATAGTTTAAGCTGAAATGCTGAGCAGGACAATTAAGCTACGAAACTTTGAATAGCTGTTTACTCTAAGAGAAATCATATCATTGCTTACATTTTTTTAAATTTAAGAGACAGATGAAGTTTTTAAAAAAAGGAATAAGGAATCAAAATGGAAAAATTAGATAATGACTACATTTATCATTGAGGCCTACCAGTGAAATAATCAATATTGTATCTCTCTTTGAATGGGTCTCATTTCCTGAAACATTACATCAAATTTCATGCTTTAGAAAACAGAGAGATTAATCTTGAAACAAAAGGTATCAAATATTGAAATGTGTACATTTTACATATTTCATTGTAAAGAAGAAAAATCTTAGGATGACCTATACTGAGCCAAACTAAAGTGGATAACTTTAGGAAAGTCTTACAGCAGGGGTGAACCAGCCTATTTATGAACCACTACTGTTTATCATGGTGTGCTTTTGGGAAATTCATCACTATGTAAGCATAAGAACTGATTTTAAATTGTGACATACTTTTTTAAAAAAAGACATTCCCTTATCAAGGATAGTATTCTAGGATATACAGTGCTATAAAATATGACTAAATATTTTGTATTGTCAACTTATTTTAAAGGAACACCGTCAAAATCTAATGGGCCTTTTTCAACGCAGGTTCTACCTACAAATCATGAGTATCCCCTAAGAGTCTGTCCCGGGCACTCTTTTCTTCTCTATACTATTTAGGTTTCATGGATTTAATTATCATCTATCTACAAATGATTCTCCAATCTAGTTAACCAGTCTCTACTGACTTCCAGTATCCCATCTCCAAATATGTTTTGGAAATCTCAAACTGAATGTCACACAGATGTCTTAATTTCAACATATCTAGCTGTATATGCATACACACACACACACACACACACACACACACACACACATATCACACACACACACAGAAAATTTGGACATAACCTCTATCTAGCAGGAGCTAAAACCATATATGAACATTTTTCACTCATTTCCATTACCATATGAGTATAGTGTTTTGGAAGAGATTTAAAGTCTAAACTTGCACCAAACTCAGGGCAACAAGCATTTACTAAATGCCTACCATGTGCTGCTAAAGAGCTGAGAATAAAAAAGAAAAAAATGAAGAGTTCACAATCGAACGAGGAGCTAAACTGCAAAGAAAGAAAAAATTGGACCTTATCATTGAGGAAGCCACATATATCCTGGAAGGTACATAAGTATATCTATATATAATGTATATTCTGATATGTATATGATATATATATTTTGAGATGTATATGACATACACATATATGTATAAATAATACACACACATGCACAGACTCCTCCTTACTTCTCTGACTTCTTTCTAGTCTCAGCTAAAATTTAACATTTTGCAAAAAGGTATTCCCCACACCCCTTAATGCTAGTGAGTAGTATAAAGGAATTCAGAAGTCATATGAGAGGGATTAAAAAGCTCAACAATTGCTTTTCTTTACTAAGATTTTATGAGAAACCTTTATCCTGGGAGAATGCTAATCTTCAGGTGGCATGTGAGAATGGAAAAAATTTATCAAAATAGTTAATAAAGATGAATAGGTGAAAAAGCAAAAAACTGAATTAAGTTTACCAATTCATCTTCCATACAGCTGTATTTTGGATGCTACCTTGTTCATGAAGCAATTGTGCTTATACAGTACAGATGGATCTTGGGCCTGAAGTCAGGAAGACCTGAGTTCAAATCTGGCCTCTGACACTTAATAGCTATATGACCCTGGGCAAGTCACTTAACTTCTTCCTCAGTTTCCTCATCTGTAAAATGAGCTGGAGAATGAAATGGCAAAGCACTTCAGTATCTCTGCCAAGAAAACCCCAAATAATGTCACAAAGAATAGGACACAACTGAAAAGTGACTGAAGAACAGTAGTATCTTCAGTTGCAAAAAATACTGCTAATAGTATCAACCGCAAAATGTTGCTGTGAGAATCAAGTGAAAAAAATCTGTAAAAAGCTTAGCTCAGTGCCTGGCACAAAGTAGGTAGTACATAAATGTTAACTGCAGTTGTTATTATACATAATGAACAAGAATTTGTTCCATTAAAACCAGATATTTATAGTACACAGTTCATATAAGATACAGGAAAGACACACTTCCTTTCGCATTTTTGGCAGCAGATCCTTTCCCCAGAAACTCAAGAGAAAGAGAGTGAACAAGACAGAATGACTGAATTAGTTCTTAAGTTTTCTGTGTCATGGACTCCTCTGGCAGTCAGGTTAAGTCCATGGACCTCTTCTCACAATGATACTTTTACATTCATTAAAAAGACAAACAAGTCTAGGATTACAAAGCAAACTACATTAAAATAAAAAGATATATTCTCCTCCAAGCTCACAGACTCTTTGACATCTATCTCCAGATTAAGAGCTACTGCTCTACACAGTTCCCAGTGTGATATTCTTAAAACACATGCAAATGCCTCTTTGGGGAATTTACATTCCTTCACACTCAAATTGAAATCTGACCCTCAGATACTAGCAGTGTGATCCTGAGCAAGTCACACAGCTTTGCTTCTGGCTGACTCAGTTTCCTCATCTGTAAAACAGGAATAATGATAACAACACCACCTATCCCCAGGGTTGTTTTAATGATCAAATTTGATATTTGTAAAGTACCCAGCAGATGCCCAGCGTCCCCTCACATCCCACTTTCCGATCCTACTATACATTATTCTAGTTTGTATACTCTATATTTCAGACAAACTGTACTACTTGACATTCCCTGCACCTTTCCCTTGTCATGTCTTCCCCCTTACGTCTTCACCATCATTTCTAAGTACACCCAGAAGCCTTCAATGTTCCTCTATGGTATGGTGGTTTTCCTAAGAGGCCTTTCCTGATTGTTCTGGCTGCTAGTAGGAGTATATGAGTTATTCAGGGAGAACTTAGCAGCTCTGATATGAGGGCTTTCTGACCCTTTGGTGCCCACTTGGCACTCAACTCTGACCCGTGGCTTCAAGAAGTTGTACATACAATGGCCACCCTTCAGTAAACCCTTGTACATACAATGGCTACCCTTCAGTAAACCATCTCTGCAGACCGGGAAACAGAAAGGTATCAAACATGTCAGTATATTTGGGAGGGGGGGTGCCTATCCCAAGTATGTGAAGACTTCTTCAAGAGAAGACAACAATTTGTCCCAGCAGCCATGAAAGTAGCTGGGGCAGGCTCCATGAAGAGCTTAGAGACTCACCAGACATCCCAAACACCACGGTTACCCAGTGCATCCCAGGCTATTATCAGACATGCCAACTTCTGTCTTGCCACAGGACTTCATGGATTCTGGAAGAGGGAGCGCAGCATAATTCTGCCTCACTTAAACTCAATTCACATGCAAGTCAAGACAACACCCTATGATGTCACTGTCCTCTCCAAAAAAGAAGGACAAACAATACTTGCTAGTAATCCACCCTCCAAGTTACTTTTTAGTCATTCAGTAAATCAAGCAACCTGCCAGGTACCAAAAAAGGTAAAAAATATAGTCCTGGTTCTCCAGGAGCTCCTAGTACAAGGGAGCAGACAATCTGCAACAATCTATGAAGAAATAGTGTAATGGAGGGTAAATTGGAAGCAATTTCAGAAGGAAGGCATGAAGACCGATGAGGATTGGGAAAGGCCTCTTGCAGAAGGTGGGACTTTAGCCAACACTTGAAGGAAGTAATGAGGAGGAGGGAGTTCTAGGCAGGGCGGACAGCCAGTGAAAATGCCTAAACTCAGGACATAGACTATTGTGTGGGAGGAATTGCAAGGAGGTTGAATATATTCTCTATTTACTTACATGTGAGTATTTTATTCAAGGAGAATATATAGACTGTATAGTATGTGGTCAGGTACGACATAACTTTTGGAGTCTTACGTAACTCCCGCACCCAGCACAGTACTTTGAACATAGGAGTTTGTTGATTCATTGCTCCCAATGGAACTATATGCCCTTTGAGGGAAGGGACTGGTTTGGGTCTCTCTCTAATTCCAAACACAATAATTTAAATATTAATAATGTTTAAAAATGTTTGTTCACTGAATCTTGCTAAAAAAATAGGTGTTAGAGGGTATGTAGGTTCGACTATTGTCAATTATAAGGAGAGGGAATCCCAAGGAGATTAAGGGACATTAAGGTAATTAGTACTAGTCAAAACTGACTCGTTCCAGTACCTTTTCCATCTGAAATATTTCTAAACAGTCAAAACATGAAGTGACTTCAAGAAATAGTAGTTTCTTAATTCTGAGTTTCATATTTTTTATTTTAATTTTCTTTGTGTCATCAAGAATCACTTTCAATACCCTCCAAAATATCCTCTCATAAGAAAAAATGTTAAAATGCTTAAATGGTTAAGCAAAACCATCTGATAAAATAACTGTGACTACCAGAGAGTAGTACAGACCACAACCTCTTATCAGGAGGAATTATGTTCCAACATCATCTCTCCAGAACCAAGACTGTTTCATTGGATTGTTACTCATGAGTTTGGTAACAAATTAAAAAAAAACAACGCCCTAACACCCCCGAAAGACATATATAAATCGTCAGCCCGGGGGAGAGGCATGGGGTAAAAGACATTCTCCCCTCGCCCTTTTAGGAGCCAACTTCTGGCCAGTCAGTTATTCAGTCTTATTTACCTTCGATAGGAATTCATAATTGTACTCCAAAACAGGTAAGAAAATTCTTTAATAGATAGGCTCACTATGCTTGCCAATGTTTAAATCCTTAAGTATTTAACTTTGTACCATGAAAAAAAATTCTTTAACTATTTCAGAGTCCTAGTGCAAAAAAAAATTACGCCAATGTGCTAGTTGAGTAACAAAAGGGAAAATTTTCATTCCCAAACCCTTCTTCTGCATTATTAAACTAAAGGAAAGATGTCAAAGGCTCAGTTCTAGCAAGTCTGCTGCTTTTTCTAAAGGCATTCCTTCAGTGACTTTCACCACTCCAATGGTGTTCATAGCTCCAGTCTTTTCCTCTTGTTCTCAGGTTCACTATTTCCAACCCCATACAGCCTCATCTAGATACTCAGGTGGTCTTACGAACTCTTCACAGTAGATACTTCCTCTCGGGTAGAACCCCAGTGTAGGTGATTTGTATCAATGTCCTTCCACAAAACTTCTACAGAGCATGTACCCAATGTTCTGTAAGTTTTCTCTTGGCTCTTAATTATCTCAATGGTACTCATGCATAATGATAAAAATAGTTTACATTCATATAGTACTTTGAGATTTGTAAAGCACTTTATATGTGAGTCATTGAGTCCTCAAAACAACCATGCAAAAGGGGGTGTTATTATATTCTCATTTTATAGATAAGGAAACTGAACCTGCAAAAAGTTACATTATTTTCAGAGGGTCATATAGTTAGTTCCTGAGGTGGTATTTGCACACAGGTAATCTTGATTCTATCCATCATAACGGTACTGCCAGACTCAAACAGAAATGAATCCCTGCAGGGATTAACTAGAGAACTGCAAATTAACATTATCTATGCTGTACTGTATTTTCATTTATTTTATTAAACATTTCTCAACTAGGGCAGGTCACAAGATTACATTACAGAAGACTGTCTCTTCTGCTGCCCATTGATTGGATGTTTCTTTTTCAATACTTAACCAACCCACCTCGTTTTCTGATCATATGTGTGATCACACACACACACACACACACACATACATATATATATTTCTTACACCAATTCTTGTGATCAAGACCACTAAGATATAAGTAACTGTGTGTATGTATTTCTATATCCAGGTACATACATATATGCATATATATACTCATATATGTATATATATTATACCACCACCTGCTAACATCTGCCATATGTGTCACCACTGTTTTTTGACATCTACAATTCTGATTCTTCTGAGGCTGAGATTCTCTAGGATTTACAATCACATTACATCATTTTTAGTCATATCCAACTCTTTGTGACTCCATTTGGGGTTTTCTTGGCAAAGATACAAGAGTGGTTTGCCATTTCCTTCTCCAGATCATTTTATTGATGAAAAAACTGAGGCAAATGGTTAAATGACTTGCCCAAGGTCACACAGCTAATGAGTGTGTGAAGCCAGGTTTTAGGTCAGGAAAATAAGTCTTCCTGACTCCAGGCCTGGCATGCTATACACTGTGTTGCCTAGCTAACCCATCACATTATAAAGAAAATATTAAGAGATGTGCTTGTGTATCAAGGGTTATAGGGCCATTAAAAATGCCTAGGCATTTATCAGATACAATGTGGCCCTATCTTTTCCTGTGCAGTTCTGGACCCAACTCACCATCCATCTTCAATTCTTATCCAATTTATGTATATGCACTCATTTAAAATCAAGGGCTTGACCATCCATCTGTCCATTTGGACAATATGCATTTGACATCATCCTTTCTCTTCTCCTACGAGAATGTTCAGTCTCTTTGGCATAATCCTGCCCATCACTATGGAGCCTTCGTAGGGTCCAGTATCTGGAATTAGATGCCATTCACTAGCACTGCAAAAAAAGGAGCATTAAAAAAACCTTGCCATCTATGGTTAATCCTTCTGTTTGACCTATATGACAGGAATCCTTCATGTCATAAAACAACGCCCTGGGTGAACATGTGTCTCTGTTTTATGTTTTACCGATATTAACACTCACTGAGTTGTTGAACAGTCATCGCCATGTTTGTTTTTGTCACAGAATCTTGCATTATTTTAACATACATATAAATGCAAGAAATATACAGCAAGAAACCTTGTTTGAAGACAGCCTTTAAAATCTGCCTTTTCTTTTATGAAATAAAATGCTTTAAAAAAATTTTAGGCAAAATGAAATTGTATAGGAAAAAGGAAGTCTACAAAACCATGGCCGTCCCTTGTCCTATTTACAGCAAGAATATCCTTGTTATATGTATAGGTTACTCAAATAAAGGACTTTATAGAGATGAGAGAACAGACTCACAGGTTGGTACTTACTGATATTCCCATCCTTTTGGATTTTCCTTTCTTTGAGACACCTTGAAAATCAATTCCTCAGTGTATGTAAAATTGTATTGCATCTTCCCATAATACCTTATCTATGTAGAAGAAAATATGTTTGGCTCTATATCACTAATCTCAGTTTTATGGTTTTTCTGTTCTCACTGTTACTCACTTACATCATCTTTTAAGAAGTCAGGAGTCCACAAAAGGTGACTCCCTATCATATTCATCAAAAACAAATTACGAAAACACCAACAGGTCCATTATTTCACATCTACTTGTCTGTTTTTCTAGTTCCATCTCAAAATGCTCTTGGAAGGGTGATTCTCAGTCTCTGCACGGTCATGCTCTCCTTTACTGTTTTTCACCATTTCTGGGAAACCGCTATCCTTCTTCCCAGTGTTTTAGAAATGAGTTTATACTCAAAATTGGCAGTTTTGAACTTGACGTCTATGAATTTGCTTTTAAAATATTTTGCTAACTGTATTTCTATGTAATTGGTTTGCTTAATCATCTATTTTATTGATGAGCACTGTCCTGAGAAAGGGCTTCGCCAGACTGATGGGGTCCATGACTCAAAGAGGGTAAGAACTCTTGCTCCAATCCCTATGGTCCTTGCCTACCATGTCTGTCTACTTGGCAAGGAGATCAAACGTCTATTGACTGACACATTGTCTGGTTTGCTTCAACCTTGCTACTGTAGCTAATAAGTTGCATTAGTTACATTTAAAAATAAATGGTGAAAGAAAAAATAGCTTTTATTTTTGTCTATTTCTCATCTTTTATTGCCAAATTGTATTCAAACAGGCATGGTTCCAGAAGTCACATATTATAACTTATTCTCTACATTCTCTGCAGTCCTAGCTGGCTTCTTTTCATTATAATATTGTTCGGTTTGCCACAATGGTTTCTGTTTTTATCAAAACATTTAGGATACAGAGCATCAGAATATGTTTATTTTTGTTTCTTGACCACAAACTACATTTTTTAACAGTTTTTGGAGTGCTATGACCATCCTTGAAGTATTAAGGCATTACATATTAGAGAATCTTGAAGAACTTTTCTCCTCTTTTTTTCATTCTCTTCAATGGATATTGGCATATAAACTAAATTTATCTTCAGGAAGTACTTTTGCTTATCCTATTGTGAGCACCAAAATCTAGACATCCAAATATCTTATGAAATTTTGTTTCTCAATGCCTTGGAACAAACAAAGAATCAAGGCTACCAATTCCATTATACACACCTTGCCAAAGGAGCAACTGTGAGCCATCCTTTCATTTATATGGAACATTTTTGGTGGGACATCTGGTTTTATTTATACCAAGAACTCTCATTGGAATACGATTCAGTTGCTCAAGTAATATAACACCTCACTAGCGGCTGGACACAAGATTGCAACAGATGAATTAATATTGGTAGATGGTCAAAGAATCAGAGTATTCTTAGCACACTTCAATCTTAGTTGCCCCAATCTCCTAACTGCCCTCTTTCATTTCATGTACATTCTCATCTCCTGATTAGATTATCCTCTCGTTCCTTCTATTAATTTAAATCCTGCCCATTAAAGTACTAAGATACCTACAATCTGAACATCCTCCAAGAAACTTTCCCTGACCATTCACGCCCACACTAATCTCTCCATACTCTTATCTTAAATTGCTCTTGCTGTTGATATCAGTTTGTCACTTAATTGCTTTAATATTTTGAATTTGTAAATTTCACCTAATTATTACTTTGGTTTCTCCAATGACCATTTGAAGCTCCTTAGCTGTGAGGTGTATGGTTTTACATTTCCTTTATCTTTTGTGTTCTCTACACTGGTGAGCATTATGTCAGACGAACAGAAAGTAGTTAACAAATATTTGCTCTCATTGAGCTTGAACAAGCATGTCTTAAAAACAAAACACAAAAATGATCACAAAACAAAACCTATCTATTACAACTGCACAAAGGGGATCATAAAAAAAGCTTTGTTTGCAAATCCAAAGGTATGACCTTCACAAGAAATTCCTTGCTAACTTAAATATTCTTTTCTATCATACGTACAGGTCATGACCCTGACAATGCTGGAAAACCAACCGTAGGTATCAAGACCTTTCGAGGTGCCCCTCAGAGTTACTATGAAAAAATCCCTGACTTTGCTGTTGAAGGGTGGACTGAAACTACTCCAACTGAAGAGAAGTGTGCTATGGAGCAATCAAGTATTGCTACCCTTCGTGTAAACAATAACACCATAGGTTATCTGACGAGCTCCCTAAGCACCAAGCTGATACCCGCCATATACATAATGGTATTCGCAGTGGGTGTGTCAGCTAATACAGCCACCCTGTGGATGCTTTACTTCCAGGCCAAGTCCATCTCCATGAACATCTTCTACATGAACTTGTCTATGGCAGACCTCCTCTTCTGTGTTACACTTCCCTTTAAGATAGCCTATCATCTCCATGGGAATAACTGGCTCTTTGGAGAAGCCATGTGCCGCATGACCACAGCTGTTTTCTATGGCAACATGTATTGTACCACTCTGCTCCTTGCCTGCATCAGCATCAGCCGCTACCTTGCAGTTGTCCACCCTTTCACCTACCGTGGGCTCCCAAAGCGCACTTACGCAACGCTCGCTTGCGGCCTGGTGTGGGTCGCTCTTTTCTTATATATGGTACCGCTCTTCATAACGAAGCAAGTGTATTACCTAGACCAACTCGGGATCTACACCTGCCATGATGTGCATGACGCCTGTGAGATGATGTCACCCTTCCATCTCTACTACTTCATCTCTCTGGCCTTTGTTGGATTTGTAATTCCACTTGTGGTCATTATCTTCTGCTATACATCCATCATCTGGACACTTAAGGCCTATGATCAGAAATGGTTCTGGTATATTAAAGTGAGTCTTCTTATCCTGGTGATTTTCGCTGTTTGCTTCGCTCCAAGTAACATACTGCTTATTGCTCATCATCTGAACTACTACAACAACAGTATAGATGATTTATATTTTTCCTATCTCATAGCATTGTGCCTGGGCAGCCTGAACAGTTGCCTAGATCCATTTCTGTACTTTTTAATGTCTAAAATTACAGATCGCTCCAGTGTCTACATGACAATTGTCAAGACATCTTAGGGTCCAGCAAGGAAAGATAACATCTATATGTATGTGATAGTGAGGCATGTATTTCTAAGAAGTTCTGTTCTATGTTTTCATCTTATGAGGTACAAATATATAAATATATATGTAAGTTGCAGATTCTGTATTCCACGTACATACACTGTGGCAAAAAACTAGCATTTTGTTAGACATATGCTTTCAGTATATACCTAAAGTCCATTAGTGCAATGATGCTATTTGAAGGAAAATCTACAGCCAGCTTTGGGTCAATAATAAAATCCATATGCATGTGAGAAATAAAAAGATTCATTTAGTTCATGATAAAATGAATAAAACCAGTATTGGGAAGGATAGACTCATTGTTATAAAAGCAGTTTTTGGTATTCCTTCAGAGGGAAAGATGAGAAAAAGTCCCTTCTAGTCTGTCCTACTTGCACAAAGTCATCTTATGTTTTAAAAAGTTGTATTTTCTCAGTCTTGTACATGGTATCCTGAACAAATGATCTTTGCTTTTTTGAATATAAAAAAATTCCATGGATATTAATGTGATGTCCTACATACATGTATTTCAGGTTTTTACAGGGAAAGAAGAGAAAAATATTAGATCTGATACAATAGTGTAAGTAGTGAGGTCCATAAAAGCATGAAAAATTTGAAATCATTGAAAAATTTATCAAGCTCAAAAAATTTTGAAATAGACTAAATAAGGTATTGTCTTAATTAGCAAATATTTTCTCCTAGTTAGAATCACAGACTCTTAGAACTTAAAAAAAAACCAAAAAACTTAGACTAGATAAGCTACTCTAACCCATACAGAAATTTGTAAAAATTCACCTCAATGGTATTTCCAAGAAGTTGTCATCCAAGCTTTGACAAATGATTTCCACTGAAAGGCAACTTACTACATTCTACTTTGAGATTGCTGTAATTTGTTAGGAAGTTTTCCCCTCAGTATTTTTTTAAATGGGGAAACTATTTTTGTGAGAAAATTTCAAACAAATATTTCCTACAGATATGATATGTAGCTGAAAGCTGTGACGTAAATTGTAAACCTGGGCATTGTAAACCTAGGATAAGTAAAGAGGCTAAGACAAATTTTGCAGAACTAAGGATGTTTGAAAGTAGTAATAAGCATGTAACATTATGTAATATATATTATATAACTAAGGATGAACGAGGTAACTTTTGACTTGTATATATTTGTGAACCTGTAAATTATTTTTGACTTTTACATATGTATTTCCCTAGGTTTTTGTGAAGGAGTTGAATAAAAATATCTATACACACAAGTCATTTACAGAAATGGAAAAAAAAGATAAAAGAAAGCCCTTGTATAAGTAAACAAAAACATATGAACACTACTGGGAGGAAGCATCTTACACCAGGAGTCCCAATGTGCTCTGAACTTCTCAGCTCTGTGATCATAAAGACCATTTTTCTGATAATATCATTTAATATAAAATATCTATTTTAACCCCCCCAAACAAATTCATATATTCATTCTCTACAAAACCAGAGTGCATTAAGTAGAAAGTCAAATATTTAAGAGGGGAGAAATAATTCTGAATCCTTAGGTAAAGATTTAAATAGAAAATATTGACAAAGTGGAAAAATCTTCATGGGAATGTAATATAGAAGTATCTTTCTTTCATTGCCCCATGAGACAAAGAGACCCAGTGACCAAAAACAAGTCTCAGATCAATACACTGAGAAGCAGTGTATTATTATGTGCCTATTTATGTGCCCCTATTATGTGCCTATTATATGCCTGTGCTAAGTGTTTTACAAACATTATCCCATTTGAAACTCACTACAACCCTAGGAAATAGGTGCTGTTATCATTCCTATTTTGTAACTGAGGAAACTGAGGCAGACAGCTTAAGCAGCTTGACCAAGGTTATGCAATTAGTAAGTGTCAGAGCCTGGATTTGAACTCAGGGCTCCCTGACTCTGACCCAGAATGCTGACAGAAGCACATTCTCCATTTTACCACATAGCTGCCTCTATAGAAAAGTATGCTTATATGACACCAGCTTTCATTTGTATGCATATCAGAAGAAACATAGTCTATGTTTTTACATGAGAATTTATGAAGACAAAACATAAGCCCTTTCAGGGTGAGGATTGGCTTGACTTTGCCTTTGATTCCTCAGTAATAGTACAGGAATGGGTATTGTCTCACTCTAAGTGAGTACCAAACAGACCTTGGCCTAAGGGCCCAGTCTTCCAGTCATCCCGACGAATATCTGGTCACTGGATCCAGATGGCTCTGGAGGAGAAGTGTGGCTGGTGACCTGCACAGCCCTCCCTCACTCAAAACAAAGTCAAGTGCAAGTCATGTCATCATGTCTCTGATGGCGTGGTCTTTGTCAGCAATGAAGGATGAACACAACAACCTAGTACAGGACCTTGTCTGCAGAAGGCACTGAAGGTATGTTTACCGAATTTCATTTTCTTTAGTCCGACGTACATAACAAAGCAAAGTAAATCCTGCCAAGTCAGCAGGCTCAATCCATTTGATTGAGGCTAGAAGAGTATTATGAACAAAAGACCCAGAAGTCATGGGGGTGGGGGGGAGCAAAATTTAAGTGAGGAGGAAAAGGACTTTAACTCAGGAAGAAATTTCATAGACTCAGAGAATCAGATGATCCTAAAACTTGAAGGATCTTACTATTGTTCTGTCCTGTCTGCCTCTCTTTGTCTAGGAGATTTTTTCTTGGCAAAGACACTAGAGTGGTTGTCGTTTCCTTCTCCGGGTGCTCTCATTTTACAGATGAGGAACTGAGGCAGATATGGGTTCAATGACTTTCCCAGGGTCACATAGCTAGTAAGTGTCCAAGCCCAGATTTGAACCTAAATCTTTCTGACTCCAGGATTTTACAAAACAACAATTCTGACCCTAACATATTACAGATTTAATTAACTAGGGTACTCCTAAGAGGTTGCTATACTTTGCATGTTTGCTCTATCATGTGTTTCTCTGTACAGCAGCTTAAGAACCTAAGTAAAGCAATTTTAGTGGGCCACAAGCAGAAAGTAAAAAAAAAAAAAATGGTCTGCTGGTTCCATCGATGGGTGGGGGAGAGCTGGAGATCAACAAATTGTCACAGTGAGTCAGTGACAGACCAAAGACTTAAGTCTTCTACTGCCCAAGCCAGGACCCTACTCTTCCCTTAAGGCCTCTGAATGTTACAGTACTCTAAATCAAGCTGGCCTGACATCTTCTGAGAGCCTAACAGAACCAGGCACAATCAGACAGCTCTGAAAATCTGAGATATGGTCTTGAAAATGTTTGGGGTTGGCAGAATTGGGGAAGAGGTAGACCAGAAAAAGAGTGTTGGCCCCACCAACGATATCTGCTCCATCCCGCATGCAAGCTCAGGAAGGAGATAAAGAAGCAAGCAGGAAGAGATAACACAGGAGAATCATTCTCTTACTGGCCTCCCTCACTGTGACTATGGCTTCCCCATGGTCTTAGACAGGATGCTGTTTTTCCCTTTTTATCCAAGGGCAATAGTCCCAGAATCCCTTGAATGGAGAAGGTTTCTGTTCTCTGGTGAGGCTGCCTCAGCAGCCTGAAAAGACACAAATTGAGTGTTCTGACTTTTCACTTCTCCACTCTAAATAATTTCCCTGCACACAGCGCAGGAGGAACAAAAATGGTGAAAAGTTTTCAAATTTCCACACGTGGCTCAGTGAATCTGCTTTCATAGAATTCTTTGCATAATTCCACAGTCAAGTACAAGATGCAAGGTGGGACATACTGAACATCTTCCTCCTGCGACTCTGGATCACTTCAGAGCAGATCTTGTATCTACGGCCTAGGAGGTGTGCTATGGTCAAAACAAGTCTGAGTGACCAACTGTTATTTGATAAGAATTTTCCTTGGGTGCCTTTTGCCAAATTAAAAGCCTTCACTATATTTGTTTTGTTTTGTTTTTGTTTTTGTTTTTTGCACATTCTGAAGAACTCCTTAGGAAAATATTTTATAGGCGCATAGGATCATGACTAGAGAGGACTCTAGAAATTGTCAAGCCTAATCTCTTAATTCATGGCACAAACAGGTTAAGCAGTTTGTCCAAAGTCAAGTAACCAGTAAGGATATGAGGCAATATTTCAACTGAGGTTGTCCTGGCTCCAAGTCCATGCTGCCTCTGAGAGCTGGAAGCCTCAGACTGGAATTCTATGGAATCCCTGCTTCTTGGTATCTCTGGAGTTGGACTGATCTCAGAGAAGACTCCTTGGGCAGCTATGAGCTAGATAGACTATATCCTTTCTGCTTACCTTGATTCAACTTCTTATACTCCCCAAAGGTTAATGAGTATGGACCAGGTGCAGCCTGTGACCAATAATGACCCACTAGCACAGGAACTGAGGCTTTGAGGCTCTTCATAGCTCACCACTGACCTGGGATAACGGTACAGGCTCACATGGTCAAAAATACACTAAATTCTTGGGCAACGTTTGAGGCCATGGGCAAAAAGCAAGGAAACACTCTTGGACTTTGCGCAAGCTATTTTCTCTGCCTAGAATAGGTTATAAGTTCCTCCGCTTCCGTCGCTGCCCTGGCTTTTTCCTCCTGTTCTTTGCAGTCGCACATCAGAATGACAGCTTTTATGAGGAAGTTCATACATCAGACCGTGGAAACTGGAATTAATTGCAGTGATAGATATTTTAGTACACAGATTGTGCAAAAGGTAGCACTAACACAATTTAGGGCTATCACTGTTGCCAAAAGATTACCACTGCTTGCATATGCTAGCACATTTAGTACAGTTGGAAACACAGAAGATGAAACGGACAAGAAAAAAATGTCAAAATCAGCTTTTGGCAACGTTGGGAGAAAAATTCATCACCGAATTCTTCAACTACTTGATAGTAATGGGAACGATTTGGGAACGATGCACCGAGTTGCAGTGATTTGTCTAATGGAGGAACAAAACCTGAGACTTGTTTTACGGAAAGCCAATGTCGATCCTCCAGTGTACCAGTTAATGTCAGGAAGCCAGATTCATGAGGAACAGCTTCAGCTTAGAGAGAAAGAAAAGGCTCAAGCAAAAACAGGACCTCCCCAGTTAAAGGAATTGACCTTTTCTTCAAACATTGCACAACATGATTTGGACACCAAAATTAAACAGATTAAACAGTGGATTGAGAAAAAATATCAAGTCCAAATTACAGTAAAGAAAGGGAAAACTACAGACCCAGAAGATAATATGGAGGATCTTTTTAATAAAATTCTCAAGACCATGCCTGAACTAGCTACCTTCACATCCAAGCCGAAAATCACGAAGGGTGGAAAAGTAGCAACCTGTGTTTTTCGCCACTTGAGCAATAAGGAAATGGCTGAATATAGGAAAAGTAAAGAAGAGACTCAAAAAAAACCAGACACTTTGAATAAGGAAAATAGTGATGATATGGAATCAAATATTCTGCAGCAGTGATATTTCAATAAAGGAAAACTTTCAAAGGTGAAAAAAAAGAATAGGTTATAAGTTATAGAATAAGGAATAAGTTATAGAACCAAACCTTGACAGTCTTTCACTGATTAGCTCAAATTCTCTATGCTCCATGAACAAGAAAGTCTAAATCTGGGGTTAACATTTTTGGGCATCATGTACCTCCTCCCTCTTTCGGTAATATGATGAAGCCTACAGACCCTTTTGCAAAATAATGTTTTTAAATAATTGAAAGAAATGCTAAATTTCAGTTAGAGATTAGTGAAAATAAAGATTTTTTTTTGCCCCACCCAATTTCATGGAAGCTGTCAATCCACGGACTCCTTGGAAGTCTGTGGTCCTCAGGTTAAGAATCCCAGGCCTAAGTCAGTAGCTACTGTCTTTGATCTTGTAAATCCATATTACACACATTTTGGCACAGAAAGAGTATGGAGCAAGTGTGAAATTTAAAGTGCATATGTCTTATCTACTCATAGTGAAATACCAAGCATCTTAAGAACAGGAATGTTCCTCTACTACTTCCTGATCCATCAATATGGATCAGGATAAGGAATATGGACCAGGAACGTGTTATCCATCAATAACTGTTGAATGGAATTAGGCATGAAGTGACTCAGTAAGCCTGAGTCTGAGCACTGCTGCCCAAGATCTATTGAGGGAGCCCAGGACAAAAGATGAAAAGGAAGAATATAGTTATGTTAAGAAAAAGTTTTCTGGCTTTTTCTAAAGGGCAGTGTGGCACATGTAAGCAGCTGGAGACACTCTGAACCTACCTTCATTTTTTCTGATTTAGCATTAAACAGAACATCCTGATAGTGATAAGAATTGTCTGGCTTCACATTTCTCAGCTTGGCAGCAGGTAACAGCAGCGACTGCAGAGTGTGCTCAGGATTTTTCTGATCAATAGCCTTATTAATGAGTCCAATGGCAATGTCTCCTAAAAAAGAGGAAGGAAGATGGTTCTACTGAGAAAATGTTAGTGTTCTTTAAAATCACAGCATATTATTGCAAATTATATTATATATATATTGCAAATTCCATTCCAAAAAGAGAAAAAATGAAATTATACAAATACAAGCATGACAATTATTTTAAAATGAATGTTCATTCCTTAAATATTATGCAACCAAGGGTTGGAGAACTTAAGCCTTGGAAAGGACCTTGAGACTGAGCCAAATCCACCCACTGAAATGTAGGAGAAAACTGATGGTTTCCTGATGCTGCCTAGTAAACTTTCACTTCATTTTATTCAATAAAAAGAAACAAACTGGAGGATATACAAAGGGAACTAAAACCCAGCAAAGTAACTTTTCAGGTGAAAAAGAGCCAATTAAAACATGATTGGGAATAACCTCATGTTAAAAAAGAGTTAATTTGCTTTTCAAAAATATTCCTATAACAAATGTGGGAAATTACATATCCACCCTCAACCATCGTAGAGACCTAACAGTTTGTACCAAAGAATAAATTGGTATATTATGACAATTTATGAGATTCCCTTTTATCTCACCTATCTCCATTCCAGGACTTATGATGACAGAGAGACAGGAAGTAAACCATGGACATTCCAACAACGTGAGAACTTTTTAATCTCCTATTATATCCTACTCTGAGAAAAGCTAGTATTATGCACATGAATTGAGGGACAGTAAAGTATTCCCAGGTTAAGGCACATAGCCAACAACTGGGTATTAAATACTGCTACCTTATGGCATATATTTTTGGAAAAGAGGAAGTATCTTTAGTCTCTTTTAAAACAAAAAGTGAAAACCACTTTATAAATATGAAATGCCACAAAAGTCTAATTACTCTTAAATTTATTTAAAGAGTTGCCCTCAAAATAAGTTTTAAGAAAATTAAATAAGACCTTTTCAATAATGTTGTAAGGAATTTATCAACTCAAGAATAAAGATATTAAAAATTAGCTACAATTTATAGAAGTATGATTAAGTCTTTGTGAATATAAACAACTACCTCATCTAAGATGCAATACATCTCTCAAAGACTATGAGAATATACATGAAAGTACTTTGAAAAGTCTAAAGTACTATACACATGTATGGGATGAAGAGCACTTCACACAATAGGATTGATAACCTGGAGAGCATGGAACACTCTATCCTTCTGTTGAGTGCTTCTAACACTCCCAGCAAAAGGGCTGTCCTTGGTGAATCAAGTCCAATCAAATTTAAGAGTGCTTTCTTGATGACTGATCACCTGGGTCTTTTGCTTGGGATGCCATGCCAGTTGACTGCTGATTGAAGATACCTGGTTAGGTTTTCTTTTTGGTGTGTTTCTAAAAACATGAGCTGATGAGGTCATAGTCAATGACCTCACAGGGGCTGGGGGAAAAAAACTACACAGAAGCCTCTTGGACACATGTACATCACTGCCTCTCTTTGTGGCCAAAGATAAAATCACCTCTTGAAACATAACAACTTTGGAAATCTCACTTTATGGATTACTTATGTTAAGTAATATCTCACATAAGGAAATGCTAGTACAATAATATAAGCCAAATGTGATGAGAGTAAGGATCACCTTTTCCCTCTCATCTCCCCTCTCTTCCTTTCCATTGAAAAAACTTTTTCTTGCCTCTTTTATATGAAAGATAATTTTCCCGATTCTATTTTTCCTTTCTCCCAATATATTCCTCTTTCACCGCTTAATTTTATTTATTTAGATATCATCCTTTCATATTCAACTCACCCTGTGCCCTCTGTCTATATATATATATATAAAATCCCTCCAGCTACCCTAACATTGACAACAGTCTCAAGAGTTGTAATTATTATCTTTCCATGTAAGAATGTAAACCATTCAACTTTAGCAAGTCCTTTATGATTTCTCTTTCCTGTTTACCTTTTTATGTTTCTCTTGATTCTTGTGTTTGAAAACCAAATTTTCTATCCAACTCTGGTCTTTTCTTCAAGAATGCCTGTAAGTCCTCTGTTTCATTGATTGATCATTTTTCCCCCTGAAGTATTATACTCAGTTTTGCTTGGGAGGTGATTCTTGGTTTTAGTCCTAGTTCCTTTGACTTCTGGAATATCATATTCCAAGCCCTTCGATTCCTTAAAGTAGAAGCTGCTAGATTTAGTGTTATCCTGATTATGTTTCCACAATATTTGAATTGTTTCCTTCTGGCTGCTTGTAATATTTTCTCCTTGATGTAAGAGCTCTAGAATTTGGCTACAATTTTCCTAGGAGTTTTTCTTTTGAGAACTCTTTCAGGAGTTCTCAGTTCAGATTCTTCCAATACTTATTTTATCCTCTGGTTCTGGAATATCAGGGGAGTTTTCCTTGATAATTTCTTGAAATATGATATCTAGGCTCTTTTTCTGATCATGATCTTTCAGGTAGCCCCACAATTTTTAAATGGTCTCTCCTGGATCTATTTTCTAGGTTAGTTGTTTTTCCAATGAGACATTTTAAATTGTCTGCTATTTTTTCATTCCTTTCGTTTTGTTTTATGATTTCTTGATTTTTCATAAAGTTATTAGCCTGCATCTGCTCTGTTCTAATCTTTAAGGAATTGTTTTACTCAGTGAGCTTTTGGACCTCCTTTTCCATTTGGTCAATTCTGCTTTTTAGGGCATTCATCTCTTCATTGGCTTTTTGGATCTCTTTTGTCATTTGGGTTAGTCTACTTTTTACAGTGTTATTTTCTTCAGCATGATTAGGGGGGTCTCCTTTAACAAAGAGTTGACTCATTTTTCAAAATTTTCCTGCATTATTCTCACTTGTCTTACCAATTTTTGCTCTACTTCTCTTATGTGATTTTCAAAATCCTTTTTGAGTTCTTCCATGGCCTGAGACCAATTCATATTTTTCTTGGGGGTTTTAGATGGAGGATCTTTGACTTAATTGTCTTCCATTTGCATGTTTTCATCTTCCTTGTCACCAGAGTAAGATTCTATAGGCTGATTCTTTTTCCAGTTTTTGCTCATTTCCCCAACCATTTACTTGGCTTTTGAGCTCTCTGTCAAGGTAATCTCTGCTTTCAGTGGGGGGAGAAGGGGGAGGAGGAGTACTGTCAGCAGCTCAATTCTCCCACAATCTCTGGACCTAGAGCTCGAGAAATAGTAGCTGCCTCTGCCCCTGCTACTGCTGTGGTTGCTGTGTGCTCCTCCACCCCCTTCCACCTCTGCTGCCCTGGGGTTGGACCACTCCACTCTCCTTACACTGGTTCCACAGGCTTTTTCCACTGACCTTCCAATTTTTCCTTGGCATTTTGGGGTCTTGAAGTCTGGAAACTGCCACAGGTGTGAGAGATTCAGTCTCCCCAAGGCATGCTCAGGTCCTGTCTCTGCCAGCATGGCTGATGCTGGACTTCATCCTGCCCCCTGTGTGGTGAGATAGACACTTCCCAGCAAGCTTCCAGGCTGTCTTAGACTGGGACTTTCCTTCACTCCCATCATTCTGTGGGTTATGCAGCTACAGAATTTGTTTAAAGCCATTTTTTACAGGTATTTAGCTGGGCTTGGGGACAAAGCTTTAGAAAGTGCATATTGTTACTCCACCATTTGGTTCTGCCCCAAATGACTACAACATTATAAAGAAAGTAAACATGAAAGACCTTGGAACTCTGACCACTTCAGTGATCAGTTTCTTGAGGAAATTGATGATCTCATGTTTCCCCTCTTCTGAAAGATGACTGGACTAGAGGTTCTGAATGACAAATGCATTTCCAGACACAGCTGATGGAGAAATCTGTTTTGCTTGACTGTGCTTATCTCCGTTCCAGGACTTATGATGACAGTGAGATAGGAAGCAAACCATGGACATTCTAACAACATGAGAACTTTTTAATCTCCTATTATATCCTACTCTGAGAAAAGCTAGTATTATGCACATGAATTGAGGGACAGCAAAGTATTCCCAGGTTAAGGCACATAGCCAACAACTGGGTATTAAATACTGCTACCTTATGGCATATATTTTTGGAAAAGAGGAAGTATCTTTAGTCTCTTTTAAAACAAAAAGTGAAAACCACTTTATAAATATGAAATGCCACAAAAGTCTAATTACTCTTAAATTTATTTAAAGAGTTGCCCTCAAAATAAGTTTTAAGAAAATTAAATAAGACCTTTTCAATAATGTTGTAAGGAATTTATCAACTCAAGAATAAAGATATTAAAAATTAGCTACAATTTATAGAAGTATGATTGTCTTTGTGAATATAAACAACTACCTCAACTAAGATGCAATACATCTCTCAAAGACTATGAGAATATACATGAAAGTACTTTGAAAAGTCTAAAGTACTATACACATGTATGGGATGAAGAGCACTTCACACAATAGGATTGATAACCTGGAGAGCATGGAAAACACTTTCCTTCTGTTTAGTGCTTCTAACACTCCAGCAAAAGGGCTGTCCTTGGTGAATCAGTCCAATCAAATTTAAGAGTGCTTTCTTGATGACTGATCACCTGGGTCTTTTGCTTGGGATGCCATGCCAGTTGACTGCTGATTGAAGATACCTGGTTAGGTTTTCTTTTTGGTGTGTTTCTAAAAACATGAGCTGATGAGGTCATAGTCAATGACCTCACAGGAGCTGTGGAAAAAAATTACCCATATACATATATATATTCATATATGTATATATATTATACTACCACCTGCTAACATCTGCCATATGTGTCACCACTGTTTTTTGACATCTACAATTCTGATTCTTCTGAGACTGAGATTCTCTAGGACTTACAATCACATTACATCATTTTTAGTCATATCCAACTCTTTGTGACTCCATTTGGGGTTTTCTTGGCAAAGATACAAGAGTAGTTTGCCATTTCCTTCTCCAGATCATTTTATTGATGAAAAAACTGAGGCAAACGGTTAAATGATTTGCCCAAGGTCACACAGCTAATGAGTGTGTGAGGCCAGGTTTTAGGTCAGGAAAGTAAGTCTTCCTGACTCCAGGCCTGGCATGCTATACACTGTGTTGCCTAGCTAACCCATCACATTATAAAGAAAATATTAAGAGATGTGCTTTTGTATCAAGGATTATAGGGCCATTAAAAATGCCTAGGCATTTATCAGATATAATCTGGCCCTGTCTTTTGTGTGCAGTTCTGGACCCAACTCACCATCCATCTTCAATTCTTATCCAATTTATGTATCTACACTCATTTAAAATCAAGGGCTTGACCATCTATCTGTCCATTTGGACAATATGCGTTTTCCAAGAAGCACCAGGGATCAGAGTAATTTTGTTTCCCCCAGGTTACTGTACAACTTCCTACTGAGCTAGCAACCATGATCCTCACCACAGTTCACTACATGGGATAGAAAGAAGGCTTTTCCAGTGCCTGCTATAGGGAATGTACTGTGACGATGTAATGAAGGAATGAAAATGGCACAAAGTAGATTCCTGAGTGCTAGTGGCAACAACATCACCTACTATGGAGAGGCAAAGGATTACATGTGGCAAGGAAGCAAGAAAGGAAGAATTAATTTGATTTTAAATATGCTAAATTTGAAGGGTCAGCAAAATACTTATGTGGTAATATCTATCAGAAAGTTACAGATACGGGTCTGGAGTCTGGAGAGGGATTTCAGTAGCAGGAGCTGGAGGGAAAGGGGCACACAGGTCCAGATTTAGACTGGGCAGTCAAAAGCATCATGGAATTCAATAATCATCAAATACCTGTAGAAGTTGCTATGTAGATATGGCAAGTCATAAAATGAGAGAATACACAAAGACCAGTAAGTTGAATATATAATCTCATAGAACATAGAGTCAGATAGGAGAAGAGGCAAAGCACGTAAATAGTGAGAAACAGAAGCAATTATTATGGCCAGGAGCGCAGGGATAGCTACCAGCAGGAAGAAAAACTATGGGGAGCTTGATGGTAAAGGAAAGCATCAAGGACATCTAATGGCCACCAGATGCTCAATTGCAAGAAAAGGGACACATCAACAGAACTGTTGGTAACAGCACTCAGCTCTTAAGAACCCACACATTGAGAAGAAGAGGAGAAAGATATTGAGGTAGTTTAAAGTTGGGAAAACCACTTTATGTATATGCATATATGCACATGTATGCTTATGTGTATATATATGTGTGTATATATATATGTGTATGTATAAATATATCTAATAATTTCATGAGCCTCAAACAGTCCTGTGATATAGGCACTTCAGGTATTACTGGAAGGCAGGGCAATGTATCTTGGCTCTACCACTTACTAATGTAATTGACTGAGTCACATAACCTCAATGGTTAGCTGGTGGTAGGGTTGGGTTGCTTCACCAATAAGCTCCCCTTCAACTCTAAATCAGTGCCTGTGGATACATAGGTAGTAAGTGTTAGAGAGGGGATTTGAGCCCATGTCTTCCTGCCTGAGTCCAGCACTGAGTTGTGTATACAGGGTAAGCAATTTTATGGCAGATTTTCAAAATTCCTCATGAATGGAGAAGTGGTAAAACAGCTGTGCCCTGCGCCTATGGGGACTGGGGCAGGGTAGGGTGGGGTGGGGGAGAACTACATACAAATTGAAAAAAACAAAAATGAGACAACTGATGGAGCAGTACAATATTGGTCTCTCTACATTATTCAATATCTAAGATTGGGAAGGAAAGCTGCTCAAATTCTGGACAGTCCTGACTCACAGAAATCTTCCAAGCACCACTTAACCTGAGCAAGTCCAAAGCACCGAGATCAAGTCTGAGATGAGTGATCCTTGATGAAATGGTAAGGATGTATTCCCAGCTCAATATCTATAAAAAGGGGCAAAAATATTATGAGAGGCTAGAGTAGACCAGGTCAGCTATATTGTACAAAAAGAAGTTTGGGAATTTCAAGGCACAAGAGGCTAATAAGACTTAAACATTGACTAATAGCAAAAAAAAAAAAAATCTAAATGGGAAGGTGTAGTCCTTCAAACCCCATCAAAAACAATATAAATAAGTCAAAAGAAAGAGGAAAAAGATGCTGTACAGCCTCTGTGAATTCAGAGAAATTAAGATGAGTTCCTGCTGACAAGTCAAAGAGAGTGACCAAGATAGAGAAGTTAGCAAGGGGGAAAGGGAAAATGTAAGAAAATAAAGTTTAAAATGTCCCACAAGGGAGCTTAGAGGTTATTCAGTACAAAATCCTCCTTCTACATATTAAGAAATTGAGGCCCAGTGAGGTCAAGTGATTTTTCCAGTAGTCACCAAGAACTTAATGGCATGGTTGTGATTAGAATAAAAGTCTGATTTTTACTGAATTTGATACTTACACAACCAATAATTAGATCAGCAATTTATTCAAGGAAAGGAAGAAAAAGAAACAAGGATTCATTAAGTACCTACTATGTGTCAGGCACCTGGTAAGGGCTTTATAAACATTGTCCCATTTGATCCTTAAACTACCCCTGGGAGATAGGTACTATTTTTTTCCCCACATTACAACTGAGGAAACTGGGAGGAGCCAAGACAGCGGAGTAGAAAGATTCACATATGCTAGCTCTGAACCCATAGCCCATAAATTACCTATTAAAAGAACTCAACGGGTTCTGGAGCAGTGGAAGCCACACAGCAACAGAGTGGAGGAGATTTCTGTTCTAGAGAGCCCTGGAAAACTGACCCCCAAAGGTCCGTCACGCACCGGACCCAGAGCAGAGCCCAACCCTCCCTTGGCCGCGCAGCCCGAGAGGAGCAGATCCTAGCAGGCTTCAGGGACAGAATCTCCAGCGACCACGAAGGTCCCTCTGCCCACAAGTACTACAGGTCAGCGAGAGATCCCATCTGGCCAGCTGAGAGGGGAGCGGGGTGTCTCCATAACTCAGGCCTCCTCAGGAGGCAGAAGCAGGGGAAGCAGTAGACAGGAGCTCCTTAAGCAGTCAGGAGCTTGAGTCGATTACTGAAGGTCGCCACATAAACCCCCTGTGGGAACTGAGCCTGGGAGGCAGCCCTGCCCCCACCTGAGCACCTGAATTTAATCTTACCCTGAATAGCAGCCGCTCCTGCTGCTGAAAGCCCTGAGGCAGGGGAGCAGCAGTTGAATCTCAGACCCCAAGCACTAGTGAGGCGGGGGGTGGAGAGCAATTTCAGAAGTCAAGTAACTGGATGGGAAAATGCCCAGAAAAGGGAAAAAAAAATAAGACCACAAAAGGTTACTTTCTTGGTGAACAGATATTTCCTCCTTTCCTTTCTGATGAGGAAGAACAATGCTTACCATCAAGTAAAGACATAGAAGTCAAGGCCTCTGTATCCCAAACATCCAAAATAGATATCCAATGGGCTCAGGCCATGGAAGAGCTCAAAAAGGATTTTGAAAATCAAGTTAGACAGGTGGAGGAAAAACTGGGAAGAGAAATGAGAGAGATGCAAGAAAAGCATGAAAAATGGGTCAATACCTTGCTAAAGGAGACCCAAAAAAATGCTGAAGAAAATAACACCTTGAAAAATAGGCTAACTCAATTGGCAAAAGAGGTTCAAAAAGCCAATGAGGACAAGAATGCTTTCAGAAGCAGAATTAGCCAAATGGAAAAGGAGGTTCAAATGCTCACTGAAGAAAATAGTTCTCTCAAAATTAGAATGGAACAGATGGAGGCTGATGACTTCCTGAGAAACCAAGAAATCACCAAACAAAACCAAAAGAATGAAAAAATGGAAGAGAATGTGAAATATCTCATGGAAAAAACAACTGACCTGGAAAATAGATCCAGGAGAGACAATTTAAAAATTATGGGACTACCTGAAAGTCATGGTCAAAAAAAGAGCCTAGCTATCATCTTCCATGAAATTATCAAGGAAAACTGCTCTGATATTCTACAACCAGAGGGCAAAATAAGTATTGAAAGAATCCATCGATCACCACCTGAAAGAGATCCAAAAAGAGAAACTCCTAGGAACATTGTGGCCAAATTCCAGAACTCCCAGGTCAAGGAGAAAATCTTACAAGCAGCTAGAAAGAAACAATTCCAGTATTGTGGAAATACAATCAGGATAACACAAGATCTAGCAGCTTCTACATTAAGGGATCAAAGGGCGTGGAATAGGATATTCCAGAAGTCAAAGGAACTAGGACTCAAACCAAGAATCACCTACCCAGCAAAACTGAGTATAATACTTCAGGGGAAAAAATGGTCTGTCAATGAAATTGAGGATTTTCAAACATTCTTGATGAAAAGACCAGAACTGAAAAGAAAATCTGACTTTCAAACAGAAGAATGAGAAGAAGCATGAAAAAGTAAACAGCAAAGAGAAGTCATAAGGGACTTACCAAAGGTGAACTATTTACATTGTTACATGGAAAGATAATATTTGTAACTCTTGAAACTTTTCAGTATCTGGGTAGTTGGTGGGATTACACACACACATAGACACACACACTCCTGCACACACATGTACACGTGTGCGCATACACAGAGACAGAGAGCACAGAGTGAATTGAATAGGATGGGACCATATCTTAAAAGAAATTAAGGTAAACAATGAGAGAGAAATGTAGTGGGAGGAGAGAGGGTGAAATGGAATGGGGTAAATTATATCTCATTCAAGAGGCAAGCAGGAGACTTTTTAGTGGGGGGAAAAAGAGGAGAGCTGAGAAAAAAACATGAAGTTTACTCTCATCACATTCAACTAAAGGAAGGAATAAAATGCACACTCATTTTGGTATGAAAACCTATCTTACAATACAGGAAAGTGGGGGAGGAGATAAGCAGGGTGGGGGGTATGATGGAAGGGAGGGCAATGGGAGGAGGGAGCAATTTGAAGTCAACACTCTTTGGGAGGGACAGGATCAAAAGACAGAATAGAAGCAATGCGGGGGACAGGATAGAATGGAGGGAAATATACACAACACGACTATTATTGAAGTCATTTGCAAAACTACACAGATATGGCCTATATTGAATTGCCTGCCTTCCCAAAGGGAATGGGTGGGGAGGGAGGGATGGGGAGAAGTTGGAACTGAAAGTTTTAGGAACAACTGTTGAGTATTGTTCTTGCTACTAGGAAATAAGACATACAGTTAATGGGGAATAGAAAGTCATCTGGCCCTACAGGACAAAAGAGAAGATGGGGACAAGAGAAGGGAGGGATGATAGAAGAGAGGGCAGATTGGTGATAGGGGAGATTAGAATGCTCGGTGTATTGGGGTGGGAGGAGGGGACAAATGAGGAGAAAATTTGGAACCCAAAATTTTGTGAAAATGAATGTAAAAAGTTTAATAAAAAAATAAAAATAAAAAATAATTGAGGAAACTGAGGAAGACAGAGAATAAATGCTTTGCTCAGGGTCACCCATCTAGTAAGTGTCCAAAACAAAACTTGAAGTGAGCCTTCCTGATTCTGGGTCTAGCACTCTAGCTACAGAGCCATTAGCTGTCTCCTGGTTATTCAAGAAACCAAGTTGTAGGATGTTTCTTTGGCTGAGTAACTGTCCAATCCAATATCCCACATCCCCTACATACATTCCCATTATAGTCAATGATCAAAATGGTGATCAGAGCTCCACAGCTGAGAATAGGTTAGATTATATATATTACCATGTAAAAATGTCAAAACCTAGAAGGGACCTCAAAAAAAAAAATCAAATCAAATTTTCTCCATTTACTAAGGCAAAAAAAAAATCATAAATAGCAGAGCAATTTCCACACACACAAAAAAGCTTGAAACAAAAATTAAGCAAATAATTGCTTTAGAGGCAATTACTTACTTCCCGAACTCAGTAACTCAGTAAACTTACTTTCATTTTCTTCCTGAATCTCTGCATTAACCATATCAATACAATTTTGGATTTCATTCCAGCTCAAGTTATCTTGTCCTTGAGATGAGGCTTCTGTTTTAATGGACAAGAGTGTGCTAGCATAACTGTGAAAGACAAAAATCGACATCCTTTTATTAAGAACTTTAATTTGCCTTGAGTTTACACTCAATATAGTATTAATCACTTAATTTTATTTATTAATAACATTAATTATAATATTAATATTATTATTAATTAATAAACTGATACCTATTTAGTCAATACAAAATTGGCTAAACCTAACATACACACTGAGAATTAAATATTGTAAGAGAAACTCTATAAGAAAAGTGAGGCAACGTGACATGTAGCTGATAGGAGGCCTGCTCTTTAACGTGGTTCAATAATGAGAATGTATAAAATGTTAACCCCTGTAAGCACAAGGCAGTGTGGGGGGCCAAGGAATCCTCTGATCTCTGTTTGGTTGGAACGTACATTATAAAAGGCAGAATAACTTCAAGTCAATATAGCCAGGGAGGCTGATGCCAGCAGGGTGAAGGGTTAGGTCTCAAAGACTGCAGCTTGTATTTTATCCTAGAAGGAAGAGGGACCCACTGAAGATTCTTGAGAAAGGTGAAGATGTAGCCAGGTTTGCATTGCAGGACCCATTCAGCAGCTGTGTGTAGGGTGACTTGGAGGGAGGACAGACTGGAACCAAGGAGACTGGTTGCTGTGGTCCAAGTGAGAGGACTGAATTAGGCTGTCAGTGTCAATGGACTATGGATGTAAGAGGTGTCGGGAAGACAGAATGAACAAATACACATCAGAGCGTTATCAAAAGACAACAATAATGGCGCTTCCATAAAGCTCTAAAAAAGGTTTGAAAAGCTCTTTGTGAATAATGTCTTATTTGATCCCTACAACAGCCCTGGGAGGGCGCTATAATTATCCTCATTTTACAGATGAGGAAACTGAGGCAGACGGAGGTGAAGGGATTTGCCCAGAGTCATATAGTCAGTAAGCATCTGAGGCCAATTTTGAACCCGAGTCTGCCTGATTTGAGGTTCAGTGGGCTCCCTCCTAGTTGCCTCATTACACAGAAATTAATTTAAATACTTATCAAGCAAGTTTGAAGAAATTTAGGTTCATTTTTTAAAAGAAAACGTTTAATTAAAAGGTCATGACCACTGCCTTAATTTTGAGGGTTACAGGAGAGGAGGAGAGTGAAGATCCAAGGATGAGTACTGTGTTAGAAACCTGAGGGACTAGAAGGATGGACAGTGGTGACTTAAAAAAAAGAGATGTTAGAGAAGAGAGTGCTGGGTTTACATGGGGAAATAATAAGTTTCATTTTGTATATGAGTGAAACTTGCTCTTGGGATGTGAAAGTAGAGATGTCCGGTTGACCTAAATTCATATCTAGACTGATAAATATTAGCTTTCTGACCATGTAGCAAGTTCCTTCTTGCAACGTCTCAATGCTTCCAGGTAAAGTGAAAGTTACAGATAGATGACTTGCTGGCCTCCATCAGGGCAAGTGCTATCTACACAAAAGTTCCCTATCACAGATCTGAGTCAGATTCTCCCTCATTCTCTCCCCTTCTCTGTCTGTCTGTCTGTCACACACAAACAGAGAGAGAGAGAGAGACAGACAGACAGAGAGGCAGAGAGAAACAGAGGCACTTCCAGGCTTCTTCACTCTTAATTCTGGACTTTTCTACCCTCAACCCCTTGCACTACAAATGCCTTCACCCAGTGCCCTCTCCTCTGAGGCAGTAAGTTCCTGCCTAGGACCACCATTGAAGGAAGTTCTCAGACCATCCATACTCACTTCTGTCCAGACTCTGCTTCTGCCTTTCCCAAACCCCCTTTTCAGCTCTGCTTTGCATACTGATCACCCCATCCCCCATCTGAATGTAAGCTCCGTCAAAGTGGGGAGGAAAGTGGCTATCTTCTTTTTTTTCCTTGTGTTTATATTCATGGAGCTTCTTCTGAGATCTGCACATACTAAGGGCTTGATAAATGTCCTCTTTCTCTCCTTCCCCTCTTTCCTCCCTTTTCTCTCCCTCCCCCCTCCCAATATCCCTATCTCTCCTCTGTCATCTCTCTTTGCAATTTACAAAGGCACTCTTATATTCAATATCACATGAATCAAGTTCAACTGTTCTAACATTAATTTTCTTAAAAATCTAATTGATATTTATTCACTAACACTTTGTATACACTATCTTAGGTGAGTCTCACAATAACCACCCCCACCCAAGTAAATAAGGAAGGTATGACTGTTATCCTCCTTTTACAGATGAAGAAACTTAGGTCAAGAAAGTTTCAGACCTGCCCTGGGTCACAGCGCTGGCCTTAGAGCTCAAGACACCATCTCTGGGGCTGTTTTTACCACATCACACCATCTCTAAAGGTCACATAGTTAAAGTTGCTGATCACTCTCTCCAAAATTCCTTAGCTCTGTTCAAGCATCCTACTCAAAACCACAAATGCTAACCCCATCCAAATCCTTCTCCTGCTGTGGACTAGCCATGGCCCCCACGTAACTCTTGGCATGTTGCTTAGTTGCCTATGTTCTCTCATGTTTAACCAGCAAGTCCCTTAAGAATAGGATAACCTCTCACCCTGACTCAAAAAACACCCCCTGTCATGCTAACAGGAACATTTTGACATCAAGTTTTGCTGAACGGTACTTATTAGGGTTTATGAAGAAGGGAAGTCTTCCTGTATGGTGACCTGCCAAAGGTTAGAGGCAGAAATGGGACCAAATTCCAGGTTTTCTGACTTTAAATGCAATATTCTTTTTGGAACACCACACTACATCCTTAGAATATCTTGAAGGCTTTAAGACTAATTCTTTGGAAGAATTCTTAGGTGGCAGTCTTGGCAAAGCATCAATCACATTCTCTCCTATAACTACACTAGCATTCTATCTCAAATCCTCTGAATGAGAACTCCACATTAATTGCCTCTTGTTTGGTCAGCGATAACAATTTGCTAAGCAGGGAGAAGGGTCTGATGAGAGAGGAAAACACTTGATAATTGAAAAAAAGTAAAATTTAATCAAAAACCTAGAAAAATGGCCAGTAGAAGCCCTGGATGCATTCCAATTCACAAAGATCATTTGTAGAGGAAAGAGAAAAATTCTTCACACAGAACATGCTTCTTGGCTGGCATCATGACAGGGATTTCATGGGAATGAATTCATTTTCTGACAATAAGAGAAAGCATAAAGGGACAATACAGGAGACACAGGAATTTCATGCTGCTACATACAAAGAAATGAACTGATAATCGTGCATATAAGCATAAAATGTTATGGTTGGAATAGACCTTGCCTAGGATTAACTCATAGGTGAGGAGTTTTTCAAATGTTATTCTATTTATTTAATCAGTTAAAAAATTTTTTTAAAGATAAACAAAAGAATTTTCAGTAATGAATTTACAATCTTTTTCTCTCACCTCCTTTTTCATCTCTTCTGTTTTCCCTTCCTTACCACTTTTGCCTCCAAGTATCCTTGATTTCTGTTAATATTTGGCTGAAATCCCACCTTCTGTAGGAGGACTTTCCCAGTTCCTCAAGCTGTTAATGCCATCCCTGCTGAGCTTTATTTTGAATCTATCTTTTATGGACACAGGTATATTGTCTCTCCCACTTAAGTGGGAGTGGAAGTGAGCTCCTTGAAGTCAAGAACCATGATCTTTGCCTTTCTTTCTGTGCCCAGAACTTAGCACAGTGCCTGGCACAAAGCAAGCACCTATAGTAAATGATTTTTTTTTTTTTTTGACTGATACTCTCTTTGCATTCTAAAATCTAACTACAACTGATCTATTTTCAGTTACCTGAATAGGACACTACATCTTTTATGCTTAGTAACCTTACTTACTTCCCAAAAGCTATCCTAACTCATGGAAACCAAAATGAAGCAGAATATTTTCTCTTTTGTTATATTTGATTTTGCTTAGTTTTACTCATTTACTCATCACTCATTCGTTTTAATTCTTCTATGCAACATGATGAATGTGAAAATGTGTTTAATAAAAATGTATATATAGAGAGCCCATATAAGATTGCATGCTATCTTGGGGAGGGAGGGGAAGAAAATTTAAAACTTAGAGAGGTGATTGTTGAAAATTGAAAATCAATAAATAACTAAATTTGAAAAAAAAAAGTTATCGCAACTCATAAAATGGTAATTTTTAAAAGGAACCCAAAGCAAAGCAGGGGAGAGGAGGAGGGTTGTTTCTCCCCTCTACCTTTATTAGAAAAAATAGAATATTAAAGAGCTATGAGACCATTTCTTCCTTTATAATCTAGGAAGGACACAAGTTCATTGGCTTCTAATGCCTTAGTCCACTTATTATGCTACCCCCAAATCCTTTTATACAGATGAGGAAACCAAGGCAGGGGAGTTTAAATGACTCAAGGTCAGGTAGCAATAAGTGACTTGAATTTACATCTGCTACTTCATCAGATTACCCTAACACCCTGTCAGCAGGAGATCTATCTTACAAAAATGTTATGAAGAACTCCTCCTGATATTTCATTCAAGTGTGTGGCAAAAGGGAAGCTAGCAATTTCAGGATCAGATTCTCTCACTCCCACTCTAAGACTTCCCATAGCAACTAGGGGATGCTTTGGATCTCCTTTACAAATCTCTTTTTTATGAGGTGAGATCCCTTCTCTTCAGTGAAGTGATCACATAATATTTTGTATTATAAGTATAGGTGGATAGGTCATGTCCCTCCTCTACACTGAAAGGACCATGACGGCAGAAGGGATCTCATAGCTAAAATGTTTATCTTTATCAAAGTCATACAGCTATGGTTCTCTGCATAGTTTGGTACATATTATGTTTGCTGAATTGGAAAGGGGAGGTCATGGTGGGAAAGACAGTACAGCAGAGTGCTGAATTTGGAAATAGAAGATCTGGATTAAAATCCTTACTCTATCAGTAAAAACTATGTGAACATAGGCAAGTCAACCTATCTAAACCTCAGTTGCCTTTTCTATAAAAAGATGAGACTGGACTAGGTGATTTCTCTCTCTCTCTTTTAACCAAACCATCTATAATTTAATTTGCAAAGTTAGGACTTGAACATCAAATCAAACCTCAGAGATCAGAGACAAGGAATGATTTACAGAGCTGATTTTTATGACAGAAAAGAGGAATGGAATAAATGATAGAACATATTTTGAACATAATTCAATTGGACAAGGCAAGTCACCTGACTAGTTAGCTTCTCCCAGCTATCTTAATCCTACCCAAGAGTTTTTTCCTTACAGGTGATGCCTTTTGCAACCAGAAAGTGTACTGGGAAAAAGAAACTTGTGGTCGGTAGCTAGCAGTCACTTCCTATCTTCCTTAAAAGCTTCCATTAGTCAACTTAGACTCTAGTTCAAGAAAAAAAAGCTTATATGCCATGACTAGGAAAAAGATACTTAACCTCTGGCTAACCTTTCTCCACCTGCCAGAAAGAGAAATTTAGCTTCTGGTCCACCCCCCTTTCTACTAGAAATAGGAATTTAGCCTTTTAAAAAAGAGTAATCCTATGATTACTTTAGGATGTCTTATTCTACATTATCTGCTACTAAATGCTAAAGTCTTCTCAATCTGTTCATTAAGTCTCTAAGATAACCCAGACTGAAGAGACTATGTCAGTCTGCCCTTAGCTGTTAGGACTAGCTTTTTCTAAAGAAAGGAGTAAATTCTGTAATCAAACTAAAAATAAATCTAAGCAATCAAGACAAATTGATTTACTTTTCACTATCTAGTTTATAGAATAAAGGACATGGGCTTTTTATTACAACTTTAAGAGGCAGTTAATTAACATGTATATGTCTGGCAGCTCCCTAGGTGATCTGACATATATTTCAGTTCTAGATCCTACAGATGCTAGATTAAAGAATTAACCTGATTGAAAAACTAGGAGAGCTGAACCTGTATCTCCCTCTGGTGGAAGCAAATATAAATGATGAAAGATCCAAAGCTTGACTTTTAAGTATCCTGGGTTTTGCCTCTGGCCTATCCAGCGATGTTTCTCAAACTTTTCACTTTAGTTAAGAACATCAATCTCATCTACAGCAAAGGCTCTTGTGTCTTTCTTGTCCAGGAGTGAATTCTGCAAGCACCAAATGAAAGGAAAAGCAGCTGAAGGCTGGAATCTGATATCTAGGGTCCTATTCTATAGTGTCCCAAGAAAAGGCCCAAAGGAAGGCTGCTGCTACTTTGACATTTTCAGTGATTGCTCTTCTCCTTTTCTAGCATGCTATATGACAGGTGTTACTAAATGGGTGGGTGGGGAGGGTGAAGGTGAGGGAAGCGGCGTCTAACAATGGCACCGTGAGGTCCATTTGGTCAGGTTCACACAGGCAGTACAGGACTCGTTCAGGTCTTTCTGACTTCTCTGTCAAGTTACATGACCTATGCTAATTGATAGAAAACCCACTAAATGACATAAAACTGACATGTTAATGTGGGATCTTCCCTTACATCACTCACACTTGAATTAATACAACCCCACCTTTTGGCAAATCTACATCAGCATTTTTAGCACTTCATGACCAATTAGGATACATAAGATCAATAAACAAAGCCTGAAAGGAACGAAGGGTCTCTTACCGTTCCAAGGAGTTTTCATCCAGGTTATTGAAACCTATTGAAGGATTTCGGAGATAATTCTGTATAGATACAAGATCATTGCTTTCCAATGCCTGGTTGAGCAAAGCGACAGCAGACAACATTTCTATTGCAATGGACAGCTCCTCATGGGCCAGGTAGTTCTGTTACAAAACATGTCAATGGAAGGAAGTTTCTCAGTATTACATCAAGTGTCATTTACAAAAAATAAACAAATCGATACCACATATAGCACATCTTTGTCAATGGTGCAGTTGCTGAAGCTCCAGAAAACAAAATGAATAGTCAAGAAAAACAGTGCAGTCCATAATAATGTTAACAGCTGACATTTTTACAAGGTGACTGTGAAGATCATGCGGGACAATGTTACATGGAATTGGGGCATTAAGGAAGACACGGCACTTTGAGGTTTAAAAAGCTTTCGCAGGCAATAGCTTAGGGTTAGAAGATCTTCAAAGCTAGGTAGACTCATGTTAGTATTATTATCTTTGTTTTATGGATGAGGAAACTAAAGCCCACAGAAGTTAAGGGCCTAATCTGTGCTAAATTTTAGAGCCATGACTAATGTTGGAGGCATGGGTGGAGAAAGGGTGGTGAAACAAGAACTGATTTAGAGAAGCCACATAGGTTCATGCAATGGATCCCAAGAACCACTGGGCAATATTGAAGGTGCATTGTGCTGTGTTCTCCATATGGACCTCCAGGAAATCAATTTTATGCATGACTGAGTCTGTCTAAAGAAGTCTGGCACTGAATGTGGCCCTCAGTATTGGGGAGGGTTGGGGTGGCTGGGACCATATAGGGATATTTAGTCTCTCAACACAATGCTGGAGGTCCCAGAGGTTATCAGTGCTAAGGCCCACACAGCATTCTAGAGTCAAATGGATATGCAGATGGCTGATTAGTCAGCTAACTCGTTTATTAGATTGTGTGGTTTTACAAAAAGCATCATTACATACCTATTTTCCCCCTTACCTACTCTTTAGGATTTCCTTTCCTAAGGCAATCAGTGTATATAGCAGTAAGTCCAGACATTTTACTATGGACCACTTAACAGGGGAATTCTTCCTGGTACTCAGCCATAGTTGCCCCATGCTCATCTTCATGGGTTCCTTCATGTCTGTTGGTTGGGAGGTGGCTTGCCACAGGAAAACTGAATGTCAATCTGTCTTCTCCAGGGTTAGGAATGAACATTTATCACTCAATCTTCAATCATTATGTTAAAAAGATAGGGGAAAATATTCACCTAGACCTGTATCATCATGCCAGACAAGTTCTCTACAAATGACAATTTATGTGACTTTTTGTTCTATGAAAGATCTAAGCTGGAAGAATCTGGAATATGTTGCCAGAGTCAATAACTGACTTTTAAAACAGCACTAGGGGTCTATGAGGGGATGGTAAATGATTAGGTAAATTCCACTGGACACAACTGTCCACAAACCTCAAAATGTTTAGGCCCAAAGGCAAAAATCAATATGGCCCGAGAGAATAGGGGACCTCAGAACTAGATTAATCATATAATTATAGTATGATAGGAAATTCCTGTCTTTCTCAGTTCACCCTGGAGGAGGCAGCCACAACCACTGCAGACTTCCAAGGTTGGCCAAGTATCAAATTACCCTTTATTATACATAGCACAACCCAACTGTACTTGACTAGTACAAGAGTCATGATAATACTAACTTCACTGTGGGAGAGTTAGTGGGTATTAAATGTTCATTGAATATACCCCCACAGCCACTTTTTACTTGTGCTTTGAGATACTTACACATTCTATAAACACAAACTGGTAGTAAGGCAAGCTGTGGAATGGGTACAAGAGGATACACAGGCATTTGTCTAAATAAGAAGAAATCAATTGAACAGCAAAGGCAGAAGCAATACTTGGGGGAAGAGGAGAAAAGGGGAAACTCAACATCTTAAAAAATTATTTATAGCCACAGTATCTAGCTTTATGGCTATGTTTATAATTTATGTCCATCTTTGGATCTTAAGATGCTTGAAGAAAGGGATTGTATTATTTTTTCATTTCTATAGGTTCATCACATAATATAGTGTCTTACACATGGTAGGAGCAAAATGGTTTTTTACTTTACTGCTACAATGACCAGAGAAGAGATGGCAGGTACCCACAATCAGTAAGTATTAAGAAAAACCACTACTTCACAGATATTGAGAGTCAGTTATTCAAGTGTTAGGACTTTAAAACGTAGCTACAGTTTTCAGCGAGCAAGTATGAGCCATCTACAGATAACTTATTTCTACCATGGAAATTAGGAGACAGTCTGTTATAGACAGTCAACTTTGCTGTTAAAAAACAATAGCCATCAGTCAGGCGAGAGCACGGTAGCAACATAGATGATCTCAGTTTCTACAGGCACGGTGAATGATGGGAATATTACTCCTCACTTCCTTTACATTGTTGGAATGGTTACCAGGTGTGGTCATGTGATAACAAGGGGTTATACTGCATGATCCCAGAAGGCAAAGTTAGAATCAATGGTTGGGAGTCATAGAGAAGTGAATTCGAGTCCCAAATATTGAAATATTTCTAACAATTAGATAGGAACAGGAGATAGGAAATGGATCTGTGACTTCATTAACATGGGTGTTCCTGGATGTAGAAACTCCCCCTATCAATGCAAGTTGGAAAACTGTCCAAAATTTATAATCATAGAGAGTTGCCTAAAATATAGAGTGACTAAGTGAATTGTCCAGGATGATGACAACCCTGCAAGGTAAGTGCTGTTACTATCCTCATTTTGCAGTTGAGGAAACTGAGACAAAGAAAGCTTAAGGGGCTTGCCCAGGGTCACACAATTAGTAAGTGTTTGCATCCAGATTAGAATTCAGGTCTTCATGACTCCGGGCCTAGTGCTCTATCCACTGCACCACCTGTCATGAGAGGCTAGACAATTTGTTGGGGAAAATCTCTAAGGAATTATTGTTTAAAGTAGTGAGCAGGCAGATTCTGTGAATGGCATGAAGGTCCTGTGGGATTCCATCCCACTCTAAGATCATATGAAAAACCAAATGACCCACACAACATCAGTTTCAGTTCCCTTCTGCTCTTTTAACCAAGTACTCCATCTACCCTTGTAGAGTCATGTCAGGCTCCATGGAGCCTGGGTCCTTCTGGTCTTACCACAGCATTCTGCTTCTGAAGGTTGAACAGTTCATTCTGATACATGGCAGCAGCAAATGGGTGAACAGTAGGGAGCTGGGCCTCTGGTCTCATGAGCGCAGTCAGGGTGTTACTGGGCTCGCCTTCTCGAATCACAGCATTGATTTGTTCAATAGCCATGAACCCTGGAGGGGAAGGATACAATAAGTTGCAGTTAGAATTTCACTTTCTTTGATTTGTGTTTCCCCATTGTGTCTCTGTGATTTGTGTTAAAGATCACTACTCTTTGGGGAGGGGATGGAGCTAGCCCAGTCTTTCTGTGTAGACCCTGCCACATGATGCTAGAAATGGGAGATCTCATTAATTTTCAACATGAATCCACATACCAGTTAATGCCATATACACTTTTAGCCTATCAAATTATAGGTATTTGAAAAGAGCTCCATCTCGAAACTGATTTGCCCTGTGCCCAAAATGTAGGCATCGAAGTATTCGGGCCATTAAGATCCAGTATCATGTTTCATTTCATACGTGAAACCAAACCTGACTATTCTAGCTTCAATAATCAATACAGTCCTCTAAAACTGTGCAATCTGTACCTTGCAATTTGCCTCTTAATTTTGTATAGTCCAATACTGCAATCTAATGTTTCATTATGTGTTCATCTTGTCTCCCCAACTAAACTCTAAGCCTTTTGAAGACAGGGGACCAAATCACGTCACTCCCTATAATGTCTAAAATATTAGTGGAATTGAATATTTGCTCACACATGTTTTGACAGTTCTGAACAGTTATAACCATATTTTTTGCTTTTCTTCATATCTCAAGTACTTAGCACAGTACCTGGCACAGTGTTCACAAAAGCTTCTGGCCAAGTACATGAACTGGTAATAGATATTTCTCAGAACACCTTCCTCCTATTCTTGTGTTCTATAAATTTTTAATAGTATTTTTTCTAATTACATGTAAAGACAAATATTAACCTTCATTTTTAAAGACTATTATTTCTTAAGTAAAAATATCTATAAATACAGATAACTTTCACAATTTTTAGATCATTTACAAACACTTAAAAACAAAGATTGCTGTAGCTAAACCATACTCAATTAAGGTGTCAAATTCTTTAGATTTACTGCAACAAATGCTGTGAAGACAGTTTATTTACCCTTCTTTAAAGAAGAAGGATCTTTAGACACAGATATAGCTTCTGTGTCTATAGACCAGGAATAAAATCTAACAGGTTACAACAAACTAAATTTTAAGGATTCCAGGGAGGACACTTTGTAAACATGGATTTGGCATGGTTTTCAGAGACCATGGAACACAAGGAGCTATCAACCAAGAGGGGAAGAGGGATTGCTGACTTGTGCCACGAGGGGATAGAGTCAAAGACGAAACAAGGACTGCATCCCTGAAAGGCAGATATTCAGGCAATCCTAATAAAACTTAGCAGAGAAACTTGAGACATTTTCATCACTTGTCCTCTTGCTAACAAGTCCAGATTCCAGGCAAGATTACTTCTAACCCATCCCTGACAGATGGAAATTTATTCTCTTTCTAAAGACATCCAAAAGAGCCTACACATTTCCTCTCTAAACCATTCCACTGTCTGACATCACTCACTGTCAGGAAATGCTTATGTCTAGTCTGCATCCATCTCATAGCCAAAAGATAGTTTTTTCCTTCAAACAAAGAATTATGAAAAATGAGCACTTCATTACTCTCCGAATGAACATGTCAAGTAAAATGACTTTGGAAGGACACTGGTTTGTTATCCTTATATTTTTTTAGCTACTTCCACACCTTCATACATGGAGTGAGGTTTTCGATTTCTTCTAATCCTTTAAAGGGAGAATTATGTCTTACAATAATGGATCCACACACCAATATAGTCGAATGTTATCGAATAATCACAGTCTGTATGAAAAGACGAGCAACACATGCCCTCCACAAACGAGGAAATTAACTCTGTTTTCTCTTGCCATATCTTATAAGAAAAGCAGATCATATTAAGAGAAGACAACACAAGAGTCATGCCATGATGTTATATGAGTGCACTTCACACCAAGCTGAAGCAAATGGATTAGTTCAGATGACCACAGAAGCCTGTCAGGTCTACACTCACTACCTGCTGCTGGAAATTTAGATATCCTTAAATTTATATTTAAACAGTAAAGCAGCCTAACATCTCTAGGCTGAACAACAGCTACATTGTAAAATTGTTTAAGCGAATTATCACTCACTGTCCTTTGTGAGACTTGACTGCTGTACATCAAAAAAATAAGAATTTTTTTTTTTTCCAAAATTCACTTTCGGTCATAATGAACTATACATTTTCAAAGAAGGATAGATCAAAGGCTTCAGAATGCTTTTTCCTATATCAAAGCCATCAAGTCATGCAACTCTGTTCAATAATTTAATGTTCATATGACTATAACTACCCAAAATTATTCCACTGAGTGATGAATACCTTTTCAATTTCAAAAGGAGGGGAAAAATGCATACCCCAAATTGAAACAAATGGGCAGCCAGGCAATTTAGGTGTTGAAAGCATCAGCCAAATTTTGTGATGTATTTTCTTTTACATTTGAAAAGAAAATCTGATTCTTAAAATCAAAATGGTGGCTTTCACTCTTCAAAATTAAATGAAGGGCAAAAAGTTATTAAAGAATTTACTCACTAAGCTTATTATGAACCTCAGATGCCTCATGGGCAACACTAATTTCTTCCTTCACTTCATTTCTGCCTAGCAGGATGGAATACTTGACTTTCTAACTTATCAGAAAGAGAAACTTCAAATTATGCTTCTTTAAGTGAATAATATTTGACTGCTGCCATAAAGACAACCCATTTTGTTGGAATAAAACAGAAAATAACTACACGCCCAAAGTTAGGTGCTGCCATAGAAAAAAATGAGCATTTTTCCCCAGAAACTCTCAAAAGGTTTTATATTCCTACACTATCTTTCTGCAAATGGTAGTTCTTTTTTTAAAAGAAAAATCAGCACATAGAATTATAAATAAATTTTGTTCCCCTTAACAAATATCCAAACTTGTTTATGGTACCATTAGAGTACCACTTTAATAGCAAAGCATTTCAGTTACACTGACACACATGCATTAATCTTGTGCTTTAAACAATGAAAAAAATGCAATACAAGTCTGCAAAATTCATCCAGAATTAGTACAAAGGGCACACTGGGATCTATTGAAGGCAATTTAGATTCACTCGAGTAGAATCCAAATAAAATTCCTTACTCTCGCTACTGGAGCTCAGAATGAAGTGACTTTGTATTAGCAGGGGAAAAATGCAGGTTGAGGCATCCAAGTTAGTATATGCTTATTTTAATTACCTGCGTTTTCTGTTCGATAGAGTCATATATCTGTACTAGGTACCATGAGGAATTAAGCTGCAGGACTCCAGAAAGGTTCAGAGCTGTAGGAGTCAAACCTACCATCAGTTGCCTTCATCTTCCCTGTCAACATTCTCATTGTCTTGCACTAACGCTATGTAGGCTGAAAGAAAATCGTTCTTACGTACTATGAACTTTTTGGAGTGGAGAGGCAGGTGTTAAACGAAACAAAACAACAGCTGTCACTTTCCCATTAGAACACCATCATATTACCCTGGGCAAGTATCTGCATTCGCTTTCTCTAACGGAAAGTAATTTAAGTTGGAATTGTGAAGTCAACAAAAAGATTCAAAATAGAAATAAATGAGAAAAACAGAACAAAATTCAAAGCCCCATTATAGGTATTCAAAAGTGGGAGAGATGGAATACAACTGATGACTAAGAAATTGAGTTGACTGGAGAGGGGAAAATCTCTATGCACCCCCCCCAAAGCTTAATGAAAAATAGCCAGACATCCACGTCATACCATTAATAATAATAGTAATATTTTATATACCATTGTTCATTTAAAAAATAAAATTGTGTAAGAAATTTTAAGTATTCAGAATTTTTCCCTATTTCAGGCCAGAGAAAGCCCTGATACAGCAAATATAATTCACTTCTTTCACAAAATGACACAACTTACTGTTGATTTTGTTGATGGTTCCTTGTATTTCTGCTTGCGTCAGAAGTTCTTCATATGCATCTCTTTCCTCTTCAGAAATAAAGCTATTCTGAAAAAGAATATCTTCACTAATTTCCAAGGTAAAAGCAAATATGTTTTAGAGTCAGGTATTTACGGCAACATTTTCTAAAGGTGTCATTGGATCTCATCACGCCAAATAGATGGATAATGGATAGAGAAGCACAAGTGTTTTTTATTAGTGTTGCTCAGTTAAAAAAGACACATCAGATTTTTTGTTCAGTCATTTCAATCATATCCTGCTACTCTCTGTGAGCCCATATGGGGTCTTCTTCACAAAGAAACAGGAATGGCGGGGAATTTTTTCAATTACAACACAACTTGGAGAAAGTTCTCTGTGGGTTCCTTGAGGATAGAGATTGCTTTTGCCTAGCATATAGTTCTAGCTTTACTGATGATGCCAAAGTGGAACATTTAAGTTCATACTTATTTCATCATCTCAGAGCTACAGACTATGCCTATTGTACAAGACCATCTGGATGAAATGTATACCAGAGTAAACTAGCTATAAGAGACATGTGGTTGTGAACACTGCTGGTTCTAGCAAGTACAGAATAAACCCAGGACAAAATATTTGAGCATGTGGCTGGGTAGGTGAGTGGGGAGTAGAATGAAGGAAAATTAAGACTATTTTTCATAGTGCTACATGATTTTTTTATTAATTAATTTATTTTTAGTTTTCAAATTCACTTCCACAAGATTTTGAGTTCCAAATTTTCTCCCCATTTCTCCCCTTCCGCACCATGAGATGGCATGCATTCAGATTACCTCTTCCCCCAATCTGCCCTCCCTTCTATCACGCCCTCCCCTTTTCTTGTCCCCTTTCCTTCTATTTTCCTGTTGGTCAAGATAGATTTCTATACCCCACTGCCTATATATCTTATTTCCCAGTTGCAATTAAAAACAGTTTTTGGTGTTATTATGAATACATATTATTCATAATTCAATACAAAATTATTTGAATACATATAATTTCATATTTTCCCAATTGACAACATAAGGATTTCAGGAAAGAAGAGCTGGGAAATAATCCTAGGTCTTTCCAAGTAAAAAGTATCTGTCCTTTATATTTAACTCACATCCTTTAGCCCTCTTCTTGAGAACTTCAATGGAAATATAATTTCCTCAGGCATTACAGGGGTTTGGATTCTATTGCTTCATCTCACTATGCACTTTCAAATTCTTCTGTCTGTGCCTTGACTTCTACCAAAAATTAATGCTAAGTAATCCCTCAAACGTCCCCTTATGAGTGACTTTTTTTCAGCTGACATCTCTCCTAAATTTCCAACACTTGTGAACACAGTTAACTACATTCTGAATTTCCTCAACATCTGAAGAAGTACCTTTAGTTTTGCGCTCTCTTCTTTTCTTTTCTTGGCTTCCCAAAGTTCCTTCTGATAATCCTCTGCGAGACTGTCATCTACAGAGGTTAAAACTGCATTTGGATTCCTCAGGGTTATAATGGTCTGCTCTGCGATTCCCTTCTCAATGGCTTCATTAATCGCGATGACTGCAGCATGCACTGAACATGGGAGAGGAATAGAAGGGGTGTGTGGACATACATATACATACATGTATACGCATGTATACACACATACATGTGTATACACACATACACATATATACTGTATATATACAGTGTGTGCACATATGCATATATGTATAGTGTACGTGTATGGATGTCAACAAAAGCAAATAACAAAAATGTTTTGAAAATAAAAGTCTACCCTGTTTTACCTTAAACATTGACCAGATAAAAAGATAAGGACTATGTTGCTTTCAACATGTTTTTACTGGCTATATTGCTTCTATGGCTAATTGTTTTTAAGAACCACAATGATTGGGTCATTTGTTATTTTCCTAAACACTCGTGTTTAATCTGGTTCCCATTACAAATGTAAATTATACTTAGTGGCAAAATAATAATTGACTTTCTCTATAATCTCAAGGATGTAAAGGGGGGAAATTGAGACTCTTAGTTTTTTGTTGCTGTCCAGTAGGTTTCAGTCATATCCAATTCTTCATGATCCCATTTGGGGTTTTCTTGGCAAAGATACTGCAGTGGTTTGTCATTTCCTTCTCCAACTCATTTTAGAGGTGAAGAAACTGAGGCAAAGAAGGTTAAGTGACTTGCCCAGGGTCACACAACTAGTAAATGTCTGAAGCCAGATTTGAACTCAGGAAGGTGGGTCTTCCAGAGTCCAAGCCTGGTACTCTATCCACTTGCCACCTACCTGTCCTCTGAGGCTAATAATTTATAATTTACATAGAAACTGCTTCTTAATTCTTTTAACTCAGGACAATGATTTAGAGTGCCCTGAAAAATGATGTAGGTAGGCTACCAAAAAGATAAAGCACAGAGCAGTTTTCAAGGCCACTCAATAGTACTCATTATTGGAAGTTTGCTGTTTTGCAGGGAGACTGCCAAATGGGGCTATCAGATGTCTTTACCACTTTATCACAGACCTAGGAGTTGTAAAAGTAAGAGAAAGAGAAGGTGTCTGAATATAGCATATTTCTTCTCAATTCCCTGAATACACTGACTTCATCAGCTCCCCCAAATTCTCCTTTAAAGTATCAAAAGACACTTTAAGAACTCTATTCCTTGAGTTAAAGATATGCAGGTGCTTCATCAATCATTGTATACAATGGATCTAGTAATTACCTCTCTTGTTCTGGATATTAGACTTCTTAAAAGCTGTCTAAGACCTATACCAATTTTTCTTTTGATACCCAAATCACATCAACCACCCACACTCATCCTGCAACCAACTAAAACTCCTTTTTCATGCAGTGTACAGATCACAGGGGTTCTGAAACATTTGTGTGTCATAAATTTGTTAGCCTAATGATACCAAGGGACCCCTTCTCTGAATGAAGCTTTTAAATTCCCTCCCCCCACAAAGTTTAGAATTGGAAAAGAAACCAATCATACTGCAATATAGTCATCAAGATGTTTTTTTTAAAAAACAAGTTCACAGACCTCAGGTTAACAAATCCTGCTCTAGACATTCCTCTTACCTTATACTGATACTTAAAAAAAAAAATCTAAGAGCCATGTTTTAGATTTAACTATACTAAATTTCCCCTCAATAGAGTAAGCTGGGTCTTTTTAGAGCTTGATTCTGTAACCCAACATATTATCTCTCTCTCCCAAATTCATATCCTAGCAAAACCTGTCCTCACTCATTGCTTCCACTATCTCACCTTGGATCTTACATTTCAACATCTCAAAACCTGGCTTTCATCTTCACCATCGAAACTGCTCTCTCCAAGGTAATAAAAGAGTATTTTGTTGTTAAATTCGGACAGTTTCTCAGACCTCGTTCATTCACTTCTCTGTAGTGTTTGTCACCGGGGATTCACCCTGGATTGTCACGTCACTTCTGTCGTGATTCATAATTCTTCTACTGATTTCTTCTTATTATAGTATCACCACACACCTTTCTCCTCCTTCCCTAAGACCCAGTCCTTCTGTCCAGGGCCCTCTCTCTCCTCTTCACTCTATATTCTCTCTCCTGTGGCCTGTCAGTTATTACTAAGTGCCTACCATGCATCAGACTCTGAGTACACAAAATGAGGCAAAAGACAGTCTATCCTCAGAAAATTTACCGTCTAATGAGAATCAAATATGTACAAATACGTTACAGATAAGACAAACAGGAAATAATTGAGAAGGGCGAAACCATAATTAAGAGGGATTGGGAAAGGCTTCCTATAAAAGATGGAATTTTTCCTGAAACTTGCTGGAAGTCAGGGGAGTCAGTCAACAAAGACAAGGAAGGAGAACCTTTGAGGCACGAGGAAAAATCAGAGAAAACTTCACCAGCCAAGAGATGGAACCTCTTGTTTGTGGAACAGCAGAGTCCAGGATCACTGCATTGAAGAATATGGTATAGGACTGGAAAAGTGGTGACGGGAGGCAATGTATTATGAACACCTTTGAAACCAAACAGAGAACTTTGTATTTGATTCTGGAGGCAAGAGGGAGCCACTGGAGTTTGTTGAGTTGGGGAGGGCACATGGTCCAACCTGCACTTTAGGAAAATCATGATTATTTTGGTGACTTAAAATTTGTTTTTAAACCTTTTTATCTATTATTTTCAACTATCAGACCTCTCAAAATGAATGTCCCACAGACATTTTGACTCAAAATGTCCAAAATTGAACTCATAATTCCCCCTGCCCTGCCCTCTTCCTAGCGTCCCTATTACTGCTAAGGGAACTACGATTCTGCCGCCATCGTAGATTCCTCACTTGCTCTCACCCCCTCATATCCAATCAATTATGAAGAACTGTCTGTTCTATGTTCCTCCCACCTCTTGTATATGTTCCCTTGCCTTCTCTGACCATGCACCGCACTGGTACAAGCTCTTTTCCCTTTACCTCCTGGCCTCAGACTTCTCTCCACTCCAATCCTCTACTCAGCTATCCAAATAATTTTCCTATAAGGAGGTCTGGCTACAACAGCCTCCTAATTCAATAAATTCCAGCAACTCCCTATTAACTCCAGGATCAAAAAATAAAAATTTGTTTGGTTTTTAAAGTGCTTAAGAGCCTGTGGCCTCCCTGCTTTTCCAGTTTTATACCTTCACCGTCTCTACCTACCCTGTGATCCAGGGACACTCCCCTCTTAGTTGTTCCTGGTACTCAGTCTCCTGACTGAGCATTTTTACTGGTTGCCCTGTGTCTGGAACACTTTCTTTCCTCATCTCCACCTCCCTAGTCTCCCTGGCTTCCATTAAGTCTCAGCTGAAGCCTCGTATTATAGAAGAAGCCTTTCCCACTCCTCTTACGCTTACCTGAGATTATGGCCGATATATCCTGTATATATCTTATTTGCAAATAGCTGTTTTCTTGCAAACTACTTGAGAGTAGGAATTTTTTTTTTTGCCTTTTTTTTTATACGGAGTCCTCAGTGCCTGGCATATAGTAGTCACTTAATAAATGCTAGGTGATTGATTAACTGTTAGCCATTTCAGGGATGTTAATATTTTAATAAATTATAGTTCCAGCATCTCATGTTTATGACCTTTGGGTTTATAAACAACTTTTCTCACAAGCACCAGGTGAGGTAGGTAGTACAACTAATAGTATTTCACAGATAGAGAAACTGAGATTCAGAGAAATCAAATGGATGTCTCATGGTCATGTGACACCAAGTGTCATTCATGAGATTTGACTACAGGTCTCCTGATGCCTAGAAAAGCATTCCTTCATTTATATCATGGTGACATTAAGCCTTGAAGGCCCAAAGGAATCAGTCTTATATGACAGAACTTAAGACACATTTTAATTAAGACACATTTAGACAGGAACTGGGGAAATATTTTGCGGGCAGGAAAAGTCCTTCTAAACCAAATCATGAAAGTGGTTTCCTACTCCTAAGGACAGCCCTGGATACTTAATGTAAGGGGGAAGGGGGAGGAGGAGGAGGTCTTATTCACACAAACTGATGTTTGTTCAGTTAAACGCACTTAGCTCAGGGTTTTATTCAAATTTGTTTGTGTCAAAAACATTACAAACGATTGGTTTTCTAAATGAACTTTTGCCTTTATTTAAATAAAAATCAACCGAATAAGAATCAAGATGCGTCTTAAACCAAGGGAAACTTAAAGCCTGGTAAGTTTACTCACATGCAGCTTCATCCACTGACAACTCATTGGCCAGAATGCCACCAATTTTGCTAAAAGATGGCATCTGTATTCCATACTTCTCAAGTTCCTTCCTCATGTTACTGATCTCTTCCTCTGTATGAAAAAGAAAAGATCGGGGAGAGAAGAAAATGTAGAACAGAGACTAAGATTTTCAAAGTTATAATTACAAGAAAACATAAGCACAAATAAAAGAAGCATAGAACTGAAGGAACTCAATAGCAAGGACCTTGGGGAATCATCTATTTTGACCTTTTCCTTTTTACATGTAATGCAACTCTTCACCTGAGAGAGGAAGTGACTATCACACAGCTAAGTTACTACAGAGTTAGAACAAGAATTTAGAGATCCTTGATTTCTAATCCAGACACCTTTCTCCAACATGAAGTCTCTTACAAAGTGATTTGGGTAGTTTCTTTATGCTCTTAATTGGTCACAGAAACTGAAGTGTGTGTGTGTGTGTGTGTGTGTGTGTGTGTGTGTGTGTGTGTGTGTGTGTGTGTGTGAAACCAGGTAGATAGAAATTGCTATCTGGAAATTTCTATAGGAGAGTCTGCATTTAAAAAAAAATACTGAAAAAATAGTGTGCATTCCACTAATGTATCCTTCTAATGCTTTACAGTAGCATGGAGTAAACCCCAGGTTCTCAAAGGCTTTGCCAAAGAAACCTAAGATGTAGATTTTTCCAAGATGAAAATTGAGTCTAATGGCATATCGGTCATCAAATCTAGAATGGTTGAGTGTGTAGAGACATCACCATGTTAGTTGCAGGATAATGTTTTTTATCATACCAGCTCTCAATGACTAGCTACTAAGTTATGGAAGGGTTATGATTTTTACCAGTGGAGCATCCAAAGACCCTGAAATTAAGATATCCTTGAAGCAGGTAAGTAATTAAATAAAGAAACTAGTACCTGTAAAGTCTACTTTGCCCAACAAATCCTGGATCTGTGGTGCTATTCCCAGTTTGAAGAGATATAAACTGAAAGATAAAACACAAATTAATCAGAAATGTTATTCCTGTTAACATAGGTTACAGGGTCTTCTATCTCAAAGGGCCCTTAGACATCAATTTGTCTCAGATCTTAATTACACACATGAAGGCCAACAATGGCTTTCCTTCTCCCCCAGTTATCTTCCTTCCCACTCTGCTTCAAAATCCCCTCCATAAACCAAGAAAACAAAATGCACAATGACTACCAAAGATTGTCAAAAGATCAATATTTGTTTTGGCATAAATCATGTCATTCTAGTATATGGCAGAAGGGTTCTGAATTATCTTTAAAAAATAAAAATCAACCACTCCAGAAGCTCTTATTGAAAACTAAGTTTGTTAATATTAGTTTGCGTTTCTTACACACATATAACTGACCATGTTAAAAAGCACATAAAACCACTTGGCAGAAAGGATGAGATCAGGACAAATTTAGAAACATGATGAAGATATTAGCTGAGTCGCGAGCCAAAAATTAGACTACATACTTTAATTCATTTTAACCCTAAGGAATTAATTCTGCTTTTAGTTAACCTACTAATATCCATCTGACCACAGGGTGAAGGGTTAGGGTTAGTTTGGCCAACCATTTCCTACCAATTCTTCCTCAGAATGATTAAATGTTTTGTTTACACTGTCATTAGACCAATTTTTATAGCATCCCTACCCCCTTCATTACAAAATTCTTAATTTAGTCATTCAAATAAATTTATCTTTGTTTGTGACTACTTGCATAAGATCATTCTAACTAGAAACTCAAAGGGGACACAACGAAATCCATAAGAGAGGAAGCAGGGAATCTGATGAGTTGGAAACATTTGAGATTTATTATTTTCAGATGTGAAAAGATTGAGCCAATGTAGTCACAATTCTTTCGCTTCATAAAACACTTTACTAAAAGACGGCTTAAGAGCAACACAATATTCACCCAAACAATAAAGTTAAGACCAACTTTTAAAATGTAAAACTAAACAACTGAGGTCAAGTCATACATAAAAATCTGTCGAAATTTTAATGGAGGGTGGGGAACAACCATGTACAGTTATAAAGGCCCACTATGGGACAGCATTATGCTAAGCAGTTTTTACAAATATTATCTCATTGAGACTCACAATAATCCTATGTATACATACAAACATATACATACAGATATATATGTGTATATATGTGCATGTATATATACACATACACAAACACATACATACATATACATATATTTGGTACCTAAGTATTCCTTCACTTTTTCCTTACTCATGCTGCACAAAGAATTAGAAATGATGGGAAAACCTCTCAGGGTGGTCATTCTTTTAAATTTTCCTGCTTCATGCATTCCAATATGAGACTCAGTTCAAAGAGAAACACATACATGCATACCTTTGTGCACAAATTTCCTACAGTACATAGAATTATTTTGTTCACATATCCTTCTTCCAATATTTATGCCTCACTCTAAATATGAACTATGCAACTTAGACAATATATAAATATTTAAATTTTCCATTCTAACATTCAAGAAATTACTAGTTATATCTGCTTATATGCCTTTAATCTTAGTAAACATGTACAGTATACCACTTAACCAGTACTTTGGGTTTATAAAACTACAATTACCACAAGGTGGTGCTGACAAGTTGTTTTGAATTGTTGGATATCTAAGTTGTCCTTACTTTTTAAACTCATTTAGAATCAATGAATTACAGTATGTTACCACTAGAAGGGACCAAGAAGAGTAGGGGGTATCATGTTGATTTCTGTATCTTTTTCATGCAATCAATGCTGGACTCAGCAGACAGCTAAAAGTTTGTCAAAGAAGGACATTTATTCAAACACAATTTCACTGGAAAATACATGTCCTCTGACTTGTTTTGGTTTACATTATTTCTTTTTAAGGTGGCTTATGAAAGTTGAAGTTTGAGCTTTGAGTTCTTGGTAATTCAGGGGATTTTCACACTTAAAATTCTTCATTGAACTAGCTGAGTTGAAGCAGATTTCTCAGAGGATAAATGTTTACTAGGAAGCCTTATTTGTGAAGTATTCCCAAGCAACAACAGTCCCCAATAGCTCCCCTCTCCCTTAAGTATTTTCATTCAAATGAAGCAATTCATTACCTGAAATCCTAAACAAATCCACACAGTCTTAAAAAAAAGACCATGTCAAGGGGGAAAAAAAGAGAATTTCTTAAAGCCTTTCAAGAATGAAATTTATTAAGCACCTTCTAAATTTGCCTGCCTCACATGCGGGGCTGAGAGCATTCTAAAGGGAACTGACGAATTAATGATATCTTTTTTTCCCTCCACTGTACAAAAAAGAAGGCGCTTTTGTCTAATACAAGCCTTTTAACATACAGAGCTTTGTTGGCAACAAAGCCATATGCATTTGTGTGGCTGAAACTTGAATTCTGTTTGTTACTTTCTATGAATCATAGCAATTCAACTCCAGGAAACCCTACTTGCAAAAGGCCCCAAACTACAGTTATTGGTTTTTAATTACATTAGCATATGGAGATGAAAAAAGGTATTGGTGAAATGCAAACTTGAAAAAACAAGGCTTAGCTCTCTTTATAGCACTTACATACAGGTACACCTCATTATAAATGATAATATTGAGTCCAAAATCTGGTACAAAGCAACAAAAACAACAAAAAAAAAGTCAAAAAAATGTGCAAAGGAGAATGTCTAGGGCATCAAATTTGGTCAAGGAGACCCAAATTTCAGTATTAGTTCTGTTAGCATTAACTTTGTATATATAACTTTGTATCAGTCTTCCTTGGCTTCAATTGTACAATGATGCCACCGGAATTGATCTGTAAAATTAATTCTAACTCTAAAATTCAGTGATCTTGCATTCTAAATGCCACAGATATAGTTGGTTAATTCAGTTTCTGGATTATGGGTTCAATTTTCACATGGGTCAGTTGGGTTCATTTTATTCAACAGCTACAGACTAACTATAGTCCCTGAATCTAGGCAACCATTTCCCCAAAGTGTGAAACTGATCAAGGGAATTTGGGGATCAAAGCTCTTACAACTGACTTGGAAGTGAAAAGACCTAGGTTTATTATTTCCTAAATTTTATTTATTTATTCTTAGATTTCAACATTCACTTTCATAAGATTCTACGTTTTTCTCCCCCACTCCAAGACAGTCTGTAATTGACATAGGCTCCCTTTCTCCATATTTTCATATTGAACCTATTTTCACATTAGTCATGTTGTGAAGAAGAACTAGAACCAATGGGAGAAACCATGAGAAAAAAGAAACAAAAAAGGTTTACATAGCCAACCTAACCTAATATACAAGGTTTATGTGGAAAGTGTTTTCTGAGCTGGAAAACTCTTAACTCTGAGCCGCAACAATGGGAATAAAGACAAAAGACATTAGTGAAAAACTCTCTTCGCTACCAAGAACACTCAAAAATGCATTGACAAATAAATGTTGTACTTGGTATACCAAAGTCAATATATAAATTTAAAGAATCTCTGCAGTGGATCCTTTCACGGAACACAATAGTTTCTTACGTAGTCATTCTTGAAATGTCTCTAATTAAAAGTATTTTGAATTGTCATTTGAATTTGAGTTATTTAAAAAGAGACAAGTAGATAGATAGATAGATACACTGATAGACAGATAGACACTATCACAAGATTATTTAACCAGACTGGAGAGAAATATTATAGCAAGCTGAGGTTCATATTCATTTCAACTAATTTTCATTTTATACTTAGCATTGCCATTAATAGGTTTAGTAATGTGACCAGAATATTGGATTCTAACAGTCTACCCCCTCTCTTTATCATACATAAATATGTTATAATCCACTATTCCAGGATTGTTTTGAACTAACCTCTTGACCAAAGATGTGGGACTTCTAATTATCTAAACTGATACTGTTGTCCACAGTAGTAACAGTAAGAGTTGGACTCAGTACCAAGAGACCATCGTGACACTCAAAAATGACTCTTTAGTTTCTGCTACCGAAGGAATCTTATGGCATTTATCCACATTTATGCTGTTCAAAAACACTTTGGCCAAGGAAAAGTCAGCTAAGAAAGATATTTTTGACCACTAAGATCAGGCATATTGGATACTGTGCTTTTTCTGATTCAAATTAATTATTAAACATTCTAAGTACTATACAAGGCAGAACTTTTGCTTGTCTGTTTTTCATAAATAGACCTAGCCTACTCTTAACTCAGCAACTCCAATTTAAATTGAAAATGGTTCCAATTACTATCAGTCAACTGAGATAAAAATCCATTTTTCCCTTTTGTTGAACTTTATTTTCTCTTTTTTTATATACTTTTTTAAAAATATACTTTATTATAAGAGAGCTCTCTAGCAGAAAACACTGGAAGATATTGGCAATATAAAAACAAACTATATAAACAACAGTTTATTTTTAAAACTTCAAATGCATATCAACATCACACTAATTCATTAGCACTGATTTGTTAATCAGTTCCCTAGCAATAGAGTCTTGAGGGAATGGGATACAAAATGGTTGAGATATGATACTGAAGTGGAGTCCTACCAAATTCTTTTTATGATATGAATGTAGTTCTGATACCTAAACCAAGAAGAGCCAAAATGAAGAAAGAAAATTATAGACCAATTTCTCTAATGAATATAGATGCAAAAATTTTAAATAAAGTATTAGCAAAAAGAACACAGCAACTTATCATGAGAATAATACATTATGATCAGGTAGGATTTATACCAGCAATGCAGGACTGTTTCAATATGAGGATTATAGATCATATCAACAACAAAACTAACAGAAACAATAGATTATCTCAATAGATGCAGAAAAAGTCTTTGACAAAAGACAACACCCATTCCTGCTGAAAACACTGGAGAGCGTAGAATAGATGGAGCCTTCCACAAAATAATAAGCAGTATCTATCTAAAATTATCAGCAAGTATTATATGTAATGGGGATAAGCTGGATGCATTTCCAATAAGATTAGGGGTGAAACAAGGATGTCCATTTACCGTTATTCAGTATGGTACTAGAAACGTTAGCTTTAGCAATAAGAGAAGAAAAAGAAACTGAAGGAATAAGAATAAGAAAAGAAGAAACTAAATTATCACTCTTTGCAGATGACATGATGATATACTTAGAGAATCAAGTAAAAAACTACTTGAAATAATAAACTTCGGCAAAGTTGCAGATTACAAAATATACCTACGCAAATTCATCTGCATTTCTATATGTTACTAACAAAGTCCAATAGCAAGAGATAGAAAGAAAAATCTCATTTAAAGCTACAGTAGACACTAAAAACAGTAGACACTGGGATTCTACCTGCCAAAACAACCCCAGTGACTATATGAACACAATTACAAAACACTTTTTGCACAAATAAAGTCAGGTCTAAGTAAGTGGAAAAACATCAGTTGCTCATGGGTGGGCTGAGCCAATATAATAAAAATGACAATCCTACCTAAACTGATTTACCTATTCAATGCCATACCAAACTACCAGATAATTATTTTCTAAAGCTAGAAAAAATATCAGAATTCATCTGGAAGAACAAAAGATCCAGAATATCAAGGGAACTAATGAAAAGAAATGCTAGGGAAGGTGGTCTAGCCCTACCAGATCTCAAATTGTATCATAAAGCAGCAATCATCCAAACCATTTGGTAGACCAGTGGAAAAGGTTAGGTACTCAAGACACAGTAGTCAATGAACATAGCAATCTATTGTTTGATAAACTCAAGGACCCCAGCTTCTGGGATAAGAACTCAATGTTCAACAAAATTTGCTGGGAAAACTGGATAGCAATGTTGTGGAAACTGGGCATAGACCAATGTCTGACATCATACACAAGAATGAAGTTCAAATGGATACATGATCTAGGTATAAAGACTGATACTATAAACAAATTAGGAGAGCAAGGAATAGTGTATTTGTCAGATTTATGGAGAAGGGAAGAATTTTTGACTAAATATGAGATAGAAAGCACTATAAAGTGCAAAATGGAAAATTTTGATTACATTAAACTGAAAAGTTTTTGCACAACCAAACCCAATGCAACCAAGATTAGGAGGGAAGCAGAAAACTGGGAAAAAATTTTGCAACTAGTGTCTGTGATAAAGTCCTCATTTCTAAAATATATAGAGAATTGAGTCAAATGTACAAGAATACAAGTCATTCCCCAACTGATCAATGGTCAAAGGATATGAACAGGCACTCTTCAGAGGAAGAAATTAAAGCTATCTGTATTCATATGAAAAAATGGTCTAAATCACTACTGATTAGAGAGATGCAAATCAAAACAACTCGGAGGTACCACATCCCACCTATCAGATTGGCTAACATGACAAAACGGGAAGATGATAAATGTTGAAGATGTGGGAGATTTGGAACACATTCATTTTTGGTGGAGCTGTGAGTTGATCCAATCATTCTGGACAGCAATTTGGAACTATGCCCAAAGGGCTACAAAAATGTGCATACCCTTTGACCCAGCACTATTACTTCTAGAACTGTATCCCAAAGAGGTCACAAAAATGGGAAAAGGTCCCTCATGTACAAAAATATTTATAGCAGCTCTCTTTGTGGTGGCCAAGAACTGGAAATCGAGGGGATGCCCATCAATTGGGGAATGATTGAACAAGTTGTCGTATATGAATGTAATGGAATACTATTGTGCTATAAGAAATGATGAACAAGAAGACTTCAGAGAGGCCTGGAAGGATATATATGAACTGATGCTGAATGAAAGGAGCAGAACCAGGAGAACTTTGTACACAGCAACAACCACACTAGACTGTCATACAAAGTGAGTAAATAGCATCATTCTGCTGTTACTAGACTCCTGAAATCACTGATTCAGAGAAAGAAGGCAGGCCTTCTTTTCTCTTCCTTCTCTACATTCTGTCCTTTCGTGATCTCCATTCCAGCATGTTCAATTAACACTTCTACACAGATAAATCCAACATCTATCTGTCGAGCCCTAATCTCTCCTCAGAACTCCAGCACTGCATCTCCAACTCCTGCTGGAAATTTCCACCAGGATGTCTAACTGATACCTCAACACATTAATAACTAAATTCACTGTCTTTTCTCCAAAACTCCTCATCTTCTAAGCTTCCTCATTACTGTTGAGGGTTATTTAATGGTTCTTAAGTTGAGAAGTGACACAGTCAGATCTTTGTTTTAGCACATATGAACTGGAGGAAAGATTATGGAAGTAGATAAGGCATTTAGAAATCTACTAAAGATAACCTATGCAAGCCCTTTTTTGAGTGTGTGGCATCACTTGATGACCTCATCAGATCCAACACATTAAATTATGACCTCTCTGTTGATGATTCCATTCCCAGATCTCCTTACTGAACTGTAACCTCCAGGTTCCAAAGGACTTTTTGGCTATTTTGGACCGCACATCCTGTAGATGTCTGAAACTCTACGTGTCCAAAATTGAATTCATTATCTTTCTCCTCAAATGCTCTGAAATTCACTATTACTGTCAATGGTATTAACGTTCTCCCAGTCACCCAGGCTAATTGTCACCCATGACTCCTCACGCTCTCTTACCCTGCAAGTCCTGTTGCTAAAGCTAATTTTAACATCAACAGATCTCTCATGCAGGCCTCCCTCTCTCTGACACTGCTGCCATCTTGATACAGGCCCTCCTCACCTCACATTTGGACTATTGCAATAGCTCATGAGTTGCTTTCCCAAACTTTAGTCTCTCCATACTCCAAGCGATCCTTCGCTTAGCTGTCAGATCTTCCTAAATTCCAGGTTCGAGCATGTTACTACACCCTTCATAAAGTCCAGTGGCTCCCTATCCCTTCCAGCACATAACCTGGTGTCCTCCTACCTTTCCAGTCTTCTAACATCTTACTTCCTCCTCACCCTTTTCACTCTGTAATCTGGGGATGATGGCTTTCTTGCTATTCCTCACACAAAACATTGTCTCTCAATTGCATGCATTTTTACTGGTTGTCCACCAAGGTTAGAATATTTCCTCTCCTCATCTCTACCTCATGGTTTTCTTCACATCCCAGTTTAAATCTCATCTTCTACAAGAAGTCTTCCCTCATCATTCTTGATGTTTGTGCCTTCCTCTGTTGATTATTTCTGATTTATCCTGTATGCCAGTTGTTTGTATATAGTGGTTTGCATGCTGTCTCCCACCTAGACTATGAACTCCCTGAGAGCAAGGACTATCTTTGGCAATTTTCTTTGCATCCTAGGACTTAGCATAGTGCTTGGCACACAGCAGTGATTTAATAAATGTTTGCTGACTACTGAATGATGAAGAGAAAAAGAAAGGAAAAAGGGATGTGACTGATTGGATGGTTGAATGAATGAATGTATGAAAAAATAATTAAGCCCTTACTCAAATGCAAATCACAATATGGAGCGCTACAGTAGGGGTGGGGAGATGAAAAGTGAAGAGAAAAACAGACCATGACTGTCAAGGAGCTTAAATTCTAAGGAATTGAAACATCACATGTAAGAGGTTTCAACTTCAAATCAAATAGAAAAAGTGCTGTTACAGTACATGACAAAGTAGACAGAAATTCGTCATCTGTAATGTCACTGCTACTGACAAAAATTGCATCCCTTTCTGATGTTGAATAATTTAACGATGTCAAGCACTTTGGTACAGAAAACTTTCTTGCCTGGGCCTTCATTAACAGTGGCTGTACCATCCACAGAAGCAATTTTGCCCAATTACAACTCCTCTGGGATTTCTTTCCTCTGCAATTGCTGCAAGGACCCAGGCTGGAAAGAAGAGTTTGTGGGGCAGGGCCCACTGCTCTTCTCAAAGCTCTTGGGTTGTGGCTCCTAAATGATTTCTATCAAAGACTTAGGGGAAGTGGTGGCGATCTAGAGGATGGCAAGGGTTTAGCTTCCTTGGCACATGCTGTCTCCCAACTGTCCCTTAGGGTGCCCCACTGCTGCAGATAGGTGATAGCTGGTGGGAATGGCTGGCCCTCTTCTCCATAGCAATCACTGTCCAGACTCTGGCCTAGGGGGCTTAGCTGGAAGCAGAATAAGAGATCTGGCTAATGTCAATACCAGTATGGGGCTTCAGTGCCTACCAGACCTGCGGCTGAAAAATCACAAGATCCAGCCCCATTATCTTACCCATGAGAGAAATGAGGTTCAGGGAGATGAAATGATTTGTCCAAGATTTGCTGCCAGAGCCTCTGACCCAAAATCAAGTATTCCTTCTTTTGTGTCCCATTGCCTCAGTTGATGAAGAATCACTATAGATATCCAATGTAACTAAGAATGCCCTCTCAGAAAAATTATTCCAAGAGAATCTGTTACATAGTATCTGTATATAATCAGGAAATAATGAGAAAGCTCCTCTTTGTTTATGAAATTATTGAAATTATTAAATCATTTTTGCAACTAGGATAAATTTAAGCACCAGTAAGCTTCAATATAATTCCACTGAATCTTGAAAGAGAGACAGTAATATTTCCCAAAAGGAGCTTAGTCTATCATCTCTCTACAATTACTTTAACATGAAGAAGCCCACATGTCCACTTCAGAAAATCACCTCAACTTTACCTGAGGCACTTGATGAAGTCTCAAGAGTTCTGTACCCACAATGCACATTCACATGAATAATCTTAAAATAATGGGGTAGGTGCTTGACTACTTCATAGACACAGCACTAACTTTAGTATCTAAAACAACAAATCTGGAGCTCTTGCACTGTATTTGACAAAGAACCTAAGCTGTACACAAGAAAGTCCTTCAAAACCAAAGCTTTCTCTTGCAAAATTTAATTTTTCTTCTTTTTTTATGGGGAGTTTTTCTCTAACAGTCCCATTTGCCTTATTTTCTCCCCCCATTCAATATTATTTTATTTTTTAATTGGAAGAATTTTCTTAATGTCTTTTGTTTTATATCATAATCATTTCTGAATGAGCCACTAAGGGTTGGCTTGGCTTCATTAACACTGAGCCAAGATGGATGGAGGGATGAATGCATGGATAGAAGGAGGGAAGGAAGGAAGGGAAGAAGAAAAAACTAAAAGAGAAAAAATTAAGCAAAATCAGTATATCAATTGCATCTAATAGTATATACCTATACTTTCCTACTTCTCCAAGAAAGGAGTAAAATGTTTCATGATCTTTTCTCTTGGTTGAGATTAGTCATTGTAATTATACAGTATTTATCTCCCAAGCCAAACATTTTTGGATAGCATGCTATAGAAGAATTTTAGTTGGCATACAGATATTCATGCCAGAGAAACAGACAATGTTAGGGAAGGGAAAGGGAGGTTCAGTTATAGTGAATGCAAAAAATATGTAGCAATGACAATTTCATGAGCCCTACATTTCTGCAAAGCGTCATGAATTGTGAAAATTCTTGATCCCTCCCTCAACAATGCATGAGCACTTTGAATCTCTCTGCTGCATTAATCAGATTCTTCTCTCCATTGGTCATTTCCAGCACCACCCCAATTAGAAGACAAACTCCTTGAAGACAGGAACTATTTGTGGTTTCAATGCCTTGCACAATATCTCTAGCACAGACAATAGATGTACGTTGAATTAAATGAAATTGTCAAAATGAACTACTGTATCACCAAAAAAAGGCTAATTTACACATCATAAGCCAAACTCAATTTTAGAAGTCTGACTCCATAAGGAGCTATGAGAGAAATCATTTCCTTTTGAATGGAAATAAGGCAAGAGTCAGGAAGAAGTTAATATAAACTCTGAAGTATTTTATATGCCAGCAAAAAGACTTCAACTAACAGGAAATACAAAGCAGATGTTGTAGGCCTAATTTTAAATTGTAATTAGACACTAAGTATTGAAATTATTAACTATGAATGCATGATATCTAAAATCATATAATAAATGTTTTTAATCATCCCTTCTATAATCCCATCTTTTAATAACTTATGCAGATGAAATTGTTGAATTTGCATATTTTCTCTTTTTTGAAATACTAAATCTGGATTCAGTAATTAATTTTACACAATTAGCTTAAATTACATAACAAAATTACTTTTGAATTTCTCTCCACATAGCTCTCAGCAGATCCTTTTTATTGAATAAGTGGACAAAAGATACTGCTTTTGTCTTAGAAATTGAATGAAATATTCTAGGATTTGTGAATAAAACCAACATAGTGACAGCCATTTATATTTTGCTGTTGGGAAATGCAAATTAAATTTAGCTGTATTTGAGAGGATAAAAGCAAGTGACTTAAAATTATAGGAAATACAAGAATACATCATTGAATTTTGAATCAATAAACTTACAGTATCTAATAAGGGAACTATTAGACCAAGAAATTCAGAGAAGATAGACTTAATTTTGCTTCAAATCTACCACCTAGGGTGGCTTGTGTTACATGACATCTTTTTTCCTACCTTAGTGCATGAATGCAATATATCATTCGAGGTATGTTTTTCCGATCATAGACATCTGTCGTTTCTGGATAAAAAATCTGAAAAATAAAGAAGCACTAATATTTAGTTTACTTAAATAAGTCCTTCCAAATTTGAAAAATATTCATATATTATCTAGAGCAATTAGATTTAGACTATCTTTGTTAGACCCAAAGTGTTTAATGAGCATTTGTGAATACTTATTTATATAAACAACTTATTTTTGGTATACTTGACTCCACAGACATATCTATTTATCAATGTTATGTCTCTCTGCATAAATGACTTCTCCCCATTTTCAGAGGAACATGCAAAAAGTGCCATCCCCCAAAACTGACATTACTGAAGGGTGAAAATGCTACTGAGATTGTACTGAATGATGTTTTCCTCGCAAGAGCTCATCTGTCTATAGGTTTACTGCTTTCATAGACCCTGTGGATCTGAGAAAAGTGGAACTTCATTAGGACCATCATTTTCCTTTCCTAAATTGATCTATAATAAAAATGATGGCTATTGACAAGTGAGGGAAAACAGATGGCTAGCTGAAGTGTTACACTAACGTTCAAGAAATATAAAAGTTTGAATGGATCATTTATGGACAACCTGCGGAACAAGAAAAAATACCAGTACCCACTTCAATGAAATGAATCGATCAACTAAAGCAGATTATGTTGCAGAACTTGCCTTTATACATAAAGGATAAGAAAGTTTGATAGGGATTGGTTATCAGAACTGAATTCTAAGTGCTAAAAGAATGAGAAAAATACTATTCAAAGGTTTCGTAAAAAACTTAGGAATTGAGTTCTAAAAGGATGTCTATAAATCATGTGAGAAGTCAGGAACAAGTCATATTGATGAAGCAGGGTAAGTACTTCATTTTACAGAAAACAAAGGTTTTACAACAATTGTCATATTGGAGTAGATCAAACATTGGTCATACATGTTGTTCACATGTTGCACGGGTGAACAGTGTAAACATACACTGAAAAAAGGAGGAGGGGGTTTCATGCATTATGAATATGGAGTCCAGAAGCAATTGCTATAACCTAGAACCTTCTTTTCAATTTTCCATTAAGCTACTCTCAATTTCCTCATCTGTAAAATTGGGATAACAAAAGCACCTATGTCCCAGGGTTACGGTGAGAATCTAATGAGATAATAAATGTAAGTGATTAGCACCAAGCTGGCACATAAAAGCACCTAGACACAGCATATCTAGCAAACATCAACCCATAATATGGTCAGCTGGTGACCATATTAACCTCTTTTCTGCCAAATTTTTCCAACTTAAAATAATTTTTTTCCCTTCCAGATATGTATCTGAAGTGATACTGAAGGTAAATGAGAGGGTTTTGCACTTTTTTGTTAACTTTCCTGGAATACATTCATTCCATAAAATAGGGAAAATTTATATTAATATTTGAAATTAAGAAAATACAAGTTAATCTTACCAAGGATAAGTAATCAACATAATCATAAGGAAAATATGCTCATCCAAGGGTAAAGTGCTAAACATTTTTTTGGCAAGGCAATTAAAGTCAAAGTGACTTGCCCAGGGTCACACAGTTAGTAAGTGTCAAGTGTCTGAAACCCAATTTGAACTGAGGTCCTTCTGACTTCAGGGCTGGTACTTTATCCACTGAGCTACCTAACTGACCCACAAATAGATTATTTCAAGAAAAACTTAAGTATATAAAAATCTTTAAAAAGAAAGTTTTTCACAACACTTTTTAGATTCTTAGGTGGTTTTATAAATGTATGTTTATATAGACACATCTGCATAGACATATAAGGTGTCTATATAATTATGTGTCTGACTTTTGATTTCAGTGGCTTATGGAAATCCCTGGTGAGGAAACTCCCTCTGTAAATGCATATCGGCAATACCAAATAATATGTATTAGACGCTGTGCATACACGCGCACACACGCACACACACACACACACACACACACACACCAATGAAAGAAATTCAAATCTTACTTTAAATTTGTTTGCCATGATCGGTCTCACGGAAGCAGGGGGCCGTAAAGTGGTAATCCAGCCCTCTCCTCTTACCTTTATGTGAGACTGTCCCTAAATCATAACCATTTTGTAAAAATTATTTTTCACAATTCTTACAGGAAGTGGGAGAAATAACTGTTTTGTTTAATTGGGTTACATCGTTCTGATTCAATCCAAAATATATGTGGGTCTAATCAGGCGTAAATGTCTGAGAAATCCCCTTGCTGGGCTCACCCACACACTTAAGAATTTTGATGCTTACCTTGGGGAGCCCAATGGATTCCATAGCTCTCAGCCATTGCACAGTGTTGTCTGTGTGACGGAAATGAAGTCCTGATTTCTGATGAGAAAAGGAAAGAATACAAAAGCGCATAAGCCATTGAAAATTATGCTCTTCAACAAGACATCCACATGTTATACTTCTCCAAGGAATATAGTTATGAATTGTAGGTTTAGTTGAGATATAGCAAAGGAGACCAGGTTACATCTAAAGGCCACCAACCATCTACATTATATTAGAATCTTGCCACATTTTTTGTGGGGGAAGGGTACTTTTTCTTGTGTCTTTATTCCAAAATAAATTTATTTTTACACCCATTTATACTCTATCCCTCCCGCTACCCCCCCACTTCAGCTGAATAATCATTTCTGAAAGACCATCATGCTAAACACACATAGTCCAACAAAACAAATCTCCACATTAGTTACGCCCGCAAATGTCTGTCTCTACCTTCAAAGTTCATCTGTTTCATCTTCAGTCTTCTTTTCATTAAATATGATATGACCTGTCACTTTTATGCTTTTAATTAATTGTTAACCAGGCTTTTTGGATGCCAGATAGGAATTTTTATCGCATCTCAAGCTACTTCCAAGAGATGAGGAAAGTGACTAGGTATTTGGAAGCAGGAACACAACCTCAAGAGGGCATAAACTCGATCAACACAGATACAAGAAAAGGGACCTGCCTACTTATAATTTATTACAGCAGCACAACCAAGTCTAAGTAAAACAATAACAGATGAAGATTTACAGCATACATTTATTTCAAAATATGAAATTTTTGAAAAATTAACACACATACTTGACCCTCTTACATCAATGTGTTGGGTTGACCTGGGACCTGGTTGGTCAGGAGATATTGGCTCTTTTTTTCCTGCCCTCCTGACATAAGTCTGACAGTTTCCAATGTCACATCCCGGATAGCCTTTCATTGTCCGTTCACATTTTCGGGCTCTGTTGACCTGCTGTTCCAGATTTTTTGGCCTAATGTTTCATTTTTTGAAGAGGAGATACCTCAGGCTGCTGTCACTCTTCGTTATCAGCTTTAAACACGTTACAAGAGGAGTGACAAACCGCCTTTCTCTTTATTCTTTTGTTTTCTAGGAGCCTTACTGTTAGTTCTCTGATTCTGTTGATGTGCTAACATTCCATAACAAGGACTAATGATCCTAAAGATCATTCTTTTAGGAATACAGTCATTACATTGCCTAACAGGTGGTCAACAAAACCATTAATTAGCCAATAAATTAAACCAAAAACCAATCAATTAAATTAATTAAAACAAAAATTCAACAGCTGCTGTATTTGAGTTACAAGTGTATCAACCCCAAACATCCTAATAAACATACAGATTTTAAACATACAGATTTTTCCTCTTTTTTTCCCCAAGCCAGATCTCTTGATTCATGAAAAGCATATAGTCTGTTCAGACAATTTGATACACACAGGTAAAATCCTCTTTGGAATAAAATAACCTTTATTTATGAATATGAACAGACCGACCCAGTGGGGAAGTGGGAAGAGTGATGAGCATGGAGTTATGGACCAGACTTTGCCTGTAGTCTACTTAATATCTGTGTGACATTGAGCAAGTCATTTACTGATTCTCTAGGAATCAGTTTCCTCATCTGGAGAATGAGGGGATTGAACTAAATGACATCAGAGGTCCTTTCTAATGCTAGATCTGTGATCCCATTTGTATACGTAGTGACAAAATGTCATACAATTTTGCATATTGGTAATAATCACCAGCTAGAGGCAGCTAGGTGGTGCAGTGGATACAGTGTCACGCTGAAGTCGGGAAGACTCACGCTTCTGAGGTCAAATGTGGCTTCAGACACTTTCTAGCAGTGTGACCCTGGGTAAGTCACTTCCCTCTATTTGCCTCAGTTTCCTCATCAAAATGAGCTGAAGAAAGAAATGGCAAATCACTCCAGGATTTTTGCCAAGAAAAACCCAAATGGGGTCACAAAGAGTTGGATATGACTGAAAAAAACAATTAATTGTCAACCTGGACTGATAACAGAGACAATATCTTTACTTCTTGTCTATTCCCTATACAATTTAGTAAAGTGCTTGGCATTAAGGATATATAGAGTAAATACTGCTGAGTACATATGCATACATAGAGGCATAAATTAAAGAGATTAGATAGCTAGAAATTGCTTTTGTCAACATTCCATTCCATATGATTTGGTAAATGAGTAATTTGTTTCATTTTTCTAAAGGCAGAGACATGAGTAGAGAACACCTACTCTTCTTCCCTGATAAAACTCTACAAGAGTCTAAGCCAAAAGTCCTTCAGCTTTTATCAGCCATTATTAGGTTTTACAGAGTCCAAGCCCAGCTCTCTGAACAAGTGATACTCCACAGAATAAAAGCTAAGTACGAAGATAGAAATGACCAAATCCCGAACTCTCCTAACAAAAAACAAAAAAAAAAAAGGAAAGACATCTCTTACAGCATCAGGAGATTCAGAACTAGAAGAGACCTTGAAGAGATCATCAAGTCCAACTCCTTTTATTATTTTGCAGATGAAGGAACTGAGTCCAAAGGAGGCCAAGTGATAAAATAAAGTGCTGACTCTTAATCAATTTAGTGTTCTTAAAACTGAGCTGAAAACTTCACTCATTTTTAGAGTTAAGAAAATGTTGATTAATGATCAGGTAATTTTACCAGTGTTATCTACCTTATCTGTCCCATATTCATTATTTTTTAAATCCATCATTAAAATTATTCAATGGTTGCCTTGAAATTTCCCTCTCTGATCTGATCTCCTTTCCCATCTCTCCCACTGTATTATTCTTCTATAACTATTTATTGTTATAAGACAAAATGCATCTCTATCCAACAGCTCTAGCCTCATCACCTCTGCCTGCCTGGTCCTCCATCTTTTGTCCTGCCCCTTCTCTCAGATCCTCATATCTACATCTAATGTGTCTGGTAATTTCCAGAAGAGAAACTTACTATAGTTTCCTAGTTAATTGGTGTCTCTCTTTCTATAATCTCAGTAGTAGGAAGCCAATCAGTCCTGTCTTGATGGATTCCTTCACACCTAAAAAATACCCACTAGCCCCATCCTTAAGCTGCCCTTAAGTATGGAGCCAAGAGATACCCAAAAGACACATCCTAAGAATGAGGTCTCAGCAATGTGTATCACTTCTTGTGTCACTGAATATGAAAGAAATTGAGATCCCTTAGTGACATCTTTTTGACCTAAGACTTGTTCTCTGTACATTACGCCATGCTATCTCCTTGGAAGTATACATAAACTTATAAAACTAAAACAACTCTAACTTTCAGTTGCAACTAATTTAATCTCCTTTAATCCCAGCAATACAGTTTATCACTGTTCTTTCTCTCACCGTGGTCTTTGATCGCTGTGACTGGTATACTTCTTATCGATTCTGCAAATATTTTGTGTGCATCTAGTTTCACGTGCTTTCCCCCTTAATCAGAACTTCAGCTTTGTGTTTTTGTCTTTATTTGTATTTCTAAATTATAAATGATCAGTAAACTTTTGTTGCTTAACTGACTGACAGATGGAGTAGAAAGAGCCCTGGATGTGGAATCAGATGAATTGGACTCAAATCCCATCTCTGACATTTATTCTTCTACAAAATGAGCGAGTTGAAACAGGTGATGGCTAAGTTCCCTTCCAGCTTTGGACCAACGATTTAGGGATAGAAGCTCTCATAGTAGTCTCTCAAGTTCTATTTATTCTTCTTGTCCAACAGGTTTTTTCTTGACTCTTATCCTCCCTATTAAGTCCTTCGCCCTATGTCTGGCCATTTCAAGACTGCATTCTGCTCCACACTTGAATCTCTTATCCTCTCGACTTTCCGCTACCCTCAGCACTCACCAGATAATTCCCACCACACCTTGATTAGACTCGCATTCCAGAGACATGGAATACTTTTGTAGAAATTCATGAAATTGCGCTAAACAGGTCCACTAAAAATTTATGTTATCTAACCTCAACTGGGCCATCATGCTTTGAGGATAATACTTTACCTCATCTTTCTTATGTTGGATCACATTCCTAGGATAGCTCTTCTAAATATCCTCTCAAATCTCCAAGTTCACATCCTCTAAACTCACTTTCAGCAGACAACCTACATCAAGACAACTAAGAGTTTTTAGAAGACTGAGTGGAAGTTCCTTCTAGAGAGCTACAATATCTACCCAGTCTTAGGGAAGAGAATATCCTCTCTCAGAATAACTGTCCCCCAACCCCCTGTATCCCCATATAATAAATCCCATCCTATTCAGTATCTTCTGTGGCCTTGTGACTTTCTTACTTCAATCTTCACACAAAACACATAGGAGAGAGAGAAAGTAGGGAGGGGAGAGGGCAGAAGGGGAACTAGGGAAATGAGAAGTAGGAGAAACTGGGATGTCACCAGGGACCCTCAGTCCTTCCCCTTGAGTTATCTTCCTATTTTCTCCTCTCTTTTATTGTCAGAGTTCTAAAATGGGTAGTCTGCCTATGCTGCCTCCATTTCCTCATCCCTTGAACCCATTCATCAATACTTTCCCATTTAGATATTGTCTAGTTACACATAATTTTACCAAAGGTCCCCAATGACCTTATTTCTAAGTCTATCAACTGCTGTTCTGCCTTCAACTCTCATCGATCTCTCTATTTGACATCACCATTGGCCACCATCCATGATCTGATCTCCTCCCTTGGCTTCTGTGATACGACATCCTCATGGTTCTGCCTCTATCTTTCTGGGTCTCCTTTTCAGGATCATCATCATCTCTCTTGTCCCTTAAACACATATATCTCTCTGTCTCACACAAGATTTTATCCTTCACCTTATCCTTTCCCTCTCATCACACTCCAACGACTTCTACAATCCCTTCTGTGAAGATAACTAGCAAATATCTCCACCTCCAGTCTCTCTGTAAATGCAGTTCACATTGCCATCTTGATGTCCCAACCAGCACCTCAAACACAACATATTCAAAACTGAACTCATCTTCTTTCCCAAATCAGCCCCCTCCCCTAACCTTTCTTATTCTATTGATAGAATTACCATCTACCTTCCAAGACACTCAAACTCCTAACTCTAGAGTCAGCTCTGACTCTTTCTTGTCTCGCTTCATTCATTCAATCAGTTGTCAAGTACTGTCTTTTCTATAATAGCATCTCACTCAAAGCTATCCCCACTTTTCTGTTTCTCTACAACCACATTAGTTTGGGTATTCTGGTCTTTTTCCTAGGCTATTTTAACAGTTTCCTGGGTCTCTTGTCCCAATTACTCCTTCTCTAGTCTTTCATGACATTGTCCAGGTGATTTTCCTAATTCATTGCTCCAATCATGTCATTTCATCAGAAAAAAAAAATTCTCTGAGGCTGCTTACCAAAAGAGAGTATAAATTCTTTATCCTTGCATTGAAAGACTTTTTTTTAAATAAAAGCTTGAATTTATTAGTGAGAGTAAAACACACCTCCACAAACACATTTGTAGATACAATAAAAAGAAAATTTTAAAATATCTAGTTTTAAAAATAAAATTGTTTTCTTATCTGTAAAGAAATATTATATTTTCCCCACAATCAAAGATTTTCACCAAAATTAAAAAAAACACAAACCTACAAAACATTTACCTGGAGCATTTCACTAATGAAAAAGCATAAAAAAATAAAGAAATCTGCTAAGGAGAAGTCAACCTTATTGAAAATACAAAGTCTGATGAGATAAGCTGTCTCTGCAATCCCTAGTTTTGTCTGGTGTATTAAGAACTTTTGGGGGATTAATTGCAATTTAAATAAATTCTCAACCTTCACTTGCTTCTGGACTCTAGGGTAAAATTCCAACTCCAATCTATCTTCTCCAGTTTTATTTCATAGCATGAATTCTAGATCTTTGTACTCTAGAACTTTCATTCTTATTTTGCCTTCCTTCTACTATACCCATGTTTTTGCATTCACTGACCCCTATTTTGAATAATGGCCTCTTCTCAAACATCTTGTTAAATCATTTCCTTTCTTTGACATTCAATTTTGATAATTCATTTTTAATTTTTTTAATCCAATGTTATATTTTCAGTTTCAAATTCTCCCCTTCATTGACTCTCTTCAAATGCATTAAGAAGGCAAGAAAAATAAAATCCATATGTATAGCTGTGCACCCCTTGAGACAATCCACAGTCCCCAATCTGAATTTTTTATAGCACTTTGTTTGGACTTCTTTCCATTTACTTCACTTCTCTTTATGCACACAGTTCTTCTCTGTTTGACTATGAGCTGTTGGAGAGTAGAATCTGTATAGTATCTTTCCATCCCCAGCACAAAATGGTGCCTTGCACATAATAATAGCTTATTTTTTTGCAGTTAATGCTGTTTTCACAGTCAAAATACACCTTTGCCTTATTAGAAATGATCCCTAGAGAGAGTTTTAAAAGAAACTATTAAATACTGTCATGACTATCTTAACTAAAATCTCCTTTATTACTTCAGCTGCCCCTGTAGTCCTCCCTCAGTTATATCCAATGAGTGTTTCCAATATTAACAAGCTATTGTCATTTTGGACAGACTAAGAAATTTTGCCAGGCTAACAACACATGTTGGACCTAGAAGCTCATGTCACTTTGCCAAGGTTGATGTAACTTAGTTAAGAACTTGCTTACTAGTGCTAACTCAGATTTTCCAAAGAGTTCACTGTGAAGATAAATTTCTGTGGATTATGCAGTCATAGAGTTGAAAGGGTCCTCAGAGATCATGCAGTCCTATCCTGTGTCTGATGAATGAATCCACTCTACATGACTGTCTAGGACCTTCTGGAGCATTTCCAGGGAAGGTGAACAAATACAGCTTAAGGAAGCACTCTATCCTCTTTTTTCTTTCTTTCTTTTTTTTTTTTTTTTGAAAGACTGAGTCTCCCTAGCTTTCCCAGGCTGAAAGTTGTAGTGGCTACTCAAAGGCTAAATTCCAGTACTGATTGGTATAGAAGTTTGAACCTTTTTCATTTTCCAACTTGAGTCAGTTTGCACCTACTAAGGCAGGATCATATCCTCCCACTTCCACCCCGTGCCCCTGAGTTTACCCTATTTGGGCTGGACGTAAACAGCTGATGCACTTTAGGGTTACTTAAAGCTTAGAACTTTGCAACTCAAACCATACACCACTGTCAGCCTTCCCCGGCAGCAGGGATTACAGTGTGGACCAGCATACCCAGCCTCTATTCTATTATAAGAAAAAAACGCTGGATTTGGAGGCAGAGAGCATGGATTCAAACCCTGACCATGCTACTTGCCGCCTGTGAGACCTTAATTAAGCAAGCCATAAAACCTTCTGGGTCTCAGCTACTTCCTCAATAAAATGAATGGATTGGACTAGATCTGGGGACTTCTTTTTGGCATCAAAGACCCCCTCAATAGTCTGGTAAAGCCTCTAGACCCCTTCTCAGAATAATGTTTTTGAATGTATAAAATAAAATACATAGATTTACAAAGGAAACCAGTGACACTAATACACCTAGGTGATGGGGACAGAACACTGTCAGTAAGACAAGTTTAAATCTGGCCTTAGACACGTTAATCTGAGTGATTAATGGGCATATCATTTAACCTGTTTGCCTAAGTTTCCTCAACCGTTGTTGTTCATCCTTTGTTGCTGAAGAAGGCTATGCCATCAGAGAAATGATGACATGACTTGCTGGGCCATCTACCATCACCTTGATTTATATCCCAGATGGCTCTGGGGGAGAAAGTGAGGCTGGTGACTTTGCACAGCCCTCCCTCACTAAAATCCAATTCAACGAAAGTCATGTCATCATCTCCCTGATGTCATGGTCCTTCTTGAGAATGATGGTCAAACTACACACACACACACACACACACACACACAGAATCTCAGGAAATTCCCTAATGACTAAATTGCAGAGTAGGTGGCAATCTGTATTGCAGAGTGAGTTTAATCACTGGAAGTTCCCTATACCAATGAAATCTAAACAGCAATAAAACACAACACTATTTTCAGGATATATTGCTTCTCCAAAGAAGATATAAATTAGCTTTATTAACCTAATCCTATTCTACAAACAAAAATTAGTTAAGAGTTTGTTTTGTATCAGATGTAAAAGATACAAATTATTTTCATCTTGTAGTGGCTTTTAGCCCAAAAGCACATATCAATGGCTCTAAGTAACAGACTCAATTGTCTCTGCTAAACCAACACATTTGGCTTGTGGATTCTTAGGATCTTGATGCCAGAAGAAAAATCACCTGGTTCCTTTGAATCTTGAATGGCAAAATTTGTACCTGTAGGTTCTAGAAATAGCACTTTGACATGAAGATTCATTCATTCCAATATTTATTAAGCACTTAGTGTGTACAAAGCATTGTTGTCTGTCCTTCCTTCTAGAAGAAGACCATGGCACAAGGATTATGACGCCATGACTTGTAAGTAAAATTGGATATAACTGAGGGATGACTACGCAAAGTCATCAGACTTTCTCCTCTGATGCCATCTAGGTCTGATGGTGGCAAGATATAAATCAGAATGACTGGAGATGACTCTGATGCAATGGAAGACCTTGGCCTTTTTAAGTTAAGATCTTTCTCCGGTTTTAAGTTTGACTGAAGCAATGCCCATTCAATATTGAAGGCTAGGTAAGAAATGGGACAAAGAATGTCCTCATTTATACTTAGTCAAACAAACAAAAGAAAGCAATCTGGGAGGGGGAAAACCCTCTAGGTTTCTGGCCATAAGAGAAACAATTGCTATTTACATTCATTCTGAGCCATCCATAGTCCCAAGCAATGACCAGTAAATGTGGCTTAGGCTTGGACCTATTTCTGGCTAATTCATGAGAAGCACAGTGAATTGAGTTTAAGGCTTGGTGCTTAAGAAAGAAATCTAGCCCATAAACCCCAAGATAACCTGCTAGCATTTTGTGTGTGTTCGTGTGTTCATCCTTCATTGCCAAAGAAGACCACACCATCACAGAAATAATGACATGACTTGCACTTGACTTTGTTTTGAGTGAGGGAGGGTTATGCAGGTCACCAGCCTCACTTCTCCTCCAGTGTCATCTGAATTCAGTGACCAGATATTCATCAGGATGACTGGAGATGACCCAGGATAAGGCAGTTGGGGCTAATTGACTTATCCAAGGTCACGCAGCTAGTGAGTGTCAAGTGACTGAGGTGAGACTTGAACTCAGGTCCTCTTGACTCCTGCACTGATGCTCTATCCACTATACCACCTAGTTGTCCCTTATTTTAATTTATGGAATAAAACAAGTGTCTCCCTAACACAATATAACCAAAAAAGAGATGATTTAATGTGAAACTGCAAATCTATTACGCACAACTTGCTCTTCCTTTTAAATATATAATAAAATTATCATGTAAGACAAGACATGCCTAATCAGGCCAGCCTTTGCTTCTGTGGTCTTAGTCCAAATCTGACAATTCATTCATGAATTTCTGTTGCTGTTCTGTGGCCACCCTTCATTTCCAAAGAGAACCAGTGACATCATGGGTGATGTCATGACTCAGTGTGAATCAGATTTAAGTGAAGCAAAATTGTACAAAAACTCCTTCTCTTTCCTGAGTCATTGAAGGCTGCAGCAAGATAAAAATCAGGATGACTGGGGGTGACCCAGGATGCAGTGGATGACCTTGGCGCCTTCAATGTCTGACCAGGTTGGAAGCACTCCACAGTGTCTGCCTTAGCTGCCTTCATGATCATTGGAATAAATTATTCTCATCTGCCCATTCCACCAGGGAAGTCTTTACATGCTTGGGGTAGACATCTTCCTGAATCACTGACGGGTTTGAGGCTTGCAGGTTACCTTTAACCTGATTTAGTTCATTTGAAGATAGAGTTTTACCAAAGGCACATACCACAGCTACTTGGAGCTACAAGTGGGAGTTGAATGACAAGTGGACACTGAAAGTGATGAAAAAGGATCAGTAAGGCCTCACACCAGAAGTACTAATCCATCTGAACACCCCACATGCCCACAGACCATACATCAGTTTCTAGATGACAGATCAAGAAAGTTGGCCAGGAGTTAGTGCCCTCATATTTTTTCATCTCTGCCATGACTCCCACAATGTAACACTACTTGAGAGTTTGAGAAGTACTTGAATACTAATTGGCAGAACAGGAAGCTTAAACTTTCTGTTCATTAATATCTGTCTCATTTCATTCTGATAAGGAATTAAGAGAACTTTAAAATCAGTTTTCATTATTCATTTATATTCTAGGTAATTGTTAATGCTAGTATGAGACATTAGAAATACTTCCCCCTAAAAAACACATCTTTAACTACAAATACGGGACAGTTCCTTGTTTTCTTTTTTCCCTTTTGAGCATTAGTTACCTTTCTTTAGCAACAAGGGGAAGATCCCACACAACAGCTGGCAACAACCTCCTTCCTTCTGTGATTTCCTTCCTTTTCCCCCTCCTTCCTCCCACCATCATCTCTCTTCCAATGAATCCATCCTGTGTTTGGATTAATGCGGCTGAAATAGGATGGAAAAACCTTTGTCCTCAAATGGACTTTAACATTTCTATCTCTGTGCACAGCCTACAGGAGTTTCCTTACAATAGTAGATATTGAGAGCATACTTTTCCTTCCATCATCAAAATTTTAAAATACTGATTTAAATCTCAGTTCAAAGATTTCATCCCTTCCCCTGCCCCCTCCTTCACCTTGAAATATGATGCCCAAGGCAAACCAAGAAGTCCATGGCGGGGTGGGGTGAAGGGGAGTCTATCTAATGCATAGTGATAGCTCAGTCGCTCTACTGGAGAAAACACAGCTCACATATGAAGAGTCACGCAAAAGGGACTTCAAACAAATCAGTTGGCCTCTCAGGGACTCAGTTTCCTTATCTGTAAAATGAGAGGCCTAGACTAGATAAGTCCCTTCCAATTCTAAATCTATCAGCTTACAGTCTATGAGGGCACTAGGTGGTGCAGTGCCAGGCCTTAAGTCAAAAAAATTCATCTTTCTGAGTTCAAATCCAGTCTCAGATACTTACTAGCTGTGGCACCCTGGGCAAGTCATTAAACTCTGTTTGCCTCAGTTCCTCATCTGTAAAATAAGTTAGAGGAAGAAATGGCAAATCACTCCAGTGTCTTTTGTCAAGAAAACCCCAGATGGGGCCATAAAGAATCAAACACAACTGAAAAAAATAGTGTAGGAACACAAACTTCAACATGTGTAATCTCCAGATGTAAACTTACATGGTTTGATTACATATGCAATATGTCAATGACTTAATTAGGGAATTCTCCTCCTCTTGGAGCCTTGCCTTCATTATTCTTGTTGGCAAAAATCACAAGTACTACAAAAATTATTAAAAAGTCCATGCCAAGCTACACACACACACATTTTCATATCCAAATACACACCCTCATATTCAACTACAGGAGATAGTTACCATTAAAAACAAAGATACTTAACAGCCACACAGGAAAGAATGAAAAAACTTAAACAATTCTGTTTTAATTTCTGATACTCATCTTAAAGTGACTCTTTTCTTTTTGTTTTAATATAAATTTATTTATTTAACTTTTTTACATTCATTTTCACAAAATTTTGGGTTCCAAATTTTCTCCCCATTTATCCCCTCCCCCCACTCCAATACACCGAGCATTCTAATTTTCCCTATCACCAATCTGCCCTCTCTTCTATCATCCCTCCCTTCTCTTGTCCCCATCTTCTCTTTTGTCCTGTAGGGCCAGATGACTTTCTATTCCCCATTAACTGTATTTCTTATTTCCTAGTAGCAACAACAATACTAAACAGTTGTTCCTAAAACTTTGAGTTCCAAATTCTCCCCATCCCTCCCTCCCCACCCATTCCCTTTGGGAAGGCAGGCAATTCAATATAGGACCTATCTGTGTAGTTTTGTAAATGACTTCAATAATAGTCATGTTGTGTAAGACGAACTGTATTTCCCTCCAACCTATCCTGCCCCCCATTGTTTCTATTCTGTCTTTTGATCCTGTCCCTCCTCAAGAGTGTGGACTTCAAATTGCTCCCTCCTCCCATTGCCCCCCTTCCATCATCCCCCAACCCTGCTTATCTGCTTATCTCCTTCTCCCCCACTTTCCTGTACTGTAAGATAGGTTTTCATACCAAAATGAGTGTGCATTTTATTTCTTCCTTTAGTCAAATGTGATGAGGGTAAACTTCTTGTTTTTTTCTCAGGTCTCCTCTTTTCCCCTCCACTAAAAAGTCTCCTGCTTGCCTCTTGAATGACATATAATTTACCCCATTCCATTTCACCCTCTTTCCTCCTACTACATTTCTCTCTCACCATTTACCTTAATTTCTTTTGAGATATGGTCCCATCCTAGTCAATTCACTCTGTGCTGTCTCTGGATGTGTGTGCATGTGTGTATGTGTGTGTGTGCATGCATGCGTGTACATGTGTGTGTGTGGTCCCACCAACTACCCAGATACTGAAAAGTTTTAAGAGTTACAAATATTGTCTTTCCATGTAGGAATGTAAACAGTTCACTTCTGGTAAGTCCCTTAAGACTTCTCTTTGCTGTTTACTTTTTCATGCTTCTTCTCATTCTTGTGTTTGAAAGTCAAATTTTCTTTTCAGCTCTGGTCTTTTCATCAAGAATGCTTGAAAGTTCTCTGTTTCATTGAAAGACCATATTTTCCCCTGAAGTATTATACTCAGTTTTGCTGGGTAGGTGATTCTTGCTTGAGTCCTAGTTCCTTTGACTTCTGGAATATCCTATTCCACACCCTTCGATCCCTTAATGTAGAAGCCGCTAGATCTTGAGTTATCCTGATTTTATTTCCACAATACTGGAATTGTTTCTTTCTAGCTGCTTGTAAGATTTTCTCCTTGACCTGGGAACTCTGGAATTTGGCCACAATGTTCCTAGGAGTTTCTCTTTTTGGATCTCTTTCAGGTGGTGATCGATGGATTCTTTCAATACTTATTTTGCCCTCTGGTTCTAGAATGTCAGGGCAGTTTTCCTCGATAATTTCATGGAAGATGATAGCTAGGCTCTTTTTTTTGATCATGACTTTCAGGTAGTCCCATAATTTTTAAATTGTCTCTCCTGGATCTATTTTCCAGGTCAGTTGTTTTTCCCATGAGATATTTCACATTCTCTTCCATTTTTCATTCTTTTGGTTTTGTTTGGTGATTTCTTGGTTTCTCAGAAAGTCATTAGCCTCTATCTGTTCCATTCTAATTTTGAGAGAACTATTTTCTTCAGTGAGCTTTTGAACCTCTTTTTCCATTTGGCTAATTCTGCTTTTGAAAGCATTGTTGTCCTCATTGGCTTTTTGAATCTCTTTTGCCAATTGAGTGAGCCTATTTTTCAAGGTGTTATTTTCTTCAGCATTTTTTTGGGTCTCCTTTAGCAAGGTATTGACCTGTTTTTCATGCTTTTCTTGCATCTCTCTCATTGCTCTTCCCACTTTTTCCTCCACCTGTCTAACTTGATTTTCAAAATCCTTTTTGAGCTCTTCCATGGCCGGAGTCCACCGGACATCCACCTCAGATGTCTGGGATACAGAGGCCCTGACCTCCACATTTTTCCCTGATGGTAAGAATTGTTCCTCATCATCAGAAATGAAAGGTGGAAACATCTGTCCCCCAAGAAAGTAGCTTTCTATGGTCTTATTTTTCTTCCCTTTTCTGGGCATTTTCCCAGCCAGTTACTTGACTTCTGAGATTCCTCTGCACCCCTGCCAAGATCCGCCCAGCTAGTGCTTGGGGTCTGAGATTCAAATGCTGCTCCCCAGCCTCAGGGCTTTCAGTGGTGGCTGGGGATGCTATTCAATGTGAGCTTAAGTTCTGGTGCTCAGGTCGGGGCAGGGTTGCCTCCCAGGCTCAGTTCCCTCAGGGGCTTTATGCAGAGACCTTCAGTAATGGATCTGAGGTCCTGTCTGCTGCAGGAGTCCCAGGCCGCTGCTGCCTCTGCCGCCCCCTCCACTACCGTCCTCTCAAGGAGTCACGGAGACACCCCGCTCCCCTCTCGGCCAGCTCAGAAGTCTCTCTCACTGTCCTGTAGTGACTGTGGGTTGAGGGACCTTCGCAGCCACTGGAGATTCCGTCCCTGGAGCCTGCTTGGATCTGCTCCTCTGGGACCACGCAGCCAGGGCAGCACAGGGGTGGGCTCCACATCCGGTGTGCGACGGACCTTTGGGGATGGCTTTCCAGGGCTCTCTGGAATGGAAATCTCTTCCACTGTGTTTCTGCACAATTTGCACTGCTCCAGAATTTGTGGGGAGTTCTTTTTACAGGAAATTTATGTGCTGTGGGTTCGGAGCTAGCATACGTGAGTCTTTCTACCCCGCCATCTTGGCTCCTCCCACCAAAGTTACTTTTTTCAATAACATTCTTTGACTGCACAAGGAATGTTTAGTGTCTAATAATATGTTGTCATGAAATGGAAGACTTATGAAATTCAAACCTACTTGTGGAAATACTAAAACTTTATTATCCTTACATCACCATACATTTGTACAGTCTTTAAAGTTTCAGAAAATTCTCTTTTTTATACATTATCTCATTCACAGTAGAATACATTAGGATTATAACATTCAAAACAAAACACAATGAGTTTGCTACCTATGATTCTCTCACAAAGACTATCTCTGTTGTAGCATGATCTTTTTGGTAAGTGGGGAGAATAGTACACAGATCTAATTTCTTTTTTTAGGGTATACTTAATGAGGAGACTCCCTCTACCAATGCAAATAGGCACTTGGTCCTCTATTGTGAGAGAATTTTCCAGAAACACTGAGTTTAAGGGACTCAAATTCAGGTCTTTCTTGTAGGACCAGCTCTCCATCCACAATACCACTCTTCCCTGCAAATTAGACATAATCATTACATTAATGTCTTCTTCTTCTTCTTTCTTTGAGGGAAAAATACAAACAATAACCCCAATGTTTTAAATCCTAGTTTAAATAACTGTGAAAATAATCTATCGAAAGAAATGTTGAAAGATAGAGTAAGTGAAGTGATAAATGTGGAAAACTTCAATCTTGACTTAATTCCCATGTTCATGAGGAACTCAATATCTCTGATTTTCTGTTTTAGACTTACTAGATTAATAGACTCAGTTACAATTTTCTTTAAATAGAAATGAATTTAATTGGGTACTTAGCATATAAAATTTCTACACTAAGCTGTAGAGAACATACAGATATGAACAGGACTTGGCTTTATTCCTCAATAATGACCGGAGCTTCCATGTAGATGGCACTTGGCAGTTTTCTGAGGACTCACGGAACAAATAACTATTAAGGAGTGGCAAAGCAAATACACAAAGCTGGCAGTGGGAGTTGTCACAGGAGAATTATAAACTGAATGCCACAGGATGGGAGTATGGGCAATTACTTGGGTTTGGCAGGCAGAAGAGCTAGGGAATATTGCAAAAAAGTCTTAGAACTGAGTCCTATCTCATGATGGAGTCTTCATCTTCACTCTTGACCTCTTTTACAGCTTTGGACACAGCTGACCACCTCTTGTGTCCTTTCTCCAGTCAGTTTTTATGATAATGCTCTTTCCTTTTTCCCCTCTTACCTGCCTGATTTCTTTTCATTCTTCTCAATGATGTCTCATTTCCCGAGACCATCACTATCTCTTTTTCCTTCTCTCTCTCTCCTTCTCTTTCTGTCTTCCTCTTCCCCTTCCTTTGCTTTCACTCTCCCCACCTTTCTCCTCTTCCCCCTCCACCTATTCTCTTAAGAATCGAACCAGCATCTCAGGGCCCAATTACTATGTCTATTTAGATGACTGATATCTGAATCTATATATCTATCCCTGCTCTCTCTCCTGAGCTCTATTGTCAACTGCTTCTTCAACATCTCCTCCTGGATATACTGTAGGAATCTCAAACTCATACATCCAAAGTGGAATTCATTATCCCTTCAACTAGTCCCTCCTTTCGTTTTCCCTTTTTCTGTGAAGGGCACCATTTTCTAATTCTTCTAACCACCCAAGTTTGCAACCTTGGAGTCATCCTCAATTCTTCTCTCTCCTCCTATGTGCAACTAGTTGTCCAGTTTTATCTTAACAATCTCTCTCATCCCTAACTATAATCTCCCCCTTAATATGAGAGTGATTAAATTCAAATACTAGTCTTACAACCAAATTCCTCACACCTGGACTTCTAATATACGTCCTAATAGACATCGAATGTTGTCATTCCCCTTATCAAAAACCTTCTGTGTGAAGGGGATGTGGGAAAACTAGAACCCTAATGCATTGTTGATGGAGTTGTGAACTGATCCAACCATTCTGGAGAGGAGTTTGGAACTATGTTCAAAGGACTAGGAAACTGTGCAGACCCTTTGATCCAGCAATACCATTGCTAAGTCTACATCCCAAAGACACACAAAAAAGGAAAAGGATCCATTCGTAAATATATTATATATATATGTGTGTGTGTGTGTGTGTGTGTGTGTGTGTGTGTGTACTGTAAGAAATGACAAGCAGGATGATTTCAGAAAAACCTGGAAAAACTTACAAGAACTGAGGCCAAGTGAAGGGAACAGAATCAAGAGAACACCACCCACAGCAACAGTAACATTGTATCATGATCAACTGTGAATGACTTAGCTCTTCCTAACAATACAATGATCCCAAAAAAATCCCAAAGGACGAATGGTGAAACATGCTATCCACCTCCACAGGAAGAACTGATACTGTCTGAATACAGAGTGAAGCATATTATTTTCACTTTTTTCATTCTTTTTCTTTTATTCATGTTTTCTTATACAAAATGACTAATATGGAAATGTTTTTCGTGATTATACATGTATAACCTATATCTGATTGCTTACCATCTCAAGGAGGTGGGAAAGGAAGAAAGGATAGAATTTGAAACTTACACTTTAAAAAAAAGTAAAAAATTGTTTCAACATGTAATTGGGGGAAAATAAAACACACACTTACACATCTACACACACACTTTAAAAAAGAGCCTTTCGTGACTCCCAATTGTCTCTAGGATCGAATACAAACTTCTCTGCTTGGCATTTGAGGCTCTTGATAGTAAGGGTCCAGAAAAACTTTCCATACTTATTTCACATTCAACTTCAATTCTCCTTCTAACTGAATCAGCTTACTTGCTACTTCCCAAACGTGGCACTCTGTCTTCCACCTCAGGGTTTTTACCCAGGCTGTCCTGCATACCTTGAATGCATTTCTTTCTCACTTCTACTTCTTAGAGTCCTTTGCTTCCATCAAGGTTCAGTACCATCTGCCATGGAAAACTTTTCCTCATCTCACTTAGTTATTGGTGCTCCATCACTCCTCAAATTACCTTGTATTTGCTCTTCTGTGTACATATTGTATACTCCCAGTTGAATATAAATTTTGGGAAAGGTTTGCAGATCCAAGCACTGTAGGCAGTCAATAAACACTTATTTAATTAACAGAATACATCATGTAGCTATAAGTGGCAGATATTGGATAGGAAGAATTTACTAACAGGAAGGAAAGAAACATTTATTAAGCACCTACTACATGACACTCACAGTGCAAAGCACTTTTCAAATGTTATTTCACTCAATTCTCACAACACTTGGAGGTAGTTGCTGTTTGTGATCCCCATTTTAAAGTTGATGAAACTAAGGGAGAGAGGTTAAGTCATCTGTCCAGCTACAGTCCCACAGTTAGTAAATGTCTGAGTCTGCATTTGAATTCTGGGATTCCTCATTTCATCCACTGTGCCACTTAGCTGTTGATAGGCAGCAAAGAGAAGAAAGTCCAATATTTCAAATTTTAGGAGAGTCGTAATATAGTTTAGTAGATAGGCTGACTGGATTTAGAAAGTGGAAGACCTGGGACCAAATTCAGCCTGCTACACCACCTGTATGACTGTAAGCTAGCCAATTAACTTTCGGGTTTTTTTTGGCAAGACAATGGGGGGTTAAGTGACTTGTCTAGGGTCACTAGCTTGTAAGTGTCAAGTGTGTAAGGCCAGATTTGAACCGGGGTCCTTCTGACTCCAGGGCCAGAGCTCTCTCCACTGCACAACCTAGCTGCCCCTAATAAACTTCTTTAAGCTTCAGTTTTCTCATCTGAAAAATGAGGTTGCTGGACTAGATACAGTCTACGGTCCTTTTCAGATCTAAATCTATGGCCTAGTAAAAGTTGCATGGCTGGAAAAATAACAACGCCATCAAGAAAAATGGAGAAAATCAGAAAAGACAAAAAGAAACAAAGCTGTCATAGAGGGACACATGACTAATTTAGTTTGGGATCTGATACATTCTAATTGAAGCAACTAAATTCAGATACTATAGAAGTAAGGACTTGGCAATCTGAGAATAAGATTTGGTAAATTAATAATTTCTCCTTAAAATAAAAGATAATTATTCATCTGTGGCATGTTCAATATTTTTAATTGCTCATTTTAAGGCTATTTATTATAGAGAGTGTTTTCATAAACCTTTGGCATTGAAGGCCATCCACAATTCTCTTCTAAGCTTACCATCAACCTTTTTTTTCCACAGTACTCCTCTTCCTGCATTATCCATTTCAGGCAAATGAGACAGCTCCCTGAGCCCCACTCTTGTGCATCATTTTCCCTACCTGCCATATTGATGAAGGCTTTTCCCCCCGCCTGGAGTTGACTTCCTCCCCCTTTCTCACCTACTGTGAATCTATTTCTTCTTCCTCTTTCCAGGCCCAGATGAGACCTTCTTCCTTTCCTCAGTTCAAAGTAATGTCTCTGTCCTCAAATTTTCTTATAAACATTTTTCCAGATCTCTCCTGTGCCCTCATCACACAGTCTTGGTGTCTTGTGTGCCTCTCCCTTCTTACACTTTAGTCAAGAACAGCATCTTTTTGTGACTATGTATTCTCAGTTATTTGCCACATAACAGTCACCTACAAATATTGGCAGAACTGAACTGTTTGTTTGCAATTTGCTTACTTCCCTGCTCCCAGATACCACCACATCCAAGAATTCCTTTAGAATTCAAAAGATGCACTGAAAGACAAAAGCAGCCTTTCACTTCAGAGTCCTCACAAAATTAGTTCTAAAACACGCAATTCCTTATGCTCACTGCACATAAAAAAGCAACAGCATGCCTCTTTTTAAACATGAAATGTAACAGAAAGCCTGCCTCACACTCATCTGTGGCCAATTTCTAATCATTTTAATACATTGGCACTGGTTCTTTTAGGGCCACAAGTTCAAATCCCAGCTGGGGCCTCAAATCCTTAATGAAAATATGAGGCATTAGAAATAAATTTTGTTGTGGTGAAAGCAGAAGGGGAACAAGTGCCTTTCTTTACCAGTACCAGTAAAATTCACAAATGACTGAAGCTGAGTATAAAGGAGAGCTCAGAAGTGACATTAGAAGAGAGAGGCATAAGAAAAAAAGAAAGCCCAAAATATCTGAGTTCCAAATAATAATAATTCTACCAGAAACTACTAGAGTCCCAAGACTTCAAATTCTGGGAACTGCTTTGAGGGTCTTCCCCATCGCCCCCCTCAAATCCCTGCAGGACATCAACAAAGTAAAAGCAGTTAAGGAACAAAATGTTGGGTTTTAGCAGGAAGCCAAAGTCAATCAGTTACCTTATAACGTGTTTGTTCCACATCATAGATCTTTTTATCTGAGACCATTTTAGGGGCAAAGAACTTGGCCAGTTTGGCAAGGTAAACTCCATTTCTTAGCCCTTCTTCCAGTTCAGTGGTTGGTGGTAGCTCTTCAACTAGACAGACTTCCATCCACCTGCAAATACAAGAGACTCAAGATTATTCCAGGAAGATGACTTTTTGAAAATGAAGAAGCCAACACTTTATGGCATTTGGGCATCAAAAAGGTCCAGGCTAAGATACATAATATCTTCAAGGTAATGAGTAGTCTGGAAGAGATTCTGACTGAGGCAGCGGTTAAGAGTATAGACAGGGAAAATCACAAAATAATGAAATTCCCTTCTCTCCCTCTCCCTTTCCCTCTCTCTCTCCTTATCTCTCTCTCTCTCCCTCCCTCCTTCCCTCCCTCTCTCTCTCTCTCTCTCTCTCTCTCTCTTTCTTCCTCCCTCCCTCTCTCTCTCTTCTCTTCTCTTCTCTTTCCATTCTCCCCCACACACATACACTGATATCAACCCCACTTCAATATGAATATTGGTTCTACAGAAGGAAAAGACCAAGTTGCGTTTGTAGTGTGGGTCTGTGACTTGACCAAGGAATGGCAGAAATCAGCATTGTCACTAAGGGAATTATATTTGAAGTAGAAGAACCCACAAAACATTTCTACATCTAGAGTTGCATGAATCCAAGTTGGACATTCAGAAACAGACAGTGCCACAGCAGTATTGCTTTTAAATGGTAGAGTGGAACTTGTATTCTTAAACAAGGCAGTGGAAATAACACTGGATTTGGAGCCAAAGGATCTAGGCTCACATTCCACCTCTGATTCTTACTAGCCATGTGGCCTCCAGCAGATCTCTGTGTCTTTTTCCTAATCTCTAAAATGGAGACAAAGATACTTGTTTTACCTACATCATGGGGTAGAGCATTCTTCATTGTTGTAAAGATAAGATAAAATTAATATATACAAAGTTCTGTGCAAACTACAAAGTGCTATACAAATATCAATTATAATTATCTGTTAATGAATAATCATTTTGGAACTCAAAAGAAAAGAAAATATGGCACAGAGGCTACTACTACGTATCCAAGGACACCATTCACGACGCACTTGTGTGGAAGGCCAACAGTCACTAAATATCTGTTGAGGGTAATTTAAAAAGATAATTATTCATAGAGTCATAGGTTTTGAGTTGAAAAGGCACTTCAGATATCATCTAATTCAGAGGTTCCCAAACTTATTTGGCCTACAGCCCCTTTCAAAAAAAAAATTACTCAGCAGCCCTCCTGGAAATATACTTTCTTTATCTCTTTAACAGTTGTTGTTTTTTTTTTTTAAATTTGTTATTTCACAAAACTATAAAACCTAGTTTTAAAAATGATGCAACTTAAATTTAATGATTTATTGTAATTTTGTAAGGTTTTTCCTGAATTGAAATTTTGATGATACAATACTGCATCATGTAACCATATAGTATCATATTGTAAACAAGTCATTACACTCACGTATTCCTGTTGATGCATGTGGAACTTCCCTACAACGGGGAACACACTCACCTACCAACACTTGCTTGTTAAACCTGGTGGTGGACTTGACCACTGATTGGTTATAACTTGCATTTTGTGTGTTTCTGTGCAAAAGAATGTAATCACTATGACATTAACTTTATTTCATAACAGATGAAATGGGTATGAATGGTTTTTCAAAATTTTCTTATCTTCTTTTATTTCCTTATGATTCCACAGGCCCCTTATTTTTATGCAGTGCCCCCCCAGGGCACCCGAGGCTACTAGTTTTGTCTTACTGAATTTTATTGTCTTCTCCTACAACTGACAGAAAGAAATAGAAAATAATGCTATTTTTCTACTCTTTAAGTAAAAAACAGGGAACACAAGCTATTGAATAAATTATAAAAATTACAACTCAGTTCTACAAGATGGTTGTTTAAGTCTAAAAGCAGCAGAAACAGATACAATAATAACACTATTAGGTGTGTACTCCAAACACATCAAAGAAAGAAGAAAAAAACTTAAATATACAAAAATATTTATAGCAACTTTTCTCCACAAGGCAAGAAAAAAATTGGAAACTGTGAGTGTACCTATCAATTAAGGTATAGCTGAGTGAGTGAGTGTGCCTGTATGTGTGTGTGTGTGTGTGTGTGTGTGAGACACAGAATAACATTTATTGTTCTATAAAAGTGATTTCAGAGAAACATGGGAAGACTTACATGAAGTGATACAGAGAGAAATTATTAGAATCCAGAGAATAATTTATAACATAATAATAATGCTGTAAAGACAAGCAACTAAAAGGTTTAGGAACTCTGAGCATGATAACTGATCACAATTCCAGAAGACTAAAGATGAAATATTATCTACGTCCTCAATAATGTACTAAAAGCACAGATACACACACATATGTATATGTATGTACATATGTATGTGCACATGGTCAATGTGGGAATTTGACTACTTTGACTATATTGATAATAAGAGTTTTGCTGTTTCACTTTCTCAGCTAGGGCAGGCAAGAGGGTGAGTAAGAGGAAAAGAATATGGTTCTCAAATAAAATAAAAAATAATTTCAAAAAGTTTTCTCAGAAAAGGATACTTATTGAAAGAAGGGATTTTAGGCTATGACTGGGAGCTTAAGGAAAGAACCAGAACGTCTGCTGAGAATGGGCAAAAGAGTTAATCACAGATGAAGAAAATAATGTGGAAAGACAAGTACCCCAACACTGCTAGTGGGGCTGGAAAACTTATTTTGGAAAGTTATGGAGGAGTCTGCTGAGACAATGACAAAAATGGCCACATATCTCTTGACTCAGGAAAGAGCTGGGTGTGTATCCCTTATGATAAAAGGAAAAGTCCAGTATACACAAAATATTTATAGTAGTATTTTGTGCAGTGCCAAATAATTGGAAACAAAACAGATTATAGGTTTAGAAGTAAAAGGAACCTTGGGCCATCTAGTCCAACCCCTTCATTTTAAACATAAGCCCAGAAAGAGCTGTTAAATGACTTCCCCAAGGTCACCTACGTAAGTAGGTAAGTAGGAGGTAGATTTTACCCAGGTTCTTTGATTCCAAATCCAGCACTTTTTTCACTGAATTACCCATTAACTGGAGAATGGCTAGATGAATTATAATGCATAAATGTAATGGAAAATGTAAATTACTATACTGAAAGAAGCAAAGAATATAATATATACTCAGAAGTATGAAGAGACTCATATGAACTGAAGGAAGGAAAACTAGAAAAATAATAGACACAATGATTAGAAAATTACAAATGGAAAGAACAAAAAAAAAATGAAAACAATTCTTTGAAGTTATAATAACCAAATGTGGCCCCAAAGAAGAGATCATGAGGCTTTATGTTACCTTCCTCCTTTCTTTGAAGACATAGGAGATTATGGTTAGAGAACATTGAATATAATATTGAATGTGGCTGTTGCTGTAAGTTAGTTTGCTAAAGTGAGAGTTCATTACTCCTTTTTATTCTTTGTTATCAGAGATGGCTCTTTGGGAGAGGGTTAGGAGATGGATGTCTTGGAGGATGAAGATGACGTAAAAACACTTTGGAATGGTTGATGTATGTATAACTTGGGGCATCCAGGTGCTGAAGTAGATAGAATGAAGGGCTTGGAGTCAAGAAGATTCATCTTACTGAGTTCCAACTTGGTCTCAGACACTTTCTAGCTGTGTGACCCTGGGCAAGTCATTTACCATTATTTGCCTTAGTTTTCTCATCTGGAAAATGAGCTGGAGAAGGAAATGGCAAGGTACTCCATTATTTTTTCCAAGAACACCCCCGAATGGGGTCACAAAGAATCAGACTCAATTAAAAATCACTGAACAACAGCTAAGTTTCTCAGTATTTAGCACGGTGAAGAATGCAGATGGTGCAGTGACATAAAGCTGAAGACTAGTGGGATGTGAACTACAGACGAACAAGGGGCAAATGACACATGGTTTGATTGGTTAACTATTGGGTTAAGTCTGTGACCCAGAGTCAGAGTAGGGCAGTAAGCTCTTCTGTAGCCAGAGAAGATGTTAAACAGACTGGACAACAGGAAGAAATAGGGAAGCTAGAATTTGTGGTGAGGATGAAAAATATACTTAAGATAGAAATAAAACCACAATTACCCCCTGAGTCCCTTCTCCCAAAGCACTCCACCAAGAAACATTTAATAATACATAAATACAATGTGCCAGGTATTATGTCAGTCCTAGGCGATAGGAAGAAAAAGTGAGACATTCCCTGACCTTGAGAAACTCATCTAGTGCTACCAGAATATGTAATTGCATGTCTCAACCTTAAGGTGCTAATAAGACAGGCATTTAATGACCACCTTAAGTGAGCAAGTTTTGACAGAAACAAGCATGGGAAGGAATTGTGTTGGCTGGCTCTCTTGACACTGTTTTTTCCTCTCTATTTTTGTTGTTAGGTCATTTTTCAGTTGTGTCTGACTATTCGTGACGCCATTTGGGGTTGTCCTGGCAGAGATATTCTCTAACTCATTTTGTAGATGAAGAAACTGAGGCAAACAGGGTTAAGTGAGTTGCCCAGGGTGACACAGCTAGTTAAGTGTCTGAGACTAGATTTGGTCTCAGGATGATGAGTCTTTGTGGTCCCAAGCCCAGAGCACTATCCATCTAACTGCCCTCTCCTCTCAATTGTGAAGCAAAAAATGCTTGGGTGATGGATTCTAAAAAACTAAAGCCAAATGGAAATGCACTCATTACAGCAACCTCTCTTTGACACACCACATTAATGAGCTGGCAGTCTCCATCAATGACTTAAACTCAGACAAGTGAAAGGTTGGGATCTAAGTTTTTGGAAAGGAGGCAGTAAAAGGGAAAGAATGCTGCCAATATCTGGCAAGGAGAGGGGAAAAATAATATCAATATGTCATTTTGTCAAGCAGGAAAGAAAAAAAAAACCCCTTGAGATAAACTACCTCTTCCATTGCATTACTGCACACATTACAGGACATATGAATGTGGTTTCACCGAGGCATTTGCTATCCAAATTACTCTCCAGGAAATCATGAGCAATAAATCTTGGTCTGTATCACACAAAACTGGAGAGAACAAATGTTCAAGAAGTAGAACTGCTGCCGGAAAGAGAGGAAATGTGCTCCTTTGGTAGATATTTTATTATTTTAGAACAGCACACTGCTCAGGACACTTTAAGGGAGGCCAGTTGTAGAAATCATCTTTCCTCAATGCTCCTGAAATCATCTGCAAAATGGTTTAGCAAAAAACTTTCTGTTTCTAGCCATCTTCAGTCCTTTCCTTGCTTTCGCCACCACCCAATAAGACGTCAAATCATGGGGACCCTAAACCCTAGTTTAGCCTCCTCTAATCTCTGTGAGTTAGGTGGCGCAGTGGACAGAGCCCTGGGCCTGGAGTCAGGAAGACACTTACAAGCTGGGCAACCCGGAGCAAATCACTTAACCTTGTTTCCTCATCTGTAAAATGAGTTGGGGAATGAAATGGCAAAGCAGTCCAGTATCTTTGCAAAGAAAATCCCACAAGGGGACCGTGAGGAGTCAAACACGACTGTAAGGACTGCGAACAACAACAAATTCTCTGGGAGGCCACTACAATGGCCTCCATGTTGGTCTTCTGGCCTCCAGTCCTTCTCGATCCTATCCATGCTGCTGTCCAAAGAATCTTCTGAATGTTGTTCTGATTCTTCACTTCTCCACTAAAAAACACCAGGAAGCTCCCCCGTGTCTACTGAATAAAATATGATTTCTTCATCCTAGATCTCACTCAAAGTCCTTCACAACCTGCCTCCAAAGCTGAAGAAACACCAGGCATCTCTTCCTACTTGCTTCTTGGTTCCAGTCAAAATGACCTTCTCTCCATTCCCAGTTCTCACCTTGTATGCTTTCACCCAAGCCATCCCTAATTTTGCCTGCCATTTTCCACCTACTTATTTCTGTCTTCTGAAGTCCCTTTCTTCACTTTGGTCTCAGATAAAGAGGCAGCCAAGGCCACCTTCTCCAGTCTTCTCTAACAGATGGATCCCACTATTATATCCATTTCCCTCTAATCTTAACTAGGGCATCGAGGTCACAGAGTGGTTAGAGCTTGGAGTCAAGAGAGGCTGAGCTCAAATCCAGCCTTGGACTAGTTCTGTGACCCTGAACAAGTCATTTAACCTCTTTGCCTTGGTTTATACAACTGTAAAAACAAATCCTGCATGACCACGAAGGGATACAAACCCTCAATCTCTTGATCTGGAATGAGGAGCCTTATTCATTAGGCATTTAGGGTTACCAAAAAACACAGGTGCTCCATCAGCCACTACCACACCACCCATACGTGGAACCATCAGTTACAACAAATGGAGAAGTTTTGAATGCTGTAGATAAGTTCACTTACCTTGGTAATGTACTTTCCAGGGATGTACACATTGACCATGAGGTTGATGCACACATTGCCAGAGCTAGCTCAGTGTTTGGGAGGCTCCCAAGGAAAGTCTGGGAGAGAAGAGGTATTAGACTGACTACCAAACTGAAGGTCTATAGAGCCGTTGCGCTGACCTCATTGTTGTATGCCTGTGAAACATGTACAGTCTACCAGCGTCATGCCAGGAAACTGAATTGTTTCCACTTGAACTGTCTTAGAAAGATTCTGAGGATCACCTGGCAGGATAAGGTACCAGATACTGGAGTCCTTGTTGAGCTGAACTGCCAAGTAATCAAACTATACTTCAGAGAGCACAATTCCCATGGACTGGCCAGGTTGATCAAATGTAAAATGTACACTTGCCAAAAAGACTATTTTATGGAGAATTTGCATGGGGCAGGCGATTACATGATGACCAGAAGAAACGATACAAGGACATTCTCAAGGTCTCTCAAGAACTTTGGATTTGACTGTGCAACATGGGAGACACTGGCACAGAACCACCAGCATGGCATGCCCACATCAGAAGAGTGCTGTGCTCTATGAGCAAAGCAGAAATGAGACAGCACAAAATAAATGTAGGATGCGTAAATTTGGGGTATCTGCCCCAAACGTTCACAGGACTCTCTGTGCCCAACCTGTGGTAGAGCATTCTGAGCTCGTATTGGTCTGATCAGCCACAGTCGGATGCACTGAAATTTCACTTTACGATGGTGATGTCACCTTGGTCCTCTTCGAAGACGAAGGACAACCACCAACCAACCAACAACTGTAAGATGAGGATGATAATGCCTCCCAAGGTTCTTGTGAAGGCCAGATGTTTGTCAAGCTCTTGGCACCGCGCCTGGCACATGGCAGATTCTATGTGTCTTCTAGCTACTGTTGCTGTTATTATCAGCACCATCTTCAGTCTCGCCCCATCTACTGGCTCCTTCCCTGTTAGACCAGCAACATGGACATGCCTTCACCATCTTTAACACATTGTTATTTGCTAATACCATTCTCAGCCCAGTTATTGAACTATATGTCCCTTCATCTCATCTTCTTGTATAAATACCTTGACAGTCTATCTACACTGGATGCCCCCACTTCCTCTCTCCTCTTCCCTTCTAAAACTTTTGGAACTAGATTTCTCAACTCATTATTCAATTGAAATGGATCTAAGTACTACTAATGATCTCTTAATTGCTAGAAATCAATGATCTTTCCTCAATCCACATCGTTCTTGACCTCTCTGTAGCACTTGTTGGTCGCATTCATCCCTCAGATATTATGTCTTCTCTAGATTTTCTCTTAGTCCTCCAACTTTTCTATCCAACTGCTCTTTCTCAGTTCTTTTTGCTGACTCTGAATCCATATCAAGTCCACTAACTATGCATATTCTCTAAGGTTCTGTTCTAGGCCTTCTTCTCTTATCACTCTATACTATATCACTTGGTGATCTCAGCAGCTCCCATGGGTTCAATTATTATCTTTATGCAGATGATTCCCAGGTGCATGAATGTATGCATGCATGTAGATATATAAAGATAGACATATGTATGTGTAAATATATTTGTATATATACTTATATATGTATATGTTTGTACACACACACACACACACACACACACACACACTTCTAATTTCTCCCTTGAAAAATAATCACACACTCCCAACTATCTTTTGGACATCTTGAACTGCATGTCCCACAAGCATCTCACATTTGCCATAACCAAAGTAAAACTCACTATCTTTCTTCCCCAAACCTTCCCTGTTTCTGCTGAAGGCACCACCATTTTCCCAGTTACCCATTCATGGTCACAACCTCATGGTCATTTTCAATTCCTCACTCTCCCAACATACCCAATTAATTGCAGCATCTTGTTATTTATATCTTGACAGCATCTACTGAATGTAAAACCTCTCCATTCATACAACCATCACCACAGTTCAATCCCTCATCATCTCTTACATGGACTAGAGCCATAGCCTTCTGGTTGGTCCAAATCTCTTCCAACTCCAATTCATCCTCTACTTAGCAGTCAAAGCAATTTTTCTAAAGCAGAGTGATAGAGACTATGGTAAATTCCCTCCTGAATACTCTTCAGTGGTTCCCTATTATGTCCAGGATAAAAGAATTCTCCTTGGAATTTTAAGCTCTTCATGATCTGATCTAGTTTTCTTACACTTTATCTTCCTCCACGACTTCTACAATTCAGCTACACTGGTCTATTTGTTGTTTCAGCTCCCATCTCTACACCTTTTCACTGGTTGCCCCCCCATGCCTGGAATGGTCTGCCCCCTTACCCCGGCCTCACTGTTCTGGACTTCCTTCAAGTCTCAGCTCAAAATCCACCTTCAGCTAGAGACCTTTGCTGGTACATGTCTCCCTGCCCCCAGTCATATGCCTTTCATTCCAAAATTTCCTCCTACATACTCAGTATATTATCTCTTATGTGTTGCTTCATGTTGTCTCTTCTATTTGACCGTGAGCTCCTTGAGAGCTGGGATTGCTTTGGTTTTGAATTTTCTTTGTATCTCTAGCACTTAGAACAAAGTGAACATTTCATAAATGCTTGTTGACTAAATTAATGGCCTATATTTCATGATTTTCTTTGACCAGAATTCCTTTCACCTCACCCCCAGTGAAGATGGATGATCTTCACCCAAATTCCTTAGAGCACTATTTCTCAGATATATCTCTACACAACTATTACAACCTCCTTTGCGTCATAATTATCTGTGGACATGATGTTCTCCCCTCTCCATTAGAACATGACCTCTTCAAGAGCAAGGTCTGTGCCATCCCTATCTTTGTAATTCTGGCCCCTGGCATAGCACCATACACAGGATAGGATATAAGTAACCTTTGTTGGATTGATTAGAGTGTGATTAATTACTCTTCCCCCTTCATGGCACAAGAAAAAGTGTAAAGTCAGAAGCACACAAGTATGAAATAAAGCTTGCCCTTTCAGTGCCACCCTTCATCTCATAAAGGGTACAAAGTTGTCATCCAAATCATATCAGCCTCATGAGCTAAGGAAATGCGCGGGGGTGTTTTGTTGACAGCACATTCAGTTACTGACGTCGAATGCATGAAGGCTGAAGGGCTTAGCCCTGTGTCAGTGGGCGCCACCATGACCTTCTGCAACGTGTACATAGCCTTCTCTAGAATAGCTTCCTTAGTATATTCCATGAAAATGGATGAAACATTAAATTAAAAACACAAATTACAAAACAGGTTCCTTTCTGCTGTGGCTGTCAAATACATGAGACAACCAGTTTAAAATGCATTTAGGGTTAGGACCCCATTTGGGATTCTCTTGGCAAAGATACTGAAGGGTCCCTTTTTGTTTGTCACAGTAATCACTGGGTAAAAATTAGTCAGACTAGTAAAATGTTGATGAGATATCGCTTCATCTTGGGAAAAGAAGTAGAAATAGAAGGTGGTCTTCAAAGATGTGGAGCAATTCATATGAGCCAACTAAGTAAACGTCTGTGTGTGTGTAATGTTATACCGATTATATTTTATAATATATTACATGTAATATATATTTATATGCATCACAGCTAAACATAAACTGCTGACTGCCCTTCCCTCATTTGATACCCTTTAACTTCAGTCTGTCATACCCATGGGTTTTTCTAAATCGATATTAGAACACGACCATGAGCTGTGTATTAGCAAATTTGGGATACAACGGCTAGACTGAGCTCTCCATAAACACCCATCAAGCAAACACACAGAAAACATACAAAGCTCTAATTAAACAGTTACAATTCAATGCATTTCAACAAGCATGTATCAAGTGTGTGAGAGTCAAAGACATAAACAAACCAATCTTCCTAGACCTCCAGGAGCTTACAGCTTCTACTGGGGAATAAAATGTGGCAGTGATAAGGGTGCTGAATTTGGGGCTAGGGTCCTTATGCTTAATTCCATCTTTTCTTTGTCTCATCTGGGTGAGCTTGGGGCCAGTCACTTAGTCCCTGTGGGTTCCAGTTTCCTTACTGGTGAAATGAGATGACTGGCCCATTCCAGTTTTAAATACATCATCTTAAGATACACTCGGGTAGGAGAAACACCAAATATATGAGTAATACAAAATATCTTTTGAAATTACTAATAACTGGGAGTGGGGGACAGGAAAAGCTTCATGTAAAAGGTGACACATGAGCTGTGCTTTGAAAGAAACTATAGATTCTCAGAGGCAGAGGGAGGGGAGGAGGTCAAACCAGGTGGGTGGGGGTTGAACCACCTGTGTAAAAGCATGGAGAGGGGAGATAGACTATGTATGTATAGGGAAGACCCAAGACACCAGTTTGAGTAGAAAGCTGAGTATGTGATGAGGAGTAATTTAAAACAAAATAAAATAATTGATTTTGAAGCAAAATAGAGGCAAAGCGTATATTTGTGCTGTTTCTCTTCCTCTGTTTACCTTAACCTGTCAGGTCTTTAGTTAAAATGTGATTATTTCTGACTTCATGAAATAGGCAATAACTTTTTAAAATAAACTCTCTTAATCTTTTCTTTGTGTCCGGGACCACTTTGGTATTCTGATGAATTGTGTGGATTCCTTTTCAGAATAGTGTTAGAGGTATAAAGTGAAATGTATAATATTATACAGGAAACCAATAACAATGAGTTATAGTTAGAAAATATTTTCTTAAAAAAAGTCACAGGTCTCCTAAAATTTACTCATCAATCTCCTCAGACATATATGAACCCCAAGTTAAGAACCCCTGTAACACTCATTCTCAGGGCAGCTAGTGGTCCATTGGATTGAAGGCCAGGTCTAAAGTCAGAAAGACGTATCTTCCTGAGTTTAAATCTGGTTGCAGACACTTACTAGTTGTGTGACCCTGGGCAAGTCACTTAACAAGGTTTGCCTTAGCTACTCATTTGTAAAATGAGCTGAGAAGGAAATGGCAAACCACTCTAGTATTTTTTGAAAAGAAAACCTCAGATAGGGTCACAGAGTTGAACGCAATTGAAACAACTGAACAACATCTAAAATAGTCAGACTGGGGCTTAAAAAGAAAGCAGAGCATTTTATATTTGTTTCTGTAATAGGCTTTAGTCTAGCAGGTTGTCAATTTTCATACAAGAACCACAGAGAGGAGCTAGGAGCTATATAAACAAGAGAGTTTAAATCTGTATGTGGATTTTCATTGACCACGATGGTTTGGAATTGAGAGATGCTCATTCATTCACTGCACAAGGGCAGCTCAGTCTCCTATGGGTGGAGTAGAAAAGTTCGATCAATAAATAAAAAAGTGCTGTTGGCTAATATGGAAATGTGTTTTGCATGACTTCAAAGTATAATTGATCATATTACTTGCATTCTGAAGTGGGGGCAGTGGTGAAGAGGTGGGAAGGAGGGAGGGAGAAAACTTGAAACTCAATTTTTAAAAAAAAATCAATACTAGACCTTTTTAATATAATTGGGAAATATTTGCCAAAATAAAAGTATTCTTAAAAATAAATGTTTGTTGACACTAACTTCACAAACCACACAAGATGCTCCTTTTTTCATGAAATGTTCATCCATCTGTAAAGGGATAAGTCCAAGCCATGTATATTGCATTATATCCAAACATATGTGTATTTCTAGGCGACAATTCAGTTCTATTTAGGAAAACATTCTAACATGCTTTAAATAATTACTTCATGCAGTGTACTCGAGTAAGCACAAGTTACAGACCTCTGCGATAACTTAATTTTAAAGAACATGGCTCAAATGATAAATATTTTTATAATGAACTCAGCTGAAGACGGAAGCAGCTCAATTTGATTCCTAACAGTCCTGTGTTCTTTGTACTGAAATGGAAAAATAATTGTCATATCTCAATTTGTGAAAAACTGAAGAGACAATTGTAAAGTATGTGGACTTTATAGACAATATTCTAGTATAGAAACTATTTTACTTTAAAAGTAAGAGATGCCACTAAAATAGGACAATAATTCAGATAGCGCTACACAAGAGCCGAGATCTGGTTATTTGTGGTGGAGGGGGACAATCTGAGAAATGGATTCGCAGTTAAAAGAGGGAGTAAAGACAGAACTCAGATAAGAGAGCCCAACAAGAAATGGTTAGCGAAAGCGCCTGGTGTCAAAAGTTAAGATATTTCTGGGAAGTGGTATGTTGGTAAATGTTTAATGACCAGCTCACAGAGAGTGGGGGGGGGGGGGAGAGGAAGTGTGTATGTGTGTGTGTGTGTGTAAGTGCATGTGTGTACACACATAGTACATGTATATAAGTATGTATACCTCTATATATACATATACACATACACATATATATGACACACTTTTAACATTTCTTCCATGACTTTCTTACAGCGAGACATTTGACAGAACAATAAATTAAGCCTTCATTTGTAGCATTTGTTGATTGCCAAGCTGCAACTGCTCATGTTGAAAAAATAACAATTGGCTCTCCACAGCCAGTCCGATATACCCAATTTCTGATTACTGCTGCAGGAAGATCACTCCAAATTTAAGCCAGTTTACCTCAACTGGACCCTCAGAGGTACATGTCAATCCTTTTCTTCATAGATTATTGTGTCAGTCACTTTCACAACAATGCCTATTCCAAATTTTCTTGCTTAAGCTCTCTACTACTCCACCTGGACGTATCCCCACCCCTCTTCATTCAAGACATTTTCTCATTTTCTTTCCCTCCTCTGTAACTCCTCACCAAAACCTCTCAACATTTTTACTCACTCTCTCATCTTCTGAAACCCAAGGTGGTGCTCCTCTTTGTAGCCACAATATAATAAAATAATTGACAAGCACCTACTATGTGTCAGACATAGACATAGGGATCTGAAGAAAAATCAGGCTACATGTAAAGAGTTTGGGAAGTAACATCTCCACATCATCGTCTTAGAGCTAGGAGGCACTCCAGAGGCCACTGAGACTAACCTCCATCTTAGAGAGGAGCAGACTTGCACAAGACCACACAGTTGTGTGGCTAAGAGCCTCAAGAAGAATTTAATCAAGGTCTTACTGATTCCAAGACCAGGTCACTGGCCACACTATACCACGGTGCTTCTCTCTCTATGTAAGCATGTTTTAAAAAAAGAAAATAAGTAACATTACTTGACAGGAAGGCATTAGCGCCTGAGTGGATGAGAAGGACTGCCTGTAGAAGGCGCTTTCTGAATACAACCTTCAAGGAGATTATAGATTCTAAGAGGCACGAGTACAAAAGTATGAAGAGAGTAGAAAAAAAATCTCTTGAGAAAAACAAAGTCAGTTTGGCTGGATCATAATGTACGTAAAGAATAATGAATTATAAAATTGGGAAGCAGTAGTTGGGGCCAGTGGCAGCAGTGGGCAAAAGGTTCAGTGGATAGGGCACTGTGGAGTCAGAAGACCTGAGTTCAAACCTGGCCTCAGACACTCAGAAGCTGTGTGACCCTGGGCAAGTAAGTCACCTAATCTCATTTGCCTCAGTTTCCTTGCCTGTAAAATAAACTAGAGAAAGGAAATGGCAAACCACTTCAGTATCTTTGCCAAGAAAAATGGAGTCACAATCAGACATGACTAAAATGACTGAACAAGGTTTGAGTAAAAATATGAAATACCAAACAGAGGACATTATTTGATTCTTGAAGTAACAGTGAACCACAGCACTTTGTTGAGCATGGGAGTAACATGGTTTGTGCTTTATGGGAATCACTTCAACATCTGAGTGGAGAATGGGCTAAAACTGGGGCATAATTGAAGCAGGGAGATCAACTAAAAGACTCTTTGCATTAGATGAGGCATAACTAGAGAGAGAGAAAAGTAGAAAGGTAAGAGAAAATTTGGAGATAGAAATAATAAAATTTGTGAGGGAAATGATTATTAAATAAAAAATTATTGAGGAGATCTAGGGTTTTTTCCCATCCTGTATCTTCATTTTTTATTAGATCAAGCCAGTATCTGAAGGACATGGTTGATAATAAGATTGTCTTGTACTCAATCTTGGGGCTGGGGCAGAGTGGGGGGAGGAAGGGTGGTAGATTCTTTGTGTAGATTTCTCAAAGCTGGGGTTGGTCTGGGAGCAAGAATGATCAAAGTTTTATTCCCCTAGTCTCTCATTAAAATAGGTCCACCTCTCATTACAATATTCATTCCCTCATTACTTGTTAACAAATCAGAGTTGATTTCTACCCTCAGGAACACCCAATCTTCCAAAGGCATATACGCACCTAGTGGGTTTCGTGAGGGGTCTTTGTCATTCAAGAGTGCCACTGACCCCTATTAGGGAGTCATATAGGGAGTAATTCTCTAGCATAATTAATAAAATGATTAATTACTCAGAAAATATTTTCTCAAACTTTTATATGACACAGTTGGCAACTGATAGACTATATGGAGTCAGATTAAGATGTCAAGGATGACATCAAGGCTGTGAATCTGGCTGATTAGAAGGCTGATGGTGCTCTTGGCAGAAATAGTTAGAAAAGAGCAGGAGTTTTCTTTGAATCATGTTAAGTTCAATGTTCTTGCCCAACATCCAGTTCAAAATGTCAAACAGGCAGATGTTGCCGTAAAACTAGGGCTCAGGAGAAGGACTGAGGATGTATCTAGGAGACAGGTCAATCATCTGCAGAGAGATGATAAATGATGCCACAGAAGACAGGATAGAGAGAAGAGAAACATTGAGTTGCAGGGCCACAATTTGAACCTCGGTCCGTGATTGTTTCCCCTAGAGCAAGCTGCCTGACTTGTGGAAACACCTTTCTGTGCTTCAGTCTAAGCTCAGGTGTGCTATAGAATTCAATCAGACAGAAAACATCAATCCAGCCACTGCTTATTTTCTCTAAACCAAAGCTACTTAAATAAATGTGTCAATATTAAACTCTCATAGCTAAGTAAAATCGCCACCTCATTAGCCATCTTCAATTATGTTACTCAGTCATGGGCTCCAAATAGAAAGCAAACCCAAGAAAAGAAAGGTATTGGGGTGGCTAGCTTGAAACTTTTAATCTAATACTTTCGGTATCACAAGCCTAGCTGGAAGTGAGTCCAGGGCTATAATTTCCACTGGCAGCACAACACTTTTTCTTTTTCAAGATAACAGAATCCTGGCCGGAAAGAACAAGAAAAAGCAAGCACCAGGTAGTCAGTTCCTGGAATGATTAACATTGTTTGTCTCTGACTTTCTACAGAGTTTGGCCTAAGTAACAGTTTATAGCACAGTGCAATATATTCCCATTCCTAGGTTAATCCAGGCCGCACATCTAATTCTAACAGCAAAGTAAAGCTCGACGTTTATGCCTTAGCTTAAGGAAGGTGAGGGAGGGGTGGCCCCTGTTGGGGGCTGCATGTTTAGGCGCTCAGCCTTCCTCTGCCTTTCTCATCATTCTTCCTGTCTCCTCTGTCCACCCTATCCAGAGGCAGGCTTTTTTAAAGTAGCATAATTACCAGTAAGATGATGCTCAACCCAAGTTACCCAAGACTCCTGCGATTGTGGCAATAGGAAGAGAAAGGTTAAAGAAAAACAACAGGCGTGAATTTTATATTAGGGTCAGAGTTTCTCTGCCACCCCTCCTTTCTCTTCCACTCCCTTAATTCAAGGAGTACCTACTATTTTCAAGGCAGTGTGTTTGGTAGGCGCTGGGGGAGCAAAGGTACAAAACGGCCCCTCTCCCATTCTATTTGAGGAAGGTGGAGAGAGAAAGAAAGAGAGGAGAAAGAAAGAAGCAGGAAGGGAGGAGGGTAGAAGAAGGGAATAGGGGGGAGGAAGGGGGAAAGGAGAGGAGGAGGAGGGGAGAGAGGAAAAGTAGAGGAGGAGGAAGGGAGAAGGAAACAGAAACAGACATAAAGATAGAAGCAGACAAGACAGAGGGAAAGAAAAATGAATACAGACAGAGAGACATAAAGATGGGCAGAGGGACAGAGAAATAGATACAGAGACAGAGACGGCAAGAGATACACAGAGAGAGAGAGAATGAGCTAACAAGCAGTGCTAGTGGGAATGGTCAGGAAAAGCTTCATGGAAGCTATGAGTTATGCCTTAAACCAGAAAGACAAGTACTTGGAGATGCAAAGATACAAAGACTGAATAGGCTACAGGCACAGAAGAAACTTCTGCAAATACACAGAATCAGGAGGCAAAGTATAGACTTTCTAAAACAGCTACAAATCCAATTTGGTTTACAAGGAAAGAGTCGGAGGCACCAAAAGTTATGTGGGGGTGGGTGGGAGGACAGACAATTGGGATATGAACCTGGCAAGATATCGACTTATTTGTAAAAGGTAGAGGAGTAGTAGTAGGAGGAGGAGGAGGAGGAATAGTAGTAGGAGGAGGAGGAAGAGGAAGAGGAGGAGGAGGAGGAGGAGCAAAAGCATTTATATAATGTTTTAAGTTTTGTAAAGTGCTTTATACATCTCAGCTTACAACAACCCTATGAGGCAGGTGTTATTATTAGCTCTATTTTGCAGATGAAGAACCAGAGGCAGAGGAAGGTTAAAAGACTTGCTCTGGGTCATGCAGCAAATCCAAGGAAAGATTTAAAGTCCAATCTCATCAAACCCAAGTCCAACACTCTTGTCCACTACACCTTCAACTACCTCAGTCAGTCCTTAAGGAAAATGGAGAATTACCACTAAATTATTTAAACATCCCTGAAAATTTAGCAATATGGAAGATGTCTGGAGTTCTTTCTTCTACAAATCCTTCATCATGTCTAGAAATCCAGTTTGATGTGTCTTTTCCCATGTCATGTCTGTTTTCAGCTGTACGATAGGGACCGTGACTAATTTTGTCATCTTCATTATTCCTGATACTAAGTGGAGAATGAAAGAAGCTATAATATATATTCTTTCAAATAAAATAAAAATAAAAGTGTCCTAAAGAAGGATGTTTTCAGAGGAAAAAAAGTAATTAAATTCATTTCTGGCAGATGTTGTCACATCTTTTCTATTATGCAGTGGTGTGGCTAAGCACTTTAAGGGAGGTCATGAGACAACCAATCAACAGAAATATCACATTATTAATGATTAAAAAAAATTAACCAAAATGTCCTTTTGAAGGTGGCACTCCCTGTTTTTAAAAAAAAAACTAATATACAAGTAATTCAATTTAGCAAACTTTAAATAACCAACTATTAGTAAAAATACATAATACTCTATCTCCCAACTCCAAGTATTTGCACTGACTCTCTACCATGCCTGTAATTCTCTCCCTCCTCACTTCTATCTCCTTGTATCCCTAGCTTCCTACAAATCTCAGCTAAAATTCTATGATCTACAAGAATACCTTCCCCATCACAGATCAATACAAAATGTTCTTAAACAATATGGGGGTTGAGGGGAAAGGGAAAAGTTAAAAGGTTGGTCCAAGGCTTCAAGCCCAGGGGACAAAGGATATACCACCATCAACAGAGAGAGGGGAAGCTCTTGCTCAAAGTTAAAATGATTGTAAAGATGTTGAATGTGAAGAACCAAAGGGATATCAGAGCACACATGTACAATAGATAGTTGGAGCAAGTCTGGGGTGTAGGGGGAGAGATTTGGGCTATAATTAGTTCATGCTAATTTATTGTTTTACTATCTAGATAGGAAGTGCATTTCCTCATCTAGGAAACAAAGGAGTTGAATTACTTCATTTCTGAGATGCTTTGAAGTGCTAAGTCCCTAATCTCTAAGATTGAATCCAGTTCTAACATTCTCCGATTCTGAGATGTGCACATCAAGATAATACATCTCTCAGATTCATTTGTTTTTGTTATTTTCTGTCACCTTCAGTCATTCGGGGTCTCCTTGGCAAAGACACTGGAGTGTTTTACTGTTTCCTTCTCTAGATCACCTTACAGATGAGGAAACTGAGGCAAACAGAGTTAAGCGATTTTCTCAGGGTCACACAGCTAGTAAATTTCTGAAATTGAATTTGGACTCAGATCTTCCTGGCTCCAGGCTCAATGCTCTATCCACTGTACCACCTACTTGGCCTCTCAGATTCATTCCCAACTGAAAAAGGGCAGGATTGTCATGAAACACTTAAGTAGCCTGGGTACATAAACAATCCATGTAAGAATTACAATTTCATAATTATGCCAGACTCTCTAAAGATAAAACCCAAGTGTATCCAAGTGATGAAATAGTAATATCAGCACCTAACATTTCTGTATCTTTAAGCCATAATGACAGTCAAATAAAAAGCTATAATAATATTATATATGCTTTAAATATAGCTATATATACCTTTAAGATTAAAGATTATAAGACTATTATATATATATGTATGTATGTATGTATATATCTTGAATGTTTCCAAAATGTTTTATACATATATTCTCATTTGATCCTGACAAAAACCCTGTGAGGGAGAAGCTATTATTATACCCATTATACAGATGAGGTAACAGGGCAAGAGTGATTCAGTTACTGACTAAAGACACAGCTAAGCCAACGGCTGAGTCAGGATTTGAACCCACATCCAGCACTCTATTTACTAGACCTTGGCTTCGAGAACTGGTCACCTTCCACCCTGGACCCTCTCACTAAATTGCACTGAACTTATACCATGAAGTAAAAGCTGCTAAACCACTTCACAAGGTGGCAGCAGAGAAGCCTTTTTTTATTTTAAACTGTAATCTGTTGCAATTCTTGGAGATCACATGTACCTTAATAAGTAAACTCTGCCGGGAAAAAAACAAGCAAACAAACTATTTCCAAGGTAGACTTAGGTCTTGCTGTCTCAACTCCCAAGTCAAACAAGATGCCTGTTGATTCAGCACCTGAATCCCCCAAAGTTAAAAGATCTCTCTGAGAATCTTTCCCCAGCCCCAATCAGCAAAGAGCACCTGGCACACACATCTGTAGGGCTGTAACCTCTGGGTGCCAACTAACTCAAAGGCTGCCCTGCAGAAACCACTAAAAAAAAAAAAAAGGTTTCTTTTCTTAGAAGTCACTCTGTGTTAAAGCCTTCCAGTTAATAAGGACTCCAGTGCCTTAGGCGTCTGGAGTAGGGAAGTGGGGATGATTAGGAGGAATAAAGAACAGAGAAGACACCCAGAACACCTCTGAGGGAAAGGTGCTCAAGAGTGAGGAGTCTAGGGTTCAAGCCCCTTCTGTTTGCCAGGCACTGGCTTAAGAACTGAGGATACAAAGGAATCGTGAACCCCAAAATGTTCACCACCTAATGGGAGGAGGAACAGAACCCAAAAATGACTGTAGAGAAACAGGAGAAATTAGAGATAACCTTACTGGGACGGGAAAGAGATGAAACAGTGCCTTCTCCATCGCTGCTCGATTGCTTGTCAAGCAAGAGATGACAGCCAAAGGCAGCCCAGATTTGAAATATAAACTCATTTCCAAAATCTTAGAAGGATGGTGGAAGATTATGGATAATATTACCCATTGTGATATATGGGTTTTAATTATTGGACAGCTTTCATTTCACGAGGATCTTCTAATAGTGACATCTGAAGAGGATGACCCAGATTTCCTTTGTTTTACAATGTAGATAATCAGCAAGTGCTATGAGTCAAAAGGATCTGATTGACAGCCACTGACTTGAGTAGAGTATGAGCGAGGGAACTATTTGGGGGGGGGGGGTTCCTTCAGCTGTGCTCAGTAATGAATTTGGTGGGGAGGGAAGGGTGTGGGAGGGACACAGAAGAGAGGAAGGACAAGAGAGAATAAGCACTTATTAAATGCCTACTACGTGCCAGGCAATGTTCTAAGTACTTTACGAATATTATCTCATGTGATTCTTACAAAAACCTTGAGAGATAGGGGAGGAAAGTGGAAGGACAAGTTCTCCCTATCTCACCCAAGCTGGAAGCGTAGCAGCCACTCACAGCCCTATTAAACGAAATAGCACCAGAAAGTTTATCCTGATCCATTTTTCTAACCTAGACCAGTTCGCCCCTCCTCAGGCAGCCTGGTGACTCCTCATTTCTAAGACCAGTCCCTCACTTCTCAAGGCAGACTCTTACAGACACTTGACAGAATGAGTCCTATATTTAGGGGGAATATTGGTAATTACATCTACTCTTAGGTCAGCTACCTTTTAGTTTAATGTTATTTATATCCTTTGGTCACAGTTACTATTATTTTTTCCATCGGCTTTCTTCATTCTGACTCAGTTCGTATGAAATTTTCTCTGAATCCTTCACATTTGTTTTCTTCTAGAAAACGAATATTTCATTAAAATAATGTAATATAATTTGTTTTGCCATCCCCATCCTTCCCCCCGTCAATGGTTGCCCACTTTGCTTTTATTTATTTTGGTTTTTGCCACCACTAAAATTGAAACTACAGACATTTTGGCAAATGTGAGACTTTTCCTTCTTCTTTTGGACTTTGATCTCCATGAATAAACGCCCAGTAGCCATGTCACTGGGTCAAAGGAAATGAACAGATTAGTAACTTTTGTTCTATAAAATTCCAAACTTTTCCAAAATGATGGGACCAATTCACCGTTTCCACCAACAATCATTTGTGTGTCTGTCTTTCCACAGCTTCTTCAACACTGACAGAAAAGTGAGACCCGGGAAAGACCCTAGCTCCGAGAGGCCAAGGCCTCCTCCTGCATCCCGAGTCATCGCCCAAGCTACTGGAGCACTCTGATGACTCTGGAGGAGAGAGTGGGGTTGATGACTCTATACAGCTCATCCTCACTTAAATCCAACTCATTTGCAAGTCAAGATATTTCCTGGCTAATGCTGTCATGAGCACACTTTATTTGCTTCATTTCTTGGCTTGGGGCCAAGTACAGATCCCTATAACATTTCCTTCGTAACTTAAGGAAGGACAATGTTAACCTCTTGTGTCATGGATCCCCTTTAGGAAGCTGGTAATGTCTGTGGACCCCTAAGAATAATGTTTTTAAGTAACCAAAGGGAATGCTAAATTTCAGATAGCAACTCTACAACTATATGTTGTTGCCTAACCTCCTTGAGAGCCAGAAAAGACAGTTATTTCTTTGTATCCCTGAGAGGCAGCTAAGTGGCACAATGAAAAGAGCACCTGACTTGGAGTCAGGAAGATACATCTTCTTGAGTTCAAATATGGCCTCAGATACTATCTATGTGATGCTAGGAAAGTCACTTAATCTGGTTTGTCTCAGTTTCCTTATCTGTAAAAAATGAGCTAGAGAAGGAAATAGCAAACCCTTCCAGTATCTTTGACAAGAAAATCCCAAATGGGGTTACAAAGAGCTGGACACAACTGAATAGCAAGAGCAAATGAATCTGAGAATCTGATCATGAAGTCACGAAGAGTCGGACATGATTGAAATACCTAAGCAACAGTAAGAATTCCCAGTGGATGCCTAGTGCGACACCTGCTACATAACAGACGCTTAATAAATGCCTATGGATTGGTCTTTCTACCCCTTCATTTTAAAGATGAGGAAGCAAAATCAGGGGAACTTAAGGAACTTTCCTGAGGTCAGAACGATGGTACAAGTAGCAGAACCAGGTCCTCTGACTCCACATTTTACATTTATTCCACTATATCAAACTTAGAAAACACAATCTGTTAATTGTGCTTTCCTCACAGTATATGTAAACTGTCAAATTTTACTCACAGGTATGTGACTGAGAATATAACCTTCAAAGCAAACTTATTCATGCGAAAAAAATATGCCAGTGACTTGCACATATGTAGAAACATACTGAGTGTTCCCATCTATTAAATGAAGTAGGGACAATGAATTTTTTTTTACATCACTGAGCAGGCTCATGACAGAACTGGTGGGAAGTTTTCAATGTGAAGATTTGCTTCTTAAAACATAATGCAAAATTATAAAGAACAAGAAGGGTCTGACAGAAGAAATGAGAAGATACTTTCAGTCCAATCCTTTGCAGAGGTGGAAAACCCAAAAGTGTTGTATACTGCACAGATTGCTTTAATGTACTGCTCAGTTAGGCAGATTTTTTTCCCTCTTCTCACTCTCTCTTGTCTTTAAATAAATACTCTGTTAAATGGAATGGTTCTTTGGGACAAAGAGGGATACTGGGGGAAACTATGAAGATGTTAAAAACTAATGACGATAAAAAGTTAATTCTTTTTAATTACTGAACAGGTTCATTGCAGAATGAGTGGGAAGTTCTAGATATGACTAAGTCTTTTGGGAATGTCAGTTGTTCCTGGTAAAAACTGTTTACTCAAAGATAAAGCAGTTTTAGCCAGTAAGGTTACAGGACAGGTCATTCATTTACCAAATCCCCACTCAGTATAGATGGAAGGACACGCAAGGGCACAGAAAACATAATTTTCAGATAATAACCCCTCCCTAAATAAATTTGTGAATGGATAGATGGTTGAATAAATAGATGATTATATGTATAAACAAAAGTAAATGAGTAAATAGATGGATAAAGTTAGCTGAACCACCACTAATTTCTGGTGGAAATCTCAGGTGGGGAACAAAAGCTAGTCATATACAATGTCAGTTATTTTAGTAAATCAGCCACATATGACAATAAGACTTTAGACTATCTTCCCTGTATAAGATCTATGCCAAACCATTTAAAAATGTTCATTTTCTCAGAAGCATGACCATTTTTTTTATTCTAGTCTCATGCTACATGAGTCAGTCCACAGGCATCATTGGTCAGACACCTACATCTCAGGATCATAGGTCTAAAGCTAGAAGGGACCTGAGAGACCATTCAGTCCAAACCTCATTTTATGACAGGAAAACAGTTTCTAGAAGGTAAATGACTTGCCTAACATTACCAAGTATTAAATTTCATAGAGGGTCATTTTTACTAGACCTTTTGGATGCAGAGCTAATAATTTTTCCACTGTACCACACAATTCTGCAGCTCAACTTTTGAAATGAAGAAGATCTATTTCAAATTTCAAAAGGAGGCTTTAGGAATATAAACATAATTTTCTTTTTACAACAGCCGATACAGAATGGAGAAACAAATGTGGCTGAGCATGCCAGCCTACTCATCTAAATTCAAAAGTCCTTAAAATTACTAAACCCTTTCTCAGTTGAATTTGCAATTGGAAATGACTTTGTACAGTGTTTAGACATTAAATTACTGTCATCTCTGCAACATGACCTGGGGGCACTGTATACCTGAGTACCTTGCCAAACCATCTTATCAACTTTCCTATTTAAGGAGCAGAATCCTTAAAGTAAACCAAATTAAGCAAAACTGAACCAATTTCTCAGAGAATTTTACCTGGTGGTAGTAGTCATTTCAAAATGGATAAAAACAAAACCCCAAAGAGTTTTCATATTTGTGTATTTTGTTGTCAGGACACTAAGATGCAAAGGAAGTGAGTCACTTGGCTCATCTCAAAGTACCACTTTGACTACTCAGAATAGATAAGAGGGCAGATTTTTTTTTTAATTTGACTTCATAACAACAAGAAAAGATACAAATTCCTTTTGAAGTGCCCCATCCTTTCTAGTTCTAAGAACTATGTACACCCATGTAATACAAAATGATACCAATAAACATTTAAGAAAAGAGAAAAGAAATATGAGTTCATTATCACCTTGGAGGAAAGGTTGGAGATAGAGGGCAGAGGGAAGGCTCCCTAAAAGAAGGAGCATTTGAGTTTGGGTTTAAAGGATGAATAGGAATTCAACTGTATAAAACAGAGATATGAAGGTGGTAAAGAGCAGGATATTTATATTTAAATACAGATTATGGTCAGGGAAATAGTATAAAATAAGACTGACACAAAGTTACAGAGGGTTTTGAATGTGGGGTAAAAGATTTTGGATTTGGCTCAGTAGACAACAGGGAACCGTTGAAATATTTTGATCTCAGGGAAATAACCAAAACCTTTGTATAAAGAAAATAAATAAGCATTAAGGAGAGACTAAAAAGTCCACACTACAGAAACATGATGACTTATTAGAAACAAAGTAGATGTTCCTCAGCTGGAAAATGACTAAATAAGTTATGTTATATGAATATAATATTACTGTGCTACAGAAATGACAAATATGATAAATACAGGGGAGCATGGAAAGATTGACATGATCTGTGAAGTAAGTAGAAACAAGAGAGCAATATACACAATGACTACAACAAAATAAGTTAAGGAATTACAAATGAATGTTGCAAAGTTATAGAGAACATGTCTCCAAAGAAGAGATATGAAAAGATACTCCCTTACAGAAGTGGGAAAAAGTGGTACATAGCACACATTCTTAGACTCTTAACATTTTAATTGGTTTTGCTGATTTTTATTTGTCATAAGATCTCTCTCTAGGAGGCAGAAGGTGGGAATATACTGGGATACATTCTGATGATTTAAAAAAACCAATAAAAACTATATCCCAAAAAAAAGAAATTACAAAAGGCAGGTGTTAATGAGGGCTTACACTAAGATGCTGACAGTGGAAATAGAGAGGAAGGAGTGGATGTAGAAAGTATTGTGCAAATGGAACTGATAGGATTTGGCAACAATTGGAAAGAAAATATGAGAAAGAGGGAAAGTTCCCACAAAATACTAGAGATCCAACATAAGATATTAGATGAATGAAGGCACCATTGACAGAAATAATGAACTCAGAAGAGAATGTAGGAAAAATACTAACCTTCGATTTAGATGTTTTAGTTTGAGGGAAGAGCAAGTCCGGGGTCCAGAGTGTGAGATGTCAGGGCTCTAGAAATCAGGAAGGTTGAAGTAGAACTCAAGGAAGTAAATGACATTACCGAGGGAGAACCACAGAAATAGAAAGAAGAGAGATGAGGACAGAACCCAGGCACATAAGCACCTTAAAGGGCAAGAAAGGAGACCAGAAATCAACAAAGATGACCGTAAAGGGGGATCAGAGAGACAGAATCAAGCAGCGTGTTGTCCAAAAGGCAGAGAGAGGAGAGGCCATCTAGGAAGAGGGGGACGCAACGGGGCTGAAAATTTTGAGTCAAAGAGAATGAAAACTAGAAAGAAAAGGTCAATGGACTTCCATTTACCCAAGCATCCAGGCTCGGAAGCAGGCACTAACTAGCCAAAACCTACTGATCCATTTCCACAAACCTTTCACTTCTACAGAAGGGCGCAGTACAAGGGTTCTCAGCCACAGAAAGGCTTCCCAGAGCTTCAGCAGGAGGCAGCGTAGAACAGTGGAAAGAACGGGAGCTTCGAAGTCATAGAAATTCAGTTCAAATCCTTCCTTACTACCTGTATGGCCTTGGGCAATTCACAACCTCCTTGAGCCTCAGTTTCCTTATTTGTAAAAAATATAAAAGGGTAAAATAGGCTTGGTAGCTTTGAAGGTCTTTTCTGCTCTCAAGATGCAATCCTATAATTGCCAGGTGTGGAACAGAAAGTAGAATCTGGGAAGAATGGGTGATTATAGGATCCTGGGAAGATGATTTCACCTGTATGTAAAATCAGAAAGGCATTCAGATATAAGGACATGCAATCTGGTCATTTTATTATGGAGTTATCTAGGGACTCCTTGTATCAATGCATCAGGTATCTGGCCTTGGCCAGGGCCTCACATGCCATTTTAACATCACCAGGGCCCTAAAGAGGAAGGATCACAACTCTGTGGGTTTGTCGAAGCTGTACCTCCCTTTTAAGTATTCTTAAAGACAAAAGAAGAAATGACAAGGGCAGAACATACCCAAAGAGGGAAGAAAACAAGACAGAAATCAAGAACACTCACCTTAGAAAATGCCTAAGAAATATATATTTTAAAATGTCTCTTGTTCAGATATCTTTGACTTAGTGGCTCCTTTTTGCCTATACAAACACCATCACCTGAGATTTAAGATCCTCCAATCTACCTTTGAAGCTTTACTTCACACCATTCTCCTTTGGATACTTCAAAGCCTAGCCAGTCTGGACCACAGCTTGTTCTCTGAACTCAATCCACCATTTTCAACTTTCCTAAATTCACACAGCCATTCCCCCATACCTGATACTCATCTCTTCCCCCTCAACTTTATCTTTTAAAGTCTTTCCTTCAAAATACAATTTGGGCATTACCACCTTCATGAAGAACAGATGCTGTCAGATACAAATGCTCTCCACCTCACATTTTCTGATAGCACTTTGTTTGGCCCTTCTCTCTGTCTGCATCACAGACCAATCTGTAATATGCTTCTCTATACAAGTTATACTTATTTCCACCCCAATGTCACCCCACTAGAACAATGTGGGATCCTTGATGATAGGAATATCTTTTTTTATTTAATATTTTATTTTTTCCCAATTACATATAAAAACAATTTCAACATTCTTTTCCCACATTTTGAGTTCCAAATTCATTCGTTCCCTTTCCTCCTTCCCTTCATTGAAAAAGCAAGCAATTTGACACAGGTTATACATGTGTAGTCATGTAAAGTATACATGTAGTCAGTTAGGAACAACATTTTTTAAAAAAATCTTATATTCCCAGCACAGTGCCATTGCAAACGTAGATAACTAATAAAGGTTGGCTAAATTGAATTGATCAAAATATACAACTCCCAAGACACTAATTACAGTGGCTAGGGATAGCCATTGTTATTGTTTTGGAGATTACTCATTTTATTTACCCAATGAAAAGAGTGGGTGGAAATCCATCAGTAAGTCAAAGAGCAAATGAAGCCCCTATTATGTGCCAGGCACTGTGCCAAAGATTGGGAATACAAAAAAAAAGCCAAAGCAAAGTCCCTGTTGCAAAGAATTCACATTCTAACGGAGTAAACAACATGCAAAAAACCAGGAAAGATTATACACATACACACACACATACACACACATATATACATATACAGTGTAAAGGGAAGTTAATGTCAAGAGAAAAGCAATGGCACTGTGGCCAAGATGGGGACATGGGAAAGGGCTGCTAGAAAAGGGGAGCTACAGGCTGAGTCATGAGGGAAGCCAGAGAAGCCAGGAATGAGGGACAGAAAGGAACAGTCAGGAAATGGAGTATCATGTTCTAGTTACAACAGGAAGGCCAGTGTCACAAAATTCTAAATTTGTGGAAGGGAGTAAAGTGTAAGAACACTGGGAGGGTAGAAAGAGGCCAGAATGTGAAGGACATTGAAAGTCAAATGGAGGAGTTTATGTTCAATTCTGGGGTTTATGCAGAGTCATAGCAGTTAAAAGGAGTGGGGAACAGAGAAGCTGTGTGATGACACAGTCAGACCTTAGCAAGATCACTTTGGCAGCTTGGTGGATGATGGACTGGAGTGGAGGAAGAATTGAGCCAGGAAGACAAACCAGAACTCTATAGGAATATTCCAGGCATGAGGTAACAGCTGTTGTGAGTAGAGAGAAGGCAAAACATAGGAGAGATAAGGAAGAAATGACAAGTCTTGGCAACTGATTATATATGTTAGAGATGGTGCAAGGGATAAAATGCTGGTCTTGGAGTCAGGAAGACCTGAGTTCAAATCTGGAATCAGTCACTTACCGGTTGTAAGTGGCCCTGGCCAAGTCATGTAACTGCTGCCTGCCTCAGTTTCCTCAATTGTAAAATGAAGATAATAGCACCTACCCTCACAGACTTGTTATGAGAATCAAATGAGACATTTGTAAAGTACTTAGCACAGTGTTTGGCACATAGCAGGTTCTTAAAAAATGCCCATTTCCTTCTTTTCAAATATATGGGGTGAGTACGAGTGAGAAGTTGAGCATCACACCGTAACTGTCACCTTAGATGACTAAGAAGATGAGGAGGGAAGTTGAAAGGACGGAAGGATTTGGGGAGGGATGATACTGGGTTGTTTTTGATAGTAAAATGTCTAGGAGGTGAGGAAACTGGAGGTGTGGAGTAGGGTTAGAGATGGATAGAAAGGGATCATGTGTATAGAGGTTATAGTTGGAAACATCATGGAGCTGATGAGAACTACAAGTGAGATGGCAGAGAGGGAGAAAGACAAGGACAAGGACTCAAAAAACCTGTCTGCCTTGCTCTGGTGGAATGCCTACATGTGGAAGGATGGGCAAGATCCTTCTGAGAATCAGCCACTTGTCTGCAGTAATAGGAATGAATTCAGAAAGTTATCTTTCATTTTCATGACAACCAAAATTGAATCTCTTCAGGAATCTCTACCATTCTCCCCTTAAAATTATTGCTATTCATTCCAGCATGTCTGACTTCATGACTCCATTTGGGATTTTCTTGTCAAAGATACTGGAGTGGTTTGCCATTTCCTTCTCCAGCTCATTTTACCAATGAGGAACTGAGGCAAAGCAGTTAAGTGACTTGCCCAGGGTCACACAGCTACTAAGTGTCTGAGGCTGGACTGATCTTCCCAACTCCAGGCCCAGAGGTCAAGAACTGAAACCAAATCAAAAAGCCATAAATATTCAGTGGTCCTTCCTGCTGAATAGGGAAGGTTACACACATTGCATTTAAAAAAAAGTTCAAAGGACAGTTTGCCAAGTCCCTTTGCTGTGGACCATAAATCTAGAAAATCCAACATCGTAACAGGCTAATATAACATGGATTCCCTCCTTGCTTTCCTGGCAGTCCCCTCCTCTTCTCCTCCCTCTCCTCAGACTTCACCCCTTCCGACTAAGTAATTTGTAGGAAAAATTTCGCTAACAAACTGCTATGGTCTGACCTTTAACAAGAAGACAAAAGCACTATTGAAAAAAAAAAATCAAGTTCTAAACAGAATGCCCCAGAACTCAGACTTGCTGGGCTGTCTGTACTTTTGGAAATCTGCAGTGTTTAATGTCAACTCTCCAGAGCTGGCCTTGTCACTTCTCTGAAATAAGACATTTTTGCACATCTATGTGTTTTATTCCAGCAAAAAAAAGGACCTAAAAATCACTGTACTATCAATCCACCCAACCCACAAGCCTTTACTAAGCTCATAATACACATACAAACACAGAGACAGAGAGAGAGAGAGAGAGAGAGAGAGATACCGAGAGAGACAAAAGAAGCGAGAGAGAGAGAGAGAGAGAGAGAGAGAGAGAGAGAGAGAGAGAGAGAGACCGAGAGATTGAGATGCACTTCAATTTGCAGGAAAACAGTACACAGTATACAAGTTGAGGTGAACATGGCCTATTCGAAAGATAAGGAGTGCCAGGCCTATAGTCAGGAAGATTCAACTTCCTGAGGCCTTGGACACTTGCTAGCTGGGCAAGTAGGACCCTGGGCAAATCACTTAACCCTGTTTGTGTCAGTTTCCTCATCTGCAAATTGAGCTGGAGAAAAAACGGCCAACCACCCAGTATCTTTGCCAAGAAAACCACAGAAGGGATCACAAAGAGTTGAATACAACTAAATATAACAAATGTACTCCTCAATCTCACAGAGTTTCTGTCAGTCCATAAGCACTTACTGCCTGTTATGTGCCAGGCACTATACTAAGCACTGGGGATACAGAGAAAGGCAAAAGAGGGTCCCTACCTTCAAGGAGCTAACAGTCTAGCAGACCACTAGATATCTCCTCTTACTAGGGAAAACAACATGCCAACAGCTCTGTACAAACAAGGTATATATAGGATAAACTGGAAATAATCAACAGAGGAAAGGCACTAGAAGGGAAGGACTTGAGGAAAGCCAGTGAAGCTAAGAGACGGAGATGGCCAATGAAAATGCCCGCAGATGGGGGGGTGGGAGGGGAGTATCTTGTACAACATACAAGGAGGGAAGACATGAGGACACCTTGCAACACACATATGACATACAGTAGTTTTATTAACCAGGATAGCCTATTGCCCAACCATGTCGGAGTTTACTGCATTTGCTTTCCACTTCTCACTCTGATGTCTGCATTTCTAAGTGTAAGAGATTCATAAGGCAGGGTATCTATCATGGGTTTCAAATAGCCTAGGAAAAGGTCTGCTTTGTGAAACATCCTGTTTAAAAAAAAAGTCTATCTGCAATGCTTGATCCAGCAGCCTTTGGGGAGCCAGGAAGCAGCACTGAGAAAAGCAAGCTCACACCTTCACCAAGTTGTTTAGACACCGTCTCCATCTGTTCCTCTTAATAGCTTCCTCCTGCCAATAAGAATCTTTCTCATTTTATCTGGCTAACATTACAGCCAGTTTGTTTTCATAAAGATATCTATCTTGGCCAGACATTGGGAAATAAGTGAGACTACAGAATCTGATTTGGATTTTTAAAAAATTAGCCATTGGGATGAAATGGCAATCATGGTATAAGGGGCTAGGATCCCTCAACTCTCTAAGTGTCCTTGACTTTATATGTTTACATTCTTCAATAGGAATGGATAAAATAATACAACTGGTCCTTGAGAACCTCTAAAAAGAATGAAGGATTACTCTTAGCCTTTCACAGTCCTCTGCACTTAGGTTACTTTTTGGTTGGTTTTCTACACCAAGATAAAGTGTCTGTGGCCCATCTGGGGAAGAAGGATGGGCATGAGAATGATATGGATGCTCAAATGGACCATCTATCCCTTTAAACAAACTTCCCCTTAAGTCAACTTAATTTCTGAGCCAGAGTTATTCACAAAACTTTGTGACTGTTGTTGAGGCAGTCATTTTCAGTTGTGTCTAACTATCTGTAACTCCACTTGGGATTTTCTTGACAAAGATACTCAAGTGGTTTGCCACTTCCTTCTCCAGCTCATTTGGCAGATGAGGAATTGAGGCAAACAGATTTAAGTGACTTGTCCAGGGTCACATGGCTAGTAAGTATCTGGGACGACATATGAATTCAGGAAGATGAGTCTTCCTGACTTCAGGTCCACGGCTCTAGTCACTGTGCCATCTAGGTGACCCAAGTAACAAAAATTGAGCACACAAAATAAAATAATTCACAAGGCTTCTCATAACCTCGTATGTCTTAGTAGTGCTCTTAGAAGTGGCAAAATCCCCTTAGGAAGGGACATATCAGGTACCCTGAGGGTCAGTAATTTAGCTAATGATAAGTCACTCTGGATGGTTATGTCCTCATTTTAGAAATGGAAACAGGTGCCCAAAAGAAGCTGAGTATGGAAACTAAATTTTTTATTCTTTTAGATATTTAGTAAAGCTATGTTTTATTATTTTAGAGATTTAGTAAAATGTGTTTAAATGCAAATACAAAACTTGTCTTGGTCCCTATGAATCTTCCTAGTTCAATATGAATCTTCCAATCAATCAACCAGGACTGCATTTACTAAGTTTCTATTATATGCCAGGCACTGAGGATAAAGAAAAAAAAGATGACCCTGCCCTCAAGAAGCTTGTATTCTATCAAGGGAGACAACATATACATACATAAATAGGCATAGAATAAATACAAGTTTATTGTAGTGATAGAGCTGGAATTTGCAAGTAACAAAGGTGACAGAAGGTAAGCAGGCACTCCGGGCATGGTGGACAGTCAGTGCAAACAAAGGTACTGAGGTGGGAGATGCAGTGTCTGTTTCATGTGAGAAGCAACAATAAGGCTGAATTGGATTTGACTGGTGGTTAGAGAACACATCTGGAAAAATAGGTTGGGGTCAGGCTGTCAAAGCCAAACAGAGGAATTTATATTTAAACTAGAATAAGTATGAGTAAGTAATAAACTAGAGTTTATTGAGCATGGGGAACTACACGGTCCGATCTCTGATGTCCAAGATTGCTTTAGCAACTGTGTAGAGTACTAGGTTGAGAATAGGAAGCCAATACAATAATCCAATCTCCCGTGTATGAAGATGTTGGGGGGGGGGGGGGGGGAGGAAAGCAACGCTAACAAATGGGAAAATTTGGTTCTCTAGGGCTCCCTAGTGCAATGTCTGCTCTACCTGCCTAGTTGGCATCTGACTTCATTTTGTTACTTTTATTCATTTTATCGACCACAATTTGTTATTTTTTTAATGTTCAATTTCCTGTAACAAATTCTCTCCATTTGCTCCCTCCATCCCGTACTCCTCCCCTTCCTCCTTCTCCTCTTGTGTGGCCATTTCCAGAACATTATAAAAAGTTGGTCCATGTTCAGAGCCCAAAAAACTCATTCTAGACTCAAATCTTAACAGCCATACAACTAGATACTAGCTGCAACTGATAGAATCTTTAAACTCAATTTAGCTTACTGAATATTTTTGGGAAAAAGAAAAAAAAGACTCAAATTTGATATTTGCTGACATGGAGAATGACATGAGTATTCTATTTATTGGAAACACTATGTATTGTATAATGAATAGCCTGCCAGCATAAAGCAATTTCCGTCTGCAAACAATGGTACAATTGGTATAAAAAAAAAAATGAATGCAGTGTTATAAAATAATGGTAAGCTAATCCAGAGAGAGAGTGCAGCAAAAACTCCAGCCAAGATTTTCTGAGTGTCAGGTAACATCCTCTTCTTCTATTTCAAAAAGCAAAGACCACAGATCACGCCCAAATCCAGACTGAGCAATCTCTTGGGGACTGCCCCTTAAATGAACATACCAGACCCACATGCATAATGTATATAGGTGTTGGTTCTCTGAATTAAAATGAGAAGAAGAAAAAGATAGTTTCCTGCTGAGTCTACTGCTAAGAAGAACACATTTGTGACAGTAAAAGTAAGGGTTATAAGGCAATAGAGCAGAATGCCCCTGTTCTGATTTAGTTATAACTAGGAAAAGGGGGGAAGGAGCTATTTTGGATTTTAATAGCCATTCCTATATACATAAATTTCCCCAAACCCATAATAAAGATCTACTTACACTAATTTCAACAATAAGGAACAGATACATTAGACTGTGTATGCAGGAGAACACGAAGAGTGCAATTTTAAAGGCAAAAGCATAAGTTCTCCTTAGCTAACATTTAAAAAAAAAATCTTGGTGGACTGCCTCGGCTGGGTCGTGATTGCATTTCTTCCCCTAGACAGTTCAACCCTGATATTTTCTGGTCCCTCACAAAAGAATACTCTGTAATTCTAAGAAGAAAGTTACAAAAAATGACCTCCCATTACAGCAGAAGCAAGGCTGGACAAGTAAGAGTGTTCAATTCAGTTTTTCCATAATCAGAAAGTTCTTCAGAGTCATTTCAACACTGGTTGATTTCTGAGAGCACAGGGTCTTTTAAAAAGGAGAGCTTATAGAGATAAAATTCTAGATGGTTTGATTGGTTTTGAAAAATGATCCAACATACCTAGCCATGAATCTGGTAATTAAGTTACAAATTCAGATTTAACAAATTTAAGAAGTCACTTTTTTAAAAACATTAATGTCATAAAATTATAGTAAATAAAATAGTCAAGTGTACAGAATAAAACTTTTTGGCAGAAGGAAGGCTTATCCAACTTCAGATTTGCAGACGAATATAGCCAAATGTAGCAAATCTAAATGACTGTTTAATTCAAGGCATCACCAAGGCAAATTTGACTTTGGTTGAGTCCCTCAGGTCTGATTTGAAATGGTCTGGTTTGGCGAGCATTTTCCCCAGGAGCCTCTCCTAGTAACCACAGGGGCTTAGGAAAGCCTCAGGGGTTCTAACCTGTGCTGGAGAGATCAGATTGGTGCCAAGCCTATCGTGAGGTTACTCATGGGCTTGAGGAGAATTCTAATTCACTTTAGCTTTTTCTTGAGCCCACGGTACTGGGTGGGGTAGGAAGGTAAGGACAGTCCTGTAACCAACGTGACCCCTTCCTACACAGGTAGCTGGTGACTGACTATTTAGGTGACCGTGACCATGGCAAGTCACTTAACCTCTGCCTCAGTTTCCTTAACTATTAAATAGGGATAATAATGTCAATTCACAGGGTTGTTGTGGGAATTAAGTGAGATAATATTTGTAAAAAGTTCTTAGTGCCTGACACATAATTGCTTCTTTCTTTTCCCCACTCCTTTACTAGAAAGACCAATGTAAAAAAGAGTACAAGAGCAGCCACAATGACAGAAATGACTATAAACACTAACAATAGTGACAGCAGCAGCTGTCATTTCCTTAGTACTATCTAAGGTTTGTAAAACCCTTTGCATACATTATATCCTCTGATAATGGGAACAGTAACAGTAAACATCAGAATTACAAATTAAATAAAACCCAGGAAAAGAAAGATCAGAGTTCCTTACCTCCCTTTTACATTAAAGGAATAGATGTTTGAGAGATCTGTACTAATTCATTACATGAGTGAGGACATATTCTTCAAAACTGTTTTACTATTATGTCCTAAAGCATAATGATGACTAATCATTTCTCTCCCCCCTCCCATTCATAAAGCAATAATCAATTATGGATATGTAGCCCAATAGGGAACAATTTTCTAATTTTTGAGAACAATTTTTAGAACAATTTCCTATGTCCTTTATTGATTAGACTTCAAAACTACATTTCTTTCCCTACTGAGCTAGCTACTCCTTGAGTGCCAAACTTTAGTGTCTAATAAGTGACTGGATTTGTTTCAAAAGAATCTGCAATTTTCTCATTTCCACCATCAAGCTTCATGAGTACTTTCATAAAGGAAGCACTGCTAACACTCCCACACAAGCCTGAGACACAATTTAGACTTTTTCATTTAAAGTCTAAACTGACCCCAGATTGACTAATTATTCTTCCCTGCTGTGGACATTAGAGCACAGCATCTCAAAAAGTCTAGCTATTTGTGGAAAGGATAGTACTTTAGAAAAATTAGCTACAAATCAACCTTCTGCTTGGTTTCTATAAAGTTAAGATAACTTTGAATTCCCATAAAATCCTAGTATTGAGGACTTCAGACATTATAGATTTCAGTCCTCTCATTTTACAGCTAAGAAAGCCAGAGGTGTGGTTTTGTGTAAAGTTATAAAGTTGGTTAATGATGAATAGAAGAACCCTGTGGTTCACACTTCCAACTCAGAAAATCTACATATATGTGTTTATATATGAAGGAATAATATATGTGCATATATGTGTGTACGTGTGTATATATATATATATTATACATATATATATTCAATGTATGCACATGTGTAAAATGAACCTGCTGACAGTGGCAGCTAATAGGCTTCGATCAATAAGTACATGTGTGTGCTTGCGCACATACACATGCTCACATTATGAGCATCTACCATGCTCCACATTGCACAGGTTTTCAGATTTGTGAATTTTATTCCATGATAAGAATTTTAAGAAGAATCACAGAAACTGACCTATAAATTCCTTTGAAATTCTTTTCACATCCAAGTGTGGTTCCTATTATGCTACAAAATTCCTTAGAAATTAATAAAAGACTTCAAAAGATACAGTTTTTATAAGAAAATGTCTCTGATACCTCCTACATACAAATAATAGTAAGAAGGAGCTACTGTATTTTGGTTTTAGTTTGGCAAAAGGGGCGGACAGAGAGCAGTGTGACACAGATTTCTGTCCTCACCTGATTTAACAGAGCACACACCTCCCCTTCTGACTAGTTCATGGCCCTATTCAACATAGGGCCTCTCTAAGTGTCTAAGTCACCTGTTACAATAATTCCTTCAAGAAAAAAAGCAACAAAAAACTTCCAATAGAGTTTCTTGACTCCAAAACTCTTAACTTCTTGTCATTTTATACATATTCAAATAAATAAAATGGATGAAAAGTTTACATAATTATTTGGGATGCCAGACACCCTACCCTGTTCACACCAGCTCCCCTCTCCCCATCCTCCTCATTCCTACTAAATCCTAATAGTTACTATATGTGCATCTGAAAATTTGCACAAAGCAATATGCTTATCCAAGTTAGATCATTTTCTGGCAAATCACTATGGCAAGCGCAGCCTAAAAGTGAGTCATTTTCCAAAATTATGAAGGAGACTTTTATGAAGATAGAATTTATGACTCAAAAGTTTTCTATTGTGTAGACAACTAGTTCCCTCCATTACAAAACTGGATTTCTTTTTGCCTGGTTTTCTCCAAAGAGAAGATACTGCAAATTGAAACGTGACCAAAATGGAGTCTGAAACTAAATCAGTTTAAAAGCTAATTCTAAAAAGACAATTCAAAAAGACAAAGACAATTAATCAAAAAGAAAATCAGACAGTAAAAGACAAAAAATACGCAGCCTTCCTCTCCATCTGCTCCATTACTCTATCTCTCAAGATCAAGCCAAGGTTAGATCAACAAAATTGCAGAAACTGGCTTGAGTCAATGAAGACTCTGGTACTAAGATTTCCTTATTCCTTGCGAAGCTTTTCTATCATCACAATTTCACTATCACAATTGGAAAAAGACTTTCTCTTAAAAGCCACCACCCTTTTCACAGATGAGGAAACTGAGACTACAGGAGGTTAATAAATGACTTGGCCAACGTGACACAGGTAAACGACCAAGAGAGGATGTGAGGGCTTCAGACTCCAGAGCTAGTGGACTTATTTTCTTTCCATTGCATCACATGTCTCTCAGGAAGGATCCATTTCCAGGTTCAAGTCCTGAGCTCCAGAAAGGACTCAGAGAAGTAGGTGAGATAAAAAATTTTAATAAAGCACACTTATTTACTAAGCTCCAAACAAACCAGAAAAATCCAGTCAACTCTGTAGAACCAAGACTGCATAAATCTAATAATGTTAGATACTATAATTCATAAAACTTGTGAACTAAGTCTTCAGAATATTCTCCAACCAGAGCAATCTTGAATCAAGATGCCAATTCCTGCAGAAGTGATTAGCGGTGGTTACTGGACAAAAATTTTATGTCCAGGTTTGTCTAACATACACAAGTCAGTATGGCTTTCAGAGCTAGGAGGGCCAATGGAGGTCATCTGGTACAATCACCTCACTTTGTATTTTACGGAGAAGGAAGTCAGACCCAGAGAGATGAGGAGACTAACACAGGGTCATACAGCAGAACATCATGAATAAAAACCAGCAGAATTTCTTGCCCCACCCTGCCTTCTATCTCCTCCGCTCTTCCCACTTCCCCATTCTCTCACTCACAGAGCAATCTTGACATTCTGTCTACTCTTTCTGGTCTTTTCTCGTTCCCCCATTACTGTGATTCTGTGATGTGATCTCTTCTCTCTCCTGAGCCAAAAAACCCCACCCAACTATTTTTTACAAATAATTTAGTATCAGTAACCAAGTTATTTTAAAAACTCTTTGGAAGTTCTTGTGAATGGAAAAAAATCCTAATATTATCGTATCTCTCCCTGAAATATTTGTACTTTAGGCTTTCATTCCACTAGGAGAACAAAAAGTTTCATACCCAAGCAGATGATTTTAAACTCTTAGTGCGCCTGTCCCTGAAATCCTATCACAAAGCTGACCAACCACCTGGTGTGACAACCAGCAGAAGATGACTGAAAACTCACAATGGAAAATTTGACTCAATGAACAAAATCAAGAATCAACTGCATTCCTTTTTCTATTTTGATTCTTTGATACACTTTTTTAATATCTCTCTTATTTCCCAGTGACTCATCCCATTCTCCAAAGAGTACTCTCCTTTATAAAAAAAAAAAAGTCAAAATAAATCAAAACATCAATCCCACCTGAAAGTGTCACTTTATTCTACAGCTCAGAGGTTCCCAAAGTGAGTGATACCACCCACTGCGGGGGCACTGGACCCGTTTGGGGGAGGCAGGGCAGTAGTAGCCTCAGGTACAAGAGGTGGGTGTTGAATAAAAATCATTGGGCGGTGGGAGCATAAGGAAAGAAGAGAAGAAAATTATGAAAAACCATTCATACATGTTTCATCTGTTGTGTAACAGAGTTGAAGTTGTAATGATGACATTGTTTTCCAAATAAACCACACAAAATGCAAGTTATAACCAATCAGTGGCCAAGTACGCTGACAGGTCTTAACAAGCAAATGTTGGCAGGCTAGGCTGTCAGGCATTGTTGCGAAGAACAGCATGCATGGGCATGAATATGTGCATGCAATAAATTGTTTTCAATATAATACTATATGGTAACATAATACAATACTGTGTCATCAAAACTTCAATGGGGGAAGCACAAATTTACAACAAATCCTTAAATTTAAGATGAATCTTTTTTTTAAATTGTATTTTTCTGAAATGATGCGAATTTCAAAAAAAAAAGTTAAAGAAAATAGATTTCTGGGGTGGGAAGGTGGGGGCACTGAGTAATTTTTTTTTTTTAAATGGAGGCAGTAGGCCAAATAAGTTTGGGAACCTCTGTTCCACACTTACAATCCTCTACTTTCCAGCTGTGAGGCAGTTTCTCATTCAATGGAAGCCAGGATTCTTTTAAAATCACAGGATCATACTTTCTACTTTCTTCTTTAATGTTTTTATGCAAACCAAAGAAAAATTAACTACCTATTTCTTCAGGCAAAGCAGACAATTCAAAACCACATCTGGCCACCACTGGTTGCAATCTGACTACTTACTTATCTGATCTGACTTCTCAGTATTTTTCTTACTGATTTTATTCCTTTTATTATTTTCAGGTTGACAGAAAAACACCGACTTATGGTGGAGGAGATGCTGGTTTGTTCTCTCTATGGAGTTCACAGAATTTAATCTAAAATATAACATCTAAAAAATATTTGAGTTCTTTTAATAATCTATGGTTTCCCTGATTCAAATCCACAACCCTTCCTTCTCTTTTTATCCTAGGTAAATTTTGTGCATGGCAAGATAAAAGACATAATTGCTTTAATTTTATATACTTCAATCTATTACTTTATTTCCAAAGCCAATATAAAAGTAAAAAATAATCCTCCAATGAAAAGTAAATGGAGTTGTCTCTAAAAGGAACTATAAAATAACTTGATGGTGCAAAATCAAGTATTCTATTTTACCTACCCTTATACTACCAGCTGGATGGTACAATACATAAAAGTGCTGGGTCTGGTCAGAAAGACTCATCTTTCCTGAATTTAAATCTGTCCTCGGACACTTACAAGTTGTGTGACCCTGGGCAAATCACTTAACCCTGTTGCCTCAGTTTCCTTGGCTGTAAAATGAGCAAGAGAAAGAAAATGGCAAACCACTCCAGGATATTTGCAAAGAAAACCCCAAATAAGGTTCCCAAGAGTCAAACATGACTGAAGCAATTAAATAACATGCCACCAATACCATGCTCAAAAGTCTTTTATGATAACCCCTTTCGCAGCAGACAGCTGGAGAACTAATAGAGCCGAACACTGATCACCCTGCAAATGCGGTCACTGCAATACATGTCTTTGTTTTATTGTTTTTATCACAAGTGAGGGTTCAGTTTGAAGTGATGTAATATGACTTCCAATTTGAAGACACAAGGTATCCATAATAGTAAATCTAATTATGAGTATATATAAAACTAACTTAGAGGTCTTCTCCATCTCAAAAAAATAGAGTGCTTGGAAAAGACACACTCCAAAATCTGTCCCCATTCTGAAATTCTGTGAGTCAACGAGCCTGCTTAATATTTTTTCAGAGCCACTTTCTGTGATGTTTTAGATAACTGAAGTATGTTTTGGACTAGACTGCTTTGCACATTTTTCTCCGCAGCATCATGTCTAGAATGTTCATCACATCATAAACTCTTAGGCCCAACTAATACCTATGTCATACTCCAGCACTAAGAAATGGTTCTTTCTCCAGTTGAGATCTAGCACTGAACTCAGGAAATGCAGCAGCCGACTGCGGGGCAAGGCTAGCCACTACACCTTCTAAAGTTTGAGATGATTTTGTTATGATTTTATGGTCTTTATTAGTCATATACCTGTACAAATTTCAACCAGAAATGCCATTTTAAACTATTTCTTTTCCTTTCCTTTCAATGAGAAAGTTTCTATTCCTATAGCTACCTCTTACTTCCTGCCGGGACATGCATCATTTTGACCGTCATTTTAAGAACTGCCCATTCTAACAGTACAGCACACTCAGCATTTTGAATTCTGGTCATGTGGCATCTGGGTAACCCCCAAGCTAAAATTCAACTTGGAGAAGAGGCTTAATTTAAATAATCCTGAGTGAAAATAACCAAGGAGATGAAGATGTCCTGACTGCCAGCCCTGTGCTCAACTCTCTCTTTGCCCTTCCCTTTCTACAATTGAACCCCAATCCTGAAGAGGGAAACAGTGACAGAGATAGAGAGAGAAGGAGAGAAGGAGGGAGAGGGAGGGAGGGAGGGGGAGGGAGGGAGAGAGAAAGAGAGAGAGAGAGAGAGAGAGAGAGAGAGAGAGAGAGAGAGAGAGAGAGAGAGAGAGAGAGAGAGAGAGAGAGAGAGAGGATGAGTGAGTGTCCTGGAGAAAAGAAAAGTTAAATTATGTATTTCATGTAGTAACTAGCTGCAAAGTATGCCTGTTATCTTTTATTGGGTTGAAATAAATAAAATATGTAGGAGTAGTTGAAATGTCTAAAGCTAGGAGGGGCTTTACTTTCTTGTCGTTTTTTTTCCCCCGAGTAAAAATCATGGCCATATATTTATAACTATAAGAGTTAAACCAATTAAACTGAGGTGAAGAGCTGTTCCATGACAAAGAAGACTCTTAAATCTTCATCAAGGATAAAAATTTTGTTAATGAATGTTCTAATAACCTTTGATCCTCTTCCAATAGGAAAAGATGATCACTTTTTGATAAAATGATTAGTTTACAATGCCAAAATAACTGTGATTGTGAAAGATTGTGTCTAAGTGTCATTGTGACACAGTTGAAACTTCTTACATGATGAGATTCTATAAGAAACACTGAAGCGACAACTAGAAATTCCTGTACCCGACAATCTAATACCTAACTTTGGGCAGAGAGGAAAAGAAGAGATGGTGGAGTGGAAAAATCACAGCTCTATGGTTAAAAACTACCGAAGAGAATTTGCCCAATTTTATCATTTAAAGGTTAAAGAATCTAAGGTCACTTCCAGGGCTTAGATACTACGAAATGCACGAGTGTAACACTAAATGTTTCACAGATTGTCTTAGTCAATAAGGTTTTACTAAGTATGCTTACCACGTTGTGCTAAGCACTGAGGACACAAAAAAAATGGAAGAAAAATAAACAGTCACAATAAATGGGTTCTGCTGTCAAGGAGTGTTCATTCTAATGCAGGAGACAACTGTGCAATCAAGATAGATAAAGGGAAGGCAAGAGTTAAGCGGGGTTCAGAAAGGTTTCTTTGTAGAAGGTAGGATATTATCTACAATTCAACCCAGTTCAATGATAGCATTCGGTTATTTCCCAGTTACTATATCAGTCAAAAAGAACTAAATAATGGTGGCATACTCCATCCCAATCTAGCATATTAACAAAGTTATATCCATTAAAGAATGGAAATATCATCCACATAAGCTTTGGTGTCTTCCCCCCAGCAGGACGGGTGATCTTAAATGGCTTTGAAAAGCCCATATGTATACTCATTATAATACCAACCTCTTGTTATCTAGATATTTCAGGCCCATCTGAGCACTATGCAGAACTTGAAATGTGGGAGATAATTGGATTTTGTTTCATCAACCTGTTTTATGAAAGACCTATGAGCAGAGGGATTAGGAAAATAATACTAAGAAATTTATTTTCACACTTCAATACATGTTTAAGCCTAAAACATATGGACTTTCTACAAATAAGCCTGCATTACAACTGCCTCATAAAATAGGAGAGTTTATGTTATATTTTTTAAAGGGAAGAAAATAGGCTTTAGTCTATACCCTGAGCGCTAGTGTTACCATGCTTCTTAAACAAAACGAGAACCAGTCAGAGGGAAAGGATTGAACTAGTTGGGCAATTGCTTCTCATAAGGCTACCAAGAATGTGGAAAGCTATTAGCTCAAATGTACACTACTCATTTTGCAGTTAGGCAACATTTGAGAGGCAAGACACCATCTCTGAGTAGGTCTAATTAGCTTTTGCCTGCATGATTCAATAGATTATATTACTTCTAACAATTTAGTTTCTACTGGAAACTCTACAAGTTATCTACAAAAATGGTCACAACATGCAGTCAATTCAAAGGTCTCAATTACTAGGAATCAGAAGTTTGGCTACAAGATAGGAAAGGCTAGCATTCTGTAACATCATCAGCCTCAGTGGGAGGGTATTACTTTGTACTCACAATTGTCCAAAGTATAGCCAAAGTGATTCTTATTATTCCAGGGCTTCATTAAAACTACCTCATAACCATGTTCTTTGGCTACTCTAATAAATAAACCAGGAGTGAGGAACCTGCAGCCTTGAGGACACATGTGGCCCTCTAGGTCTTCAAATGTCTAGCCATCACAATGTGGAACCACCCTACCTTTCTGTTTCCCTTTCCGTAGTCTCCGTTCCAGCCAGATAGATACCCGACTACTTTCTGGGGACACTCAATGTTTTTTTCGGATTCTGCCTTGTTCATACTGTTCTTTACACTTGGAACGGTTAGTTTCTGCATCTCTACTTGCTGGTTCTCTCCAGTCTTCAAACATCCAGCTCAAACACCATTTATTCCACCTAGGCCTCTGAGTCAAAAATAACCTTCCCTCCCTCTACTTCAAACTCTCATATTACTTTCTTGTAACACTCTAGTGTGTGCATGTGTGTGTGTGTGTATACTATATACATATATATACATATATATGTATAAATAAAATTATTATTATTACATGTATATGTGTATCTCTCTACAAGACTGTAAGATCCTTAAAGATACTATCTTATCTAAACATTGTATCTTCATATAGAGGGTTCTTCACCTTTTTTTGGGTCATGAACCCCTTTGACAGTTAGGGGAAACACAAGAATCCCTTGTTGAAATGTTTTTAAATCCATAAAATAAAATACAGAGGATCACCAAAGAAATTAACTATATTGAAATACAAATATTTAAAAAAAATGCTTTATGTTCCTGGACTCTAAGTATAAATACCTTCTCTAGAGTCTAAGGTTTGTGGAGTGGATGGGTTGATTGCACAGTATTTTTAGACCCTTAATCAAGTGACATCATTTACAAACCCAGCTGGCAATTGCCAAAAATGGTCAAAAGTTTCCATAGAAAACCTACATTCAGTTTTCAAAATATTAATAGTTTGGTAGCTTATGCCAAGAGCAAAGACCCAATTAGCTTTGGGGTTCTAAAACCAGTTAAGATCCCAAGAAAGACCAGTTAAAAGGAATACCAAGTAGCAAACAAAGAGTGTCCATGTAAGTTAAATTATGCACTTGTGATGTTTCTTTACTTTTACTTTACTTTAAATTTGCATATTTTGATTCAATGAGAATTTATTGGGCACCTACTTTATGCAAGGCAGTGAAAATACAAAGATGAAAATGAAATGATTCCTGCCCTCAAGGAGTATATTTGTGTGCTTCTGTATGTGCTCATATGTGTGCATGAATTTAAAGGGATAGGAATACTCTTATTCATGGCCTGGAAGTAATTATGGGATCTAAAGGCAGTGAAAACAGACAGCGAGCTCCGACAGGTCCTTCCAACCAAGACATTCTGTGAGAACAGACTGCAGAGCACTGAATATCTCTTGTCTACGAGCCTAGCTCAGTTCTGAGGGACTCAAAAGCAGGTTGGCTACAGAATAAAAAAAGTGCTATTGTAACCTTTGAAAAGGGTTGAAAGTTTTATGGCAATGGGTGGTAACTATAATGATAAAATTACAGCTCTATCCATAAATGGAAGGAACTGTTTCATGAAGTAGCAGAGCCTTCCTCTACTCAAGCAGCATCTGAGTGACCACTTGTTGGAAACATTGCATTAGAGATTCATTTTTGAACTTAGGCTATACTTCTCAGACACCTGCTTAGGGATGTCCCTTACAACATTTCCAAGTATTCACTTGAAGATCTTGAGGTCCTTTCTAACTCTGTAATTATGGATGGATGGTGATAGGATCATCTCTCACCTGCCTGTAATTTCCACCAGAGTTATTCTTTGGCTTTAAAATAAGCTTGTTTTCAGAAGGGGTTTTATGAAAGTGCAAATATAATACCAGAGCAGAATAACCCAACATCATGAGTGTCCATTAACACCTCAGAATGGGTTGGCTAAATCAAACCTGGGAAAGTAAAATAACAAGTATGAAAAAGAGACAATCTCTTCATTGCAATAAAAGCACAAAATAAACAAAACCAGGAGAATAACGGTACAGGAACAATAAACTTACGCAGAAAAACAACTTTTTAAAGAAAAAAGATCAATACGAGGAACACTCATGTCTCCAGAGAACCTATGATGAGCATGTTACCTACTTCCTGACAGAGAGGAGAAAGGTTCAGTAAGAGAACTATGTTTTTTGACATGGCCGCTGTGTGGATTCATCAGATTGACTATGTTCATTACTTACAAGATTTTTTCCCTTTCTCTATCTTTCTCTAGATGTTTAAGTTAAAGTGAGAGGATTATTAAGTGATAACTGGAGGACCGTTGAAGCATCCTTTTAAATGCACAGAAGAGAAAGAAGTTCAGAAAGAAGCCAAAACAGGAAGTATAATCGGAGAGCAACAAGAATTTATTAAATCAAAAAAACAAGCAACATGAAATTCATGGTTTCGTACAGAATCTTCTTTTTCTGTTCTGCTCTAAGGAAATACTCCTTTTTTAACATTTAGATTTAAAATAATTTTTTTTTTAAAATGAAGAGTAAAACCATTTTTTCCCAATGAAACACAGTATATATAACTTTTGAGGGGGTAAATAAGAGTACTTTAGGCTCATGTAAGAACCAGCACATTCACTTGGAATGAAGGAAAGGGAGAGGGGAGAGAGATCTAGAAGTCCAGTAAAGGATAGGAGGAGAAAAGAACCTATCACTGGCCCTGGTCAAAGTTAAGCAGAAGAATAATTTATACTACAACAGCTTGGAAAGACTTGAGAACTCTGATTGCTGCAATGACCAACTGTGACTCCAATGGATGATGATGAACAATGCTACCTAGTTCCTGATAGAAAGGTAATGCACTAAATATGCAGAATAAAACAACTTTTGGATATGGTCAATGTATTTTTCCCCTGGGGTTTTGTTTTCTCCTCCCTCCCCCATGCTCCTGCTCCTGGGGAAGGCAGTGATGGGAGAAAATAAATGCTTAATTGAAAAAAATTAAACCTAGTTTTAAAATGTGAAATAGTTCTAGATGATCTTTGGGGTATCTTTCAGCTCTAAATGCTATGCTCATCTTTAAACAAAATTTTATATATTTTTTAAATGTCTTGAAAATAAAAATCAAGACACCCTCATTATTATGCTATCCCGTTAGATTTTTCTAGCATGCTTGCCTTTCAAACACAGACTGTGGATCCCACTTTCTTGTTTACTCCTTCAGTCCTCGGATCACTCAAAGACCTTTTCACCATCCTTCCAAATTAGATACTGCTCCAAACTTGTCTCAATTCTCACGCACAGAGCTCCTCTAGTCAAACTGACTAAAGGTCTGTCCCTCCAGCCCCGCCACCACCTCCATGATGATTGCTGTCAATGGACCAAAAAATCCAGTTAAAGGAAATTAAGGAATAATAAAGAAACTCAGGGATGTATAAGCATGCCATGGAATCAGAGTCTTTCTCTGCCCTAGACGGACCAAGCAATTGTAAACTCTCATCTCTCCTAAGGTCTTATGTATCTTGGCAGCTGACCAAGTGAAGCAGAGCAGATCAAAATCAAAGACCAAATCTTTCCTCTAATCTCTAGTCTCAACCTAAACATTTATAAGGCATTTTTTTGGTTGTTTCTTTTGCTTTTTAGCCCCAGGAATTTAAATAAATCATACCGTAAACATCCACATTCAGACCTAGTTTACAGTAATGATGGCTGGTCTTCAGTCTCTTACTATCTCACTGTTCAATCCATCCTTCATGATGTTACCAAAGTGATCTTAAAGGCTAATTCCGACTACAATACTCCATCACTCAAAAACTGACTGAGGCTCCCAATCTCCTGTCAGATATATTATACACCCTTTATCCTGAAAGTCAAGCCACTGCCTATGCCAAATCTTTTTTTTTTTTTTTTTTTTTTTTTTTTTTATATTTGGGAAGAACCTTTTATTTTTTTTTTTCTTTTTTTTTTTCTTGCTTTTATTTTATTTTATTTTTTTTAATGTTTTACAATCATTTCCTTAAAGTTAAGATTTTATTCCCCCCCCACCCTTCCCCCAATACCCCCCTCCCTCCCCATGACAGCATACAATTCTGTTTAGGTTCTACATATACTTTCCTATTGAGCACATTTTCGCTATATTCATGCTATGTAGTCGAACTAAAATAAATGGAAGAAATCATATAACAAATCAACATATAATACACTGAACCCCACCCACATACAAACATGATCTGCTACATTCTGCAAGTGACTTCCACATTTCTTTCTCTGAGTGTGGAAGGCATTTTGCCTTAGAAGACCAACATTAGGATTTTTTTTTTTTTTTTTTCTCAGTAAGTTCTTGTATTATTACAAAGTTCCAAGTCTACCAGAAAAAACTCTCGCACACTGTGGTCGTTGCTGTGCACAAAGTTCTCCTGGTTCTGCTCCTTTCGCTCAGCATCAGATCATATAAGTCCTTCCAGGCCTCCCTGAAGTCTTCTTGTTCATCATTTCTTATGGCACAATAGTACTCCATTACATTCATATACCACAATTTATTCAGCCATTCCCCAATTGATGGGCATCCCCTTGACTTCCAGTTTTTGGCTACCACAAAGAATGCTGCTATAAATATTTTTGTACACGTGGGACCCTTTCCCGTTTTTATAATCTCTTGGGGATACAATCCTAGTAGCGATATTTCTGGGTCAAAGGGTATGCACATTTTTGTAGCCCTTTGGGCATAGTTCCAAACCGTTCTCCAGAAGGGTTGGATGATCTCACAGCTCCACCAACAATGAATTAGTGTTCCAACTCTCCCACATCCTCTCCAGCATTTATCAATTTCTTGTTCTGTCATGTTTGCCAATCTTACAGGTGTGATGTGGTACCTCAGAGTTGTTTTGATTTGCATCTCTCTAATCAATAGTGATTTAGAGCACTTTTTCATATGATTATAGATATTTTTGATTTCTTCCCCTGAAAATTGCTTGTTCATATCCTTTGACCATTTATCAATTGGGGAATGACTTGGATGTTTATATATTTGAGTCAGTTCTCTATATATTCTAGAAATGAGGCCTTTATCCCCGAGCTTAGCTGTAAAAATTTTTTCCCAATTTACTACATCCCTCCGAATTTTGGTTGCATTGGGTTTGGTTGTACAAAAACTTTTTCAGTTTAAAGTAATCAAAATTATCCATCTTGCATTTCAAAATGCTTTCTATCGTTTCTTTAGAAAAAAATTCTTCCCCTCTCCATAAATCTGATAAATACACTATACCTTGCTTCTCCAGTTTATTCATGGTATCAATCTTTATACCTAGGTCATGTACCCATTTGGACTTTATTCTTGTGTACGGTGTCAGGCATGGGTCTATGCCTAATTTCCGCCACACAGTTAACCAGTTTTCCCAGCAATTTTTGTCGAACAGTGAGTTCTTATCCCAGAAGCTGGGATCTTTGGGTTTGTCAAACAGGAGGTTGCTATATTCCTTGCCAACTGTGTCTTGAGTGCCAAGCCTATTCCATTTGTCTACCCCTCTGTTTCTTAGCCAATACCAAGTGGTTTTGATAATTGCTGCTTTATAATACAATTTGAGGTCTGGTAGCGCTAGGCCACCTTCCCAAGCATTTCTTTTCATTAGTCCCTTTGATATTCTGGACCTTTTGTTTTTCCAAATGAATTTTGATATTATTTTATCCAGCTCTAGAAAATAATTATCTGATAGTTTAATTGGTATGGCACTAAATAAGTAGATTAATTTAGGTAGAATTGTCATTTTTATTATATTAGCTCGGCCTACCCATGAACAACTGATGTTTTTCCACTTACTTAAATCTGACTTTATTTGTGCAAAAAGTGTCTTGTAATTGTGTTCATATAATCCCTGGGTTTGTTTTGGCAGGTAAACTCCTAAGTATTTTATAGTGTCTACTCTAGCTTTAAATGGGATTTCTCTTTCTATCTCTTGGAGTTGGACTTTGTTGCTAATATATAGGAATGCAGAAGATTTGTGTGGGTTTATTTTGTAACCTGCAACTTTGCCAAAGTTGTTTATTATTTCAAGTAGCTTTTTACTTGAATCTCTGGGATTCTCTAAATATATCATCATATCATCTGCAAAGAGTGATAACTTAGTTTCTTCTTTGGCTATTTTTATTCCTTCAATTTCTTTATCTTGTCTAATTGCTACCGCTAACATTTCTAGTACCATATTGAATAATAATGGTGATAATGGGCATCCTTGTTTCACCCCTGACCTTATTGGAAATGCCTCTAGCTTATCTCCATTGCATATAATGCTTGCTGAAGGTTTTAGGTAGATACTGCTTATTATTTTATGGAAGGTTCCCTTTATTCCTATGTTCTCCAGTGTTTTTAATAGGAATGGGTGTTGTATTTTGTCAAAAGCTTTTTCTGCATCAATTGAGATAATCATGTGGTTTTTGTTGGTTTTCTTGTTGATATGATCAATAATGCTAATAGTTTTCCTAATATTGAACCAGCCCTGCATTCCTGGTATGAAACCTACCTGATCATAATGTATTATTCTCTTGATAAGATGCTGTATTCGTTTTGCTAAAATCTTGTTGAAAATTTTTGCATCTATATTCATTAGAGAAATTGGTCTGTAATTTTCTTTTTCTGTTTTATCTCTTCCTGGCTTGGGTATCAAAACCATATTTGTATCATAGAAAGAATTTGGGAGTACTCCTTCTTCCCCAATTTTCCCAAATAGTCTATATAGTATTGGAATTAACTGTTCTTTAAAGGTTTGATAGAATTCACTTGTGAATCCATCTGGTCCTGGAGATTTTTTCCTAGGGAGTTCATTGATGGCTTGTTCAATTTCTTTTTCTGAGATGGGGTTGTTTAAGTATTCTATTTCCTCTTCTGTTAATCTGGGCAATTTGTATTTTTTAAAATATTCATCCATCTCATTTAGATTATCGAATTTGTGGGCATAAAGTTGGGCAAAATAATTTCTAATTATTGTTTTAATTTCCTCCTCATTGGAGGTGAGTTCACCCCTTTCATTTTTAATATTAGTAATATGATTTTCTTCTTTCTTTTTTTTAATCAAATTGACCAAAGGTTTATCAATTTTATTAGTTTTTTCATAAAACCAACTATTGGTTTTATTTATTAATTCAATAGTTTTCTTAATTTCAATTTTATTAATCTCTCCTTTGGTTTTCAGTATTTCTAATTTGGTATTTTCTTGGGGATTTTCAATTTGTTCTTTTTCTAGCTTTTTCAGCTGCATACCCAAGTCATTGATCTCCTCTTTCTCTATTTTATTTATATAGGCATTCAAAGATATAAAACTTCCCCTAAGAACTGCTTTTGCAGTATCCCATAAGATTTGGTAGGTTGTCTCATTATTGTCATTCTCTTGAATGAAGTTGTTAATTGTTTCTATGATTTCTTCTTTAACCCATTCCTTCTTTAGGATTAAATTATTTAGTTTCCAACTGATTTTTGCTTTATCTTTCCATGGCCTTTTATTACATATAATTTTTATTGCATTATGATCTGAGAAGGATGCACCGATTATCTCTGCCTTTCTGCACTGGATTTTGAGATTTTTATGTCCTAGTACATGGTCAATTTTTGTAAATGTTCCATGTACTGCTGAGAAAAAGGTATATTCCTTTCTGTTCCCATTCAATTTTCTCCAAAGATCTATCATATCTACCTTATCTAGAGTTCTATTTACCTCCTTAACTTCTTTCTTGTTTATTTTGAGGTTAGATTTATCAAGTTCAGAAAGAGGGAGGTTGAGGTCCCCCACTAGTATAGTTTTGCTGTCAATTTCTTCCTTCAACTCCCTCAATCTCTCCTCTAAGAATCTGGATGCTATACCACTTGGAGCATACATGTTTAGTAATGATATTGCTTCATTGTCTATGGTGCCTTTTAGCAGGATATAGTTTCCATCCTTATCCCTTTTGATTAGATCTATTTCTGCTTTTGCTTTGTCTGAGATTAGGATTGCTACTCCTGCCTTTCTTACATCAGCTGAAGCACAATATATTCTGCTCCATCCTTTAACCTTTATCCTATGTGTATCCCCCCGTTTCAAATGTGTTTCTTGTAAGCAGCATATTGTTGGATTATGGCTTTTAATCCATTCTGCTATCCGTCTCCGTTTTATGGGAGAATTCATTCCATTCACATTCACAGTTATGATTACAATCTGTGTATTTCCCTCCATCTTCTTTCCCACCATTTGTGCTTTTAGCTCTGCTGTCTCCCTTCCCCTCCTCACTAGTATTTACTTTTCACCACCTCCTCTTGCCGCCTTCCCCTCTTTCTTTTAGCCCCCCTCCCTTTTACTCCCCTTTACTCTTATTGCTTCTTCCCTCCCTTTTGCCTCCCTCCCCTTTCTTCCCTCTTCCCCTCCCACTGCTTATAGAGCTAGTTAGGATTTTCTACTTAAGTTTATTGATCCGTCCTTTAAACAAATCCAATGAGAGTACCTCTCACACAATGCTCATCTCCCTCCCCTCTTTCCCTCTACTATGATTTTGTACTTCTTCTTGTGATATAATTTGCCATTTCCTGCTTCCTCCTTTTCACACCTCCTATTACACTCCCTTCTCATACTTAAATCACATTTTTTATCATGATATCATTTACTTTATATCCGTTCCCCCCTATGCTTATCCCTTTTATATTTCTTAATAGACGCACAGTTCTTGAGATAAACAGATATCATCTTCCCTTATAGGGGGGTGAACAACTTGCCCTCATTGAGTAGCAAGTTGTTCCCCCCACCCCCGCTGTTTACCTTTTTATGATTCTCTTGCGACCTGCATTTGAAGATTGAATTGTCTATTAAGTTCTGGTGTTTTGGTCAGGAAACTCTGGAAATCCCTTACTTCGTTGAATGACTTTCTCCTTGCCTGAAATGTTATGCTGAACTTTGCTGGGTAGTTGATCCTTGGTTGCAGTCCCAGCTCTTTTGCCTTACGGAATATTGGGTTCCAATTCTTTCGATCTTTTACTGTAGAAGCTGCAAGGTCCTGTGTAATCCTGATTGTATCCCCTTGATATTTAAATTGTTTCTTTCTGGCTGCTTGTAATATTTTCTCCTTCACTTGATAGCTCTGGAATTTGGCAACTATATTTCTTGGGGTTTTGAGTTTGGGGTCCCTTTCAGGAGGGGAACGGTGGATTCTTTCGATGACTATTTTGCCCTCTGAATCTAGTACTTCTGGGCAGTTTTCCTTGATGATTTCCTGGAAGATATTGTCCAGGCTCTTTTCTCCATCCTGGGTTTCTGGCAGGCCAATAATTCTTAAGTTTTCCCTTCTGGATCTATTTTCCAGGTCAGTTGTTTTTTCCAATTAGATATTTTACATTTTCTTCTATCTTTTCATTCTTTAGATTTTTGTTTGACTGATTCTTGCTGTCTCATTGAGTCGTTAGTTTCTACTTGCCCAATTCTAATCTTCATCACATTGTTTTCTTCTGTTAACTTTTGTATCTCTTTTTCCATCTGCCCAATTTTTCCTTTTAATAAGCTATTTTCTCCATTTAATTTTTGTACTTCCTTTTCCATTTGGCCTTTCAGGAATTTATTTTCTCCAGTTAATTTTTGAACTTCTTTTTCCATTTGTTCAATTTTCCTTTTCAGGGAAATGTTCTCATCAGTGAATTCTTTCTTAATAATTTTAAAATCATTGGCCAGTTTATCTTCTATTTCCCTTCTTCAGCTGTTCCAGGAGAGCTGCTTGTACTTGCGAGTAGTTCATAGTCCCTTCTGAAGTTTCAGATGGCAGTACAGTCTCAGCTGTGACCTCTTTGGGGCTTGTGTCTTGGTCCTTATCCCCATAGAAAGATTCTATGGTTCTTTCGGCCCTCTTCTTTTTCCTATTCATGATTTTGATTGAGTGTTGTGGCTTCTGGTTCTTTCAGTCAGAAGCTGGAGAACTTTTTGCTGAGCTGATGTGTGAAAAAGCTAAAAGCAGGTATTTGTTTGGTGTTTCCCTGATCAGCCCTGGGTTTAGCTTGTTAAGTGTGGGAGAGGGGTGCTCTGGTCCCAGGAGATTTCCTTAGCTAAATTGAGGCAAAGGCAAGCTCAGGGGCTGGTAATCCCAGCTGCCCTATTGTCTTTCTGATTCCCCTGGACAGCTGAGGCACGCCTAGATGCTAATGCGTGTTCCCAACCCTCCTGGGGCTCCTCTCCTGGTGCTGACGCTTGCCTGGGTCCTAGTGCGAATTTTCCCTGCCCTGGGTCCTCTGTTCTTCCGGTTTGCCTCTGCCACCGTATGAGGAGTCCCCCCTTAGCTATTTTCCTTGTCTCAGGTGTTATGAGACTATTGGTCTCCTTCTTCTAATTCTACTGATCTGGGATTTTTCTGGGGAGATATTTTATGGTTCTTTCACGGTCATCAAGGGGGAAGGAGGAAAGCATTAGCTGATTACACCGCCATCCTGGCTCCCGGAAGTTCAAGTAAGTGACTCACCGGAGTTTGATCTTCGGGCTGAAGGTCCCAGGAGCTGCTGCGCTGATATCGGGCGCTCCGAGGCTCTTACTGACTCGGTCGGGCTTGTCTCTCGCCCCGGTGCCGCTCCTCTGGTTCCGCCCGCCACTCAGGTTTCTCGGATCTCCTCCGCTCCGCTGCACTGGCCGTGCTGCGCTGGCCACGCTGCGCTGTGCGCTGTGGGCTCACCCCCGCGGATCAGATCCTTCCCGTGGACCTTCCAGTCCCACCTGAGCTCCGAATCTGTCACCGTCTGTCTCCCACTCGATTCCGCACCTCCAAAATTTGGTCAGATTCTCCTTTCAGAGGTACCTGGAGAAATTTGTCTCAGAGCTCAGGTGAGTAGCTGCTCTCACTCCTCCATCTTGGCCCTATGCCAAATCTTAATCATTTGGTTTAAATCTACCTCTCCAGACCATTATCTGTATAGGTAGACTCTCTATTTCAAACTTACCAGACCAATTTTCACCATCCCATATTCATCCAACCATATCACATCTCCTTTCAAGTGCCAACTCCTCCAAACAGTCCCTCCTGGTGGCTCACACCTCCAAATCAAATATCTCACATTATTTTTTATGGACCTCACTTTTGCCCTTCATCACGTTTTTGCTCCTGTCACAACAATCGAGGCATATTTCTCTTTTTGAAATTAGGTAAGTTCCTTGAAATTAGGTAAGTTCCTTGAGAGCAGCGTCGGTATTCTACCGATCTTCATATCCCCAATGGTCAAAGTACTGGCATGCAGTCATCTCTTCCTCATCGTGACTTTCCCCATCACTGCTTTGATATGGCATGGGTCAGGATAAGAAACTAAATGGGAATCTGGGGGGAGTTTTGCAGAAGCCACAGAAGAGAAGACCAGCAGACCACACCGAAAAAGTTTAGAAACTCAGAAATGCATAAAATATACATATAGTATACAATGTCAACGTATTTTATCTTTTAATACCATAATAATTCAGACTTCTCTGGTACCAAGGTAGAGCTAAAAATTTTTAAGCGTGTTTTTCCAGATAGTGGGGGTACCATGATCCTAATCCCCAAGCTGTGGAAGGGAAGCTTAATAAACGTTTATTAAAGAAAAATAATATTTAACTACAGTGGTATAAGGCTTACAAAGCATTTTACAAACATCATCCCATATGATCCTTAGGAGAAAGAATGCTATGAGGTTGTTGCTATAGGTAACATTTCACATATAAGGAAACTGAAGGTCAGAGATGTTAAGTGACTTGGTCAGCTAATAAGCGTGTGTGTTCAACCTTCATTGCCAAAGAAGATCATGCCATTAGAGAAATGATAACATGACTTGCACTTGACTTGGTTTTGAGTGAGGGAGGGCTGTGTAGGTCACCAGCTTCACTTCTCCTCCAGAGCCATCTGAATCCAGTGACCATATTCATCAGGATGACTGGAGATGACCCAGGATGAGGCAACTGGGGTTAAGTGACTTGCCCAAGGTCACACAGCTAGCGAGTATCAAGTGTCTGAGGTGAGATTCGAACAACTCAGGTCCTCCTGACCCCTGCACTGGTGCTCTAGCCACTTCATCACCTAGCTGCCCAACCTAATGAGTATAAGAGGCAAGATTACATTCCTGCTCTCCCTGAACTTTCAGTCCTTTGCTCTTTGAACGAAGATAGGCTATTACCTGAATTGAAAATTGTTTCAGATTACAAAAAAGTAGCTACTCAATGTCCCATTACAGACTGCAGAATGGTCATTTGCAAAGAAAAATCTAAAAGGGGATTCACTCTAAACATGTAGCTTGACAGCAGCTTAGACAGGGACAGAGAGCTTCAAGTGTCTAAACTTAAGTACAAGATATTGCGAGGAACATAAATTAGTATATAACAAGGCCAATGACCTAAGGAGCATATAATCTAGATGATGAATTTTTAAATTAAATGTAGACGGTGACACAAGACAAAATTTAGTCAAAATGTAGTAATACTTTTCTATAACATAAGAAGTACAAACACTAGATGAGAGAAGGTAGAAATAGTTTACAACATAGAAAGAGGTGAGCCGTGAAGAAAAGCTACTAGTTAACGGGGACTGAAAAATAGAGGGATGATATTTAAAGGAAGGATGGGGATAAAAACAGTGAAGACAGAGTGAGCAGACTGATGGGGCTAGAGAAGGGGTTTCATATAGAAGAACAATACACAAGAAAATGCCTTAGATATTCTCAGCAATGCAATGATCCAAGACAATCCCAAAGGACTCATGATGAAAAATGCTAGACATCTCCAGAGAAAGAATTGATAGAGTCTGCACACAGATTGAAGCATACTATTTTTCACTTGCTGTATTTTAAAAAAATTTTTTTTCCTTTTGGTCTTTTTCTTCTTTCACAGCATGACTAATATGGAAATGTATTTTACATGCTTGAATATACATAACCTCTATCAAATTGTTTACCACCTTAAGAAGGAGGGGAGAAAAATTGGAACTCAAAATTTTTAAAATTTGAATGTTAAAAATTGTCTTCACATGTAATTGGAGGAAATATATATATACATATATATGTGTGTATGTATGTGTGTATATGTATGTGTATATATATATATGTATGTATATGACAATACATGAGAGCTAGGGTTGGAAAGACAGATTGAGTTGAGGCTATGAAAGGCCTTGACCATGGAATTTCCAGGGAAGCAATGACAGATACGGACCAAAATCCTCAGGATTCCAAAGATCGGGGTATTCCCCAAACATACCTCTAGATAGAAAACTTCGTTCTTATTAAGAAAATAAAGGGCAGCAGCTTGTTGCTTTAGAGTGTGCAGGAGAAATAATTCCTCCTTAAAGAGTATTGTTGTTCAGCAGTTCTTTGTGTGTCTGACTTTTAGTGACCCCATTTAGGCAGAGATATTGGAGGGGTTTGACACGTCCTCCTCCAGCTCATTCTACAGATGAGGAAACTGAGGCAAACAGGAGTAAGTGACTTGTCCAGTGTCAGACAGCAAGTATCTGAAGCCAGATATGAACATGAGTCTTCCTGACTCCAGGTCTGGCACTGTATCTACTATGCCACCTAACTGCTCTCTATTAGCAGTTATAAAATACTAAATAGAACTATTATTTTTGAGAGTTTCTCTAAGAGAATAGACCTTTTTCTTATCTTCACACTGATAATATATGGCCATAACAGGAAATGATATCTTCATTTTTCTGCCAGCCTCAACAAGATGCAATGATAGTAGAAAAACTGGAATAGTGACAAAGAAACAACAAAGCCAAAAGAACATGAAAGACTGGGCAGAAGAGCCCAAAGATCATCGAGAAACTATTTTTGTAAGGCAAGCTGCTCTTTATAAGGTACACAATGGTCTGAAATTCATAATCATTGCCAAAATCAGTACTAGCTTTGACCAGCCAGTGAGTCAAGCACTCTAAATTGGTATCTCAAATGGGAACACAGAACAATTAGAAATATCAAATGAAATGTGAAATGAGAGAGAGGGAAATGCTGCTCTTGCCAGGACTAAATTTAACAATCTCTGTACTGACATCTGGAAAAGATGTGATGCTGCCTGAGGAGATCCAATATCTGGCATAAATTTCTGCATAGAAATCGCAGATGATCAATTACAGGATTTAGGACTCAAGAATGGCCCCATGGATTAAGGGGATGTCCATCAACTGGGGAACGGCTGAAGGAGTTGTGGTAATGTGATTATGATGGAATACTATTGTACTATAAGAAATGATGAAGTTTATCTATATCCAATCCCTTACTTTATGGAGGAGGAAACTGAGATTCAGATGAGGGAAACACATCAATTCAATTTTTTCAACCTGTGGATCATACTGCTCTTTGTTTGGGGTCCATGAATTCACATGCATATCAGCCATCTCATTAAATAAACCATCACACTTTAAAAAAAAAAAGAAAGAAAAGGAAAAGGAAAAAGGAAAGGAAAGGAAAGGGAAAGGGAAAGGAAAGGAAAGGAAAGGAAAGGAAAGGAAAGGAAAGGAAAGGAAAGGAAAGGAAAAGGAAAGGGAAAAGGAAAAAGGAAAAGGAAAAGGAAAAGGAAAAAGGAAAAAGGGAAAAGGAAAAAGGAAAAGGAAAAGGAAAAGGAAAAGGAAAAAGGAAAAGGAAAAGGAAAGGAAAGGAAAGGAAAAGGAAAGGAAAGGAAAGGAAAGGAAAGGAAAGGAAAGGAAAGGAAAGAAAAAAAATATGATGAGCAAGATGTTCTCAGAAAAGCCTGGAAAGATTTGCATGGGCTGACACAAAGTGAAACGTACTAGGTACAAATTAACAGCAATATTTTGAGATGATCAGCTGTGAATGACTTAGTTATTCTCAGCAATATGACGATACAAGACTAAATTCTAAAGGACTTATGATGAAAAATCCATCCCCAGGCAGAGGACTGATGGCATTTGAATAGAGATTGAAGCATACTTTTTTTTACTTTATTTTTCTTAAGTTTATTTTTTTTTGGGTCTATGTTTTGTTTCACAACATGACATAACCTATATAACATTGCTTACCTTCTCAATGGAGAAGGGGTGATGATGGAGGAAGGGGGAGAATTTGGAACTCAAAGTTTCAAAAATGAATTTTAAAAACTTTTTTTACATGTAACTGGAGAAAAGTAAAATATAAATAAAAAAAAGAAACTTGATAGAAGCCATGCTGTAAATTAATGTTAGTTTACCAAGCTATTCCAAAAAAAAAAAAATTAAAAAATTAAAAAACCCCAATTCTGTTTATGGCATAATGTGGGGAGTAGGCGAAGCATTATAGAGAGGAAGACTAGTACCAAGAAGGGTATGTTTTTTATTTGTAGATGGCAAAATTTTGAAATAAAGTTAGTTGCTCATTATTACAAAAAAAAAAAATAGAATGGCCACTTAGAAGGAAAAAAAAGAGAAGCCAGAGGTTCATTCAACCCAAAAGCAAAATCAAGTCTAGCTAGAGTGACCTTGTAACTACAAGATTTAATCATTTATTAGATTCTACCAAAAAAAATAAAAATTAGGCATTTTAAAAAAAGCTTTTGATGATCAAAAGGAAAATACTAGGAAACATACATACAGCTAGCTAGCTTCAGTGCTTAGTCAAAAGAGATTCCAAGGAAACTCCATATTCATTCAATGGGTATAGACCTCCTCTGCTATCCCTTCTGACTAGAGGTTCCCAAACTTATTTGGTCTACTGTCCCCTTTTCAAAAGAAAATTACTCAGTGACCTCCTGGAAATCTGCATTCTTTAACTCTTTAATGGTTTTTTTTTAATTGTGTCATTTCAAAAATATTTTAAATGATGCATCTTAAATTTAATAACATTGTAAATTTGTGGGGTAGTTTCCTACACTGAAATTTTGATGATGTAATATTGTGTCATGTAACCACTTAGTATCATATTGTAAACAAGTCATCACATTTACAACAAATTCCTGCTGATGCATGCTTGCCTACCAATACTAGCTTGTTAAGACCTGTCAGTGGACTTGACCACTGATTGATTATAACTTGCTTTTTGTATGTTTATATGGAAAATAATGTAATCACTACACAACAGAATTGTGAAATATGTGAAACATATAAGAATTGTTTTTCAAAATTTTCTTTTGTCTTCTTTCCTCATGCTTCTACCACCCCCTTAATTTTATTCAATGGCCCCTCAGTTGCATCTGAAGCTACCACTGCCCCCCATTTTTCTAGCACTCACCAGGGAGCAGTATTGCCCACTTTGGGAACCTGGGCTTCCAACACAGAGCTTCTATGAAAATTGCACTCCAATGTTTTATTATTCATAGATTACTCCGGGGGCACTCATGTTACTTGATAGCTTGTTTTTTTTAATCTAGACCTAGGTTTTGAGTCTAGACTACTGGAAGAATAGTGGTTCCCTTCAACAATAGGAAAATTTGGAAGAAAGTAAGGTATGAGAGGAGGGGAGAAAATAATCAACTCAGTTTTTGACATGCTGAGTTTAAGATGTCCGTGAGACATCTAGTTCAAGATGTTCAACAAGCAGTTGGAGATGCTAGACCGGAGGTCAGGAGAAAGGTAAAGGTCAGATAAATTGATATGAGATCCATCGGTAAAAAGATGATATCTGAATCCATTAGAGCTGATGATGGTTGCCAGGTGAAAGAACACAGAGGGAAAACACAAGAGGACTCACAATAGTCTTCCAGGATACCCATAGTTAATGCGCACAATGCGGATGAAAAGCCAGCAAAAGACTGTCAGATGCGTTTTGTCATTGACTCCATCATTGTTATTTCATATGAAGTGGTCTCCTTTTTCCTTGCCAAATCTGAGTTCTATCTTGTCTTCTCCAGTAGATCAGACTTCTGCATTTTCACTAATCTTCATTTTTCTTTGGAATTCAAACTGACTGAAATAACATTTACTGTTTACAACAATGGAGCAACAAATACAAACATGATAACCATTCCTCTTTGTCTTCTTAAAGGTGACTTTTTTAAAGTAAGCAATAGTGGTGTCACCTGTATTTAATGACTTCTTAGGAAAACTGACAATATTTTTCAATTCATTGGTCATAGGAATAGCAACATATCTGTAACTCAGGAAGAAAAAGTTGTGGAGTTGGGGCTAATAAATATTTCAATGAGTTTGTAACCTGCGCCTCTAGAAAGTGAAGTCAAGCACTGTGCATTATAATCACCAAAACCCAAAAGGAAAGTAATATCAAAATCTCCGTTTCTGCTCAATTGAGACTATGATTCTGTTTTCAGGTAAAGTCATTTTGGAGTTCAATATTTTATGCCCAGAACAATTCTATTGATGCGAAACTCACCAACCACTCTTTTTTAAAAAATAGACTGAAAATAATAATCTTTAACTCACACTGCAGCTGCAGCAAAACCATGGCAACCATTCAAGGCACAGAGAACCAACATTATAAAATTTCAATGGAAAGCAAGGAAGGAATACTGTCTTGTCTGACTCCCGAGTCACATCCTAAGTCCTAAAGCACAACTTTGGAAAAACAGAAGGAAACCAAAAATCATTCACACTTTATTTCCAAGGCCCACCTAAAAGAGGTACTTTTTTCTTCACTGAAACCTTTCCCAGACAAAATCCCAAACATGCACTGTTCCAAGTTTACATCCATTGGCATTTGGATGAATAGAAGCGGTGCATTTAAAAGAGAAAAAATTAAAATTACATTTGGAAATGAAAAAGGATCAACCTAGCATGTATTTGTAATGTCACATACTTTTAAGCTAAATATATATTCCCAGATCTCAGAGAAGGCTACATACATATTCAAGTTATGGGCAAGTCATCCCCTGTAGCATTGTGCTTTTAACAAGCATTGAGATTCTCACGAGGCATACAGACAAAACCTATAATTTCATTGGTGTAGAGCTCTGTTACACTCAAACAGACTAATATTTAAGTAAGTTTGGATACAAAAAAAAAGTTTGGATCCTTTCAATCATAGGGGAAGAGGGAGAGGTATTAATCAAGCATTACCAACAAATCACTGAATTTTACAAAAGGAAACAACCCAGGAATGTTAATTCTCCCCTTTAAGCCAGGGATCAACTAAACCATCCATCAGACCATTATTTATATTATTTACAAAGACCTGAACAAAAAGAAATGCTACAAAAAGAATCTGACTCCACTACTATAATCTGTTTTGAGAATAACAAAATGAGTTTACGAAGATTTCTTGAAATGTTTTAATTAATGTCAAATTGACTAAAATATTAAATGTCTTATTTTACATCAAATAGAATTAAATCTTATGTCTTATTTTACTTATGTCAAGTAGACCTAAATCTTAAACGTCTTACTTTATATCAAAAAGAATAATCATACAAACAAATCATTTATTACTATGTGACAGGCAAAAATGGAACCTCCACCCTGAAGGAAGTCATATTTTATTGAGGGATGCAACGAAGTATGTACAAGATACTCACGGTATGTATAAGATACACACGGTATGTACAAACACACGGTATATACAAGATACGGTATGTATAAGATACACACGGTATGTACAAGCTGGGAGGTAGTTTGGGGGGAGAGGATAGCAGCTGAGGGAGCTCTGGAAAGACCTCCTTCAGATGCTAAGATTTGAACCATTACTTGAAGGAAGCAGGGAAACTGAGGGAGAAGTGAAATGGAGAGCATTCTATGGAGTGGTCGATGGAGAGGGGCGTGCCTCCTGAAAGTAAAAGAAGACTGGAAAGGCAGGAGGAAGTGCACAGGTTGTAAAGAGGTTTAAAAACCAAACAAAAGACTTTATATTTTATCCTAGGGGTAACACAGAACAAGTGTAATTGGTTTAGTAGTGAGGTGGGTGGCAAGGGTAAGCCAGCACTTTAGGAAAATCACTTTTTGACGTCTGGGTGGAGAATAAATTGGAGAGGGGCGGGACTTAGGCAAGGAGACCAATTAGAAGACAACTGCAGTAGCCCAGAGATTAGATGGTAAGATACACAGAAACTAAAAATCCTATTTAGGAAGCCCAAACAAAGGAAGTTAAAGAGAAAATGTCCTGGAAATGATCGTTCAGATTAAGAGCAAAACTCCTCATGTTTTTATTAGTCAATGTTTCAGAAATTTTGCTTAAAGTAAATTATTTGCATTATAATATTGAGATATTTAGTCTTACATAAGTAAAAGTTTTAAGACAAAAGAAGGGAAGAAGGAAGGGAGGTTGGGAGAGAGGGAAGGAAGGAAGGAAGGAAGGAAGGAAGGAAGGAAGGAAGGAAGGAAGGAAGGAAGGAAGGAAGAAGGAAGGAAGAAAGGAAGGAAGGAAGGAAGGAAGGAAGGAAGGAAGGAAGGAAGGAAGGAAGGAAGGAAGGAAGGAAGGAAGGAAGGAAGGAAAAAAGAAAGAGAGAGAGAGAGAGAGAGAGAGAGAGAGAGAGAGAGAATCTAAATATATTAATTCAAAAACCCAGAACTGAATTGTTTATTTGGTACAGAACCACCCTCAGAACAGCAAAGTCAACATATTCCTACAGAAACAGCTGGATCTCAAAATAGTGGGTATTGTTCTACACAGTTAACCTTAAGAACATCCATCTGAATTGGCAAAAGTTTATTCCAGCCCTGGGGATGGTTAGAAGTAGCTCCAATCAGCAAAAAATCTACATTAACAATGCTTTTCTATTCTCAGCTACCTGGACCATTCCACAGAAACGTAAGCTTTTCAGTATTTCTGGGGGATTTAAAGAGAGAACTTGGAAAGCAGGGACTCAGGACTGAACCCCTTGAAAAAAGCCCTGTGAACCTCCCAAAAAAGTTCTAAAGCCCTCATCTGAGCCTCTCAATATTCAGTTCATCCAATCAGTCCCCTGTTCTGGAACCCCTGAAGCAACAAAGATAAATTCTTTAAAAAAAAAGAAAAAAAAAAAGACAACCTTGCTGAGAGAGCTCCCTACCAGTCCAGCTTCTAGGCTGAAAGAGTCTCTCAGTCAATCACAAATCTCTAAGACCCAAAGATATGGAGGATACACAGCACAAAAAAAAAAAAAAAAAAAAAAAAAAAAGTCAACAGTTCCCGTCTTCCACCAAGTATATATAACCTATTCTGCAGCTTGGTTTAGTAGAAAGAATATCAACTCCAGAGTCAGAGAAGCTGGGCTTAAATCCTACCTGTCATCTTTACTATTTGTGCGACCTTAGACAAGTCACTTGGCCTCAGTGTCCTCAACCATAAGAATGAAGGCAGGTGAACTGGATGGTCTTCCTATACTAATAAAATGTCAAAGCCCCTCCCCCAGAAGGCAACTTTGTCCAATGCTCTATTTCATTATGTGCATTCTAAACTGTAATCTCTTTCTGGATCTCAGAACATTCTTAGATTTCTTGCAAAGTTCAGGACTGGTCCATTGTTTCAAAGGGTGTTGTTGTCATCTAAAGTAAGTCTCCATCCCAATGGAGAATAAAGCAAGGAACACTGAGTGTTTCCATCATTTCCACCTAGTAGGAATTATTGTGTACAACCTAGGAAATAAAAGTTAAACAATCTGAGTTAAAAACAAAGCAAAAAAACAAAACAAAACATGTTTATCTCAAACTGAAACAAATACTCTCAAAATCAGGCTTTTTTAGAAAAAAAAGGAATAACATTTAAAATAACAAGATCACATATCCCTTTATGAAAAACAACACCCGGATTGATACCCTTTTAATTTCTAGAATCAAGACAACCAATCCTGAACTAAATAGAACCATTTGTTTCTGAGCATAGAGGACAGTATCTGTAGAGAGAATGTGATTACTATTAACAAATACAGGTACACTTTGAATAAGAGTGTTATACTGGAAAAAATATAAATGGAATTCTTCTAATGCATCTCATACTTTGAATACACCAGGCTATTTAAAAGGGAAGTCTATGATTCTCCTTTGCTTTACAAACGAATCATTTACTTTCTGATGTTGATCTTTTATCCCCTAATTGACGGGGGTTACACATACACTATGTGTACTAACAGAGTAAGGAGACTACTCAGGAGGCATAAGGATATCTGTAAACTGAGGGCTCTTGCTAGGTTATATTCTGAGGTTCAAAATACAGGCATTGTTGTGGCATGGGGGACATAGACCTGGAATTGAAAAGACCAAAGTTCAAATCCAGCTTTAGACCCTAACTGTGTGACCCTGGGCAAGTCATTTCATCTCAGTTTTCTCATAAGGGTAATAATATCACCTACCTTCCAGGATGGTTGTGAGGATAAAATCAGATGTCTGTAAAGCATTTTGCAAACCTTAAACCACTATATAATTGCAAACTATAATAATAATGCACCATTATTGTCATCGTTAATCATATTAAAAAATTACTCTGCCCCAGGAGATTTCGGAAGCAGAATCATTCTGAAGGAATGTGTGGCAGGTACAGTATATTGGGTGCACTGCCAGGTAACTTCAGATCTTCACGATCTCTTTGACATGGGGAGAAGTATACCATTTTATTTTGCTGTAAGACATTCCACATGGGGAAATGCCCCTTTACCCAGAAAGGAAACTTGGTGCTTTGTCTGCTGTCTTAGAGATACCTAGGGGAAGAAAAGGAGCATTTATTAAGCACCTGTTATAGGTCAGACACTGCGCTAAGAGCTCTGCAAATATTTTCTCCTTTGATTCTCACAATAACCTTAGGATGTAGATGCTATTATCTCCATTTTGCAGTTGAGGAAACTGAGGCAGTCAGAGACTAAGTAACTTACCTAGGGTTATAATGCTAGGCAACATTTGAACTCAAGTCTTCCTGACTCTAGGTTTACCATAACTGCTTCAAGGGAGAGTGGGACCCTGAAAAGAGAAGTAACTTCCCAGCATCACAAAGACGGTACGTATCAGGTCAGGACTTGAATCTAGCCTTCCTGGCTAGGCCAGCTCTCTAATTCACTAAACTACACTGACTCTTGCTCTCTTCCATTGATCTGAAGTTCAACTAATTTCAATGGTAACTTTCCATTTTCCATGTGCAGCTCTTTAGAATATCATGCCCCCCTCCTCCCAGAGTGAGCAGATGCCCAGAACAACAAACTCCTCCCAAATCTTTCCTTTAGAGAAACTCTCCAAGTAACTCCATTTTCTACCAGTAACCCTGCTTGGTTTCAGGTCACCCGCCCAACCCTCCCTTCAGCTCTTGCGTGTTTTCTTCTCCCCTTTAGATTGGGTATCCCCAGAACTTGGGATAGTGCTGGCAACATAGTAAGCACGTAATAAATATTTATTGAATCATATTGAATTTATTTTTGAAGAAAAATAACTTTTAAAAGTCACAACACAAATTACATGTTATGTTTGGACACAAAAAGCTAAAAAGGAACACATTTTCCACTGAAAGACAAAATAAAAAAAAAAAGCAGCTCATGATGTTTGTCACTTACCACTTTAATATTTTTACAGCCAGTTATAGGGTCCTCTGCACACCCTCCATAAAGTCAAACTATAAAAATAAGTCTCTTCCTTGATGAGTCATCCTCATATATGACAGGAGCAGACTAGACCTCCAAAGTCTCTTCCAGTTCTTAAATCCTATGATCCTTCAAACCTGAAGCCTGCTTCTCAGAGCAAAGCTTCCTTACACCAAAATTCCTCTGAGGAAATATACCTACCCCAAGATGGTCCTTTTTCAAAATTCAAACTAATATGATGTAATAAATATATCAGTGAGGCCTCTTAACATAGGCTACATGCTCAAAGTCTTACTGAAAGAGAAGTCATCTATCATCAGAACTTGCAATCTGCTGCAGTGACATCTCTGCTGTACCCAATTTTAAATAAATTTTACTTTTTGTACACATAGAGCCAAGGCTCTTCATTCACTTCTGCTCTCAGTTGTAAAGTATCCTTTGTCATAGGGGATTGTGACACTGAGAATTTCAGGAGAACAGGGACATTCACAAAGCCAGTTTTCCCTTTAATAAGAACAGCCATCTTTGTTGCGTTATTTCAGATGTCAAGGTCTGATGAGTTTGTTCTTTGTGAAATCAAGGTCTGAAGTGAGTGTATATGTGTAATGAGCAATGTTTATTTGGCAAATGCCATATTTATCACACTATCTGGGTTAAGTAAATAAAATTTATACTAAATAAAACTATTTAAGAATTTAATTTATCTCTGCAGTAACATAACAAGAAATTTTTCAGCACATCCATCAAACCAGTAGCTGAATTCGTGCTTTTCCCTCCAGCCCCTCCTCCTCTCAAAGACATTTTAAAGTTTTAAAATGCTTCATAGGACAAATTTCTCAAATAATTTTGAAAAAGAAAACAAATAAAAAGTAGGAAGAAAGAACTCTCAATAAAGATTATCCATCCATATGACAAATACGTGAAATCTAACATTTGGAGAGTAGGACTATAGTACTGCAGAAAGAACATCGGTACTGACATCAGACAGACATGGCTGCAAATTGTGTTTATCATGTGAACATAGACAAATTACGCCACTCTGCCTCTCTATGCCTCAGTTTTCTCACCTGTAGGATGGGGATAATAATGATAGTGAAATTCTGCTTCATCACCCGTAAGATGGAGATAATAATATTTATACTTAGTGTGCAAGGCACTAAGTTCTTTACAATTATTATCTCAGTTGATCTTCACAATAAATCTGAAAGGTAGATGCTATTATTATCTCTATTTTACAGAGGAGGAAACTGAGGCAACAGAGGTTGTGACTTGTCTTAAGTCACAAGGGTTGGAGGTCTGATTGAAACCCAGGTCCTCCCGGTGCTCTACCCACTGGGCTACTTAGATGCCCACTACCACAGGGCTTGTTGTATGGAGGTTGCTTTGTCAACCTGAAAGCGCTTCTTAAATACAGAACAATTAAAATTACCTTGAGAAGCTTTCATTTTCCTGTTGGACATATTTGCACCTTTGGGTGCTGCGTATGCTACCAAAATATCATCAAAACAATTTCATGATTAAAAATGCAGGGATCAAATTTCAAAGCCAACAGGAACTGCCTGTGTATGAGCACATGATAGCCAAGGGCAAGCCTAGTTAGGACAAACAGTACATTTTCTAGCCGCAATCCTAACTATTAGTAAAATGGTCTTTGAGCAAGCTTTGGCACTTCAAAGCTACACTAAACCCTCAGAACAACGGGTGCCCATTTAAGGCTCAACGTTGCTAAAAATGGGAGCCCTACCAGCCTGAGAATTTAGAACACCTCTGAGCACCTTGAATTCCTCCCAAGAAATTGACCACAAAATGTCGGGTTGCACTGTCCAATCTAAACTCTCTTGCCTTCTTCACAGTTTTTCCTGGTTTCCTTTTTATTTCTGACTCTTTTCCCAAAGCAGGTACTCAATAAATACTTAATGAATGAAATTTCTTTAATTGTTTTTTTTTAGATAAGACAGATTCTCTTCCAGCACTAAATCTATGCTCCCATGAAGTGTGTTTTAGTTCATTTCTACAATCTGCTTTTTTAAAGGATTATTATTTATTTTAAAGGGTCTATTCAGACTAACAGAAGTGTTAGTGTTTCTTTGCTTATACTTTACCCTATCCAGTTTTATGAATTCCAGAATTCTGGGGCAATGGAATGCTAAGGAGGGTCTGCAACTGTGACTTCACACCAGAATGCCTCCCAGGAACAGTCGTAAGGAGAGTTATTACCACAGTCAGGGGAAAACCAGAGCAGACCCATAGAAATACAGTTTGTGGCTGTAATGTATTTATATTCCAAAGGAAGATATGCCTTCTAGACTGATTTAGCTAATTCCATTTCATCACGACATTGCTCAATTAATTCATTCTAACTTATGAACCTTACATTCAAACTTTTTTTCAGTTGTAAACCACCAGTGGATAAATATTTCAGTCTCCAAATGCTTCAGGGTTTCAAATAAAATTTGCCATAAAAATCCTAAGTAAAAAGTAAACCTTCCTGAACAATAAGCACCCACAAAGGATATATCATTTATAGGACATAATGATGCCATAAAATTCCTCATCAGCATTACTCTCTTTTATGGCAAGCAATGTAAAAACGTTGAGTGGAACCTCTCCCCTACCTAGCAACTGATGAATCATTTCCAAGAATCAAGGCTTCCAATACAACATTAAGAATATAATTGAAGAGGCATTCTTGGCAGAAGTGTCCAGGGTAGCACACAAAGGGTATTGTCCATTTGGTTTTGAATAAAACCCAGATCTTGACCCTTGTGATATGAGGATCCTATAAGCATGCAGGTGCTCATCTCAATTTACTAATGCCATTCTACCAACCAGGAGCTTAGGTAGAAACTGACTCTTGGTGTCAACATGGAAATCAGAATAATCACTCCTAGCACCTTTTTCTAATTCAACTCTTTTTTTTCCTCAGATACCTCCACTCTTTTACAACTAAACTCTCTACCTGTATTCCTCTCCAAATCCACCCAGACACCATTCCCAGTTTAATAATTTATTACAAATATTTTTCCATCACTGAAAGGGGATCAAAAAGCTTCAACTTTCCTACTTTCCCCTCCCCAATTGTCTAACTTATAAAATTCAATTTTCTTTGCTAGAATCTCTCCCTCCAAAACTTTGTCTCCCAGTACCTTAGCACCTTCCCTTAGCACCCCCCTTCACGACCAGGCTGGTCCAGGTGGTCTTTTCACATGTTTTAATGCCTTCCAGCCTCCAGTACTGGAATGTTCTCCCTCCTAATTCTGGTCTCAGAAATCCTCCCCTTCTGCCAACTTTAGCTTCAACTCTGAACTCCTCCAGAAATGTTCCTCAACCATCCCAGTCCTAAGTAATCTCTCCTCCTAAATTTCTATGGCACTCCTCTGTTCCTTTGCATTCCTAAAGCACACAGAGCAGAGGCTGGCATCGAGGTGCTCAATAAATACTTATCAATTGGCCAAATGACACAATGTGACCATAAAATATTAGGATTTATTTTCTCATGGCTTTCACAATCAGTCCAATCACTTTATAAATCACATCTGTGCATGTTAGCCTTGTAGTAATGTTTCCCTGAGGGGTCAGGGGCAGGGGGAAACACATTATCTTTCCCAAGTAGACAAAAGACCTTGAGGACAGTGACATCCAACTGATCCCTCTCTCGACTTCTGTGCATCTCTCTGTCTCCCTTTCCTCCTCCATTCCTTTCTTTTCCCCTCCCCTTCCACATACATGTATATGTACAAATACATATTACATGTATACATATATACTTTAAAAAATGTTTTGACATTTCCCTGTGCTGCCATTCCCTAGTATGGAGGAGGGACAGAAAGGGAGACAGTTTCCACCATTCTCAATCTTATTGGCCTAAAAAAAATGAAGAACTCAACTGGACAACCTGGAAGAAAGTGATACAGTTTAAGGGGTTCAGGGACCCCTCAAGCCCTGAAGGACAGGAGAGAGTCATCTGGAATGAATCCACAGACTCAAGCATTCCTTAAGTCAAAGTAGCAATGCCAATATGGTGGGCAGAGCTCCTTAAGGAACTTGCAATTTAACAGAAGTGATGCTAAAGCTTATATAGGAAAAGTATATCTGGCAGATATGCTAATTAGGTGATAATTTACAACCTTGGTCACTGGCGTCATTTAGTCATTCCACTAATCATTCCACTAGTAGTCATTCCACTACTGGAAACTAGGGCATATTCAAAGGGATGTGTTTTCAATCTCTTACATCTGGAGCAAGATAGCTTTGAGAGTTGATGTCTATAGCTCAACCTCCGGATTGAATATAACTTTGGGAATCAAAACATGGTAATTCTGTGTTTATAAGATAGTCCTATTTTTACAAGAGAATTTCTTCAGAGGTCAGCTTATTCTTGTGATGAGGAGAGATATAGTTTGCTTTAGTGGGGTCCACTCATGAGTAACTGTGGGGAAAGGTAGTTTGTCTTACTGGAGTTATTGCTAGGCATAGTATCCTTGGGCTGGGGAGAAAGCCGTCAGGGATAGCGTCTTGAAGTTAGAAAGAAATGTGATGTTGGAATTGGAGTCCAAGCACAAGCACTCAAGCACCCCATCAAAATCACCAAAGAATTATCTCTTGGGAGTACTTTCTCAACTGAGACTCAGTTCAACACTTTAGATTTGGTTCACTGTCACAGTTTACTCCCACTGATTTTCTTACACAAAACAAAATTTTATTTAATGGTTTCAGAATTTTTTCTGATTAGGGAAATAAAGGTTAAACAACCCCATTCTCTGTTATACTTGAGTATACTATACTTTGCCAGCGTCAAAGTTTAAGAACAAATAAAATCAGGTGAAAGTCCACTCACCTGAATCTCTGACCTTTCTAACACATGACATGAACACAAAGAGCAGTAAATGCCAACAACATGCACAGACATGCAATATGGCAAATTATTTTTTTCTAAAGGACTTCCTTGCATACATGCTAATCACTACTCTATGGATGAGTTTTAAACAGATACCACACAGGATGTTTCCAAGAGCTTAATACCTTTCAAATATCTTCAAAGAAAAGAAACAAGAAGCTAGAATTATACAGACAGAGGGGCACCATATTCATTCTCCTAGGCTCCCTTTCATAAGCTTGGAGGCAGATTTTTTTTTCAACTTGTATACTTAAAGGAAAACATCCAAGGTTATTCGACCCTTTGGTCACAGAGCTTTCTTCGAGTAATCTGTTCATCTAAAAATATTCTGCAACACTGACCAAACAGTACTTTTTTATGGTAATGTTTAAATGTCAAAAGAAGAAGAAAGAAGCATTGTGCAGAAGTCTCCCACAGTAATTTATGATTTACAGAGTGCCTTACTGGGGTGTTAAAACAAAACAAAATAAAAACCCCTCCCCTAAGCTCTACAAAGATTCATATTCATTCTTTCTCTCTCTCTCTCTCCCTCTCTATGCTTCAAGTTGAATTTTGGTCTAGGGCACTATAGTGATTAGTGATTATGCACAAACTCATCCATTTGTTCTTGTATTTCCACACCCCTTAGAAGTCCAGATGTTTTGTTACAAGGGATCTCAGTTCTTCAGGATTTAACTAATGTGTCATATTAGCATAGGCTTTCCCCAAGTCTAACCATCCCCATAGTTTTCCCTCGGGTTTCTGTCCTGGACTCTTCTCCCTATATATCACTTCAGCTGGTGATCTCATCAGCTCCCATGGATTTCATTACCATTTCTATGCTGATAATTCTCCGGTCTACCTATCCTGTCCCCACCTATTGGCTATCCTCCAATCTCACATCTCCAACTGTCTTTCAGACATCTTAAACTGGATTTCCAGTAGACATCTTAAATTCAACATGTCCAAAACTGAACTCATTATCTTTCTCCCAATAAAGCATCTTCTACCCCCAACCTTTGTATTATTATAGAGAACAACATCATCCTTCCAGTCCCTAAGACTTGCAATCTGTGAGTTATCCTGGATTTCTCACTCTCTCTCCTCTTCAATCTGTTGTCAAGGATTATTGACTTCATCTTTCCACCATCCCTCAAATACACCCTTTCTCTCCCCTGACACTGTCACCTCATGCTTGGTTGACTACCACAGCCATTATCGAGTCTGCTGTCTCAAGTTTACCCACTCAAATCCATCCTCCACTCAACCTTCAAAAGTGATTTTCCTGAATTGTAGGTCTGGCTATGTCCCTATCACCCACAGCTTCTGTTTGACATTAAAAGTCCTTCGTAGCCTGATCCCCTCCTATTTTTCTAGTCTCCTCACACCTTACTCCCTGCTTTATACTCTTAGATTCAGTGATGCTGACCTCTTTGCTGTTTCACAAAGACATTCCAATTTCCCTGGCTGACCCCATGTCTAGCAGGCTCTCCCTCCTCATCTCTGCCTCCTGGCTTCCTTCAAGTCTCAACTAAAATCCTGTCTACAGCAAGCCTTTCCCAGCCCTTCTGAATTCTTTCTCATCCATAGAGTAGTGATTAGCCCTTTCTCTGCTAATTAGTTGGTATTTATCCTGTATGTAGCCTGTTTGTACATATTTGCTTGCTATCTCCCTCAATATATTGTAAGCTCCTTGAGGTCAGGGATTGCCTTTTGCCTCTTTCTGTATCCTCAGCACTTGGCACAGTGCCTGGCTCTTAGTAAGAGCCTGATGAATGGAGTGACTCCAGTTCTGGAATGCCTTCCCTCTTCCCTTTTAGAATGACTGGTTTCTTTCAAATTACCTAGGTTGCACAGTAGAGGTACACAAGACCTCAAAGTCAGGAAGTTGTTGTTCTGTTGTCATTACTGACAACTCTGCCTGACTCCATGGACTACAGGGATGAGGAACTGAGGCAAACAGGGTTAAATGACTTACCCAGGGTGGCACAGTTAGTAAGTAACTGAGCTCAGATTTTAATCCAGATCTTCCTGACTCCAGGTTGGCTCTCTATTCACTGAACCAATTAATTTCCCCTAATCAGGAAGATCCTAGTCAGGAAAACCTGAGTTCAAATTCAACCTCAGACACTTACGGACTCTAGGAAAATCTCCTAGCATAGTAGACACAGTGTTTATTTTTCCTTGCTTTCAGTTCTATATATCATTTGTGCTCTGCCCCTCATCCCAATAAATTCCTCTATTTTGTATTTTTTGTCTTTATTCATTTGTCTACCTTCAGTCTACCTACCTTCATTTGTTTCTTCTACAGCAAAATGTAATATACTCCTTCAGGTCAGGGACAACTTTGGCTTGGGGTTTGAGTAACATGTCTCAATAGTAATAAGGATTGGGTTCTTTTTCACTTAGAGTCATTTGTATTTACATGGCCATCTGATAGGTCTAAAAGACTAGAATTCCCATGCAGGGACAGTCTTATCAAATAAGAATTAATAGAAATCTAATTACTCATTTGCCCGCCCCACCCCCCAAATTGGTAAAACCATGCCTGGGAAATTTCTGAACAAGTCTGTATTGTTTGCTAATACACAGATACATATGCTTCAAAATAGTTGAGGAACTAATTCATAGAAGCATTGTTTTACAGCTGGAAGGGAATCTCAAAGGTCATCTAGTCTAACATTCTCCTTTCATACATGAGGAAATCCAGTGCCAGAGAGGTTAAGTGACTTACTTAAGCTCATATCACTAGTAAATGGTGGTAGTGGGATTTAACTCCTCCCCCCTTTTTTTAAGATTCATAAAAGCTACGGATTAACAAAAAGATGATGTTTGCTAGTTATTTTACTTCTAAACCCTACAATCTGTACAACCAAGATAATTGTTGCACTTTTCCATATGAATTTGGCCAGGGTTAATAAAAATGTAAATAAAGCACTTTATACTATTATAAAAGAATGATGTGTGAACATAATGGATTACTGTTTTTAGTAATGACATTAAATTCTGAAGAATATATGCATAACAGGCTTTACTTAACAGAGAGACACCTCTGCTAGAGTTGGAGTTGAGAAAGTTGTAGTTTCAAATCCTGCTTCCCACACATCCTATTTGTGTGACCTTGGGCAAGTCTCTTAACTCTAGCTGAACCAGAGTTTTCTCATTGGCAATACTGGGACAAAAACAGTATTTCACTCACAGTAGAGTTATGAGGAGCAAGTGAGACATCTAGATAGTGCTTTGCAAACCTTAAAGTCATCATAATTATTATCTATTATTATTTATCATCATTTTTAATAGGTTCAGATAGAAATAATACATGAAGCAGTCACTAATCTGTTATTGTTTTGTATTTTATGTTCTATGGATTATTGCATGAGAGATAAAATAACTTGTTCTGTGTAGAAGACGTAAGGTGATCCTCCTGTACACTCACTGAAAACATCCTTGATACCAGTCAGGCAGCAGGCAGAATGATAGGGATGATATGTACCCATCTTGTTCCCATAAGGATTTGGTCTCCTCCACTAGGTTTCCATATTTTGAAATCTTTTTATCCCACAAAGCCTGAAAATTATGAACATTTGGGATGGGGTGACATGATTTAAAATGTTGTTCTTGAGTTCTTACAGATCAGTGTCACATCTGGGAGCCTGGGGACAACCATTCAATCTGTGATAATGCTCCAGAGCTAATTCAGTTTATCGATCACATTCTGCAGGATATTTTGAGGTCAATATTTGGACAATGGAGATTTGTCATCTTTTAATCCACTAAAGATACAGCAAACTCCTCATGTCTAGTTTCAGTTAACAGGCCATATCTTGCTGCGTTCACTAGCTGCAAAATCATCTATAAATATGTAATCTATTCACCTAGTCTTCTAATCATCTATATCTTGATATGGATTATTATAATTATCAAAACAATAGTTCATCATGAATTGTTTTCATTTATATGATCACTACCTGATGATTTTTCTTTTTTATTGACTTTTAATTACTTATTAATAATAAAAAATAACAATGGTCAATGGCCAGTTTTCTTTCAGTCAAATACATCAAGAAATACTTGCATCCAAATGATGGAGAGAATGAGTAAAGAAAAAATATTCCTCATCAAGTAGCAACTTAAAAGGGTTTTTAAGCCAATTTTATTGAAAGAAACATAAGTGTTTCGTCTTTGGTCGAAGACAGAAACTGTACTAGATAATACTGTTATTTACAAAGGAGGGCTACATTAATATAGAGCTTTTCTTGAAATGAAAAAATGACGAGGAATGATGATAACGACTGGCATTTATGTAGTACTGGAATTAGAGTATGTTTTACATATGTTATCTCATTGATTCTTACAAAAAACCTGGCAGGGTAGATTTTACTGTTATCTCCATTTAACAGGTGAGGGAAATGAGGCTCAGAGGGTTGAATGTCTTGCTGAGGGTCACATGGCTAGTAAGTGGCTGAGGGCAAGATCTGAACTCAAGTTGAATGAAGAAGGATTTTTTTTTGTGGGGAGGGGGGTTGGGAGGACTATAACTTAGACCAGTTTAAAAAATAGGGCTCTGCTAGCCACAGAGTGTTTGGAAAGAAGGTGACCTTCCTTCCATTACTGGAAACTCTATGCCGTTATTATCTGGCACATAAATATCCCCACAATTTATCCCCAACTTATGGTTCACTGTTATTCTCGTTCCCCATTTCATTCACTCAACTGTCCAGTCAAGTAAGGTTTAAATCAATGCTCCCCGAACATACCCAGTTCCTTCCACCTGGAACACTCCACTCCCACCCTTCTCTCAGTTCTTACCCATCTTTCCATCTGAAGCTCAAATACCACCTTTTCCATTAAGCCTCTGCTAATCTAGACTCCAACCAGAAGACAGATCTCCCTCCTCTGAACAGCCACAATACTTGCTGCATCTCTCTTAGGGTTTTTAGAATTTATCATATAATAATGATTTGTCCATGCCCTAACAGAGATGGAGAACCTGCATCCTCAAGGCCACATGGGGCCTTGTAGATCCTCAAGTGTGGCCCTTTGACTGAATTCAAACTTCACAGAACAAATCCCCTTAAAAAAAGGATTTGCTCCGTAAAACTGGGGCTCAGTCAAAAAACCACACCTAAAAACCTAGAAGTCTCATGTGGTCTTGAGGCCACAGGTTTGCCATTCCTGCCATAACACTTACAATTCCAGACTGCAAATTCAAAGAGAGTAGGGGTAATGCCCTATCCTTCCTTGTATTCTCCATATGTATCAGGCACACATCGAGTGCTCAAGAAATATCTGCTGAAGTAAGGCCACGGCTGTTTGCTCCTGGGATCTTACTTAATAAGGAAGGCAGGGAGGCACAATTACAAGGTACAGACTGGCAGGGACCCAGGGCCGGGGTAAAAGAACAGGTGTTCCACACCACATGCTGATGGTGGTGGAGTAGAAAGGAATGACTTCTCTTTCTGCCTCCCAAGGTGAAAGAAACACATTTCCAAAGGCATTCTTGGCAGAAGTCACTGTGGCAGTACATAAAGGGCATTGTTCATTTCATTTTGAGTTCAACCCAAATCTCTGATAATCATATCATTATGGTTTGAGCAGAAAAAAAAAACCAAAGCTTGGCAGTATGTAGTAGTCCCAGAACCCACTGGCTTCTTGGGCCTCTAAGATCCATAAAGCTCATATGACATAAGCTGCCTGATACTTTCCTATTTCAAGAGACCCTTTCCCCTCCCTTTTCCAGAATCTACCATCCCCAGGACACTGCCTAGTTTCCCATCTGTGACATCAGGGAAAGATACTAAGTAGTACCACCTGCTAGAGACCCAGCCCTGTCCAAAACAACAACCCATGACCCTGGTCTGCTATCTCCAAAATGCTCTGGTAAATGAAGGCCCACTTACTGCACCAAGAAGGGATCACAGGAGCTTGATTTGGCCACCTCCTACAGTGAGCACAAGACCATGAAAAGCTTTTCAGTTGTATCATTTACCTATCTGGCCCAAACCTAGTTGACCTGTAGTTTTGGGTAGCCTTCGTGCCTCAGATTGAGAAAGCAGATGGAGAGCCAGCCTCAGAGCCAAGAAGACCTGGGTTTGAGTTCAGTCTTTCAACTAATATTAGTTGTGTAGCCCTGAACACGTCACTTAACGTCTAAATGCTCTAGAACAGAGGTGTCAAACATGTGCCCCACATCAATCCCCAGTACAATTTGCACCAGATTTAAAAATGTAATTAGGAAATGTTAACAAAATAAATTTTTAAATAAAAATAAAAATCATTAATATGTGGTTTTCTAAGTCAATATCAGGCTTGCAGGGTTCCTTATGGATGGTTTTGTGGCTCCAATTTCAATTTGTTTTCTGACATCACTGTTCTCTAGGCTGATGTTGTAGTCTGTCCTCCCTTGGCAAAGAGGACCATGACATCAGGGAGGTGATGCCATGACAAGCAGGAGAATTAGAGTTAAGTGAGGGAGGGCTGTGCAAAGTCACCAGCAGAGAAGGTAGCAACCAGCATTGGTAGAAGGAGTTTTTCTCACCCAGAAGTCTCTTATCTCAATAAAATGACAAGCCCAGCTTCTATCCCCTTATCCTAATGAAGTAATCTTATTCTTAATATCATTGGATTCTCCTGTGAACGTTTCTCTCTCCCAAAACAGCTCCAACAGACTAGAAGTCAGGAAAACTGGGTTTCAGGCCCTGCTCCGCCATTAACTGGATAAGGAGTATTTTGATCTCCCACAATGAAACAATGTTTCAATAATTTTACTGTTCAGAAGGGAGTCTGTGCTTTAGGGAAGAGGGTAGATAAGGAAATGTTAAGATTACATTAAGTGCCCTACTTTCCATACAGCAGGAAACTTTTTGGATTCAACGTTTCATTTTTTTCCTCTGGATTTTGGATTTCCTCTGGGTCTGTGATTTCATTTGTACAGAAAACTCTTGAGCAGCAAACTTTTTCTGTCACAGAGGATTAGCAAATGAAAGTAAAGTGACTTGCTCAAGGTCATACAGCCGGTGCATGTCAGAGGTAGGATTTGAATCCAGGTCTTCCTGCCTCTCCAGGACCAGCCAGCTACTATTCCAACCTGCCTTTCCTCGTGCTCTGAACTATACATGCGCACACACACCAAACAGAATTCTTTCAATCAAATAAGAAATTCAATTGACCAAGAAGAAGGAAAACAAACAGTAAGTCCCAATGGAGGCACGAGATTGATAAAAGGCTTGGCCTGGTTTATATGTGGTTTATGGCAATATTTTTAAAGAATAAAGGCTTTAGACCAGTGGTTCCTAAGCTGAGGTCCATGGACCTGATAGGAATTCATGGACAGTTTTCCAAGACACCATGAATTGGGATGGGGAAAGAAGTTGCATGTTTATTTTCACTAAACTCTAACTGAATTTAGCATTCCTTTCTATTATTTCTAATAATTCTAATGATTTAAAAACATTATTCTGAGAAGGCGTTCAATAGACTTCATCAGACTGCCAAAGGGGTCACAAAATTGTGAAATTTAAGAACATCTGCTATGAGAAAGAAAAATTAACCACTGATTCAAAGGGCAGTTGTTTCTTCTCCGTACCTTACATGTGGCACGGTAGAGAGAGAGCACTGGACGCGGAGTCAGGAAGATGAGGTTAAATCCTGACTCAAACACTTACTCAATGTGTGACCCTAGGAAAAGGCACCTAGGTTCTGTTTGCCTCAGTTTCCACATCTGTAAAATGGGCACAATAACATCTACCTCCCACAACTGTGGTGACAATAAACATGAAACAATATCTGTGACTTGCTTTGCAAACTTAAAGTACTATTATATATATAGTTATTACATGTAATAGAATTGAAGCAAGGATGAAGGGGTTTGGGGTAAGGATTTGATCATTGTTCATATGATATAAAATGCTGCAAATCTATTCTCTATGCCTCTTAAAGCTTATCATGCTAGAAAAAAATGGAAGTGTTAAAAAGAAAATTTGTTTTTGTTTTGAAAGAGAATTTATGCTCCTCTTAGCCTGTGCTTTGGGGAAAGAGGAAATGACATTAAAGAAAAAGTCATGCTATTTTATGACATGCTTCCCCTTTCATATTGCATAGGTTACACGATAAATATTGATGATTCTCTGATAATCTACTTTTCTCCTTATTTCCCTTTAAATTCTAAAACTTGTGGCTATGATAAACTTTTATGCCTCTTAAGTAAATAATTAGAATATCCATTTCCTCAGGTTTGTAAAATGGTGATACTAATGGCACCTCCCTCCCATGGTTGTTGTGAGACTCAAATGGGATGATCTTTCTAAAGCACTTAGCACAGGCCTACACATCCCAGGCCCTGTATCAGTACCCTTATTATTCGTTTACTTATTTTCAAGCTGGCTTTGCTGTTGAACTAGGCCATCAATAATTTTCATACTTAAGTCACAGAATGAACGTGCCACCATCCTGCCTTTTCTTCAAGCATGCCCATTCTCAGAGTAGGAAGGACCCTCAGACGTTGTCTAGTTCAGCGCTTCTTGAACCTTGAAAGGGTAGAAAGTGGAAAAAGTGCAAGAAATCCTGGTCTCATCCTCTTGAACTTGAACAAAAATCCCCTTTGCAACATCCCCATCTTTGGCCTTTTCTTGTGAAAACTCCTTCTCCCCTTGGACCCATTGGTCTTAAAACTAGGAGTATACACCAAGGATGCCAAAGACAGAAAGGTCACAAATGGTAGATACCAAAATATTCATAGTAGCCCTTTCTGTGGTACCAAAAGGCTAGAAACAAAGTTTGTGTTTATTGACTGGGAAATTGCCAAAGTGTGAAGGTAATATAATGTTACTGTGCCATAAAAAAGTGACAAATATAGAGAAATCATAGAAAAATGGAAAGATCCATGTGAAGTCAGAGCAAAGGATTCAGACTCAAGTGGACACAAGGACTTCAATAATATAAACAAAGACAAAATTAAAAAGCAGCCAAATATTAATTTCCATAGATAGTCCCTATAGGGAAGAGACAACGAACCGCACATGTAGAGAGGCGGGTGACTGAGGGTGCATGGTGATGACTAAGGAATGGTGTGCGTGCTGTGAGAGGCAGCTGCTTTCTCAGTTGAATTTGCTTAACTATTTTCCTGTTTCAGGAGGATGTGTGTATGTGTGTGTAGGGGTGAGAAATGATTTAGAATTATAGTAATAGGGGGGCAGGGAATCTTGTGAAAGGGAACCCAAACTAGCTCATTTCAGCTTCAGACAGATCAGTTAGGACATTTTTCCTTATATCCAACCAAAATCTGCTCCTGTACAACATGTACCAGTTCTGCCTTCTCAAGCTTAAATTTAGTCTCTCTTCCACATGAGAAGTCTTCAAAGACTTTTTAGTTAACTCTCATGTTCCTTCTGAATGTCCCCCTGGCCTCCTCAATGTCTTCCCACCTCTAATCCCATCAGCCTAAATATACCTGGATCTTTCAAAAAACCCTTATCTAACTCCATCCCCTGGCCCTTCAATACTAATCATCCTCTTCTGAACGTTCTTCAGACTATCAATGTTCCTCCTAAAATGTGGCACCCAGAATCGAATACTCCAGATGTACATGACCCCAGTCTGTCACCTTCCTCATCATGGACACTATCATTCTCAATGCATTCAAATAACCCAATAACTTTTTAGCTGCCATAGCAAGTGGCCAACTCATACTGAGTTTGTAGTTCCCAGCTCTTTTTCAGGTAGAATGTTGTCTGGCCGTATATACCGCCATTTTGTATTTATGAGATGGCTTTTTTGAACCCAAGGATAAGATTTCACATTTGTCCCTATTAAATGTTATTTATCATTTTACATTCAGCCCAATACTTTAACCTGCCAAAATCTTCTGGATCCTTATTCTGCATTCAACATTTTAGCTGTCCTTGCAAGTTTAAAGAGTAGTTTCTATCCTTTTTGCTGAAGAGTTAAGAGTAGAGAGTAGTCAGTGAAGACATAGTATAGTCTGTTTTATACCTTCTCTGTGAAGAAAACTTTTGATTATCTGCTCTCACTAGTGTATGCTGTTTTTCAGCTGCATCCAACCCTTCATGATCCCATTTGGGGTTTTCTTGGCAGAGATACTGCAATGGTTTGCCATTTCCTTCTCCAGCTCATTTGACTGATGAGGAAATAGAGGGGAAAAAATGAAGTGACTTTCCCAGGGTCACACAGCTAGGAAGCATCTGAGGCCAGATTTGAATTCAGGTCTTCCTGACTCCAGGCCTAATGCTCTATCCACTGGGCCACCTAGCTACCTAATCCAAAATGAGCAGGAATTAAGAGCCAAATTGAGGTGAAAAGGACTTCAGGGACCATCTAGTTCAACTTGTCTCTGAAGAAAAATCTCTTTACCACATTCCAACCAAATGGGTCATCAACCTTCACTTGAATTCCCCATCTAATGAATGATGGGGAACCCACCACCTCCAAGGCAGCTGTTTAGGAGATCTGGAGAAATGAGGTTATTTATGCTTAGTCATGGATCTGTCTAATGCTCTGATATCTTCCCCCAAATGAAGTTACATTATGAAAACCGGATTTAAGATGTACCAAATTTATCTGTCTTTTCAATCCTGAGCCCATACTTAAATTCCCCCCTAACGGCCCATCATCCTGGATACAGTCACCTTTCAGAAGGACACAGAACACTAACCTAGACTGGATTTCAAAAATAATAATTATTGTGGTTTACAAGTCTACAAGTTTACAAGTTTACAATTATTGTGGCTTACATAGTTGCTAACTATGACTTTATACAGACTTAAAACTGTGTTTATGTATCCAGACAAAAAAGTAGCATAGCATCAGTATTGGATTTTTTCTGTGTTCACTCAAACATGAGTGTTTTTTAGCCAGGACTCTTCTGAAATCTATTTCATCTGAACAAAAATCAAAGATTTTTAACCTTTCTTTTTGTGCTAAGGATCCCTTCTGGCATGCTGGTACAGTCTATAGACTCCTCAGAATAACATATTTAAATGCACAAAACAAAATACATGCAATTACAAAGGTAACCAACTTTACTGTAATGCAGTGTCCCAAAAACCTTAGTTCTGTAGCTTAAAACTGCACTGAGACTTTTGGGACACTAAAAGTTATCAAAATAATACAGGTATTGCTAAAGGTACAGTTACCAAAATACTTTAAAAATAACAACACCCAAGTTCAAGGCCTCAGGCTAAGAACCCCTGATCTATAGAATCTTAAATAGATATAATAGAATATAAACTCTTAAATTAGAATGTAATCGCACATTGAAGACAGGGGTTATTCTGCTTTTGTATTTGTATCCCCATTGTATCATGAGGCATGATCCAGAGTAGACACTGAAATCAATGCTTGTTTAGTTAAATGGAAGAGGATATTAATGTCTATTTCATCTTTCTCCTTTCCTGATTGTTGTCCGGAAACTCATTATTCTGCAAAATGAAATCAGCTCTGAAACTCACACTTCCTCAAAACCCCAGTGCTCCAGGATGAAGAGGGTGAACATTGGAGAGCTCATGCCAGATTCTCCACAATTTGAGGGTGGGAGCTCCCCAGGGAATTGGACTTCAATGATCTCCAGAAACTCATTCTGTGAGATGAAAATTTTACCTCCTTACATCATTTCTCCACTGAGCTGCCGGACTTCATGCTCTGCCTTCCGTCCCCTCCCCCCACCAAGGATATCCTTTCTCCCCTGCCTTTTCACCTTCTTTTTACTTATTGTCTCCCCTACTACCCCTTTACTGTAGGGACTGTCATACCTTTCTACATATCCCCAGTGCCAAGTTAGCATAGAGTCTGGCACATAATAGGTATTTAATATATGTTTATTGACTCTAACTCTTAGGATTAAGAGGCACAATTTATAGGGAAGCATGGTATATTGAATTGAGTGCGAAGCTTCAAGTCAGGAAGATCTCAGTTCAAGTCTAACCTCTGACATATTCTGGATAAATCTCTTAATCTCTGGTTGATTATTGGACAAATGCTGATCTCTATTGGTCAAGGAAATTTCATCACTAAGAATTTCCAATAGAATCAAAGGTTGAAAACACCAATGGAATCACAGATACAAAACAAAACAAAAAAATTAAGGCAGCTCCATCCAGTCACTTTTAGCTCTTTGTTTTTCCATTACTTCATAGGAATTTCACAAGAAAACCAGCTGTGAGGGAGGATAAAACTATGCAAGGTCGATTTGTTATTATCAATTACGTACTGGGTTACATCCTTGGGAGCTGTGAATGACACATTGAACATGTACCTAAACAACCATTAATTATTAAGCCACTAACTAGTAATCAGATGACAAAAGCACATGTCACAGCTGGATCCCCATAAAATCTCCATCGTTCCTCTTGGCAACAAAGGCATCTTATATGTAATATCTAAAGAAACTCAATAGCCTGGGATATACTCAGTCTAGGGGTATTAAGAGGAGTAGAGCAGCAAGTGGTGGTGGTGGTGGGAACTGAATGAACCACTGACTTCACCTTTGTGACTCAATTCTGGATCTAGCTCAGTTCCCTTCCTATTCAATTATAGGTTTAGTCCAATTTCTGTCTTGTGAGAAAACTTTATTCAATTCTGGGAATTATAAGAAGACTTTATTACGTTGTTTGAACCTAACCCTGCATGGTTGGGAAATTGAACCTACCTGATTCTCAGACCCTTAACTAAGGAGCTAGGTTATACCATAAAAATTCAGTCAGATCCTAAGACTGATGCAAGGAGTTTTCTCACAATTGTATGTTTCAAGCAACTCAAAGGACTTATCTGAAAACTAGCCCTATACTGATCAATCCAGTTACAGTTTCCATGTTCTTTTGATGATATTGTGGGAAACAAAGGAGAGTTTCATTTCCACAAGGTCAAAACTTCATAAAGGGAAAGTTGACCTGAGACCTAGCAGCGTCAGGTGAAGAAGGTCAGAAACGAATGGGCAGTTGTTTGAAGGAAAGCTGATGATGAGTTTGAAGGAAAGCCTATTTATTAGGAAGGAGAAAATCCAACCCTCCTAATGTTTAAATATGGCATGCAAATGAAAGCTTCCTCTATTTGCTCTTGTCTCCTGTTGGGGACTTGAGAAAAGGATCAAACCTTATGACTGAAGGGTTTTTTGGTTTGTTTGCTTTATTTTGTTTTAAAACACTTCCTGTGTTCTCTTTTACTTGGAATATTCCTTCTTAGTCAGTTCCTGCTATGTGTCAGGCATTAAACTAAGCACTGAGGATACAAAAAGGGGCAAAGGGCTCACAACCTAATGATTTAATTAGCCTTTGTCAAAACTTAGAAACGATTTGTTCCTCTAGCATGTAGTACTCATTTTCCCCAAACCCTGCAGGCTTAAGTCGTACTCATTCAAGACCCACCCCAAATAAAACTCCTTAATGAATCAATGTCCAATTCCTTCCTCCACTCCACCTCCAACTAAATATGTTCTCTCACTGTACTGAGATACTATAAACAGTACTTAGTATCTCTTTTGATATACTTGCCACATTCTACCTCATGGCAGTTATTTTTATCTAACCTAATAGATTATATGCTGTTTGAAGGCAGGTCTCTGCTTTCTTGTAATCAATCCTATAAGGCCACTGGACCCGGATGGCTCTGGAGGAGAAAGTGAGGCTGGTGACCTTGCACAGCCCTCCCTCACTCAAATCAAAGTCAAGTGCAAGTCATGCCATCATTTTCATGTCCTGTGCTAACACGCAACAACATCTTTCCCTGTGCCCTGTAGACCATAGATAATGAAGTATTTGTTGAATAAATGAATTTAGGAGCCAGGAACTCAAAGCTGTTGTTATTCAGTGGTTTCCACTGTTTCCATGACCCCAGGAACCTAGGCAGGTCTTATTTTAATTACAACAATTTTGGACTGTATCAATTACAGAAATCAATGTAAAATGATCTTGATCCCAAGCCCTCATTCCCAAATGCCACATAAAATGTCTACATCGCAAATACTGGCCAATCTACGAAAGTGCAATTTGAAAAACTTTCAAATTATGCCTAGGGAAAAATGTTCTCAAAACTCTACAGATATACCTCCTCTCCAAATGCAGCCTTAAAAAAGTCTTAAAATGGAACTTGTTCAGTCATGTCAGTCACCTCCAACTCTTTGTGACCCCATTTGGGGTTCCCTGACAAAGGTACTGGTGTGGTTTGCTATTTTCTTCCCCAACTCATCTTACAGAAGAAGAATTGAGATGCCAAACAAAGATAAGTGACTTGCTCAGGGTCACACAGCTATAGGAAGTGCCTGAGGCTGGATTTGAATTCATGAATAAGAGTCTTCCTGCTCTATCCACTGAGTCAGTGAGCCACATAGTTGCCCTAGAATGGAACAATCCATTAGAACGGATTGAGAATGGAGCTTATCATGGGGCAAACAGCAACTTTTTTTTCTAATTATTCACTTTTGGATAGAGATAACCAAAGATAATGTACTAGGTTACATGAAATATACACACTTTTAAGTTCCTAAAACACTTCTGAAGATAGAACACCTTTCAGGCTATTACAGAATGCTTACGCAATCACTAACTACCCTGTAATATTTTAGGCTACCAATAATAACAGCAAGCTACAAGCAGTAGTAAATCAGGAGTATATTTCTTCCCACCCCTTTGTGAAGATCTGACATAACTGGTTGGCTTGTTTAACTCTCACAGGTTTCTGAGGCTATCAAACACACGACTCACCATGTCCAAAAGGACTACACTTACAATTTAGAGAGTAATAGAAAATAGGAAGTAACTCCCCCCAAAATAAGAACACTTGGGATCAGAGGGGGTGGGGTGCTGGCAACACAGGGTGCAACAAAAGTCAGAAAAGCTGTCAATGTCACGCTTACCTTTTCTGGGCAAAACGCACAGGCAACTGAAAGCCGATCAGTGCCCAATTAAAATTGGGAAACATACATTGTAAAGGAACAGGAATGATAACATTAGCAAGCTGCTCAGAAAACAGCCAATGAGAGAGCATCACATCAGTAAGCCTTTCCATTTGTTATTGTACCATCATAATGGGTGAAATGAAGAATTCTAAGCTCCTTGGGCAGACCTTGGAAGAAGCAGAAGCACAAGGAGCACAGTAGAGGAAAACAAAACTTAAAGACATCAGAATGCTCAGTCATGACTCAGGAGGGCTGATGATGAAACGCACATCCCTCTTCTCTGAAGAGACTGTGGACCGCAAGTGCAGAGTGAGACAGGGGCAGTAGGAGTTATAGATGGGGACATTCCAGTTAGGAAGTAGCAACATAAAAAACTGAAAAACAATAAATCTATTTTGAAAAATTAAAAAGGATCAATTATCCTGTCCACTGAAAGAAAGATCAAGTATGAATTTTTTTGCCCTGGGAAGTTGTTCACAAAAAGTTCAATTATATTCATTTCTTTGTGACAAAACTATTTATTCCCACTTAATTTTAAATGGAATCTATTATTAAGGCATAATGAACATCTTGGATTAGCCCACAGTCTTAATTTTTGTCAAGGCTACCCTAATAAGAGAAAAAATTTGCTATGGCTTGATTTAAAAGCAAATGAACAAAGAAGGATGTGAATACTGAGGATCAAGGTGACTCAGAAATATTACAATATAAAGTGTTAAAAGAAAAGCACTGACAATTTGGTTTTTATACAGCTTGATATATCTGAAATATCTACACACCCAAAAGGGTTCTTTTTTAATTGCACATTAAAATGAACACACTGCAAGTACAAAATTGAATTACCTATTATAATGCAGAAGTTACATTTTGTAAAAAGAGAAGAGGTTAGTGATGATGATGGTAAGGCCCCAGATGGTTTCCAACACTTTTGTCTCACTTCCCTAAATCAGAACAAAATCTTCATCTATATAAAGTGTATTGAAGACTCTATTAATGTTTGCTTCCATTTTAAGTAAATAAAAATGGGGAAAAATTCTGGGTGTTTTATTTTCATTTAAAGATAATTTCTCTTTCTCTTCCCCCTTTCTAGGGTCAAGAAATGAGAGGTCTATGGGGATGAATCTAGCAACCATCTTTCAAAGGATGAGTAAACAGTTGGCTTCCTTTACAAGATTTGTTCAAGAGTTTTATCTTCCTTCCTTGTGCAAAGCTGATCAAAAGGACTGTTGGAACTCATATCTATGTGTCACAGATACATTTCCAGCAAAAGAAAAACTTAAAAATAGAAGTTATGCATCAACTTATTATCCTGAAACAAGTGTTTAGACATATTTAAGTATTCACATATACTTATATTTAGCTGGCTCTTCATGTTGAGTCATATACACTTAAACCAACTTGCCCCCTATATAATTCAAAAATAAATTCTGCCTAAATTAAGAACAGCCAGTGTTTACCACAGAATTCTACAGGAAGGTTCCTTTTCACAGGAACAAAGAACTCTAGATACCCCATTTAAAAAAAAAACCAAACTAAAGGCATGCAATATTACTACAGAAGTATGTTAATCTAAATACTAAAGCCTATTTACTAAAATAAGGAAAAGTTATTATCTAATAAAGATAGTTCACATTTAGAGAACACTTTAAGATTTCTAATGTACTTTATAAATATTATCTCATTTTATCTCTATCACAACCTTGGGAGGTAGGCAATATTGTTTTCTCCATTTACTGATGGAGAAACTGAGGCAGACAAGTGGTTAAGGGACTTGACCAGCATCACTCAGCCTGTACTAAAGGTGGGATTTGTACTAATGTTTTCCTTACTCCAAGTCCAGTGCTCTAGCTAGCTACTAACTCCATGCTGCCTCTAGGTCAAAGGTTCTTAACCTGGAGTCCATGAAATTTTTTTTTAAACTTAAATATATATATATATATATCATAAATAATATATATAACATTTACATATATATACATACACATACACACATATACATAATATAGTTAACTGTATTTTAATATAATTGGGGATGTTTTTGCAACCCTATGTATTTTATGCCTTTAAAAATATTTATTCTGAGAAAAGATTGAAAGACTTTATAAGACTGCCAAAGAGGTCCATGGCACCCCGGCTTCCCCTGAAGAAATTAAGAATTCTAATCTGGTCTAATCCATTCATCTTACTGATGAGGCAACTGAGGCCCTGAATTTGTGACTTACCCAAGGTCTCACAGACAGTAAGTGTCATGGCCAGGACTTAAATCACTTTTCTGGATGGATTTCATTGTTTAGTCATTCATTCACGTCTGACTCTTTGTAACCCCACGGGACCTTAGTGTCCATGGGATTTTCTTGGCAAAGATGCTGGAGTGGTTGGCCATTTGCTTCTCCAGCAGATTAAAGCAAACAGAAGTTAAGTGATCTGCCCAGGCTCACACAGCTATTTACTGGATATTTACTGTACTCAGGTCTTCCTGGTTTCTGGCCAGCGCTCCATCTACTGAGCCATCTAACTCCCCCACCCCACCCCACTCCCAACCAGAGGGATAGCATGTTTATTGTATTTGTAGATGACTCAAGTTAACAAGAATACCTAATGTGTTGGGTGACTAGAAACTTAGATGTGTGCGAACATTGGGCTAAATCTAAGATGCAATGGAATAGGTGTAAAGATGTAAAGTCTTACACATGGGTTCAAAAACATCCTCTTCATATAAGGGAAAAGTATGGATAGTTAGCCATTCACTTGAAATGGAGGTGTGGGAGAGCTCTTAAGTGAATTCACAACCTCAAGAAATTTAGCAGTTTCAGGATGAAGAAAGAGATAGTCCTTCAAGGCTTGGACCTAGTCAGACCAAATTAAGAGTGTTGTGCTCAGGTTTGGGCATCAAAACATTTCCTGGGGAGGGTAAACAGGATGGAGAGGGGACGCAAGCTCATAGGAAATCAGGACTGATTTTTAGGGACAGGGCTTGAGCCAAGAGAAGCAATGGCTGGGGATGTAAGAAACAGAGATTAGATTTTTTAGCCCAAGAGAGCAAACTTAGGAGCAAGGGCTAAAATTTATAAATGGGTCAAATTTAAAGGAAAACTTCCTAACTAAATCTATACAAAAGTAGAAGGGTTTGTACAGGGGAATACACTCTCCCCCCTCACTAGGGTCTCCAAGAAACAGTCAATTCAGTGGGGGCAAGGTATTATGTTTGAGAAGCCCTTTACGTAACACACCATTTATAACCTACCATTATGGTAAATAAGTAACATGTTTTGTTTGTTCCTTGGAGTAGTTAAGTGGCACAGGAGAGTTTGCAGGACCAGGAAGACCAGAATTCAAATCCCATCTCAGACACTTACTAGGTGTGGGATCCTGCGCAAGGCTTTTCACTTCTCTCAGACTCAGTTTCTCTCTCATTGAGAAAATGTCTATAAAATTAGAGTACTAATAGCACCTACCTGGCAAGATCGTTGTGAGGAACAAATGAGATAACCTGTGTAAAGAGCATTTTGCAAACCTTAGAGCATTATATAGCTGCTAGCTATGATTATTTTTTGTCTTATGAACAGTTCATTAGACTTAAAAAATAATCATAAATAGCAGCTATGTAACTGTATTGCATTGTATTGCCTCAAGAACTCCCAGAACATAGTCTGAGACAGAGGAAAAATAATTCTCAAATGGGTCACAGGCTCAAAAATGAAATCAGTAAATTTGGAGTTAGCAGGTTTATCTTATTCTGGACCTTCATGATACTCTAACATTGTAAATGAGAGCCAGGGGTTCCAAAACTGTGGGCCAGAGGCCCTGGGGGATGCCTCAACATTCTCATAGCAGGGTTCATAAATTTACAAAAGTATTGTTATTTTCTACTGCTTTAATTACAACAAAAAGTACAGCATGAATTTTGTGATATCTTATTAACTGACCTGAGATAATGAAACAAAAGGGCAGTTAGGTGGTTCAGTGACTTATTTTCCTGAGTTCAACTCTAGCCTCGTACACTTACTAGTTGTGTGTGGTCCTAGTCAAGTCACTTTACCCTGTTTGCCTCAGTTTCCTCATCTGTAAAATGAGGTGGAAAAGGAAATGATCAACCACTTCAGTATCTTTGCCGAGAAAAACCCCAAATGGGGTCACCAAGAGTCAGACATGACTGAAATGACTGAGCAATAAAGCCTTCTGTATTCCAAATAATAAATCTTTCATATGTATACATATGCATAATTATTTTTCAAATATGCACAGATGCTATTGTGGCTAATAAAAATACAAAGTCACATAAAAGTGTTGTGAATAAGTAGGTGTTTTTGTCACGGTGTGACTTTTTAATCAATAAATACTGAATAGCATGTCTACTGCTCTGTAGGGGTCCAGTTTTTTTCTTCCAACTGCAAAAAGGAGTCAGAACAGGAAAGGGGGTTTACTGCTTTCTTTGGATTCAGGAAAGAATTCAACACCAAGTTGGCCAAGTCAAAAAGAATAAAAAGAAATCTCAATGAAACTGCCAACACTACATCTATCTCTGAGTGCATCTATGGGGCAGGGAGAAGCTAGACATACACTCACTGCCTGTTGTGAGAGCTGTGCAGCCTACAGAATCTGGGTTAGGTGAGCAAAAGTAGAATCAAGTCTTACAGTATTTTCCTATCTTGTGCTGGAGTAGGATTCCTACTTAATGACACCCACCCTGAATCTCTCCATCTCTGCTCAGAAGGCCCCCAGAATCTATCACAAGACTGTGGCATGTGGCACAAAGAATGCTGGATTTCAAATCCCAGTTAATCTGAGTCTCAGTTTTCCTCTTCTGTAAAATGGTGGCGGGAGGAGGGTGTCATTGAATAAGTAATGCAGAAGGGCCATTCTAGCTCTATATTTATGATCCTGGAGTCAAAGGGGAAAATGCAAAATAAACTTTGAAGAGCCAACAGAGGGATATCCTGTAGGTATCCACCAAAACAAACCTGTGAATCATTTGTCATCCTACTTCTCTCCTCCTCGCATTGATAACCTTCCTGGAAAAGCCATCTATAGGAGAGTCCTCCCTTCCTTCCTTTCATTAACCCACTGCAATCTGACTTCTGTCCAACACTACAGAAACGGCTCAAAGATCACTAAAGATGGGACAGCTGGGTGGCACAGTGAATAGTCAGGAGGACCTGAGTTCAAATTCGACCTCAGATACTTGACACTAGCTGTGTGACCTTGGGCAAGTCACTTAACCCCAATTGCCTTGCCTTCTCCCCTCCAAAAAAAAAAAAGATCATTACAGATTTCCTGGATTGCCTGATCAAATAACCTTCTTCCAGTCTTCATTCTCCTTCATGTCTCTGAAACATATGTGAATACTGGTCACTCTCTCCTACTTGGTAAGTTCTCCTCCCTCATGTTCTAAGTTACCATACACTCCAGATTCTCTGCCTTTCATTCTAACCACCCTGCTCCATCTTCTTATTTATCTGGGAGTGAACCTAACTATCTCTCCTTGGCCCACATTCTTATTGGCATTTTCATTTACTGCCAACAGCCTTCAACCATGACCTCTATGCAGATGTCCTCCTGTCTCAGATCTTCAGCTGCCTTTCACATATCTCCCCACTTCCAAATTTCCCTGTTACTGTCAAGGGCACCATATCATCTCATTCTCCCAGGCTCAAAACCTAAGTGTCAATTCAGGTGACTTTTCACTATCTCTCAACCTTCCCCAATATCCAATCTGTTGTCAATGTCTGTCAATTTCATCTTTGAAAACACTTCTAAAATATGCCCCTCAAATTCTCTTCTCTGACACTGCCACCACCATGGTTTAGGACCTTGTCACATCATGCTTGTACTACAGTTATCCCTTCCACATCTGGAGAATTAGGGGCACCTGCCCATGTGATCTGGAAAATCCACAAAAACATTTTTGGCTTTGTCTTCATATCAGAGAAGTCTGAATTATCATGGTATTAATAGATAACATATGTTGACATTATACGATACTATACGTACATTTCATTCATATCTGAGTTTCTAAACTTTTTCTGAGTCATCTGTTGACATGTTGACATGTCATTAGCAGCTTCTGCAAAACTCCCAAAAAATTCCAATTTAATTTCTTATGTTGACCCATGATATATCAAAACTGTGATGGGGAGAGCTGTGAGGGGGAAGGGATAACAGTATTGCAATGGCTTGCTGGTGGGTCTGTCTGCCTCAAGTGTTTCCCAGTCTAGTTCATCTACCATTCAGCCATCAAAGTGATTTTCTAAAAACACAAGTTCAACCCTGTCACCTCCATATGAAATAAATTCTAATGGAGATGGCTAGGTGGTGCAGTGGATAGAACACCAGTGCAGGAGCCAGGAGGACCTGAATTCAAATCTCACCTCAACACTTGACACTCACTAGCTGTGTGACCTTGGGCAAGTCACTTAATCTCAATTGCCTTATCCTAGGTCATCTTCAGTCATCCTGATGAATATCTGGTCACTGGATTCAGATGGTTCTGGAGGAGAAGTGAGGCTGGTGACCTGCACAGCCCTCCCTCACTCAAAACAAAGTCCAGTGCAAGTCATGTCATCATTTCTCTGATGGTGTGGTCTTCTTCAGCAAGGAAGGACGAACACACACAAATTCTAATGGCTCCCTTTAAAATTTCCAGGATGACATACAAAATCTGCTTGGTGTTCAAAGTCCCTCATAACCTAGTACCTTTCTAGTCTTCTTGTACCTTACACTTCCCCACAAAGTTTTCCATCCAGTGACACTGGCCTCCTGACTGTTTGACTAAGATCTCTCAGCCCTGGACATTTTCTCATTGCCACATTCTGCCTTCCCTGGCCTCCTTCATCTTCCAACTAAAATCTTACTTTCTGTAGGAAGCCTTTTCCAAACCCCTTCTGGGCCCATCTCCACACTGGACCCAGATGGCTCCGGAGGAGAAAGTGAGGCTGGTGACTTTTGCACAGCCCTCCCTTGCTTAAATCCAATTCACTTGCAAATCACGGTAGTATCTTCCTGATGTCATGGTCCTCTTTGAAAATAAAGGACAAACACAACAACCCAACCCCTTTTAATTTGACTGCCTTCCCTCTGCTAATTGTACTCTATTTATGTTGTATATATTTTGGCTGAACATATTTATTTGCTAGTTTCTCCCTTTAGATGATGAGCTCATTGACGACAGACACTGTGTTTTGCCTTTCTTTACAGTCTCAGCACTTAGCACAATGCCTGACACTTAATTAGGTGCTTAATAAAGTAGCTTATTAGCTGATTTACTGATAATAAACTTAATATATAATCACTGGGTCATCAGTTCAGAATTAGAGGAGTCATCCAGTTCAACATGCTTGTTTTACAAATGGAGAAACTGAAATCGAACAAGATGGGAAGGTGACCTGCCCTTTGTTACATAGACATTAAGTGGCAGAGTCAGTATTTGAACCCAAGGCCTGACTCCAAATTCCGTTTCTGTTGTGATATTCTGGATTTGCTGCTATCACTAAGTAGTGTTTCTTTCACTGATGTTTCCTACTGAAAGGATAGAATAAATTATGGATTTATTTCCAGATATTAAAAAAAATAGTCTCCTGTTCTACTATCCAGATGGTTTGGTTCAGTTGTTTATCAGCCATGTCTGATTCTTGGTGACCCCAAGAGTTTTCTTGGAAAAGATACTGGAATGGTTTACCATTTCTTTCTCCAGCTCATTTTGCACATGAGGAAACTGAGGCAAACTGGGTTAAAGGACTTGCATAGGGTCACATAGCTAGTGAGTATCTGAGGCCAGATCTGAACTCAGATCTTCCTGACTCCAGGACCAGCTTTCTATCTGCTGAGCTGCCTATACATATAGGCATATAGCAGAGGACAACTTTATCTAGTAGGAAAATTCCTCTTGATAGCTAAGAAGCAACAAAGGACAAACAACAGAACAGAATAACGGCAAGAATTCCACTTCTAGGTTCTGTCCAGATTATTTCCCCTATTTTCCTCAAATCCCACTTTTGGCTGGAGTCCTTCCTAGATCCCTTCAGACTGGCTAGTACTTTCCTCTGACATTTCCTTCCATCTACTTGGTATTGTCCCTACTTACCGACCTGCTTCCCCCAGTTAGAAGGCATGTGCCTCAGGGCAGGGGCTGACATACAGTGAGCACTTAATAAATGCTTCTTGACTGACTCTGACCTGGCCTGGCCACTTGCACCTGAATTTTTTAATAAATATACAACCATTGCTAACAGAAAGCAGCTGAAAGCACACATTCTCCAACTCTTTAATTAACTTGAGAAGCCTAAAATGCACAGCTGCTGCTGAGATTAAAAGTATTTACTACAATGAGTGTCATTAAAGTATGTGCCAAATCATTAAAACACTTTACATAGTGATTTATGATTTTCAAAACATTTCCATATACATTATCCCGCTGGGTCCTTAAAACAGCCCTGTGAGTTGGATAGGCATTATAATTCCCATGTCACAGATGGGGAAACTGAGGGCACCTCAGAGAGGTAGGTCATTTACCCAAGGTCACAGATGGTTACAGGGAAAACAAACATTATCACAGTTTATACATAATCATCACCCCATCTCCTTTTCCCCATGCCAAGTTACTAAACTGACTATGGGACCATTCATCATCCCTTGAAATGAAAGCAGTTGCCTTTACACCTAACTTTCAGCCAAGGAAGGCCACTACATTTTCATTTTATTTAGACAAAGCTGCTTGGCAAGATTAAAGATTGCATTTTCTATTGTTTCTGCAGCTGCACACAAATGAACAGCCCAACCCTCATCTTTCAGTGAATGAATTTTTTTTGAATGTGTGACTGAGTAGGATAACAGCAGCATCTTTGTTTTTCATTGCAGGTATAAAAATGTAGCTACTGATACTGCTTCCTTCTTTCTATGTTTATGTTTTTCTTCTCTAATATTTTTCTTTAATTAAGTAGTGTGGAGATGTTTTACCATAACCCCACTGATTCTAAATGTAGATAAATAATTTTTAGGTAGTCAATCATTAAGTCTTTCATTAAGTGTAGATGCTAAAGACAAGCTCGTAATGGATTTCCTGTCAACAGAGGGGCCTATTCATTAAAAAGGGAGTACTAAATAATACTTTTACCACCCTCTGCTCTATTTGCCTGAGGAGACAGAGATTGAGGCCCTGGACCACAAAGAAGACAGCATCATTCTCTTCCTCTTAGTAATAGCAATAATAATCGCAGTCCTAATGTCTAATATTTATATAGCACTGTAAAGTTTGCAAAGCATATACCTTACTTCATTGATTCTCACACTAGTCCTGGGAGACAGGCACTCTTCTCATCATCCCCATTTTACAGATGAGGAAGCTAAGGGTCACAGAGTTTTTGATCTCAAGTCTCCTGGATTCTAGGTCTAGCCTTCTCTGCCCATTGCACCTCCAAGCATGCCACATTATGGCAACAGTGAATTTGAGTCATGTTCCTGTAGACAGGTTCAAATATCACCTCTGACACCAACCAGCTGCATAACTTTGAGGAAGTCAGTCTTTCTCCCTTTGAACTTCAGTTTCCTCTTCTGTAAAATGAGGAATGATGGCATCTGTGCTAGCTACCTCGCAGGATTATTGTGGGAGTTCCTCCAATGGCCGGGGAAGCACAAGAGTCCTTGAATGGCAGCACCTCAAACACCACTTGCCTTCACCCATCTCTCACACCCATCCTTCTGGGAAGCAACCTCCAAGAAGATGTGGTCTAGAAACTGCTCCTGCAGGTGCTACAGTCACAGGTATTGGAGATCCAAAAGACAAAGTTCTCCCCACCAAAATCCGGGGGACTGTCAAATGGTTCAACATCAGAAACTGATTAAGATTTTAACGGTGGAAATGTCATTAAAAAAAGAGGCATTCCCATCTGTTTCATCTCCTTTGCCACTACACCCTAAGGATCAGGAAAATGTTCTGTTTGTCTTGGAGCTGAAACTTTAGGTAGACAGACAGCCAAATAGCAAGAGATACAGATAAAATTATTATTTCTGCCATTAGTATGGAAATCACTCGAGAATGAGGGTTACTTCCAGTTGTGTACCCTCTGCACTTAGCACAGTGCGTTACACACAGTAAGTGCTTCATAAAGGCTTTTTCATTCACTCATTTAACAATCAAACAATAATTATCTTTTTAAGTTCCAGGAAGAAAAAAAATCACTTCATCCAGAGACAGAATGAGAAAAGACAGGAAATCACTGGAAATATTCTTCCTCTATCTGTTTCTATCTTTCTGTGTCTGTCTGTCTGTCTGTCTCTCTCTCTCTCTCTCTCTCTCTCTCACACACACACACACACACACACACACACTCTATGTTTATAGATAAATGATAATATAGATAAATCTATTAATCCTGACTACTCAAAGGACACACCTGGCTGTTTCCTAACGTTTCCCCTCCAGCATAGATCAAGCACCATTTGTACTAGGCAAAGTACTAAGCATTGCAGGAGATACACAGTTTAAATAAGAGAAGTCTACCCCAATGGAACTTTTCAGCTACTGGGAGGATGAGTCACAAGCACAGGTAACTGAACAGCATAGTTATGTGCATTAAAGAGGTGCAAACACAGACTCTTCTAAGGGTGGGGGAAGTCATTTATGTATGACCAGGGAGAAATATGGAGGAGGTGGCATTTGAAAGGGTCTCAAATGATGAGAAAGAAGTTAATGGGAAACGAGAAGACATCCCAGAAAACTTTATTTTTAGACAACATGAAATATGACTTCAAAAAAATTTCAGAAAGAATTGTCTTATTCTGCTGGCTATCTACTTTGTACTTAATAGACAGGATAGAACTCTAAATTTGGAACCATTCAGTCCAATTAGCTTATTCTTAATAATCCTTCTTTAAAAATATTTTTATCATCTTAGCCAAAAGTCCAATCTGTGAACACTTTCCTCTACCTTAAAGAAAAAGCTTTTGAGCAGAGTGGCCACGTGGCATGTTGAATGGAGCACTGGCCCTAGAGTCATAAACACCTGAGTTCAAATATGACATCAGATAGTTACTAGCCGTGTGACCTTGGGGAAGACAACCCTGAAAAGAAAAGAAAAAGCTTTCCTGTGATCTAACTCATTTTCCCTTCATTAATTATATCCAAGTGATTTCCAAATTCTGTTACCCTTTGAGCCTTTCATTATACCAATCACCCTCATAACTCTGGTTCAGTTCTCATTTACCTCTGCATTTCCCATGCCTCTTACCCACGAGCCCCACTCCACTTCATAGGTCTTCTCTCCTCCAGATATGACCAAGTCATTGCCCTCGTCAGGGCTTCTGGCTTCCTTAGCACCTTCCACCTTGACACAGATGGCTCCTTCTGCTCTCTAACCCAAGGGCCTTCTTGCACTGTCATCAAAGTCCCTAACTGCCTCCACAGCCTCAAGCTTCTTCTAAAGTCATCCTCCACAATGACATCATCTTACGTGCTGATATCTACTGCTGTTTGAAACTTGCTCTTGAATAAGTTTCTTTACTTCCCCTTTCATTCCCTCCTGTAAAGGACCAGGGGATAGAGCATAGGATGGGAAGTCAGGAAGACTCATTTTCTCGAGTTCAAATCCAGCCTCAGACACTTGCTAGCTGTGTGACCCTGGGCAAGTCACTTCACCCTGTTTGCTTCAGTTTCCTCATCTGTCAAATGAGCTGGAGAAGGAAATGGCAAACCACTCCAGTATCTTTGCCAAGAAAACCCCAAATGCACTTACTGGGAGTCAGACATGACACAACAGCAAGAAGTAAAGGACCATTTAATATACTCCGAGCCGGGGAAGGCTTCACAGACTTTAAATCATGACGCTGCCGTGACCCCAACCCTATCCACCTGTCAGAATTGGACCTTCGCCCAGCCCCACCCCACAACTCACTGCATAATGAGCTTCTAAGTCTTCTTCCTTTATTGGATGCTCTTTATCTTTCTGCATCAATGCAGCTTGCTTTTAAGAGAGTCTGCAAGTAGTGATAGGATCTGTGTCTATTCAAGTTTGTATAATACCGAGGCTGTCCTTCATAACTGGGCAGCATAAGGATACAATGATTATTTGATGAACTTAAGGAAACGGCTATATTTAAGAAGGTATACAGTACCTAGTACCTTTCTGGCTTGAATATAGAATGTGTCAGGAATATCAAACTGAATTAATCTCAGTGGTTAAGCAGAATGCTCATTAAACCCTACTTCCTATATCCTAGCATGTTCTGATGGTCTCTGTTCCCCAAAGTAGACAGATGTACTCAGAAGAAATTCAATAAGAATTTCATGAAGCCAAAGGGGACTTGATTCAGGGACCAATACACAGAAAGAATGAGTTGCCTTTTCTCCCCAAGCCCAGTGGTCCCTTCTGGAACCCAGACCACTCGGGAAATCTTTAATAAGGACATTGAGCTCATCATATTACTCTTCTTGATGGCTGCAGTAGTGTCGTATTAAGAGTCTTGGATTTATATTCTAAGAACTTTAGTTTAAATCTCAATTCCTGTATACTTAATTTGGTGTACAACCTTGGCCAAATTATTTCTCCCCTCTCTTGGTCAAAGTTTCCTCATCTGTAAGAAGAGAGCCATTTAAAAGAGATAAACAATTCTAAACCTAGGCTTCCTCTATACCATAAATGTAGTAGTGAGCAAATCAAGCCAGATATGAGTAACGTTGTTCATGTGTCATTTGAGGGTCGACTCTATTGGATCATACATCTAGAGATGGAAGGGACCTTGGAGGCCATAAATAGAGTCCAACAGTCTCATTTTACAGAAGTCAGGCCCAGGGTGGTTAAGTGTTTTGCCCTAGGTCACACAGGGAGTATCAGAGATAGGACTTGCACCCAGGTGCGATGTACCATGTTGACTCACCATACCATAGTACTAGGAAGGATTCAAACTATATTACCAGGATCTTGCAAGTGAAAACAGCTCTGGTGAGCCCCACCATAGCCATTGCTTGTGTTTAAAAAATAAACATGATGTTGTTGCAATGGGATCTGAGGCTCATGATTCATGACAGATCTTCCGCCAGAGAAATAGCCAGTCTTTCCCATCAGTCTGTTTCTTGCTGCCTTTTCCTTACAGAAGAAAGAATTATAGAACAGGAAAGAGGTCAACCATCCCATATTTTTGCCTCTGGCCCTAAACTAAAAAAAGTAGAGTACTTATTGGCAGATGTTGCAGGTTAACACCAAATTATGCTCACTCCAGCAGAAGGCAAAATTATAGCTGTGAAGGGAGCCCAAGCTTTTGAGTACTCACAGATTTTCCAGCAGGAGGAAAGAAAATGACTGAGACATATGTCACAAAGGAAAAATTTAAATGACTACATATGTCCCCTGCAAGCATCCAGGAAGCAGGTGGGATGACTTGTCTCCTTAAAAGCAAATAATGGTCATGAGAATTATTTCCAAGCCATCTATCATCACGGTGCAGAAGTGCCATTTTGAAGATGATATCATATGTTTTGCTTTTGAGAGTTATAAGAATCCAGAGTGGAATAAGAATGTAGGGCTCTGATCCCCAAAACACTGAGCTCACATCACGTGTCGCTTATCCCTCCTCTTCAGCGATATTCCCATGACATCAAGAAACCATTATCAACTCCGAATGTCCATATATTCCAAGGAGCAAAGTGATGGGCCTTCATCTCAATAAACCTTCCTTAACAAAACCAAAAACATAGTAATAATAGTTAGCATTTATGTAGTGCTTTATGGTCTGCAGAATGCTTCTTGGAGTGTAGAGAGAAAGCATACATGCCCACTGTATGCCAGGCTTAGGCTAGGCTCTTTATAAGTATTATCTCATTTGACCCTTTACAAATATTTTCTCACTTTATCCAGTCAAAAATTCTGGTTCATAGCTCTTACTATTATTCCCATTTCACAGATGAGGAAACTGAAGCACAAAGTCACCAGCCCAGGTCCAGCCCTCTATCCACTGTGTTACCTGGATGCCTCAGTGGCTGTTTCCAAACCATGAGGATAACAGGGAAACTGAGCAGCTCCATCAGTTCATATTTCTCCTCATTTCATCAGCACTTGAGTTCTCCAAAACTCTACTCCCCCACCACACACACACCCCACTTCTCATACAGGGGTTTAAGTCAGAGTTTCATACATTTTCTATTTGGGTAAGAGGGTAGCCAACAGGCTCTCCATTAAGCAGATTATGTATAGGATCCCATCTCTAGAGACTATCAGATCTAATCTCATCATTTTACACAGAAGGGAATGGAGATCCAGGAAAATATCTCCCAAGGCCACACAGGCAGCCATCATTAGAGGCAGAGTATGAACACAGCTTTTCTGAGTCCTGAGCTAGTGCTCTTTCCACCATCCCACACTGAGAAGATACACCCAACTAGACAGGCATAGTCTCGTTTGGGACAGAAACAGCCTATGACAAAGTTTCTAAGAAAGATGCTAAGAGAAAGAACTGGGGGAAAGGAAGGAGGGAAGAAAAAAGCAGGAAAAAAGAAATTTACATGATAACTTTATAGAAATAGCAAGTTAGATATACTAGATTTGCAGTTTCATGTGCAATCTTTTTTTATTATACTATGTGATGGAAATTCTTGTTTTATTCCACAAAGTAAAAATAAAATTAAAAGAATAGTTCCTAAAGAGCAAACTGAAAGAAATTAGGAAACAGATTCAAGAATAAACTAAACTAATGACAAGACCACATCATCACACAGAAAGGAGTTATCATGGGGAAAAAAGATTATATCCACAATGCCATAAAAAAGGACTAACCCTAACCCAAGGACATTTATGAAAAACAGAAGGCCCACCTATCATCATTCTCCTCACTGGAGTGTCTGGAGCGTCTGGAACCAATGTACGTAGGCAGAACTGTGCTATAAACACACACCTTGAGTAATCAGCACCAGCTGTGGGGAAGATGGCACCTTCCTCCTCAGGCCTTGTCACTCTCAGAGCTCCACTTAAGGAAGTTCACAGTGGATGAGGGAAGACTAACCTTTTGAATTTCTGTTTTTCACATGAACTTAATTTGTACAATAGCTGCCAAGAAGGACTAATCATACACTCCTGCCCCCCCAAAAAAGCCCGCAACACAAAGTGTTACATCACCTAAACCAGGAGTGGGGAACCTGCGGCCTCGAGGACACATGTGGCCCTCTAGGTCCTCACATGGGGCCCTTCAACTGAATCCAAACTTCATAGAACAAACCCTAACCTTAATAAAAGGATTTATTCTATAAAGCTTGGACTCAGTCAAAAGACCTCACCCGAGGACCTTAGAAGGCCACATGTGACCTCGAGGCCATAGATTCCTCACCCCTGGCCTAGATCATGAGTCATTTTTCTTCCAAGTAGGTCTCTTTAGTGCATACCAAAGGGAGCTTGCTCCTAATACACTCGCCCCACCCCTTAAAAACAGCATCGTGACTAGCTGTATGACCCCGGGTAAATCACTTAACCCCAACTGCCTCACACAAAGACAAACAAACATCAGCATCCCTTTCTGCAGGTTATACCTACGGCACCTTTCCTGTTCAATCCTTTCTGCTTCCTTCAATAGTCTCTTTACCCCAAACAACCCATCTGTGGTTCAGTCGTGTCTGACTCTTCATGACCCGATTTGCAGTTTTCTAGACAAAGATACTAGAGTGGTTTGCCATATCCTTCTTCAGCGCATTTTGCAGATGAGGAAACTGAGGCAAAAAGGGTGAAGTGACTTACCCAGGGTCACACAGCTAGGAAATGTCTGAGGCCAGATCTGAACTCAGAAAGATGAGTCTTCCTGACACTTTATCCACTGCACCACCTGGCAGCCCCACAGAACACCCATGAACAAAGCACCTTCACTAATACAATTCTATGTCTAATGATTCTGCCTAGAATTTTGTCACGGGCTAAGCATTGAGCACTTTGTGTGATAGGGATGAAAACAAGACCGTTCTCTCTTTGTGCTTATCCCCAGCAGAGCTTCAGTGAGTCATTTTTGACACAAGTTCAAAACTCAATAACTGTTGGGGGAAGAGGTTCTTAACCCTGGCTGGAACCAACATGATCAGGAGCCCAATCTTGGGGCTCTCTAGATTCCACCATCTCCTTCAGCTCCTTATCACTGACCTCCTTCACACTTCTGCACCACACACATTGCTGGATCTGCTGTGTTCTATCTCCCATCCAAATCCTTCTGACATCTGCTCAGCCACCTCCTACATCTGGTGTCAAATGGCTCCCCTGTATGTCATACCTTACTGCAGAGGTTCTTAACAAGGGTTTGTGGATAGTGTTCAGGGGGCCTGTGACTTTAGTGCTTTAAAAATATATTTTTGTAACTATATTTCAAAATAACTGGTTCCTTCTGTAATCCTAAGCATTTTATTTCATGCATCTAAAAATGTCGTTCGTAGGAAGGGTCCAGGGTTTACCAAAGTGAACGGTGACACAAAAATGGTTAAGAAGCCTGCCCCTAAACAGTGACAAAGAGGAACTCAGCTCTCCTACACTATGTTCCATAACATTAACAGGATTAATACAGGCACATATAGTCACAAATGTCTGTACCTCTTCCTGAACACACACATTCTCTGTCGAAAGGAAGCGTGGTTCATCTGGGTGACCTCTACACAGAATGGGTCAGAGTAAAACACTACCTTACCTTTGGAAAACATTTTATACTTTTCAAAGTACTTTCATACAGTCTTATTTAGTAAGCACCCTATTATTCTGTCAGCCCCTGGATTTTTTTAAGCCTGGATTTTAAGTACATCTGACCCAAAATGCAGCATCTTCTACAGATTCAAAACTACAGGCACAACTATGCGGAGATAGAATAAAAACCGTAGTCTGCCCACATTTCCAGGTGTCTGAACTGCCAATACTCAAAATAAAAATCTTTTCTGGTCTTCTCAATAACTTCTTTGCCAATAGGTTAGCAGGCCTTCTACTGTCATTGTCGACCCCTTCCCACGTGAGCTATTGGGAACAACATGGCAATCCACTTCTAGAAGTGTACATAGGGCAACTAGAAACTTTCCCACTCTTCTGAGGCTAAAGTCTTTACCAGCACCATGGCAACTCTTCAAGCTAGTATGTGGTCTTGGCCCAGTGTACACATTTTCCTGCTCACTCATCCCCTGTGATGAAACCCCTACCCCTTTCTCTTGGTGGGAATTTTGTCTATCACTTCCACTGAATATAAAGAAGTATCTCTGATATTCTAAAATGGGTCTCCTCTCACTAAACATCTTTAAACATTAGACTGCCACTTGTCAAAAAATTTCTTTAAAATGGATTTTTTTTTCAGGTACAAGTTGGACTCAGTGAACGTGGAGGACTCTTCTGGGAGATTATGTCATCCTGAGAACACCTTGCCTTTGTTAAACTAAGAGGAAACAGGATTTTTCTGTTTCTTGGTCCAATCTGGGGGATTAGGATAAAGCCAGGAGAAGTGATATCAGTGAAACTAGACCAGTTCCAGAACCCTGGAATAAAAGTCATTAGAGGGGGAACAGATATGAGTATAGGAACTCAGGGACCTTGTTAATAAGGCTATCCATTACACTTTTATTCTCCTGGACACTCCCGTGACCACACTGTACCCTCTGCCAGAGACAATGCAGAGTGGATCAGAGACAGTATTGGAAGCAGGGAAAGCTATGCACTAAAATGGAGTCTTAAAATCCAGGCTAAAGTTAAGTAGGAAATAATTATAATAAGAAATGACCAGAACTCCTCAATTCTACTTAACATGAAAAATCCAAGTTTCATTGGCATCATTTCTGTAAAAATAAAAGGCCTATGAGTTGCTAACTCTCTATACTAAGAGCAAGTTCAAAATTCCATTATAAGCGAATTTAAACTTTTTTTTTGGGGGGGGGGTCCTTTATAATCCCCAGTGACTAGCCCGATGCCTGATACACCACAGGCAGTTAGATATGTTTATTAACTGTTTGTTTGATTTCCTATCCAAAGTTTTCTGCTAGTCAGTGCTTTCACCGAAGGCACATAGTAAGGCAGAAAATGGGCACGTTGTGACAAAAACTCATGGTGGTAGGAGGCAGACTACTTCACAGTCCTGACATCACTTTTTTAGGTAATAGACCTTCTGTAAATCTCAAAGCACCTCAGTTTCCTGTTTAAAATGGGGGTAGGAGAGAGGGGAAACCTGCCTTTTCCACACCATAAAGCTGTGATGAGGATGAAATAAGACAGTAATGTATGGGAAAGCACTTGGAACACTCTGAAACAAGACTTAAATGCAGCTTGTTAAGAAGAACTTGCTCAGTGGCTGCTTTCTGAAAGTGTTTCCCCAGTGAATCCCGCTTCTGGTTTTTCTGCCACTTGAATAATACATTGATATGAGCTTTACGTATCACACAGCAAGAGGCAGCATCTGGTGCAGAGGTTTATACAGGAAGGAAGAGACTTCAAAAGATAAGAGTGGCTAAATAACCCTGGAGTTTCAACGGAAAAGCAAAGCATTCTTTCACACTAGTCATAATACTGGTAGCAGGCAACTGATGAATAGAGTGTGAAAACCAAGGGCTGACCAAATAATAAAGGTTATTCCCCAATAATCGGAGGAAACAGAAGAAAATCTCCCTCTCACAGAAGCTTCTTCTTGAGAAATGCTAAAAGAGTCTAGACAATTTTTTAATCCTATTTTTTTCCAGAAGAAACCTAATAGTAAATTTACTTCCCATTTAAAAAAAAAGAAAGTCCCTTCAGAGGATACATGCTTCATACTGGCATCAGGGAAAGGATGACTTAGAAATATGCAGAAGATGACTGAATGCCAAAGCTAAAGTAGAAAGGATGCATGAAGACACAAAAGACGGTTTACCCATTAAGACCCTGGAAACCAAGAATTCCATTTCAATTTACTCGGAAGATAAGTCCAAATCTCATATTCGAATTCAAACATATGTTCAGCCTGGAAAACATCAAGGTTATCCTTTCCCTTATCTTCATCCTTTTTCTTCCCCCACCCCCATTTTGGCTTTCAAGAGCATGCAGAAAAAATGGAAACTTTTGGATCGAATATCAGTTATAGAATCTGTCTTTTACTGGTCACATCCATTTTCCTCAATAAGTTGAAAGTGGATCATAATCCATACTAAAAGAAGGTGCGCTTGGAGCAACCTGCATACACCTGACTAAAGAGTGCACCTGCCTTGCCACACACCCAAAGCTTATGCATACAGGTTGACAGAACGTACTGTGCCGCCCCAAAGAAAACAAAGAGCCAGGAAGGCTTCAGGCCACAGCAAATGGAAAAAAGAATCTCCTGTGTGAGCACCACCCCAGGCTCAACTGAGGGAAGCTGCCAATCTTCCAGCCTTGGAGTCAAACGAGAGATGACTGGATCTGTCTGGCAATCTTTGACCTCTCACTGTCCTTAGCTCCCCACATCTAGCCAAAAGCCATGGACTTGTCCTTCATAACCCTGGTTTGTAGCTATTTCTCCTGCTCCACCCCCACAGCAGAATCCTTGATCTTCTCCCAATTGGATCATAGCAACTACCTCCCTGCTGCTAATGTCACTCCCTTAAAATCAAAACCTATTTTCCTAATCCATCAATGTCACTCTTTCCTTTTAGTATCCTGCAGTGAATTCTGTTTAAGTAAATTTACTGCATGCTAAGCCAACCTGGGCTTAGCTCACTCTAATTGCCTCCAGTTACTTCTTTCCCCTTTTTTCCTTAGCCTGGCATTTGAACCCTCTATCATTTGGTCCCAACCTATCAGATTCATCCTGCCTAGCCTCTGCGGTCACATCACAACTCATAAGTAGAAGTTACAGGGGCATATTTGGGCACAAGAGGAGAAGATTCCTAATAATTAGACCCATCCAAAAATACAATGCACTTCCTTGAGAGGTTACTTTCTCATCATGGAATACTGGCTAAACACTTTTATTTTAAACAACTCTTAAATAGGAGTTAGCTTCAGTGAATTGTAAGGCTCCTGCAACCCTAAGATTTATTTCCTCTTATTCACCACCTTATAGCCTTTCCTTCAGCAAAATAGGACAAATATACCTCATGATTTCCTTCCTATGCCTTGGCTTACTCTGTCTAGAATAGATCCACCAACACCACAACCCTAATTTTATTTACCCCCACTGCTAAAGTCTTCTCCATCTGGTCTACATCTTGTACATACTTACATATATAAGAGCATCTCTCCTACTATGATGTAAGCTCCTTGAGGACAAGAAGTCTTTGTATCCCCAGCATTTAGCCCATTTTCTAGCAAACAATAAGCACCACAAAGACATGAGAACAATCTTGGTCCTCAGAGTGCTTATATTTTAATGAGGGAGATGTTGAGAAATGAATGAATATTAAGATAAATGTATGAATACATGTGTAAAATAGATATGATAAATGTGAAACATATTATTTGAGTCAAAATGACAACTGCTTGAGCTACAGCCACTCAAGAAAAGTTACTCTACCCCCAATTTATCTACCTCAATCATCTTTCCTCAAGGAGAATCCCCTACAGCCCCTCACCAGCACGATGACAGCACTTAAGACAGACAGGTGAACAATGGCTAGTTTCAGTGAAGGCATAAGGAGAAAAAAGTTAGTTGATGTACTATTATTAATAGTTTTAAAAATTATGTCTTGAATGACCCTGGCAAATTTTATAAAATTATTTTAGTTTTACAACGTTCTTTTAGTGAGACTTTAGCAAAGTTACTTTCCTAAGGTCATTCCAGGTTACTTACCATAGAATTATAGTTCTGAATGAAAAATTATTTCTGAAGTGTTTAACTCTGCACTGTACATTATACCTGAGAGGCTGCCTGCTGTCCGGAAGAAGTGCTGGCCTTGGAATCAGTAGAAAACCCTGCACAAATCCCACCTCCAGCTATTACTGGCTATTGGAAGTCTTTGGCCCTCAAAGTGCTTTACACACATACTTGCCCATATGCAGGTGACTTAATCTCTCTGAGTTTCAGTTACTTCACCTGTAAAATGGATTTCTATAGCGAAATGTTCATAACAGCAGTGTTTATGGTAGCAAAGAATGGTAAACCAAGTGGAACCTACCAGAAAGAAAATGACTGTAAAAAAATTAATATTAGTAAGTAATTTCTTTGTTTGAAGAAATGGTGAATATGAGAAATTCAGACCCATGTGAGAAGATCTATGAGTTTATACATGGTGAAATAAGAAGAAAGAAAGTATCCCCAACAAGAAAATCCAGAGAACAGACAGTATGACCTAACTCCTTCCTATAAGGCAGAGAGGTGAGGGGCTACTAGGATGGAAGGGCGACCACATATCAGATTCATCACTCTATCATGTAACTTAGTTTATTCCACTTTATCGTAAGGAAAGACTCAGTCCAGAGGTGAAGAAAGGGGATTCTCTACAGAAATGACTGTAATGTAATGACAAACTCCATCAACAAAATATATTTAAAATAAAGCAAACTAGGTATGGCTCATCCACCTTACCAGATTGCTCCAAAGATCAAAGGAGATCCTGTATGGAGGGTGTTTTGAAAACCTTAAAATGTCAGTATCAAGGTATACAAGTAGTGACATTGTTTCCAGGCTGATATCAGGGTTTCCCACAAAGCCATTTCCTCAAAGGCAAGAGAATTCTCCCTCCCCAGCTCCCTAAGTAATTGCACTGAACAATTCAGTGTTAAGCAACCTTCTAAGTTCATGGGCTTGCTTAGAATCCAATTATTCTGAATGTCTGAAACTTTCTTTTTCTCCAGCTTGGCCAATTCATTTCCAGTCAAAGCTGGAGTTTGAGAAAGAGTCTGATCAATGAGGTGTCCTTTCGGTATCTGGGTTGTAAGCCCCGACACAAAGGGGATCACACAAGGGTTTTGTATTTTTCCAGGGCACAAACAAAACACTACTCCAGACTCACTAATATGGAGAAATGCTTGGCTCGGGTACAAGACTGCTTTGAAGAAGATATTTCTAAACTGCTTTTATTTCTAAGAACAATTCCAACACTAAGGGTAGGGGTTCTTTTTGTTGTTTCTAGGAGGAAAAGGGACAGAGAAAGGAAGCACAGAAAGAGAAGAAGGTTTGTGTTTTCCTTTCCTTAAAAATTAAAAATTGAGTAAAATATCATGTTACAGGAACTCCTCTCTGGAGACATAATCTCCATAATGCAGCTCCATTCATAACTACTTGCTCAACAGTGATTTGCAAAATCCCTTTGCACTCCTTGCCAAGATTCCCTCTCCTGTTCTCTGAACTTCCCATCCACAATTTGCTTTAATTCCACAACACACAGTTTCTCAAAAGAAAAACCTCTATTTTTAAAAAATTTTCCCATGCCATCCTAAAAAACTGAAGGAATATAAGTTCTTAAAATAAGTACAATTTTACTCTCTCCATTTTGTACAGAATAACTTGCAATTGACAATGGTATCAGTCTTTTGCACGGAAAAAGAACTTCTTTGTTCTAAGAGCACAGGTTTACTGCAGTAAAAGGTTTTGTTTTGTTTGCTTCGGGAAATAGAAAGAACTTTTCAAAAACACAAGCATGACCAGCTTGTCTGCCAAGTCCCATTTTGCCAAAGCAGCAATAGTGAACTGTCGAGGAGTTTTCTAAGGAGAAAAGTTAGAAGTCTCCTTCTTTGGTGTCATTAAAGGTTTTCTTTGAGGTGGAGGAAGAATGCAGAAATAAAGGGCAAGTTTAGAATACATTTCTGAACTGAAGGATCTGGCTAAAGCTTTAGGATGAATGATTCTCCACCTAAGTATTACTCACACGCCTGAGTGTAATATATGAGATGACCTGAAGTTCTTCAAACACAATATTCTGAAACACAGAATTCTGACAGGTTTTCTCATCTATAAAGGCATTCAATAAAGCCTGGTAATAGTATGTTTGCTGGCCAACAACTAGTCTAGCACATTGAGAGAGAGTCAAACAACATCAGAAAGTTCATCACCAGAAGTTTCTGGCTGCAGAAACTCATTTTTGGCAGCCTGCTTAATTGTGGAAAGGGTTGCAATCTGTATCATCGCTCCTCTCATTTGTCCTGAAACTACCCTTTTTCTGTTTTAAATCATGTCCTCTGTGGCTATCATATTCTGAGATTTAAGAATAATTACATTAAAATAAACACCAAATTAAGGAAAATCAAAACAACATTATTTAATTGTTAAGTAAAATCAACATTTCATAATTTTAAAAACTTTGGTCATAATTATTGATTTCATTATCTTAGTCATCTATCTACTGGATTTTCATCATGTCTTATAGAAACTACTCCTAATGCATTATTATAGCTGCCTTTCTCTGAATATCAAGGAATGCTTTGACTTTGTAAGAAATTAAATGGAAACTATTTCACACTTTTGGACTATACATAACTCTCACTAGGTCACAGACTAGAAGCCACAACCCCACTCTTCTCCTCACCCTTTATCTAGAATTTTGCCTCACCTAAAACTCTTTCATTAGAGCTCTTCCACAATTTTCTCAGACGCTGACAAAATCTACTCTGAAGGCCAAAAGTCTAAGTCAGATTCCATTTTCTACTTGTCCTCTCTCATACAGGGCAGAAAAAAATAAAACTGAAATGCAGAAAAAGAACAAAAATTTTTGAAACAAAACTAAAAACCCACAGGTACTTTAAAAGCACCTTTTATAAAAAGCAATTTACACGGTAATTTCAGCAGCCTTACCTATTAATAAATATACTTTAAAAATCCAAATGTAACTGCTATGCTTACACAAAGAGGTTTCTCACAAGGGCATTATATTGTTTGAGAAACACAACTCAGTGAGGTAAATCAGGAACATTCCTCTATGAGGCATAGTCCAATTCAGACTGGTCTACGGCTACAAGCTACTAAGTGGCAGAAGTAGAATTTAAACACTAGCTTTCTGACTTCCAGTTCAATGTTCTTTCACCATGTCATTTTACATCTCTTAAAACTCATACCTTTCTCTTTTGTTTGCTATCTATTGTACTAGAAGCTCTGGGGTGGCTCCCCTGCTCTCCACCCTGGGGGAAGGCATCTCTAGCAGTCTGTGCTATACCCAAGTAAAGAGCTCTCTCACGTGTCCTCTCCCCTAAAAAACCCTGGTACCTTTCTAAATGAAAACTGCAATAATAGGATTTTCAATATATTTGGGGTAAATTTAAACCTAAATAATTAAATATATACTATATAATTATAAACTTATACAAATATAATACAAATAAAATATAAACTTATTTGTATTATATATAGTATAAATAAAATATGAACTTATTTATTATGTTGTATATTATATAAATTATATATATTTATTTATATTATATAAGTATAATATAAATAAAATATAAAATTATATAATTCAATATATTATATATAATCATATGTATATATTATATATAAATTTTATATATTATATATAAACATATAATTGTATAATTAAAATGTAATAATTTATATGATAATATTAGTGTATTCCAAAACAAATTTTGAATAGAAAAAAATTCATCTATTCTATACTTTCTACTGAAATACAAAAACCAAGCTTTTAATAATTTCTCTTACCTAACTTTTAAGACAGAAATCACCCCCCCAGTACAAAGGACCTTTTGAAAAAAAAAGTCTTATGAACAAGAACTGACAATCAAGATGAATAGTCCAAGTGAAAGTCTCTTAGAAATGTAAAAAATGTGAAAAATGCTCTGTAAATGAGTAATTAGAGCTTTAGAAAAATCTTCTTTTCAGGACCTAGAGAGTAACAAAGTTAACAGATGAAACCTTGAGGCAAGAAAGATGTGTACCAAGCAAGCATGGGGCACTGCATATACCTCTACAAACTCTTTGATAAAAAACCTCTTTCATCCAGCTTTCCAGATAGCAGCTTATCACTGGCACCAGCAAGAGGTAACGTGATTTCGGAATACGTGTTATTTTATTATCTCCACAGAAGAAAAGACCAGAAAATAGCTGCTCCCCATCTCCAAAACTGTACTTTGCACAGTACAAATCACTACCAAATCACAGTAAATAAATGGCCACTTAGCCGCATGTACTAATTTAACACACAGGTGAGAATCAAAGTTCTCCTGGCTTCTTTGATAAAAGGTACTAAGTACACACACTTTGATAGTCATCACTGTCCCTTGGATAACCAGCTCTACTTTTATCAGAAGTCTAAACAGATCATGGTTACTCTAAGAAATGTCTACATACTTAGGACATGCAGGATATCCCAAAATACAGGTTTAGAAGAAAATGTGAAAAATGAACTAGTCTCCCTATAGATAGGGAGTCAATTCCTGGTACTACGCCAGAAAATAGCATATGGAACTATTTTTCATGGTTCTGGAGTTTATTTATTTATTCTTTTCCCCATTCATCTATCCATTCATTTATATTTGTGGGGTGGTTGGTGGGGACTGGAGAGAGGTAATTTTGGTAAAAATGAGGAAAACATAAAAATGCTTTGCGGTTGCTTCCACACTCCCCCGTCCGTCCACTGCCATTAGGCTGGTCATGCAGCAGCCACACAGGCCAGACAGAGCAGGACCTTTAACAATGACAAGAAGGGTGGAGCACGAAGATAGTTCAATGAATGATGAGCAACCATGGGAGCAGCCCTGAACCCCAAAGGAATTCTACCAATCTTTACCGGGCCACTCATATTTTAAAGGAACATAGGTTCTGCTTCCCAAAGATCAATGCATTTGAAAAAGGACCCAGACTTCTTATCTATCTTAGTATAAAATCTGCATATCACCTAATTCCTTGAGATTATCCAGAAATTGTGGTGTAGATGGAGCTGATTTCCTAGGAGCAGTTACTTAGGGATGTGGCATTTCCACTAGTCAGACATGGAGGGGAGGGAGATTCTAGTCTTAATCTGGGGTTCATAGACCTGTTCTTTTTAATATTTTGCTAATTATATTTCAATATGTTTGGTTTTGGCAAGGTACAATAGCACACACTTGGAATTTTTACTCTCCTGGGATGGTTGAGGCTGGTGAATAGATTGAGTTTGAAATTTCTGAGCTATATCATAGGACTAAAGCCAACTGGGTGACCACACTAAGTCCTGAAATAATGAAGTGAACCCTAAGGAGTGGGAAGCTACCAGACTACTTAAGAAAGGATGAACTGGCCTAGAGTGGAAATAGGGCAAGTCAAAGTTTCTGTGCTGATCAGCAGCAGGGTCAGGTCCATTGGTAGCTACTGCACTTCCAGCCTGGGAGAGACAGAGAGACCCTAATCTATGATGGGACATAACATAACCACATAATGCAACCACAACTCAACCATGACACAAACACAAATGAAATACAATATAACATGTCATTTACTCTGTAATCCCACATATTTTGTTTTATGTATTTTAAAACATTCTAACAAGGAGTACAAAGACTTTACCAAACTGCCAAAGGGGTCCTTGATACAAAAGAGTTTGAAAAAAAAATAAGCCTACTGGGCAGAGGTGAAAAAGAACATACACATCTTCTTCTGCTTTTCCTTTAAGAATATGGTCCACAAGGATTTGAATATGAATCAATAAATCCTATAGTTAGATGAACTGAAAGACTTTGTCCCTGAAATCTCAAATTGGACCTGCACAGCTGTTTTATAATATTCCTGAATTGTTTTCCCATAACCACAAGAGGCTACTAGCTGTCCTTGGGACATGGATTTGCCTGGCTTTTAACCAGTATCTATATATATATTTTAAATATGTGTGTGTGTGTGTGTGTATATATATATTTTTTTTAAACTGAGAGTGGGGAGTGGAGAGAGGGAAGGAGAAGAAGTGTCATCATATAAGGAAAAGCAACTCCTCCAAGTCTATTCTGATGTTCCTTTCCCACCACTACAAAAGCTACGTTCAGGCTGGGTCCTATAGAGACCAAAGAAGCCCTGGTTCATCTCAGTAGCAATGACACTCTCTGTAGCAGCGACCCTCAGTCACAATCTCCAAGCAGAGCATTTTTTGTATAACGGGGCCTTCAGTTGTATGCTGAAACCTACAGACCCTTTGTCAAAATAATAGTTTTGAAAGTTTATAACACAAAACATGGGGTTACAAAGGAAATCAGTCACACTTGTTATTTTATTTGAAATTGGCTATCCCTCTCACACCTAAGCTGCAAGTACAGTGGCTTTTCATGGGCTTGATCATAATGGAAGCTTTGTCCTGCTCTGTTAACATCTCGGTACAATATTCTTAAACACATGAAATAAAATAAATTATGTAGGATTATAAAGGAAACCAAAGGTTATTGAAAATAAAGATGCAATTTTTTTCATCCAAGTTCATGTACCTCTCTAAAATCTATCCATGGACCCTGGAGGACCCTTGGTGGAGAGACTTGAAGAAGACATCTCTTATTCAGCCTATCCTGGGCAGATTATACAAATATAAATGCCAGTTTACCTACTTCCAAGCTGAGTAAGAATGAGTATCCTAATTCAGGGAGTGAGGTCGCCCATCATGTCCCTCTCTGACCTTCCCAGAAGGGCACACAAATATGAAAGCATTGCTAATAATGTCTGATTTGATTTATGTCCTACCTTCAAGTATGAACACACCTAAATTATCCCAGAGAGGTAAGATTATATCCTTTAAATAAGATTTCTATGAGAGACAAGTTTCAGCATCTTCAGAAACTTCATGATCAACACTGAATATCTGTGGATGGATCAGCACAATCTCAGAGGTTCAAGCCACACACACACACACACACACACACACACACACACACATCAGCAAGAATTTACCTTTTGGCTTCCTCTAGATGGCACAGATACTCATACGCGATGTTCTGACGTCTCCTCTCATCCATTTCTTCTGCAGAAAGTCTTTCATCATCCACAATAGCTATAAGTAGAGAAGAACATGGCATGAGATATAAATTCAATCACACTTTGAATACAAAGCACTACTGACAGTTTGTTTTCAAAATTGGCTCTTTTTTTAATTCTTCTGATCCCAAACCCCCAAAGACTGACACTGATGCTTTAACTAACCTTTCACAAGATTTTCATTGAAATTTTGTGGTATCATTTTAGCTTCATACAAAAAGCAAGATAAAAATTGGGCACACTGCTGTTCAGGTGCTTTTCGGTCATGACTAATTTTTCATGAGCCCATGAGGTTAAATGGGGATAATAAGAGCACCTACCTCCTCTCAGGTTGTTTTAGGCAAGACTGTAAGTTACAGAGAAAGTGCTGACCTGGATTGGTAGAAGGAATTTTCCTAAGTTTTCTTGGAAGAGATACTGGAGTGGTTTTGCCATTTTCTTCTCCAGCTTATTTTACAAATGAGGAAACTGAGGAAAACAGGTTTAAGTAGCTTTCCCAGGGTCATGCTGCTAAGTAAGTGTCTGAGGTCAGATTTGAACTCAGGGAGATAAGTCTTTCTAACTTCAGACATGAAACTCTATCCATTGCACCACCCAGCTGCCTGATGTGCCTATCAGAGAAAGATGCAACTTCATAGGAGCTTTGCCACAGGAGCTGAAGGAGGCTTCAGTGAATCAACTTGTGCTACTATAATAGTGGATGGAACCTGTAAATGGTTAAGGATGGACCCTGTGACTTCAAAGGTATAATGAACTCACATTTCCTTCTAGCAATTCCTTCTACCAGTCCAGGTCTGCACTTTCTCTGTAACTTATAGTCTTGCCTAAAACAACCCTGTGAGGCAGGTGCTATTGTTATTTCCATTTTACAGTTGAAGAAATGGAGGCAGGCAGGTTAAGTGACTTGTCCAGGATCATATAGTTACTATGGGGCTGAACTTGAGCCCAGGCCTTGCTGACTTACAGACCAATTCTCTATCTACTTACTATACCACACTTCCTCTTAATAAAATAATAGTTAATAAGTATAGGATCATAGATTTAGAGCTCAAAGGATATTTGAAAGTCAGTCATTTTGTCCAAGAAGGAATGAAGGATGTAAGCCAGGGGTGGGGAACTTGCAGCCTTAAGGCCACACATAGGCTTCTAAATCCTTCAGGGCAGTCTTTTGACTGAATCTAAATTTTATAGAACAAAAAATAAAATTTGGAGTCAGTTAAAAGGCTGCCCTTAAGGATTTAGAAGGCTCCATGTGGCCATAGGTTGCAGGTTCCCTACCCCTGACCTAAACTGAGTAGACAAGCTTCAACAACAGCACAGAATTTTGAGTGGACTCCACTTGGGAAATTTAAGGGCTAGGCTATTAGTTCATAAGATAGAAGGCAGGACCTCATGTCACTGATCTGCACAGTCCTCTCAGGAAACGTTTAATAAATGCTGTGGAATATTAAGCAAACATACTTTCAAATCTTTTTCTCCTTCAGTGTCTTGTTTTAATTCCCTTGAGGAGAGTCTTTTCCTCGGGAAGTCGATAAAACTCATACTTTTGTATGAGACTTGTGCTATGATTTGATATAGGGAATATCTGGTAAGAAACTTCTTCAACCAACAGCCTGTGCAAAGTGTGGTCTTAGAGGGTTGTATGGGGGCATTGAGGGGTGAAGGATTTGCCCAGGGCCAAACACTCAGTAGCTGTCAAACTCAAACCCAGGTCTTCTTGACCCTAAAGACCAAGCCTAACTCTTGATCTATTATACATGCCTCTCACTCCTAATCTCAAGAAGTCTCTTCCCTTCTTCATTCCCTATTTTAAAAAATGCCTTGATATTTCTGCGGTGTTCAGCAATCTAGTAGCTGAGATAGCCACCAGGCGTTGTTTTTACCTCATTCTTTTCAGTTCATTATAAAACCTAATAATATACCTTCTTGTACTTGGGTCTCATCCAACTGTGCCTCAGACCTCACTTCTCCAAGAAACTGCACCACACCATTCCTTCCTTATGCTCTTACCCATGGGAGAGAATGCCTGGACTGGAGCAACTCAACGTACACGTGCTAGCCAATAACAGCCTACTCCCTGTAGAAAGTCCCTGCCTCCTTCCCCTCCTCAAGTCATTCTCCACAGCAACTCAGATAGGCTTAACACAGATTTGGGGTTCTGTGGTTGGTTGGAGCATTTTGCTAAAGAAGACAACAATATTGTTGTTAAGTGTAGAAGTTAAACTTAATTAAGAAGTTAATTAGCAATTAACTTCTCTGTCTTATGTCCACTGACCTGAGCTAGCCAGTTCACAACTGTGATTGTAGGGGATGAGAGGGGAGTTGCATGGGGAAGAACATGGAGGCAGATCAACTAAAATCATCACTAATAGCTAGGTGGCACAGTGGATGGAGTGTCAGCCCTGGAGACGGAAAACACCTGAGTTCAAATTCAGCTTCAGAAATTTACTAGCTATATGACCCTAAGCAAGTCACTTAACCTATCTGCCTCAGTTTCTTCAACTGTAAAATGGAGATAACATTATCTGCCTCTTAGAGTTGTTGTGAGGAATAAGTAATATTTGTACAGCACTTAACACAGTGCCTGGCACACAAGTAGGTGCTTCATAAATGCTAGTTCTTTTCCCTTCCTCCACTACTTGGAAAAGAAACATGTTCCATTGCCCATGTTCTGTTGCTCAGCAGTGTTATTTTGGTAAAATGATGGGCTACACTACTTCTCTCCAGTAAATACCAGCTCTAGTATTAAAAAAGGTGATTTCAACTTCTAGAGCAAAACATCATTCAACCTAGTTCTACAGTCGGGTAATTTCAAAAGTCCTACAAACTACATCCAACCTGTCAGGTTATTTCTGGGGGTTTCCTGCGTTATTGTTACAATGCCTTTCCTTCTCCACACCTAACACACCCCTAGTAGTTATGGCTTAGCTGTCTAACTATAACCAATTTATTCTTGGTCATGTTGATGGGATATGGTGGGATCTTATAGTTGTTTTCATTTTCATTTCTGATTCTTAGAGATTTGGAACATCATCTTATGAAGCATCAGTGAGATAGATTTTACTTAAAACTTAAGAGATTTTCAGAGACTTCAAATTAGAAAGAGATGAAGCAGTAATGCAAGGAGAGTCTAAAATATCCTGAATTGAAAACTGGTAGGGAGGTGAGGGAGACAGACCATAATGACATATGTAGAAATGTCAGCCCATTTCAGTTATTTATTCTTGTTTATATCAATCTTATCTCAGGTATGAATCTTAGGTATTATATATGGATACAAACCTTAAATCGGACTAAGAGCTTGAATAATTTTAAAAATCTTATCTTTTGGGACAATCTCCCTCTCCACCACTCCTAAGTTTCCTTCTAAGTAGCTTTCTTAACATCACAGAATTTGACTTTTCCTTCACAATGAATGAAATTAGAGACAGGATCATTGTAGCTTGCCAAGACAGATACCTCTTTCATACGTTCCCTTTCCTCCCTTTTCCCCTATTCCAATCAATGTAGATTATAATTTTGTAAAACCTATAATCTTTTGTTCATGACAAGAGAATTCTAATTGTACAAGCAAACCATAAAGTAATATTATATCTTTCTCTTCTGGAGGAAATTTTAACCTCAGCTGTAGCTGATTTATTCACATTCAAGAATACTGAAATATGAAAACATATTTCAATATTCCTAAATATTTATAGAATAGAAACCACATTCAGAAGATGCTGTATTAGGCAAGACCCAGTACATATCCTTCATTTGCTTGTTCAATTTTTTAATGAACTTATCGTAAGTTTAAATCCATTCTGTATAAGTTTTGAGTTAATCAAGGCTTCTTTAAATGTGAAGTCAAATAGGAATTTAACGTGGCTTATTATCAAGAATAGCTAGCATCCACTTTGGTGGCTCTTCATTGACTTTTTTTTAAAGGGGCTAACTGCTTATTTTCACCTCATGATGTTTATGAGTGTTTCTTTCTCCACTCCTATTTTTTTCTTCTTCCCCATCCAAAGACATAGTGTTTAGAATTCCACATAAGTGACATAAGAAAACTATATTCTCCATGAAACAAAACAAATTCTCACAGAATGTCATGTTAGTAGAGTTAGCTGGGTTTGGGTAATAAAGATATTTTAAAACTAAACTCATTGTACAAAGGTCAAATTCTCAAGCCTCTCCATAGTCTTACAGGCAGTGAGTGAACTGGTCTAGCCTCTGTTGAAGGTGAGATAGCAATGAAGTCTGAAGAACACTGGATTTTTAAGAATATCTTCCCCGCCCAATCAGTATTAAGAATATACCACCAGGTTAACTGTAATTGCAATGCTTAATCACTTAACTTTGCCTACCACCTTACCCTTCAAAAAAGAAAAGCTATTGAGTATTTCAGAAATAAAGTTAAATTCTCAAAATAACTTTTATTTTTTAAAAAATTCGGAATGTTTTAACTCAGGTTACTGGAAATAAACTCTAGCCATCTATTGTAGAATCAAAACTAAGAATAATTTATTTGTAAGGAGGACAGCCTGACTCAAGAATGACAGAGGGAAAGTGAAATAAAGCACCCCATAATAACTCTTTTTTTGCTTCTTTTGTTTTCTCTTCCAAGGAGGATTGGAACAGAAAGGAAAATAATAGAACTGAGCAAACTTGGAGAATTTAGAGCTAAAAGAACAATGATACCTTCTGATTGGGAACATTAAAGAATATTCATATTTTTCAGAATAACATGGTACTTTTTCAAAAACAGATCATGTGACAGGACACAGAAAATGCAAATAAATGTATTAAAAAAATTAAACATATGCAGATGATAAGAAATAGTACTTGATAGAGAAAACAAAAGCAAAAGATAAAGACCTAAATAAAGATTTTAATACTGATATCCTGAATACTAGGTGGCTCAAAAAACAAAGAAAAGAATAACCATGAAAAGAGAATGACAATAATGAGACTATAACTAAATTTCTGGGATCTAGCTAAAAATAGTTATTAGTGAAAAAAAATTCTCTTTGGAAATATAGATAAGCAAAATGGAAAAAGGGAATTATCTTTGAATCAGTGGCTGTGGCCAGAGATACATAGGGAAATAGAAAGAGAACATCTAGCTGCCCTTGGTAAGTTCAAATAACTGGATGCAGGCAAACTATAAATACGATGACACCGAAAGAACAGAAAGAAAGCAATAAGAAAGAAGGGAAAAAAGAAGGAAAAGTATCATCACGGCAGGAAGATGGCCAGGACACAGAAGCGCGTTCATCTGTCAGCCTGGGAATGATAAAGACTCACCAACTGGAAGCCCAGGGACCAGTTCAGGAGCTGGAGCGCAAGAATATGAACACAGCAGACATGATCCCTGAGTCCGTGGTATTTGCACAATAATAAAGAAAAGAGAAAGTGCCACAGGATCAGAAAAGGGCTAGATTTTTAGCAAAAGGTTTGACAAAACACCTGGTGCACTACTCTAATGGAAAAAAATGAAGAGATATAGGCAGGACAATGATACAAACAGATGATCCCAAACTGGCTAAAAGGGTGGACTCAAAAAGTAGCCATTACTAATGTGGAAATACGTTTAACATGATTATACATGTATAATCTATATCAGATTGTTTGCTGTCTTGGGAAGGGGTCAAGGAAGGGAGAAAAAAATAGAATTCAAAATCTTAAAAAAATGAAAGTTGAAAACTATTATTTACATGCAATTGGAAAAAATAAAATACTACTAAATGAATAAAAAGTAGTCATTAACAGTTTGATTCCAACCTGGAAGGAGGTCTCCAGTGAGGCATACCAAGGTTCTATAGCTTGACTCTGCCCTATTTAATAATTTTATCAATTACTGCGATGAAGGAATAGATATCATGCTTATCAAATCTGCCAGTGACATAAACCCAAAGGGATTCATAGCTAATAAGATGGATAACACAATTAGGATCTAAAAAGAACCTGATGGGATAGAACATTGGGCTGAATCTGGGGTAAAATGTAACAGAGATAAATGGAAAGTTTTACACTGTGGTTCAAAATATCAACTTCATGCGTACAAGATGGGAAATGAATAGACAGATATCAGTTCCTTGGGGGAGTGAGGAATATGGGTTTCAATGACCTACAAGTTTAATTAACATGAGTCAACAAGTTGATATAGTCAAGAAAAAATGAATGGTACTCTAGCTGGTCCTAATAGACTCATACAGCCAAGAACAGTCAGAACACATTGGAGTAATATGTTCAGTTCTAGACAGCCTATTTTAGGAAGAACATTAATAAACTGGAGAGTGTTCAGAGGATGCTGGGAAACCAACAGGAGGGAAACCAGATGGCAAAGGACTTGGAGTTCAGGACAAATGTGAGGATAAGGGGCATGGAGGAGCGGAATTCAAGTATTTGAAGGGCTCTCATATGGAAGAAGGATTGAGTTTGCATTGCTTGGCCCTAAGAACAGAACTGGAACAAAGGGTAGAAGAAGAAAAGTGATTAATTTAAGAAGTTTTTCTTATGTATCCAGTTAAATAATTGGAACTAACCATTGGGACATAGTCTCCCTTGGATTGAATGGATTACCTCTTACTAGAGGTCTGCAAATAGAGATTAGAGGACCACTTTTCAAGGATACTGTAGAACAGGGGTGGGGAACCTGTGGTGTCAAAGTCACACACGGCCCTCTAGGTCCTCAAGCATGGCCCTTTGACTGAGTTTCAGTTTTACAGAACAAATCCTTTTATTAACGGGACTTGTTCTGTGAAGTTGGGATTCAGCACTTGAGGTCCTAGAGAGCCACATGTGACCTCAAGGCCACAGGTTCCCCACCCCTGTTGTAGAATGATTTCCTATTCAGGTACAGGCGAGACTAGATATCCTCTGAAATCTATTCCAGCTTTTATTCTACATGGGAACTTTTCATCTTCACTGAGGGAATGCAGAATTTCTATAAGCAGTCATCTTCACTGAGGGAATGCAGAATTTCTATAAGCAGAATTTCTATAACTTATTTCACCACATGTAAAACAGGTAACACTTAGAGATTATTTATCTGGTTGCTGCACACGCAGAGTAGACACAAAAAGGAACACAACTATACTGTAAGGACCTGAGAAAATGAAAAGAAGGCCTATAAAATTCAGAGACTATAAAAGCCACACAGATTGCAGCAGGACAATGCATGAAGTAATTCGATATGCTATGCCTCAACATTAACTTTCCAAAGTACTTCACAACTACTAAATCTTAAGTATTAAATCTATCACATGATGAAATAATTATCCGTCAACTTTTCCTAAACTCAGAGTTTGTTGTTTACCAATACTGTGTATACATGTATATATGTATGCACATGTGGGAATATGTATGCACAAACATGTACATATACATGTTGTGGGGAGGGGGTGAAAGAGGAAGGGGCAGATGGAAGGAGAGACAGAAAAAGAGAGGGAAAGAGGGAGAACTGATCTCAAGCCAAACTGGCTGCGTGACACTGGGAAACTCACTTAACACCTAAATCCTACGTCAGTTGTGCCAAACTCAAATAGACACTGATCCCTGTAGGCTGCATATTGACTTAGAAAACCACAAATTAACATTATCTATGTCATACCATATTTTTATTAATCTTTTTAAACATTTCTCAATAACATTTTAATCTTATTTGCCCACAGACCATGAGTTTGACACCTCCACTTTAGATAACTCTCTAGGATGGAAAGTTGCTAACTTGTCTTGGTGAAGGGAATTTCCCCTCCAGGGAGTTCCCTATACCAGTAAATCACAGGTGCAGTGTCTATAGGTGCCATAAACAAATTGGGGCAATTTTTGCTATTGTGATTCTTTTTTAAAAAATAGAGATTTCTAGAGAATTGTGGGAAGATGAACAAAATTAACTGGCTCTCCCAAACCTCCTCCTCCCAACAACTTAAAATAATACCTCAAAGTGAACTTTAGAGCAGCAGAAACAATTGAAAATTAGGGTAAAGATGTTGTCCAGTCTAAGAGAATTTGAGAGGACTTGAGGAAAGATATGACCAGAAGCAAAGTGGAGATAACACCTGTTAACAAACAGCAAGCCCTGGGGCCAGCTATCTAAGTGCTGCTTTAAACATTCACCTCATGGACTCTGTGGGGAGGGGGGTGCCTGATGTGGAAAAACTGCTGCATCACTTCACTGGTGCAGGATGCAGGGGGCCCAGGTACATTGCTTGGATGTGGTCCCAAGCTGCAGTTGCAGGTGAGCAGAAGTGAGCATGCTCAGGTAAGTGCAGTCATAGAGGGGCAGGGGCCTGATGGTTGTGGTCACTTGCAGGGGAGCCAAGTCCCTGGTTTTGGTTCCAGGGCAGAGGAGTGAGCTGATGCTTGAATGGCTAGAAGAACCTCAGAGAATCAGAACATGGCAGCAGTGCTGGGGGCCCTAGCCATGGCTCAAGAGGTGGAGAGAAGTACCTGAGGTCAGGCAAACAGTAAGGTATGAGTGGGAGGAGTTAATATTGTACTTGGCCTTGAATTATAACACATTGGAAGAAACAAGTCAAAGACCCAAAGATAGAGTTCTTAAAAACAACACACGCAACACAAAAAATCTGAATCCTAAGACATTATTCCCCATATGCTGGAGGCAGAGCCCAACCTAATATAAAGTTAATATGATTTTTAAAAAGAGAGAAGAAAAATAAATCACTAGTATCAAAAATGAAAAGGGTGACTACACCACTAATGAAACAGAAGCAATTATTAGGAATTATTTTGCCCAATTATATGCCAATAAATGTAACAATTTAAGTGAAATAGAATATTCATAAAAATATAAATTTCACAGTTTAACAGAAAAGGAAATAAAACATCTAAATAAACTTATTTTAGAAAAAAGAAATTGAACAAGTCTTGAATGAGCTTCCAAAGGGAAAAAAGGTATTGGGACCAGACTTGCAATTGAATTCTACCAAATACTTAAAGATCATCTAATTCCAATACCAAATAAATTATTTGGAACACTAGGCAAAGAAGGAGTCCTACCAACCACATTTTAGGAAATAAATATGATGTTGATACCTACACCAGAAAAAACAAAAACTGAAAGAAAATTATAAAGCAATTTCACTAATGAATATCGATGCAAAAAAGTCTAAATAAAATATTAGCTGAAAGACTACAAGAATTTATCACAAAGATTATACATTGCAACCAAGTAGATTTATACCAGGAATGCAGGACTGATTCAATATAAGGAAAACTATTAACATAATTGATTATATCAATAACAAAAGCAGCAAAATATCACATGATTACATACAAAATACATTTGTTCTTATTAAAAACACTTGAAAGCATAAATGTAAATGGATTTTTCTTTAAAACGATAAAAAACATCTACCTTCAACCATCCTCAAGCATTATTTGTAATGGCGATAAGTTAGAAGCCCTCCCAATAACACCAGGAGTAAAACAAGGATGCCCATTATCAGCAATATTATTCAGTATTTATTGTACTAGAAACACCAGCTATGGCAGTAAGAGAAGGAAAAGAAATTGAAGGAATCAGAATGATCAATGAGGAAATAACCCTACTTCTTTTTGCAGACAATATGATAGTACATCTGGAAAATCCTAGAAAGTCAACTAAAATTAATTGAAACTATAATTTTACAAACTAGCAAAATATAAAATAAATGCACATAAATTAGTAGCACTGCTATCTATTACCAACAAAGCCCTTCAAGAAGATATTGTAAGAGATATTTCATTTAAAATAACCATAGACAATATAAAATATCTGGGGAGATGCCCGCCAAGAGAAACCAGCAACTATATGAACATAATTACAGAACATGTTCTATACAAATGAAGTCAGATGTAATTATTTGGAGAAATATTAATTGTTCACAGGTAGGCCAAGTCTATCTTATACCATACCATACCATACCATACCATGCCATAACATGCCATGCCATACCATACCATACCATATTATACACTATACTATCTTACACCACTTACTAAGATAAAGTCAAAATGGATGAATGACTTAGACATGTAGGGAGATATAAATAAATTAGAAGAACATGGAATACATCACCTATCAGATTTATGGATAGGAGAAGAATTTATGAATAAAAAAAAGTTATCATTGTGGGATATAAAAGGGAGAATTTTGATTATGTTAAAAGTTTTGTACAAATAAAACCAATGTAGCCTTGATTAGAAGGAAAGCAGAAAACTAGGGATGAATTTATGGACAATTTCTCAGATAAAGGTCTCCATTTCAAATATATAGAGTACTGAGTCAAATTTATAAGACTATGAGTCATTCCCCACTAAATAGGAAGTTTTTGGAAGAAGAAATCAAAGCCATCTATAGTCATATAAAAAATAAATCTTCAAATCATTATTGATTAGAGAAATGCAAATTTAAAAAAAACTTTGAGGAACCCTCTCACACCTATCAGACTGGCTAAAATGATACGAGGGAGAAATAACAAACATTAGATGAGCTATGGAAAAATTGGGATACCAATACACAGTTGGTGAAACTGAGAACTCATCCAACAATTTTGAAAACCATTCTGGAATTATACACAAAGAGTTATAAACTCTGTGTATTCCCTTTGACCTAGCAATTTTACCATTGGGTCTGTTTTCCAAGATGATCAGGGGAAAAGGAAAGGCACCCATGTGTTCTAAAATATTTATAGCAGCACACTTTCTGGTAGCAAAGAACTGGAAACTGAGGAGATGTCCATTAATTGGGGAGTGACTGAACAAGTTGCGGCATGTAAGTGTGATGGAATACTACTGTGCTGTAAGAAGTGATGAGCAGGATGATTTTTAGGAAAACATGGAAAGACTGACATGAAATAAAGAACAGTGAAATGAGAAGAACCAAGAGAATGTGTTATACAGTAACAGCAATATTGTTCAAAATGTAACTGTGAATAACTAAGGTATTTTGAGTAATATGAATATTCAAATCAACTACAAAGAACTGATGAAGAGAGATGCTACCTACCTCCAGAGAAGAAACTGATATATGGAAGCAGGTACTGTATGGTTTCATGTATGTATTTATGTATGTATGAATACACATATGTATGTATCATATATACATTCACACACATAGACACATCCGTCTGATGTTAATCTTGTTTAGTTTTGATGTTGTGTTTGTCCTGCGTTCTCAAAGAGGACCATGACCTCAAGATGATGACATGACTTGCACTTGACTTTGATTCGAGGGAGGGAGGGCTGTGCAAGGTCACCAGCCTCACTTTCTCCTCCTGAGCCAACTGGGTCCAGTGGCCTGATAATCAACAGGATGATTGGAGATGGCCCAGGATGCAATGGGAGACCCTGGCTCTTTCAGACTTAGGTCTTATCACAATTTTCTCTAATGTAGGATTGGAAAGAAGGGAGGGAGACAGCTCAGGACTCAAAAAAATAATCAAAATCATCAAAAAAAAATAAAATAAATATTAAAAACAAAGGATACTTCAATTAATTAAGCAGACTTTAAACAAGCTTCTCACCACCCTCCTTGCCCCCCCACCAAGGAACTCAAATATAAGAATACCCGAGCAGGGTCATTTGAGATCATAGTTCTAAACTGCAAAGGATCTTAAAGGTTATCTAGTCCTATCCCTTCATTTTTCCAGATAAATAAAAACATTCATAAAAGTTATATGACTGAGTCAAAGTCACAAAAATTGCCAAAAAGCAGCTGGGACTTGAATCCAAGGTCTATGATTCTAAACGTCTTCCCACAATACCATGCTGCCTCCTTATATGTGAGAAATTTCAATGCTTTTGCAATTCAAAAAAGCTTATATAGCCCCTAGAAAAAACATTGTCAACTGTTGCTAGGGACCAAGGGGAGGCTTTATCACAAATGCTTTTCTCTTCTACCCCAAAACTAATTTTTAGAAATATTTCAAAGCGAGAAGCCAAAACTGAACTTAAGAGTGTATCTGGGTACGCAGTGCAAACAGGCTAGTTCCTGTTAAGTAGACTTATGACTAGAGGAGCATTACCTGACACCCAGGAGGTTCTAAAGGAGTTGTGCTTTCAATGATCATTTATACTTTATGTTAAAGACCTCCAAGGTCTTTAGGAGTTCACAGCTCCTCGACTGCCTTCTAGGGTGCCCCCCATGTAGTCAAAGGCTTGCTTGCTGTCACAGCTCTTAAATGTTGTGTACCTAGTTCCTTCTTTGCAGCTAAAAAAAAAAAACACATTTAATTCAACATGTAAGAGCAAACAATTTAACACTGACCTATGCTTTTCATTGTTCCTTCGTGTGTTTATCCTATGTTCATATGATTACATGTTCTGATGATTATCGCTTATATATGCCTTTCTTTGGTCCTGCCTAGGTTCCAGACACATCATGCTGATTTCCTCTGCTGGCCACAGGACAGGGACAGTGACTGGACGGATGGTTTCATTGATACATGGAACTCCCAAGTGAGAAAACAAACTCCCTTTAGGTCAGATCAGCAGGTTGGCACCATCTCTGCAACTTACAGTCTTGGTGTTGACTGTGGCACTGAGGGATTAAATGACTCTCTAGCTCCTTTGGTTTTGAGACTGGCTCCCTATCAGATATACCACATTGCCCCTCTGGAGATATTTGCTGTTCAATGGTGTCTGACTCTTGTTGTGACTCCATTTGGGGTTTTCTTGGCAGATACCAGAGTGGTTTCCACTTCCTTTCCCAGCTCATTTTACAGATGAGGAAACTGAGGCAAACAGTACTAAGTTACTTACCAGAGACACATAGCTAGTAAGCACCTGAAGTCAAATTTGAGGAAGATGAGTCTTTGCAACTCAGTTCTGGCACTCTTACCCACTGTACCACCTAGCTGTGCCACCTTATCTGGTGATAAATTTTAAAATTACAGGGTTTTATTAAATTGGTATTTGTTTCAAATATACTCAGTAACATTTCTTAGCTTCTAGGAGCAAGCATTCTAATTATCCAAAGGAGATGATGTTAAGATTTTTCTTTTCCCATTTATGTACAGATGATGTTGATAGATTCCTCCCTCTATTGTCAATGTCTTGTTAGAAGTCAGTAGAAAGAGGGAAAGCTGATGCTAGGCTGCCGTTGGTTATTGGGTCTCACCACCCTTGATCAGTAAGAAGGAGGCTTTTATGTGTGTTTTGAAAGATGGATAGTTTAACTAATAGATATTACAAGTGGGGATGGAAGAAGAGACCGAATGGATCATTTTGGCTGAAACAAAGTAAGTATTGAAGGATGATGAGACAATTGATTGATAGAGGGATATTCTGGCAAAGGGCTTTGAAACCCTTGATGAGTCTCTTGGATAAAAGCCAAGGGGAAACACCAAAGAATTAACGGAAAGATGGATGCACTGGAGGAGAAGATTAGAAAATGATGTGATGAGGTGTAGGAGTCCATATGTTGTATGAGTTGATCCAAGTCTGAATAAGGACACTAGCTGGAGGCAAAGGATTTAATATAGATATGATTTCTGGTAAAATTATGCAGAGGAAGGATCTAGCAACAGATTGAAGATGAGGAAGGGAGTTTTGAGGAAAGAGGAGGACAAAGTAAAAAACAATGAATTTTCTGACTTCTATTAGGTATGGCAAGACACCAAAGAGTAAATATAAATGCATTGATTTGCATAAAGATAGGTTTAAAAAACTAAACACAAAAGCATCTTACTTTGAAGGGCATCTACCAGAACAAATGATCTTTAAAATGAAAATGGTTTGGGGGAGGTTTTACTAATATAACAGACTTAAATGGGTGGCTACGATGTAGAACAGAAGGACACCCTTAGCATGAACATATGTTGCTTGTTAGTGTGAATGAACAAATCAGACAGGACAGTCAAGTTTAAAATCACTGCCAAAACCAAGGCTCTTGAATATATTGCGCTATACAGCTCTGTAGAGGCTAAGAATACAGAGTAAGCAGCTATAAGCTATGTTGCATATGGTTCTATCACACGACAGACTAGACTCTAAGACTAAAAAAGTCTTTGAGTTTATAAAGTTGGATTTTTTGCGAACTCTCATACTATGGAGAACACTGGTGTGTTTACTATGTGAAGAGTACTTGTCTAATCACATGGAGAACTGAAACTCTTTGAGGGCAGACTGCTTTGTATTTGTCTCTGTAGGTAATGGAGGGTGGATACAACTGCTCCAGCTGCTGCTGCAGCCACGGCTGGGCTACCACATGGAGAAGCCCCCTTGGGTGGTAGCCTCTCACCACTCTTTGATCAGGCTAAGTTTTCCATAAGAAGGAGGTTTTCAAGTACATTTTGACAGATGAACTGTTAAGCTGATGGGATGTTTATAATATGGGATATTATAGGCAGGGATGAGGGAAATGCACCCTGAACATCATATTCACTACACAAATGCTTACCAAATGAATTAATGAGCTGAACAACATAGCAATGAAGATGTGTTGGTTACTATAGCTAGGGAAAAAGCAAATTCTTCATGTCCAAGAGAACTGGATGGCCTGGTGATTTTTTGCAAACTATTTTCAAGACTGTATTTACATAATTATGGAACAGTTTTCTCATGGAGGAAGATCTGTTCCATATGGATGCAAACTGATAGTATTTTCCTGGATGACTATGGAACATATGCTTTTAAAATATTAAGTTTTTAAATAAATTAATCTCACTGAAAAACAATATAAGTTACCAAAAGGCTCCCAAAGAATGTGCCTTCTTTAATCTAGAACTCCATCAAATGAGAATTGAACCCAACTGTATCTATCTGTTTGAAACATACTCCTCTTGAAATGTTTAAATTTTAAATATTTGTTTGTCTTGGGGCATCTGTACACATTCCTGGCAGCTGACCAGACTATCACACTTTATTTAAATCCTAAGGAGATGCACATCTTTTGTCAAAGTCAAGAAGTCGACTAATTTCCCAGTTTGCATGAGCCATCTCAATTCCTTAGAGGACTCAAATAAAACTTCAGAACTGAAGTCATTGTTTCTGCTACACTGACATCAGGGCCTCTGCCAGGGTAAATTCTGCATATCCAGCCACAGTTATAAAGCCAAACGTCTATGGAAATTTATTTTTATCAATAGTTAGCTAGGTGTAAAATGCTGCAAAAGATTAGAGGACTAGAAAGTACCTCAGAGCGCTTTACAATTAGAAATAGTAAAATAATCCCAACAAAACTGGCTTCCTTTACTGCATGATAGGACTGTAACTAACAATTAATTCAGTGCCCACTGAAATTGAACACCATAATGCTGGAATACCACGAGGGGGACACAAGAGGACGAGACGATTTTCTGAAAATTCACACTTTGAAAGTTTATCATTTATAGGCAAGTATCTTGAGGGGGAAGAAATCAATGCCCATATGTAACCCAATGCCCGATGACCATGTGTAATAAGCAAAGCATGGGCACCTCACCTGTAAGTGCTCTCTGTGAAGGCCCCAGTTTTACCAGACCACAGTTACTCTATAAAAAGCTGGTCCTGCCAAGACTCAACTAGCATCTGAACCTCAAGGTCTCATCTAAGTAGACCTAAGGAAATGTATATAAAATTATGCTTCTCTGCTTAATGGAAACGTGCATTTGCTGGTAAGCAATACTAATGGTGATTCACCTTCCTTACACACATAGACCTTCCAAATGGGTTCGGTATCTATATCTCCTCAGCCCACACTGAAGCAGGGATGTATCTATCTCCTGTCTCCCTGAAGGAATCAAAATCTCTTCCTGCCAGCAGGAATCCTGTTTAGTCAGACTAAACAAGGATTTGAGAGCTGCCAGTTTTCCTTGGTTATAATTAGATGTGAGAAATACATAACAATTCCGCTTGAAAACCTTCAATGAGAAGTAACCCAGTACCTCCCAAAGCAATATAATCTACATTTGGGATAATTCTAAATTTTAGCAAGTTTTTCATTATATCAAGCCTAAATCTGTTGAGGGCCAGGGTGGAGTGCGGTTGACGAGATCAGGATAGACATTCAGGGAAACTAATCTTTGAGACTGTGTTCATTATCATGGAGTGGCTCTCCATGCCCCCAGATGTTGTTGTCTCTGTGAGACAAACAAGAGAATTACAGAAAACAAGGGATATGTGAAATAGATGCCCCTAGGCTCACAGTAGACTGATTTAATCACCCTGACTGATTTAATCTCTAGGACAGGAGACCAGCAGAATGTCACATAGACCTGCAGTACCTTGTCTATATAAACCCGAACCCTCAGATCAATAAATGGAACTGGTCTACCTTTTCCTGCCTCCCGCGACTCTTTTCTTTCAACCACATCACCGAGCCGTGTAGGGATGAGGGCCGTCCACCACATAAATCCACCTCTCCCAGTTTTCACTATTGTTCCCAGTTCTATTCTCTCTCAAATAGAGGCCAAGAAAAATGAGTCCAATCCATCTTCCATAAGTCAGTCTTCAATATTTGAAGACAACTATCATGTCTTCTTCAGGTTCAAGAGTTCCATTTCCTTTGACCCAGCCCTCATAGGGAACATCCTCTAGTTACCTCACAATCTCGGTTATCTTCTTCCAAACATGCTCCAACATGTCTACATCTTTCCTAAAATATGATACAACTGAAAACAACATTTCAGAGTCAGCCTGACTAGGACAAATGATAGAACTATTTATTATGTTGCTAGATGTATACACTATGCATCTTAACGCAACCAAAGATAGAATCACCTTTTGTTTTTTCTTTTGTCTCCTGTCATCCTGTGGAAACATGGCAAGCCTACAGGTCCCTAAAGCTACCAAATCATTTACAGAGTAACTGCTCTCTAGTCATGGCTCCCCAAATCTGTATTTGTGAGGTCCACAACAAAACAGTTGGCACAAGCATTTCATCATTTGAGTGAATTATTTTTATTGGATTGAAAAGACGGATCCAAATACTTCAAGATTTTTCAAAGTTAAGAGATAAGTTAAAAATAGTATTTCTTGCTATTGTACATGAGCGGGGAAAAGAGAGTCACTGTCCAAACAACTCTCTTGAAAGCCTCATAAAAAAATTTCAGAGCCAATCATCAGTGATAAAGGCTAAGTGCAGTAGATGGGGAAAGGGGCAACATACTTCACACCTATGTTAATTTTACAATACTGTGCATGTTGCCACTAACTTTACTTTACATAATTTCATTTACTATCATGTAAAATATCTAATACATCTGCATTTGGGGACATTTTGTGACTTGTATGAAAGTGTTATTTTGTGTATGTCTTTGTTATATAGGCTAAATGAAATGGGTGGGTAGGTGTAATTCACATTATATAGCTTTACAAAGAGTTCTGCAAAGTGGAAAAGTCCATTTATTTAAAGCACAAACTATCTGTAAACTGTAGCTAGAGGAAGTCATCACTGAGACTATTACCAGATATCCAAAAACATGAAGAAAAATGTTTACTTATTCTCAAAATGCCCTCAAATTAAATTCATCTCCTACTTCATCCAAACCTACTATGAATCCTAATTTCCCTATTTCCAATGATAACATCACTTTGCTTCTTTCTCATCATCCAGGCTTAAAACCGTGATTCTTTTTTTTTTTTTTACTTTTTCCCCCAATTTATTTATTTTTAGTTTTCAACATTCACTTCCACATATCCCCTTCCACCTTCCCTCCCCAAAACTGCATGCAATCTGATATGGGCTCTATACATACAATCCTATTAAGCACATTTTCATATTAGTCAAGTTGCATACAAGAATTATAATGAAGTGGAGAAACCATGAGAGAAAAAAAAAACAAAATAAAACAAAAACGACAATAGTCTGCTTCACTTTGCATTCCAACTCCAGAGTTCTGTCTTTGCATGTGGATGGCATTTTCCATCCTAATTCCTTTGGCATTGTTTAAGTCCTTCCATTGCCAATCTTTGCCACCACAAAAAGAGCTGCTGTAATATTTTTGTACATATGGATCCTTTTCCCATTTTAATGATCTCTTTGAGATACAGCCCTAGAAGTGATATTGCTAGGTCAATGGTAATGCACATTTTTACAGTCATTTGGGAATACTTCCAAACTGCTCTCCAGAATGGTTGAATCAGCTCACAGCACCACCAACAATGAATTAATGTTGCAACTTTCCCACATACTTTCCAACATTTATCATTTTTTTGTCGTGTTAGTCAATCTGATACATATGATGTGGTACCTCACAGTTGTTTTGATTGGCATCTCTCTAATCAATAGTTTTTTAGAGTATTTTTTCATATGGACATACATAGCTTTAATTTCTTCCTCTGAAAACCGCCATTTATTAACTGGAGAATGATTTGTATTCTTGTAAATTTGACTCAATTCTCTATGTATTTTAGAAATGAGGCTTTTATCAGAGACACTGGTTGTAAAAATTCTTTCCCAGACACAACTTGCAAAAATTCTTTCCCAGTTTTCTGCTTCCCTCCTAATGTTGGTTGCATTGTGTTTGTTTGTGCAAAAACTTTTCAATTTAATGTAACCAAAATTATCCATTTTGTACTTCATAATGTTTTCTATCTCTTTTTTAGTCAAAAATTCTTCCCTTCTCCATAAATCCAATAAATACACTATTCCTTTCTCCCCTAATTTGTTTATAGTATCAAGCTTTATACTATTTGGAATTTATTTTGGTATATGGTGACAGACTCAGTTGATCTATGTCCAGTTTCCACCATACTGTAAAACCTCAAAATAATTCTTGAATATTCTCTATCCCTCCACATTTTATCAGTTGTCAAGTCCTTTGAAAATTTTCTTATATTTTCTTCCTTTCTCCTTCCACTATAGCTAGGTGACATTGTGGATAGAGTGATAACCTTAAAATGTGAAAGATCCAAGTTCAAATTGCTAGCCATGTTAGAATGTGCCCTCTCATAGACTCAGTTTCCTCAACTAGAAAATGAGGAAAGTAATAGCACATATTTCTCAAGGTGGTTCTAAGGCTCAAATCAATACGTGCAAAGCACTTTGCAAACCTTAAATACTATATCAAAGTAAGCTTCATTATCTTACTATACTACTTCTTCCCTTGGTGATCTCATCAGTTACCATGTGTTTAATTACTATTTCAATGCTGATAATTCTCAAATTTACCACTTCTGCCTCAATCTCTGTTCTGACCTCCAAACTCAAATCTCCAACAGTCTTTCAAATATCTCAAATCAGATGTCCAGTAAACATCTGCAACTCAACATGTCCAAAACTGAACTCATTATCTTTTCCCCTATGTCTTTATTCTCTCCTTCCTTCCCTATTACTATAGTGGGCAACATCATCCTCCCAATCCCTCACACATACAGCCTAGTAGTCTTCCTGGACTCCTTACTATCCAATCTATAATCTTGCAATATCTATCAAATATGTTCCCTTCCTCTCCTCTGACATTGCCACCACTCTAGTGCAGACCCATATCATTTTGCACCCATACTATCATAATAACCTGCCGGTGGATCCATCTGCCACAAGTCTCTCTCCATTCCAGTCCATCCTCCATTAAACCATCAAAGTGATTTTCCTAAAGTGTAAGTCAGACCATGTCACTCCCCTACTCAATAAACTCCAGGGGCTCCCTATGTGATTTAGGATAAAATATAAAATCCTCCTTTAGCTTTCAAAGGCCTTCTTAACCTAGCTCCCCAGCACCTTGCCAGCCTACCACGTGATACTTGTTCATTCAGTGGCCTTCCTACTGTTCCACAACGTAAGACACTCCCTCTCTTGGCTCCAAGCATTTTCCCTGGTTATTCCTCATGCCTGGAATTGTCTCCCTTTTTATCTGTGCCTCCTGACTTACGAGTAACTTTAATAACATCCTATCCCCCAAGCTCTTTGAGGGCAGGAATTCTCACTTTGCATTTTTCTATTCCCCAGTGTCTCTTAAGGTACCTTATGCATAGGAGAAGCTTCACTATTTCTATTCTTCTAGTCACCCAGGTATACCTCAACTCATTCACTCCACATGTTCGTTCACTCATTCTGCAGCTGACCGCTGTCTGACCATCCATCCCTTTCTCTCTAGTCACAGTTGCCACAAATAGCTCAGGTCTTCATTACCTCTCATCTAGATTACTAGAATCTTCCTAATTGGTCTCTGGGCAGTTAGAGGTTGAAGTAGATAGACTGTTAGGCCTGAAGTCAGGAGGTCTCCTTTTTCTGAGTTCAAATCTGGCCTTAGACACTCCCTAGCTATGTGATCCTGGGCAAATAACTTCCACCTGTTTGCCTCAGTTTCTTCATCTGTAAAATGAGCTGGAGAAAGAAATGGCAACCTACTCCAGCATCTTTGCAAGGAAAGCACAAGTCAGACACAATTGAAACAATTTACCAACAAAATGGTTTTTCTGTCTCAACTCCCTCCCCACCCCAATCTATTCTCCACTTGGCTGCCATGATGATTTTCCTGAAGTTCAGATCTGACCATGTTACTTCCCTACTCAAATTCCAGTGGTTCCCTGTTGCCCCTATGATTAAAAGAAAGCAGTTTGCCATTTTATAATCTTTACCACTGGGTCCCTTCCCAGCCTTCTTACTCATGACTACCCTCCACACACCCTAGAAGAAGACAAAGTGGCCTCTCCATCTCCTCCACTCCACCATCTGGGCCAGCCCACCAGGCTGGAATGCTCCCACACATGGCTTCCCCCTTCAAAAAGAATCATTTTTTAATTCTGTATCTATTCCGCACATACCTATATGTGAGTACATTTATCTCCCCCCAAAGCATTTGCATCTCCAGTGCCGAGCACAGGGTCTGGCACAAAATAGATACTTAAATTCTTACTGATTGTTGGAATTCACTCAATGTAATTTCAACATCTTGATCTTAAGTAATATATGACAAAATGAAAAATGATATTCATTTCCAGAGGGAAACGATGAACCTTGAATGCAGACTGAGGCACTTTTTCATTTTTTTTTTTTTGCAATATGACTAATGCAAACAAATGTTTTGCCTGATTTCATATGTATTATTTCTTGCCTTTTCAATTTTGGAGGTAGGGGACAGAGATGGAAGAGGGAGAAGGGGAGTGCGAGAGAGGGAGAGAGAGGAAAAAAAGAGAATTTGAAAATAAAAATTTAGAGAATAACAAAAATTATAGAAAAAAGAAATGTCAAAGTTTTAACAAATAAAAGTTAAAACTGCTGAAATATTCAGTTTTGTATATAATGCACGATTTTTTATTTTATTTTAAAAATTATACCTACACACTCACATATGTGCCTTAAAAAAATAAAAACCCTAAAGTCCATGGAGATCCTAAATAATATTAAGGCCACTTGTATTTCAGAAACAAAGGTTTGTATTTTATATACATAGCATATCATCAATAGTTTAAATATCTTTTCACTTTAAATATATAAAAACACTATGACTTCTGCTCACATAGACTTTATATGAAATGACTGCTATGTAGAAACCTAGATCTTTAAAATGAATAGTGTTGGAAATTTTGGAAATTCTAAAAGAATATACTTTCTTCCATCTGGAATATTGGTATTTCACTTTTTCTGATGCAAGCAATATGCCCTCCTTACCAACTGTCCTTACAGAAAAATAAAATTCCATAAGACATTGTGACCTTTAATTGCCTTAAAACCATATGTAACAGGCTGGGTCTATACTCCTTATGTAGTAGTGACCCTTTCAAAAAAGAACAACCAAAAAAGATTACAACTAGGGAAAAAGACAAGGAGGCTAAAGTTTGGCGGTGACTCAAGAAGAAAGGGAGAGAAGAGGAGGAAGGGTTCAACTGGTATTAAAAAACAGAAAAGCCTTGACATTCTTATATAAGCAATTCATCCATAAAACTGCCCATCAGAGGGATGAAACAAATGGTACTACCACTCCCCTCCTTTAACACACACACACACACACACACACACACACCATTATCAGGCTCCCTGTTGGACTCTGATGACTTTGCAACACTTTTCTCTTTCAAGGTTGTCCTCAATAACTTGTGAGAGAGGGAAGGGAGGAGGAAAGGGGAAAGAGGGAGAGAGGGAATGAGGGATAAAAGAGAGGGAGATGAAGAGAAAGAGGAAGAGGGAGGTGGAGAGAGAGACAGAGAGAGACAGAGAGAGAGAGAGAGAGAGAGAGAGAGAGAGAGAGAGAGAGAGAGAGAGAGAGAGAGAGGAGAAAAAGGAAAAGAAGGAAGACGAGGAGGAAGCAGAAGAAACACCCTCTGTGAGTTGCCTTGGGCTGCTCCTTACTCTGTCCTCTAAAACTTATGCCAACATACCCAACCTTTAGCAAAAGTAAACTTCCTTTGTCAGGAAGGAATCCCATTACTTTCCCTCCCTGAAACTATATTTTAAAAAAAACCTATGTTATATATACATATATGCTTTTCACAGCAATAACTATAGAACAGGAACTCAGGATGACACGTGTTTGAACTATGACTAAGGTTACAAACATTATAACCCAAGTATAATGTGATAACTTTTCCATTCAAGAAAACAGCAAGGAAACACCAGATTTTGAAGACCTCAAAGCTGCCTCCTGATAAAGCACCACCATATCGTTTTTTATCAATTTGCTCAATTAACACTTCAAAGAGAAAGAAAAATATTGCAATACCTTGCACAATATAGTGATCAAGAAGCTAAATGAAAGATTATTATTAACAAAAAGCTCATAGTCAAAGGGTTATAATAGATGTCAAGCAAAATTTGAAATTATCACCATCTAAAAGGCAAAAATAGCATAGAATCTTAGGGTTGGTATGACATTAAGTTTCATTGAAGTTCAACCAATGAAACAATCTCTTCTGCAGTATTTCCAACATAATTGCATTAAGTACTGTTTTCACAATTCAAGGAACAGAAAAACCAGGAGTCCTCCATGCAGCCCATTCTATACTTCAATAGCTCCAATCATTCTCATGACTCACAACATTGCCGTCCATTTTATATCCTCATGACTCATGACTATTACTACTATCTCAGTGAAAGTTTGTATCTATGATTAGAAAGTTTTCCTGGGACTGGGCTACCATCTTCTGTCAGATAACTTCCCCTTCCCCTACATTATAAACCTTCAAATATATTTAGCCTTCTATGATGTTCCTCTGAACTTTCTCTTCCCTAGATTACATATCCCCACAGTCCCATCAACTAGTCTTCTTAGGACCTAATTTTTTCAACCATGCTATTCATTCTTACCTAGATACATAAGGCCCCTCTTAAAACACACCCAGTTTCAGTTCCCACAACCACAGAAAATTTGAACGTGAAAAAGGCAGCAGGAGTATTATCTTTAAAAATCAAGACATTATATTTCAATGAAGTATACCGAAGCTATTTTTTAAAGGTCATTTTTAAAAGGTGCCTAAAGATCTAAGTTGTTTTTGGCTATATACTGAAGGTACTTCAATGGAGATGTGTGTGTGTGTATTTTTAATTTTCATTGTAAAACTAAAGTCAAAAGGTTCTTAATTACTTCATTAGGTAATTTGGATAAAATATTTCTTTTGAGCAAAATAACACAAACCCTGTCTATGAATCTCTACTTCACATACTCATGGTAAGGGCAACAAAGATTCAAAAAAACAAAACAAATAAAAAATCCTTCAACTTGAGAGAGGGTGAGGTCTTCAATCATCCATAGCCATTTAAAGTAATTAAAAAGATTGCTACACCCTGATAACTTTATCAGTTAAGAATCCCTCTATGAAGCCAAAGGTATTAAACTGAGATGTCCTCATTCAGTTAGGAAGGAGGAAAATGCCTCTTAATGGGCAGGTAGGTGGCAAAGTAGATAAGAGTGCCAAGCCTGAAGTCAGTAGGACATCTTCCTGAATTCAGTCTGGCACTCAGACACTAATTGTGTGACCTTGGGCAAGTCACTTAACCCTATTTATCTCTTCCACTAAATGAAATGGAAAAGGAAAAAGAGTCCAACCCGATTTGAAAAAGGACTGAACAGAAACAAACTAAAAATGAAGGTGATGGTTTCAGAAAAACTGGGAAGACTTTTACAAATTGATGCAAGGTGATATGAGCAGAACCATCATGGTTTATGCAATTTATTTTGCATAATTAATGCAAAATTTATGTGATTTATGCAATAACAACCATATCATAAAGACAAATAACTTTGAAAACCTTAGGAACTCTTATCAACAGAGACCAGTCACAGTTCTGGAGTACACATGATGCTACCCCATTTTCCTAAGAGAGGTGATGGACTCAAGAGTTCAGATTGAGTCAGATTTTTGTTTTGGGCTTTTGACACAAGTAATGTAGCAGTTTGTTTTGCTTGACTATACATGTTTATAACAGATTTTGTTTTTCTGGCTTTCTCAAATAGAGGAGATTGGGAGAAAGAAAATGTGGACCTGAACATAAAATTAAATTGATTATAAATGTTAGTTAGCGTAAAACAAACTGCTGTAAGGTATACAGGGTATTTTATAAATTTGATCTTCACACCAACCCTGGTAGGTAGGCGCTGTTATTATACTCATTTTAAAGATGAAGAACCGAAGTTGTGAGAAGCTAAGTGATTCACCCAGGGTCTCACATCTAATAAGTATCTGAGAAAGTACTTGTATTCAGGTCTGCGAACACTCTATACACTATGCCAATTAGATCATATTAGAGTCAGTCCCTTCCCATAAGCACTCAACCCTGGGCTGTGAGAGATTACATTTTGCTTTACCTTGCCCAGAACCAGGCTACTACTATACTTTCCAGTCACTTCTAAACCATGCCCATCTCTTTCTCTCTTTTTTGCATCCCTCTACCCCCTGCCACCCATTTCTATATCTTCTCCACTAGCAAATAAGCTTCTTAAGAACAGGAACTATCTTGCTTGCCAATGTCTGTTTCCCTAGTGCTTAATATAGTACCTGGCATTCAGTAAGTATTTAAGGAGTGCTTTTCATTCATTCATATATTCATCCATTCACTCATTCACAGTTGTATGAAAAATAAGCCCTTAACTTTCAGTGACCCACACAACCCTCTGAGCGTATAAATTACAGGTCAAGATTATGGATCTTGAGGCTCTACTCCATTCTGGGGTGATGCAACTAGCATCATCAGTGGAGGGCTATTCTGTATTAGGACATCCCTAAACCAACGAAATCACAGATATGGGTTGAAAAAAAGAGAAAAATTGAGACAATCAGAACATTAATCAAAATACAATGAGATGCAATCAGAACAAACAGATAAACATACGAGATGCTACCAAAGCAGATCCTAAGAGAAAAATTGCAGCTTTCAATGGGCACAATAAAAAGAGAGAAAGATTAAATATGTTAGGTCTACACCTGGCAGAGATATCTAGTAGAAGTACTGAATCTATTGCACTTTTTCCAATCTACCCTGGAACCTGTACATCCTCTTAGCACTCAGTACCTCTTTGCTTAGGTCTGAGTTCTGTTTCCTGGACTTTTGGTTTTACGTTTCCAAGTTTTTGGGGTGTTTTAGATATTAGAAAAGGACTATCAAAGGAAGGTAGAAAGAGGGAACTGAAACAATTAAATCAAAAATAAAAATGAACTTAAAAATACAAAACTGGTTTTTCAAAAAGCTAATGAAATTAACAACCTATCAAAATCAGTTTTGAATCAAGCAGAAATAAAAAGAAATTATCATAAAATATACAAAGAAAAATAAGAATGCCAGAACATTAAAGATATAAACACACTAATAAGTTAAAGAACTTCAATAAACTGGATGGTTATTTACAAGACTGTTTTATTAATTTAGACAAAGGAAAAGGTTAACTTAAATTGACCAATATCAAAGGAAGAAATAAGGCATATTATAAATGAATTACTTTATAAAAAGGTAACTGGTCTAGTTGGGTTCCTGGGCAACTCTTTCCAAATATTCAAATACAAAACAATACTGAACTGAATAGTTTCCTCAAATATAGAGAAATATGGATGGCTATACAACATACTTATTTCTAAGAAAATCATACTGATCTAGCATCACAGCAAAATACAATACTGAAAAAGAAATTTCTGATAGGTCCCAATTAGTGTAAATAATGAATCACTTGAAGTGATTCAAATTAGCACTATTTGAAGTTATAATTATGAAAAATTTGATAACTAGTTCTAGTTCAATAGAAAGAGGCAGTACGGACTCAATGAGAGCACTTCAGGGGTTTGGTTACTCACACTAAACCTTGCAAAATTACCAAACCTCAGATAAAATCACAGAACCTTGGGGACAAATCACAAAACTTCTAAAACACTGACAAGTGATGACCTAGCCTCATCCCCAGGAGTTCTTAATCTTGAATAAATTAATTTTTAAAATTTTTCAACTATTTCAACATAGTTGATTTCTTTTGTAATTATATGTTATTTTAAGTATTTAAAAAATATCCTGGGAAGGATCAACAAGCTTCCCCCAACTTCTTCTCTTGGTCTACTTTATACATTTTGTTTTTCTAATCCATGACCCAACTTCAACTTATGTCACGAGAAAAGGACCTCCATTTTTCCTTTCATGTTGCTATCCAGTTTGCCCATGAAATATTTATTAAATTTGTTACACCACTTTCAACTCTGATAACTTTACTTTGCCATAAGTTCATTAAGTCCAAATTTTAGGCATAGATCTGCTACCCTTTATGATATCTATGTTGTGGTTTCTGTTTTTCAGTCATATCGACTCTTCATGACCCATTTGGGATTTCCTTAGCAAAAGACACTAGAGCAGTTTGCCCTTTCCTTCTCCAGATCGTTTTACTGATGAGGAAACTAAAGTGAACATGAGTTAAGAGACTTGTCCAGGGTCACACAACTAATAAGTGTCTAAGGCTAGATTTGAACTCAGGTTTTCCTGACTCCAGCACTGTGTCCACTTCACCACTTGGTTGCCCCATGGAATCTATGTTCTGTTGTAGATGTTTCTTCCATTAGATTATCACAATGTCTGGTACATAGTAAGCACTTAATCAATATTGATGGATTGTGTCAAGTAATGAAAGTAAAGTAAGCAGCACCAGGAAAAGATCAGAAGGAAAGCAGGAAATTAGAGGTGGGGGTAGGTGGGATTTTATAAACAGTTTCTCAGATAAAAGTCACTTATATTAAATATATTAATATATTTTATTAATTGATTGATAAATTATTAATGATAATAATTAAAATCCTAACATTTTATTAATATATCAAGTATATAAAATGTATTTATTAGAGTTGTCTGGAATTGACAACTGGTCAAAGGACATGAACAGGCAGTTTTCACATGAAGAAATCAAAATAATTTATAGTCATATGAAAAAATGGTCTAAATTGATTAGAGAAATGTAAATTAAAATAATCTTGAGATATCTTCTTACATCTATCAGACTGGCTAAAATGATTGAAGGGAAAAGTAACAAATGATAGAGAAGAGGTGGAAAACTCAGGACATAAATTTGACTATTAATGGAACTGTAAACGAACCCATTTTGGAGAACAATCTGGAATTATGCCCAAAGAGTTATTAAACTTCCTATACTCTTTGACCCAGTGATACAACTATTAGGTCTGTTCACAAGAAAATTAGGGAAAAAGGAAAAGAATCTATATATTCTAGAATACTTATAGTAGCTCTCTTCGTGGTAGCAAAGAACTGGACATTGCAGCGATGCCTATCAACTGGGCAATGGTTGAACAAGTCAGGGTATATGATTGTGATGAAATACAACTGTGCTGTAAGAAAGGACAAGCTCAATGATTTTAGAAAAACATAGAAAGACATATGAAATAATGAACAAAATGAGTAGATCCAAGAGAACATTGTATACACTAACAGCAATATTGTTTTAAGAACCATTTTGAGTGACTAAGTCATTCTGACTATTATAAATATCCAGGTTAACTACAAAGGCAGCCATGGGGGAGGGGTTGGAGGGAAAATATAAAAAGTGCACTGCAAAGAATAAAAAGACAGTGTAGAAGGAAGCATGGAGTAACTTTAAAAACAAGCAGCACTTATTATATAGTGTTCTTTTTTAAATAAACAATGTGAAATGTAAAGTCATACTTTTATAGTGAATCCTCTTTTTATGTTATAGTGTGTACATGGAAATGTTCTCTGTTTTTTTTTAATATGTTTAAGTTTAAAAATGAATTTAAAATTTTTTAAAGAACCAGGAGAACAATTTTTGTATTATCAATATTATAAAGATAAATAACTTTGAAAGTCTTACAAAATTTGCTCAATGAAATGACCCACGATTACAGAGGACTCATAATGAAACATGTTAACCTCCCCTCAATGGAAAGGTGACAAACTCAGTACAGGTACATTTTTTGGACAAATAGTCAACCCAGAAATTAATTTTGCTTGACTATATGTATTTGTCATAGTGAGGGGAGGGGAAGATGGAAGGGACAAGTAGATTTTCATTAAATGAAAGCAATAAAATTATATTTTAAAAATTGAAAATATACCTCTTCTCCCTTCTTTGCAGAGATCAGGGACTGACTATGGTTGGGACATAAAATGACTATTAATGGAATACTGGCTAGAATGTCAAGACTCAGTTGATGAATGAATGAGTTTTGTTGAACTGATTTCCTCCCCCACTCTTTCCTTTTCATTCTTTGTTATATGGGTTAATTCTCTGGGTAAAGTAAGGAAGATATATATATATATATATATTTGAAAATAAGGTGATGGAAATAGAAGGAAGTAATGCAGCTGTGCTCCTATCCACAACTTCTAACAGATTTATAAAATATACCAGACCACATCCTAATGGAGAAATCCAGAAAAAGTCGGTGAATCAGGTCAAGGCTAGCATAGTGAGACAGAGAGGTCTTTAGACACTGGGGGCAGGATCAGGGTAGAAGCACTCTAGACACCAGGGAAAAGTGCACACAAACACACAGATCCATTCTGGGCCAACCCAAGGTGCACATTGGAGTTCTATGAGAGGTACAGATGCTAAATGATAGCTTTGTAGCCCTACTATTCAATGCTGGTTTGAGTGAGAAGGGGACCTACATAGAGCCATGATATTTTCCTATAGGGGAGTCCTGGGCAATGTTATGAGAAATAAAGAACAGAAGGCAGCAGTAGTGGTTTGGCTCAGATCCCAAGCTCAGATCAGGATGACTTCCAGCACCTAGGCCAGCCTGCTAAGGGAGAGCCAAGGCAGACTCGGGACCAAATGGAGACTACAATGCTGCCACTTTGAACCAACAGCTAGATCAAAGGGTAGTAATCTCCCCTTGCACAGAACCAAATCGAAGTTAGGAACTGAGACTAGGCGGGCAGCAAATAGACATTTGTCCTGGATCACACCCCTCTGGGAACTCCCCAAACTTTGAAGTCTCCAACCTGACCCTAAGATTCTGGCAAAACACAATAGTCAGTTCCCCCAAGAATCAACAGGACTAGACCAAGCCTTCCCGAGAAGTGTCGCAGAGCCCAGCCCTTATATCAATTCCAAAGTCAGGAAGCAGGCTGGAAGAATGGGCAAATAAAAAAGAACCACACCATAATGAACACAAATGCAGAAGAGAGTTACTCCCAAACACTGACAAGCAAATCCTCAGAGAAAAACACAACTTGAAGATAAACACAAAGAGAATTCCTGGAAGAGATGAAGTAACTATTAAAAAATAAAGAGTTAAAATGTTTTTATAAATAGAATAAATGCAGGTGAGAAAAAAATTGGAAAATAAATGGGAGTTACAGAAGAAAGAACTGGAAAGAGAATTGGCTGTTGTCCTTAATTCTCAAAAAGGATCAAAATGACATCACTGTGCTAAGAGTCAAGGTTTAGTGTGTCTGACTGTGGCTGATGAGACCAATGCAAGCTCAGAATGGCCGGGCACAAATAACCCTTTGGGGTGGATTCTCTAAATTTGTGATACTATTGAAATAACCACACTCTGATAGCCAAATCCAAGTATTTTTTGAACTTAGTTTGGTTAAAGAATTTACTGCTTTGACATATAATAAGCAAAGAAGTTTCAAGCCTACTGTTTTTACCATTCAATCTTGGCAAAAGCTATCATGAAAATGTAAATTTTGGGCCCCTGCATTTGGTAACTGTGTCGCCACTGAGTAGCTAGCAGATTTCCTAGTCAGTGAAACAGGGGAAACAAAAGATTGTCTATCATTTCCATGGCAACTATACGTACGTGTAGAGACTGCACAACTGCTGAATTTAGACTAAGGGACATACACACCTACTGAGATTATCCATGGGCAAAAAACAAGGAAGCAAGCCAGAGTTTCACAGTAAGAAGAAGGAAGTGGTATTGACCCTTTGTGCTAGTACAGCTCATGACCTTCTTTCCTGAGGACCTGGGCTCAAATCCTAATCCATTCAGGTAAGCTTGGCGAAGTCACTCCTCCATTACCTTGTTTATAAAATGCGAAGTTTGGACAAGATCAGAGGTATCCATCTCACAACTGGAAAACTCCCAAGTGTGCCAGAAGCAGATTAAAATATAACTGGGAAAAAATTTAACAAGATAAATAAAACTATAATAAATTAGTGTTATCTATAAATTAATACATATGCTGCCCACAGAAAATTAGTGTTATATCCCTGGACTAGCTGACTTAAGTCCCTTCTAGCTCTAAAATGATGATCTTATGACTACTTAATCTTGTCTTTGATTTTTTAAAAATCCATTTCTATTCAAGCTTCCTCTAACTTAATAATTATCAGTTATAAAATGTAATAAGAACGTAACAAGTTTTGATACTGACTTACTCTTTACAGTCATATGGCTACAATCTTGCTTTGTATCAGATATTAAATGTTCTATTGACTTTATTACAATATCCTAAATTTCTATAAAACGTAATAAAAATGACAATTTTACCTTAACTAATTTACATATTCAATGCCATCCCAATTAAATTACCAAAAAAAAAATATTTTATTGAGCTAGGAAAACAATTCATTTGGAAGAACAAAAAGGCAAGAGTATCAAAGGAACTAACGTAACAAAATATAAAGGAAGGAGGTTTAGCAGGACCTGATATTAACTAGATTATAAGGCTGTAATTAACCAAAGTATCTGGTACTAGCTAAGACATAGAAAGGCAGAATAGAGTAGCAGCAAATAAACACGTTTGACAAGTGTAAAAACTTTTAAGTTTGGGGGATAAGAATTCATTATTTCATAAAAATTGTTAAGAAAACTAGAAAGCAGTATGGCAGAAATTGGGCATAGATCAATATCTTACAGCATTTACCAAAATAAGATCAAAATAGATACATGATATAAAGAGATTTTACAAGAAAATTTGAAGAACATGGAATGTATAATCTATCAGACTTATGGCTAGGGGAACAACTTGTGACTAACAGGAGAAAGAGAACAGTATGAAGTGCAAAATGGATAATTCTGATTACATTAAAGTAAAAAGGGTTTGTATAAATAAAACAAATGTAGCCAAAATCAGAAGAAAAGCAAAAAATTGGGGGAGGGAAATTTTATAGACAGATTCTCAGATAAAGGTCTCATATCTCAAATATATAAAGAATGTTGTCAAATCTATAAGAATATGAGTCATTTCTCAATTGATGGTCAAAGGATATGAATAGACAATTTTCCAATGAAGAAATCAAAACAATATATAGTCATATAAAAAAATTATCTAAATCATTATTGATTAGTGAAATGCAAATTAAAACAACCTTGAGATATCATTTTATACCTATCAGATTGGCTAACATGATTGAAAGAGAAAGCAATAAATGTTGGAAGGGCTGTGGAAAAATTGGGTCATTAATTCATTGTTAATGGAATTGTGAATTGACCCAAACATTTTGGAAAGCAATCTGGAATTATGCCCAAAGAGTTATTAAACTGCCTATATCCTTTGACCCGGCAATACCACTACTAAGTGGTCTGTTTCCCAAGATGATTAGAGAAAAAGAAAAAGAGTCTATACGTTCTAAAATATTTATAGCAGCTCTCTTTGTGGTGGCAAAGGACTAGAAATTTCCTGTCAATTGGGCAGTGGCTGAAAAAATTGTGGTATATGATTGTGATGAAATCCTACTGTGCTATAGGAAATAATGAGCTCAATGATCTTAGAAAAACATGGACAGATTTACATGAAATAATGAAGAACAAAAATGGGCAGGACCAAGAGAATATTATATACAGTAACAACAATATTGTTTTAAGAATAACTTTGAATGACTAAGTCACTTTGACTATTATAAATCTCCAAATTAACTACAAAAGCTATATGAAGAAATACAGTACCTACATTCAGAGAAAGAACTGATCAATAGAAGTATGTATAGAATATTTTTATATACATACATATTTTTGTCTAATGGTAGCCAGCTCTAGGGTGGGAGATGGGGGGAAAGGGAGGGAAAGTTACAAGATAATTATATATATATATATATTATAATATGTAATTATATAATATATATTATATAACAAGTTATACATAATTATATATTATATAACAAGTTGTACATAATAGATTTGTAGTTTCATGTATAATCATCTTTTTTCCTATTCTACTATGTTATAGAAATGCTTGTTTTATCCCTGAAGTTTAGAAAAATAAATAAATTTTCTTTTAAATCACTGAAAAAAATATGGTTTATGAATATAATGGAATACCTGCACCCTAACCTTAAGAAATGTCCAAAGGTGCAGATTTAGAGAAACCTGAGAAAAGGGGTAAGAAGGCAGTTATACAAGTACAGTAAAGGAAAACAACATAAAAAACAATAATCTATGATCAATTTCTAATCATATAAAGTTCTTAGAAGCCAGACTCTTGAATAGCATGAGCAAATTGATGAGGATGCAAAGTCCAATAAATATCAAGCCTTAAATGTTAGTAAGGATCTCTGCTCTTTCATACCAGAAGGAAAAGTCATGTTTTTTTTTAAACATGTGACCCAAAGTCTACTTCAAAACTTTTAAAACAAAAAGGAATAAAGAGAAGAGGGGAAGAGAAAGTTGCTATGGACATACCCAAAGGCCACTAGGTTAGGGGTTCTTAACGTTTTTGTGTCATGGCCCCCTTATGTTGTAGAAGCAGCATCCTAGGTCCTTCCCTCATGAAAGTTAGGCTAATTTTTCTGTAAAAGGTATAGAGGTCCAAGTATTAATTGGCTCAGCGTAGTTAAGGCTGCTGACATCACTTCCTGGTCACCTAAGTAGCTCCAGGACCTCCAGGTTTTTGGATGCTTGGCTGGTGGAAAATGGAAGGGCAACTCAGACAAGGGAGAGTCCCTTGGCTAAAGTGATTCAAGGAGTTCTCAATTCATAGCTTTGTTAAGTATTTCTCACCTGCTAAGGCTAAATAAATCTCCTTTTGTTAACTGCTAAATGACCTCTGAATGTCTCATTTTGTTCCAAAGTTGAACCTAAATTACCAAACGACTGGTCAGAATCACTTTTGGAAGTCTGGCAAAGCCTATGGACTCCTTAGAACAATTTTTTAAAATTTCCTATTAAATTTCAGTTAGAGATTAGTAAGAATAAAGATGTCATTCTTTTCCCTTCTAAGGTTACAGACTCCTCTCTGTCCCCTCCCCCATATCTATCCACACTAGGGAAAACCTATCAGTTACAGTCATCAGTGTAATAACTCTATTTTGAGAAGTTGAGATTCTACACAAACACCCCACAAATCATTTTGGATATGAAGATTAGCGTCCAGGTAAAGCTTTCCTATTGTTGGCAGAGAGGGCAGCCCCAACTTCTGCATTTCATTTTGCATAAAAGACCTTTAAATTTTCTACTGACTCTGAAATAAATTTTCCCTTCAGTTCTTTTTTCCCTGCTACCCCCACACACAAAAAATAATTTAAAGGTACTACAATTTATTAATGGTGTCCAGACCTTTAGAAAAAAATAAAGCATCAGGATAGATAAAAATCGTCTCCAATGCAGTGCTACGATGTCTTGCCTAGGACTACTGCCTTGCCAAGCACTCTCCAAGGTTTGTCTCTATGCAAGAGCAGCTTGAAAAGTTGTCAGTTACCTAGGCTCCTGTCCTGATGTGATGACTGCCAAGCCACCAGCTTTTCTCTTCCGGCTACCTGCTTTGGATGGGCACAAGGAACTCAGAATCTAAATGCTTCTAACTGCTGCCCACCCTGTCAGGGTCTATTAGCTGTCAGGCAGCAAAAGCCCATCTGTCTCAGGGCTTCCTTGTTCAACTCTTCAACTTAGGATTTATCATTCCAGGTAAGAAGCAGCAAGAATGTTGGTTTCTTGCCGATAACCTCTCCATCACTTACAGCTTGAAAAGCGGAGCTGCCAGATTGGCCCCAGCTGTCACCACGACCAATATGAAAGGATCTCTTGTTCACGGCCCCTTATTGGCAAAGGCCAGGCTGCTGAATAGCCTGTACTGACTGGAGGCTTTTTGTGGCCTTTTGAGGTCACTTTTTGGCAATTATCCTTTACTTGTCATAAGATTTGATCCTATTAGAACATCCTCACTTTTCATGCACCTGAGAAAGATGAAAAAAATTCCTATTCTGATCTCACCTCCGCTGGCTAGGTTCACTGAGCTACTCTTTATTTCAAAGCCAAATCCCCAAGCATTATATCTTGAGGGACTTTTATGTAGCCAACATCCTAAAACCTTAATTAGTCCCATGAATGGAATTAAAAAAGCTTAAGATGTGTATTGATGGTGGGTGGTAAAGAGAAGGAACTGAGCACATTTTTTTAAAAAGTCTTATAAACTTATTTTCTTTTACTCCTTTCCTACAGTCATTTTCTCCTAACCCTCCCCTCTTGCCACATATCTACCTTCCAAGCCTGTTCCAAGGACACTTCATTGAAAAGGCCTGCACCCCTCTGTCAGTTCTACTGGTTTTCCATATTTACAGAGGATTTAATCCTGGAATTTATGGCAACCGAGAATAGCGATCCTTGGGCACAATGTCCTTTCACAAGGAAGGACATCCATCCTTATCTCCTGGTGATGGATACAGTTCAGGCCTTGGGTTACCTATTCTGGGAACTGCTGCACCCTGGAAAAGGCATGAAAGGTGAAAAGAAGGAAAGAAGCAAAGAAAAAAAAGAATGGTGCAAATACATGGGTTTGAAGCACTCATGAATTATTACCATTGGTAGTAATTAATTAATTATAATAACAGTATGTCAATTTCCTGAAAGGGTGTCTGTCCCTTCTTCACATCTCATCCAATATACAAGTTTTCCTTCTCAGTTGTTTGGAGTAGTTTCCCTCCTTTCCCCCACCCCCAGAGTTTTTCCTTGAATGCTTTCTAGGAAAGTGAAGCTCATTTCCCAGAGAAGGGAAGTAACCCTTCCTTAGAAGGACATTCACTAAGAAAACAAAAGCCTCTGGCCTGGTGCTACTCAAGTTGATCCAAAACACACCAAGCCCCAAACCTTAGACTTAAGCTAATGTTCAATCGCATCTAATTTAGCCCTGGCTGGAGGAGTGCCAGCTGACCAGGCTGCTGGATGGAAACTGCTGTTGGATTCTGATGAAGGGAAACAACACCAAGCTAACACTGACACCAAATCCAATCTCCCGATTTGCAGGAGTCGAGATGGAGGGTCCTGGCCTGGAACCGTGGGAAAACCTGCACTCGACCTGCCCTGGGAAGCTATGTTACCACTGGGGTTTCTATTTCTGGCTCCTCTTGTCTTCCAGTGCCTCCTAACACCTACAGTATAGTAACTATTTCCAGAAACATATTGTAAAGGAAATGAGAGAAAAGAAAACATACATCATTCAGGGGTAGGGAGAAAGATGCCAAAAGAAGAGAAGAAAGGTTAATGGGAGGAGGGACATTATTTTGTTTTCAGAGGGAAAGGGAAGTAAAAGGCATTTTCAAAGAAATGCCAGAAAATCTGTATCAACAATTTATTTCATTGTATCCAACAGTCTCCATATCGGAACCTTATTATATTAGCTACATTCAAGCAGAGTAAAACCATTCCTTTTCTCATAATGGAGTCAGGGAAAGTGGAGTTTACTGTGTCTGTGATTTTCCAAAGCAATGTCAAAGTGCAATTTGCTGCTGAGAGTTCAAAATGTACTTATGTATAGCAGATGGTAACAGATGAAGACCAAAAGAGTAAAAAAGGAAAATCAAAGCATATATGAGTGGTAAAGGTAAGGTGTCTATGTCTATCTTGGATAATGCAGAAAAATGTAGACATTGTGTGACAGAATCAGGGGAGAAACAGCAGGAAGAACTCTGAATTTGGAGTCAGAGGACCCACATTTGAATCTCTGTGATTTATAGTGCTATAAGCTAATCATGCCTTTACATGGAGCTGTCTGGCTGTCTTTGGAATGGTCCTAGCCTTTGCAAGTCTGATCTTCATGGTCACTTGTGTTCCTCAGGTCTATTCATCTGCTTTTGCCATTTTTATCACAGTTACTAAACTATCAGCATCTCTCTTTTTTTTTACCTCTGCCTTTTGTTGGAGGAGAGGGAATCTTGCCCTTCTTTTCTTGGGACCTTCTCCTTGTTTCTCACCTCTGGTGCCCACTGGGTTTTTCTTGAAACATAACTAGGTTTTTGGATTGTTGCTGCTTTAGTACATTTTAAATCCCAGGAAGCATGGCCAAGTAGAAAGTTCTAGAAACCTAAGCATGCATACATAGTCCTAGAATGATGTCTACATTGGGGCTCCGTTTCTCTCTTTGTCTTCCCTGACAAGTCCATCTGAAAATAATGACACTGGACTGGGAGTCAGGAAAACTGGATTTCTAGTCTTAGCTCTCAAGCCAAGCATCTATGTAACCTTGGGTTAGTCATTAAAGCCTACATTATTTGACATTATTTTGACGTTATTTTAAAGCCTTCTTGGTTCTCAGTTCCCTGTTCTCTAATATGATGGCTAGGTAACTGACACTGATGTCACCTTTTAAATACTTCGATGCTCACAATGAGTATGTCAGGAAGGGTTATACACATATTATCCTCATTTTACAGACAACTAAAATAAGACTCAAAGAAGCTAAATGACTAACCCGATGTCACGCACAGTTCCGGGTGGCAGGATTCTCATTTAAATCCAAGTCTTCAGACTTCAAATCCGATGCATTTGGGGGAAAAAAAGGTTTTATGCCTTTTGACTTTACTAAAGTCCATCCCCTAGATCAAGTTCTCCCTTGTGACAAAGAACAAAAACCATATGATACTGAGAAAACTCTTTCATGATTTAAGTTGCAGAGAAAGTTCCAACCTGTATAGGAAGAGGGAGTTCCCTACAGCAAAGGAATCACAGTTACACAGACACGGTCCCTATCCCTATCTGCCCTAGAAGTCTCCTGCCTCCCTGGTGTAAACTAGGTTTCATTTTCTGTTCTCCTTGACCTTCTTTGGCTCTTCCACTACTCAGAGGTCAACCTCCCTAAGTGACCTTTTTTAATAATCCTAGTGTAATCAGATATATTGTACTTTGGGGTCTGCTTCCTTCCCTTGGCATCAATTTATACAAATCTTTCCATCTTTCTCCACATTCCTCACATCCTTCTCTTACTGCCCAACAATATCCCATTATTCACATGCCACAGTATTGTTTTGGCCAATTCCCATTCCAATGAACTTTCCATGCCAGGGCTCTCCAGACAGCTAACAACTGTTAGAGACTATGTCTCAATCTTAACCTGGCCTAATCATCTGTCTATCATTCAACTTCTGAGTTCAATGTACAGACAAGGCAAAGAAGTGATATTACGATAACTTGGGGGATAGTGTAAAACTAAGTTGTTTACAACAGTTTGACAACTGGGCAGGCAATCAAGGCAAGACATATGGATTATCTCTGACTAGCTAGCTAATCATAGTACCTCAGATCCTGGGAACACAGGAAATCCCAGATGGCTTAGCATACTGAACAGCTTCAGTCAGTCAGATAAAGCTACAAGTGGGCTTAAGAATCCCCATCCACACCTGCCAACCCTTTTTCTTCTATATTTTTCCCCAAAGATGCAAACACATAGCATTATGAATGGATTAAAAAAAATCATTTCTCCCCTGGGAATAAGAATTACCTGACCTTTTTCAGATGAAAACCATCCTAATCCCCATTTCTATTTTGACCTAGATATATAATCAAATGAGATTTTAAAAGCCTTTAAAATTGCATCCCTTGATAATTAACATAATGTGTATTCTCTCTCTTTCCCAAAACAGCTTGTGTGAAGCAGAGGCAGGTATCACAGAACTACTTTCCTTGCCTATTTCACAATACAAGGGACTATATCATAGCAGAACCATCCCTTTCAAGTAAGTTTGTTTAAGGTTTCCAGCAGAGTGAGGTAAGCTAAAATATGAGGTTTTAAAAACAATTTCTTGGTAACCAAAATGTTAAATGAGAAATATCCACAGAAACAATTATCCAAAGATCATATAAAACAAAGGACCCCCCCTTTTTTTTTTTTTTGCAATAGGGCATGGATTCTTAATTTTGTTATTTTAAATATTTTGATAACTATGTTCTAATATAATTGGTTTCCTTCATAGTCCTCCTTTATTTTGTGCATTTAAAAATATTTTTCAGAGGTCTATAGGCTTCACCATACTGTCAAATAGGTCTATGATAAAATAAAATAAAAGGGGTCTATGATAAGAATCCCTGTTATTCGGGAAAAGGTAAGAAAAACCTTATTTGAAGAAGTTAAAATAAAAGATGTAATATAATGAAGTTAAAAAAGCACTGTAATTTGGAGTAGTGGCAAATGGAATGGCATGCCCTGTTCTAACCCAGTGGCTCCCATTTAGTGGTCCAAGGGATTTAAGCTAAAAATTCCTTAATGGTACTTTTAAGAAATAAATAATTAAAGAATGTTATGAATAATGTATTAAATGACACTAAAGTAATTTAATAGATTCACAATATATTTTGGTGTTGCTGAAAGGAGATCAAGTAACAAAAATCATTGGGACCCACAATTGGGATCCACAAACCCATTAATAAGAATGAATATTATAGCACAAGTTATTTATGTAAACAACAAAAGAATTCATCTTGCGATTAAACAAGGACATCATATTTATATACTACTTACATAGCCCTATACTGTGAAATGCTTTCATATGTAATATTTCATTTAATAATTACAATAGTCATGAGGTGACTTATATGTGTTTTCACCATTTTATAGATGGGGAAAGCCAAGACTCAAAGGGACTTGACCAAGTTTACACAATTAATAATTATAAAGGACTTAATCACTTGTCCCCTTGATTTTGTTTTAAATGTACTTTTAAAAAAAAGAAAAACAAGAAGCATTAAACAGAATTTCCCTGGTTGATAGCAACAGTCCCATCTTTTCAGTCTCTCACTTTTACCAAGTACTATTCTCATCAAAAAGTTTCATTTCACTTCATTCTTCAGATCTGTTGTCCTTACTAAATCTAATTGGTTTTTGCCTCATTCTTGGAAATTCTTGGAATTCCTGGTAATAAGCACCTCTAAAGTCTTTCATCTCAAAGCATGCTACTTCATTATCCTTTTCCAAAAAGTTTCTTACCTCCTTTCTCCCTTTCCCTCTCCAAAGGGAAATTCAAAGTCCTAGAAAACTTGTCTATCCCTCTTCCATATTTTTCACTATCTTGATGAGTCATTTTTTAAAAATCCATCCCCACCTACTTCTGCACTAACCAAAAGAGTTTTATAATCAATATCACCTTGTGACTACCTACCTCATATTTCAAATACACTGGGATTTGCATGCCATTGTAATCCCTTCTTCTTAGAAAAAATACTTTTCTCTGAGTTCTTTCAATAATTAGAGGTTTCGGTTTGCTGTATGCTAGAGCAAAACATGTTCATTTCTTAGCAGAATTTTGTAATTAAATAAGGTATAATTTTTTTAAATGCCTGAAACATTCTCATTTTGATAGTTTCATCGCCTCAACACCCCAAGGGTACTCAATAGGTAAAAACTTTAAGTATACCAAAAAATCCCAACAAATGGAATTGTAGAATATAGTTTGCAGAATCCAGTTCTGAACATGAATTTGTTCCCCTGTCTACTGCAATACCATCCATGTTAAAATGAAATTCTTTGTCAAACAATTCTAGCAATATTGTTCAATATTTCCAAGACAGATTTCTTTGGAGGTTTGAAACACAACTGAAGTTTCTTCTCTAGGTTGCTCGACCTTCTCTTAATCTTGGGAGACCTGCATCCAAGTCAGGAAAGCTAAGCTCCACTCACCTAACCTAGGCCACCTCTCTAGTCAAAATGTGAAGGGAGGTTGTAGGTTTGGCAAGACTTGTGTAAGAAAAGCATATTTATACGTAGATCTACCTACTAACAAACTTCTTTAATTGTCCCTTGAATTTCTTTTTCTGGACATTCTCTGCCCCTCCCCACTTGATATAGCTCTGCTAGTACATCAATAATTTATCATAGTTGCTCAGGAGTATTAAGAAGTGACTTGTTCAAGGCGACGCAGCTAACATGAGGAAGGAAGAACTTCAGTTTCAATCTTCTTGGCTTCAAGGTCATCGTTCTAATCTAAAATCAAAGGTTCTTAAAACCTCTCAGTTCATACAGTGTGAGGAGGGAGGGAGAGGAGAGAAGGACACAGGCAGCAAAAGTTTCCTTCTTGAAATTTTAACATTTCCAGCAATATGATAAAAACTGAAAGAGATAAAAAACACTTCTTTATTCTTTCATTCTCAGTAGGGAGACATTAAACTATTGCAGTGGATAGAGCACCAGTGCAGGAGTCAAGAGGACCTGAGTTCAAATCTCACCCCAGACACTTGACACTCACTAGCTGTGTGACTTTGGGCAAGTCACCTAACCCCAACTGCCTCATCCTGGGTCATCTCCAGTCAATATCTGGTCACTGGATTCAGATGGCTGTGGAGGAGAAGTGAGGCTGATGACCTGCACAGCCCTCCCTCCCTCAAGACAAAGTCAAGTGCAAAGTCATGTTATTATTTCACTGATGGCATGGTCTTCTTTGGCAATGAAGGATGAACACACATTCATTTAACTCCAACACCAGCACCTAAGTGACTTGTTCTAACGAGTGACTGGCTAAACAAGAAACAGGACCCCATGTGTACTTTATCCAAATCCTATTTGTATTATCAGCTCAAACTACCTCAATGGTTACTCCATCTTAAAAACAAAAAATAAGTCAGCTACTAATGGATTCCAAAAGAAAAGCAGATACTTCTTTATTATCTTTAGACTCAACCACTTAGAGAAGTGGCAAGCTGCATCTGTTTAAGCAAAATGAACGATCCTGTGAAAGGCATCACTACCTCCAGTGTAATTAAGTGGCCAAGGGGAGGGAAGTGGGGAAGAATTTGAACTCAGAATTTTAAAAGACAAATGTTAATTGTTTTTACATGTAACTGGGAACAAGAAAAAAATATCAGACACCTGTAAATGGCCAAGGGGGGGCAAGGAGACGAATATTCACTTACACATATTTCCAGGTGAATTTAGTTCAAAAAGAATAGTGGTCCAAACAAAAAACTTTGAGGGTAGGGAACTTTGCGGGCAGCTAGCTGGACAGCCACATTCAAATCTGGCCTCAGACACTAATTGTGTGACCCTGGCCAAGTCACTTAACCCTGTTTGCCTCAATTTCCTCATCTGTAAAATGAGCCAGAGAAGGAAATGGCAAACCACTCCAGTACCTTTGCCAAGAAAACCCTAAATGGGATCAGGAAGAGTCAGACATGACTCAAAAATCACTGAACAACAAAAGAGAACTCTTGGAACATTTTGAATCTCCTATAGGAATTTCAAGTTTAACATTTCCAAAACAGAACTTGCCTTTCCTCTAAAACCCGTTCCTCTTCTAAATTTCCCTGTTACTATCAAGGGATACCACTATCCTTCCAGTTACCCAGATTCAAAAATTCAGGGTCATCCTCTACTATGCATGAACACCAACAAATCAATTGCTAGAACTTGTCTTTTCAATCTCCACAACATGTCCCCTTTCATACTACTCCCACAGTCCCCACCAGATCATCACTTCTCACTTGGGACTAGCTTCTTAATTGGTCTCCCTGTCTCTCAGGCTAAACCATGTTATCCTCCAATGTCACTCAATAAATTCCAGGGACCGTATTACCTCTAGGATTAAACATGAACTCCTCTATCTTTAGTATTTTCCTACTTTTCCTTTCCTAATTTTAATAAGCCAAGTAAACCTGATTTCTTATCACCCCTTTGCTTATATGGAGTCATTCATTTGTACCACCCAGATGACTAAGCTTTGTGCTTAGCACATGTATTTAGCAAGTTTTGCATTCATTCATTCTCTCTCAGAACTATGTCGTATTCAGTTTGTATATATCACATTTATACTTATCTATACACATGTTGCCCTTCTTTCCTCATTAGAATGTAAGTTCCTTCAGGGCAGAAACTATTTTATTTTATTTTTTCTTTGAATCCCCAGTGCTAAGTACAGTGCCTGGCACATAGAAAGCCCTTGGTGAATTCTTATCAGTTGAGTAAACCTGAGACCTAAAAGCAATTGTTGACCCTGGCAAAATAGTGGAAACAGTTTCTTTTGCACGTTCTTTAGGACTTGAGACATAGTACCATCTGTCTGTTCTGTTTCAGGAGTGAGACAGTTAATCAGCATCAATTCTTTGTATCACTGCTAACATTCTTAATTCACTATGTAGTGTAGTATAAGACTGGAAGGAGTTTTCAGCTAAGTTAAGCAAACCCGCAAGCTGTCCCACACCCACATTCACTAGGCTTGCTACAGGTTAACTGAACCCACCCCTCTGGTATCAAACAATTCAAACTTAGCAATCTGAAACAGGAACAAAGATAAAGACTATTCTTTAAGATAACTACCTTCCCCTTAGAGTAAACTCAGGTAGCCAACTCTCAGAAAAAAAAAAATCACCTGTTTGCTTACTCATGAGAAGTCATAGATATTCCCCACAATGGAATGTTCAAGGATATAAATGAGTGATATGATATCTCAGCTCAAGCAATTCCACTACCAACTTCATACACCTAAACAATTTCAAAAATGAGAAAATGTCTCCCACTGTTACAAAATACTACTCTCATCAAAAAGTCTAGTTTTTCTTCATTCTTCAGATCTGTTGCCTTATTAAATCTGGTTTTTTCTTCTTTACTTCTTGAAAATAAGTACCTCCAAAGTCTTTCATCTCAAAGAATTCTACTGTTATCCTTTCCCAGGAAGTTTCCTACTTTCTTTTCTCCTTTTCCTCCCAAAGAGGTTAGAAGTCCTGAACTCTGGTCTATTCCTCTTCCATAGTTTTTCTCATACCCATCCCTAGTCTTTTTTATATGTTGATGAGCCATTTTTTCCATCCATCCCTACCTACTTCTGTGCTAACCAGAAAAGCTGTAGCCAATACTGTTTTGTGATCACCCAGTTCATATTTGCACACAATTACAATCCCTTTATAAAAAAAATACTGTTCTGTGAGGTCTTCCAACCATAAGAGGTCACTGACTGCTGGGAAGGAAGGAAGGAAGGAAGGAAGGAAGGAAGGAAGGAAGGAAGGAAGGAAGGAAGGAAGGAAGGAAGGAAGGAAGGAAGGAAGGAAGGAAGGAAGGAAGGAAGGAAGGAAGGAAGGAAGGAAGGAAGGAAGGAAGGGAGAAAGGGAGGGAGGGAGGCGAAGGATGTCTTTCTTGCAGAGTCTTACAGATGTCTTTCTTGCAGAGTCTTACTTGTTTTTCATGGCCTTTCATACCTAGCTCATGCAAGCAAGTCTTGTTATCCAAGAATTTAGTCACCACTGAAAAACTTGCTCAGCCAACAGAGGATTCACACCAGAGGTGTGCTGGAGCTACAACTCATCAGTAATTTTTTCAGTTTGAGCTGTTACACCTCAGAAATCAAGCTACCAATCAGGAACCGATTTACTGTTTTGTTGTCTAGACTTAAGAAAATGGTGGGCTCCCCAGCCCTGAGCTATATCTATGCTCTCCCCATCCCAGACAGATGTACCAAAATCCACCTTACATAGGTTCTCTAACTAGGTATGTCCTATATGCCCTTTGAAACCTGACCTTATTTCATCCTTGTTCCCTTTGAAACCTGATCTCAATTCACCCTTGTACATACTAAATCCAACAAAGAACTAGTGATTAGATTCTATTTAAAGAAAAAGCAAAGCTAGAATAACCAGCTATTGGATAAAACACAGACTTGTGATAGGCGTAAAGAATATTGGATAATAGAATCTTCTTGAGGTATACTTATCTCTTTTCACTTGACAAAAGCTGCAAGAATTGTGAAGGCTGTTAACTGTACATTAGAAATGTCTTGGTTGCATTTGTTCTTACACACACACACACAGGAACCATAACCAAAACATTGCAGATGAAACTTTAAGAAATGGGACTGCAATTTACTAAAATCTTGCCAATATTTAACATAAGACAGAGCTAAAAATCCCTCTAAATGACATTTAAATTTCTTCAAGACACAACAAATGAAGTCAAAACATACCAGTAGACATTATATAACAAAACCTAGACCTTGCTCATTTGAAGGCACTAACTCCCCAGGGAAACCTGAGAACTAAAATGACCACAGGTAATCCTTTCAACAGGAAAAAAAAAGAGAGAGAAGCCATCTCTCTGAAACATAGGGGTGACAGATCAAGGTTTGTTTTTTTTTTCCTTCTTTCTGTGAAAGAACTGAATGCCTACAAAATACTTTTAAGCCATATTCAAAATATGAATATGATATCTAGAATTTTCTTTAATAAAATCTGATTTTTCTCTCTTAAATTTCAACTGTTAAGAACTGAGTTCGTTATAAATCAAAGCAAATCACTAGCACAAATTTAAATGTTTGCCACAATTTCAATTTATTTGTTGAATTGCATCAATTAAATTAAGAAACTACTCCAAAAGTTTAACAATTACCCACTAAATACTTCCTTACCCAGAGGCACTTTCATCAAACCAATTTCTTCTCTCCAAAGTCTGCCAAGACTCAGGAAGAAGAAAGATTTTAAAAGGTCTCAGAAGCTAACAGTGAATGTCGAAGTCCAGCACATTACTCATAGCACCTCACTCAGTGGAGATTGACTCTGGATTTGTGATTTTATAGACACAGGGAATTCCCAGTGTGGAAACTCCTTCCATGAATGCAGATCAGCAAATTCTCTCTAATTTATGGTCTGAGAAAGTAGCCTCAGCAAGTGAGAGATTAAGTGACTTGGTTCACAACGAACAGTATGCATTCACTAGCAGACCTTGAACCCAGATCTGCCAGAATCCAAGGTCTGTCCTCATTCACAAAGCCATACTGTCAGAACATATTAGCTTTTGTAAAAGACACAGTTTTAAGGAGTATAAATCTACAAGATTGGTGCTCTGGTTTTCAAGTTCAGAAGCAGAAAATTAGAATAGAAAAAGGGGTTGCTAAGTGACAGTAGATGGCAAGTAAAAGGCAAAAAAAAAAAGAAACAAACAAAAAAAAAATGATGCAGGTACTGAGAAGGTCCTGCGGTCTGTGGGGTAGCATTAGTGCACATTCAGACAATCCTACATGTTTCATGTGACTCTCTGGACATTAATGAATTGCAGCACAGTTCCTGATGTTCATAATGATGGGCCTGACTAATCAAGTATGGTCAGTTTGAGAGTCAGGGGGAGAAGATAGTCAGTATGAGAAAGAACCATTCAAAAGTACTGAAATTAAAGTTTAGATGCCCATCTGTTTTAGAAGAGGAGAACATTTAGCTATGCAGAATGACTCCTTCCCTAAGGGTTCTAGTTGTCCCAAGTACTTCGAATTTAAGGAATTAGAAAATTACCAAGTTATTAACTTTGTGAATACAATGACCATAAGAAACAGTAAGGGAATTTGACAAAGACAGACTACAAAAATGAGGAGGTAAAAAAATTTCACAGAGTGGAAAAATGTGAAATATCACGTCAGTGCCAGTAATTTAAGATGCAGTACTTCGTGGTCAGCTTGGAATGTAAAATGTCAGTATAAGTGCTTTTGATTATATTTAAATTTGCTGGCAAAATCCTATAAAGTAGAGCTGTCAAATGGAAACAGGCCACTGATTCAGGATTCCTGAAGGGTGCCTAATGACTTAGTTTTAAGATATAATGTTATGTTTTATTGCATTTTTATTTATTTTATTAAATATTTCCTCATTACATTTTCATTGGGTAGATATATGTGGTCAGCCTTTATGATACCTCTGATCTAGATCTTTAAGTTTTTTGCTTTTAAGGATTAACTAAAGTCTTTTGATTTAATATTATTTTCAGATATAAGCATTCTTCCATTTAACAAAGAAAAATAGTTAAGCAAACCCAATGCTGAGTACGTACTAAGGACTATATACAACACTGCACTCAGTTCCCCATTGCTCTACCGAAAAGGAGGCAAGTATATTCCTCACTCCACCATCAGTTAATTTCCATGGGTTTTTTCCTGAAGTCCTCAAAAGTCATCATTTCCTAAGGTATAGCAGTGTTTCATGAAGTTCACAGACCACAATTTATTGAGTTCTTCTTCAAGAGACAGGCTGTTTCCCTTTTTTTTTTTTTATTTCAATGAAAAGCTCTCATCCAACGGTTTTAGGCAGCTGCGGGGTTAAAGAGATATAGAGCCTGGGAGTCAAGAAGACCTGAACTCAAATCCAGTCTGAGACAGTTATGTGATCCTGGACCACTTACTTTACCTGTCAGCCTCAATTCCTCAAATGTAAAATGGGGATAATAAAAGCATGTACTTCCCAGGGTTGTTTCAGAGAGCAAAAGTGCTTAGCACTGTGGTTGGCACATAAGTAGGTGCTTCAGAAATGACTACAAGGACAGCTCCACTCAAGAATAAGATTTAAAACTGGAGAGAACTTGGGAGATCATCTAGTCCAAGACTGATTTTAGAGATGAGTGACCTGAGGGCCCAAAAAGGTGATTTGCCAAAGGCCTCCAAAGTAAAGTAAGAGACAGCCACCAACTAGCATTTATTAAGCACCTACTATATACCAGGCATTATGTTAGACAGTGAGGATACAAAGCAAGGCAAAAAAAAACCCAACAAATAACAATCCCAGTTTCCAAGGAGGTCATAGTCTAATGGGGGTACAATATGCAAACAATCTCATTTTATATATATATATATATATATATATATATATATATATGTGTGTGTGTGTGTGTGTGTGTGTATATGTATATGTGTATATATACATATATATGTATATATATATACATGTATATTATATATATGTAGATAGATAGATAGGTAGATAGATGAAATATTACACAGGGTCAGGGAGGTGGCCCAATGGATAGAGTCCCAGGCCTGGAGTTAGGAAGAGTCCTCTTTGGGAGTTCAAATCTGGCCGCAGACACTTACTAGCTGTGTGACCCTGGGAAAATCACTTAACCCTGCTTGCCTCAGTTTCCTTATCTGTAAAATGAGCTGGAGAAGGAAATCGCAAGCCATTCTAGTATCTCTGCCAAGAAAACCCCAAAGGGGATCAAAAGAGTCAGACAGGACTGAAAAATGACTGAACAAATACACAGAATAAACAGGAGAGACTCTCGGAGGGAAGGCATCAAGATTAAGGAGGAGGAGGAAGGGTTTTTTGTAGAAAACAGAACTTCAGCTGGGACTTGGGAAACAGAAAATCCAGGAAATGAAGGCAAAGAAGGAAGAGGTTTCTAGGCTTGGAAGACAATAGTGGAAAGAGATGGCATGTCATATTTGAATAACAGCAAGGAGGCCAGTGTCCCTAGATCAAAGATTAGGAAGTGGGGAGTAATACAGAAGACTGGAAAGGTAGGAAGAAGCTAGGTTATGAAGGGCTTTGACCCTTTAATTGAGGATTTTATATTTAATCCTCAAGGAAGTAGGAAACCACTGAAAATTATTTAAGTCAGGTTCTCTGACTCCACATCTGACAATCGTTCCACTACATTGCTATACTTTCAAGAGTCAGAACTATGGTAACAAGTCAAGTTTTCTTTCTTTCATCTATTAAATTTATAAATAGGTATAATTTTTTCTTTTAAGCACCAGATTTTTCCGTACCTCTCATTTTCACCAATTCACTTAGAAGGGATTCCTTTGGTGAATGGTTTGGACAAGATACCTGTTAAGGTTCCTTGACAACTCTCAAATTCTATAATTTGGTAATAACACCCTTACCACATTTAGCTCACCCTACTATGTCCCATAACATTACAAGATAATAAAAACATCTGTGAAACACTTGGGATTAATTCAAAAGTTCCCCATGAAAATGTAACAAAAAATAAGGTATCAGGAAGCTGCTGCTACAAGAAAAAAAAAGACATAGAAGATAACTATGCCAACAAGGAAATGAGGGAGAATATGGCTAATAGGGAATTGAAAGCCAGTAGTTTCAAATCCCAGTGATGCTTCCTGCAACCTCAGGCAAGTGTTTAAGTGCCCACAGTTCCTTTTCTTTAAGATAAAGGGGCCAGACTAGTTCAGGACCAAATTTCAATACTCCCAAGAAGTAGAAGGAAAGGAGAACATAGGTGACCAATTCTTATTAGGCTAAGAAATCACAAACATTAAGCATAAGGGTTGCTACAGCGTTTCTTATGAGTTATGGGGATGTAGCTTCTTAACCTGACAATACAGAGAAGTAGAGGGCCAGACTTAAGAGTCAAATCCAGTTTCTGACCCTTACTGGCTGTATGACCCCAGGCAAGTCCCTTAATCTCTCAAGTCTCATTCTCCTTGCCAGCAGATCAAGTGAGTCAGGCTCAGTGACCTCTAAGGTCCCTTCCAACTCTAAATCTATGACCCTACTCATTTTTATTTATAAGTTACTCTTCAGTATCATCTAGATTTCTAGTTAAGCACACTCTAAAGATATTTTCTTACACAGTATATTTTTCAAAAAACCCACAAATTTGTAAATAAAGTAGTATTTCAGCATTAACTATTTTAATATATTTTGTTTCTACCCTATATTTACATATTATTCCCACCGTGTAAGAGATTTGTTGTAACAAAGTAAAACAGTTAACAAGAACTAATGATACAATAACCAATAAAAGTAATAATACCTCATTTAAAACCACACGCAGTATTTCACTTCTTTAATACATCCCATCTCTCTACTTTAATAATTCACAGAAATCTATTTCTCAATATTTTACCTCTCCCACTCAACTGAAAACAACAAATCTCTTAAAACAAATATGCATAGGCGAGCAAATCAAATCCCCTTAATGGCTGTGATATTAAGTGTATGCATGGAAATTTATGATAACTCTATCTCCTCATGCATCCTATATATGTGTGTGACTAGACATCTCCTGAACCTTAAATCTCTCACCTCTCTGTAATGGATGGCATATTTCATCACTGGCCCTGTGGGCTCATAAATACTCATTGTATTGATCACACACAGTTCCTACAGCTTTTAAAGTTTTTTGCTTTTATAATGTTATCATTGTATAAATTGTTCTCCTGGTTCTATTAAAGTCCTTCTTCCTGAGTTTATAAATGTCCTCAGTTCACTTTTGTAATATTGCTGTTATAGTATAAATTGTTCTTGTTCTGCTTACTTCACTGTGCATTAGTTCATATATGTCTTTATCTTTTTGAATGTTTCCTCACTTCCTAGAACATAATAGCATTCTATCACCTTCATATACCATGACTTATTCAGCCATTTTTAATTGGTGGATATCCTCTCAATTTTTTGCTACCACAAAAGGCTATTATAAATATTTTTGTGCTTTTCTTTTTTTCTTTGATCTTTTAACACAATCTACTTATTAAAACATAAATTAATTACAATGAATGTTAAAGATCCTAGTAGGGAGCTGGTAAAACTATACCTGAACTTTAAAAATATATATACTTTTTAAAAGCCCGGTGGATCAGAAAGAATGGTGGAAATTCAAAGGATTATGAGGACTGAGAAGTGTCCTCAATAAAGAAAGTCTCTAGGTTGCAACTGAAGAAGCCACAGTCCTTCCTGATAAATTTTATTTAAACTTCATTTGCACCTGAGCTTATCACAACTGTAGAATTTTAGTGCAATCGTTTTTATTATGGTTATGAGGAGGATTTTATAAATGTCACCTGCACATTTCTCTTGCTCTTTAAACTGGCTAAGCTACTAATACCCCAGGTGGGAAATCATGAGTCCTCTAATATGTAAAAAATAAAAACAAAAAACAAAAAAGCAAATCTACTCAATAGAGCAATAAAATCAAATTCTAACACAAATCTATTAATAACACTTTCTTAAACTTGGCCTCAGAAGAACTAGCAATTTTGACAAAAGTCTTACAGGTTTGTGTAATTTTTGTGTATATGAGTAAGGTATAATAACTTGACATTTTACAGAATAGTTTCCTTTAAATTTTTAACAAAGCACAAATATAGAGAACGTAAATTACTTTTTTTCGGGATGTTAATTCACATTGATAATAGCTGACATTCATATGACCCTTAAGGTTTGCAAAGAATAGTGGTGGCTTACATCATCTCATTTAATGGTCACAATTCTATGAGATAAATACTGTAAATATTACACATTTTACAGATAAGGAAACTGAGGCATAAATAGGTTAAGTGACTTGTAGATTATGACAGGGATGCTAAGTGTCAGAAATAGGTTCAAATTCCAAGTTCATCACTCTACAAGGACTCCACCCTTGAACTTTGATGACAGGTATCATAAAGAACCATGCCAGAATTGTGAGGTGCAGATTCTCCAAGAAGCTGCTCAGTGAGAATTAGCTGGTATCAGTCTCTCACACACATACATACAGATCACCCTACATGATTAAAAAAAAAAAAGCTAGATCAGTTCCAAGTAGAGAGATAATCCTATTTTACAGATCTTCTGAGTTAAGGTATTTCACTGTACTGTATTTCCATCAAAGTCTTCCAAGGCTGGAATGCATTCATTGCCTCCTCACCTCCCCCTTATAGAATGCCTGTCTTCCTGGAAGTCCTATCTCAAGTGCCACCCCCTACATGAGCCCTATCCTGATCATGTTAGTAGAACCCTTTATCTGCAGAAGCTATTTTGTATTCATTTATCAGTATACAAGGTGTCTTGACCCCTCCAATAAAATATAAAACCTTTAAGGGCAGGGACCAGTGCACTAATCAAAAATGTCTTTTACAATGAGTTGCACCATTTAATTCTTCTCTAACATCAAATAGAAGTGGAAAATATATTTTATTTGTATTTAAGAAGCAGCAAAACTAAGCTCATCCTTTCACAACTGTGAGATCTTTTTTCTTATAAATGTCAATTTTCTGCCCAACAGTAGAGAACCTCTTCACACTTCCTCATAATCTTCCAGGGTGTCAAACCCAACATGATGGGTTGGGTGCCTTCTACCAAGTTTCTTGATGTTACACAGACTAGTGGAAGACAAAAGCTGTCCTGTTACTGTCCTGAAATTTCAATCAAGGAATTTTAGAAATGTCATTGTCCCAAGAAGAACACTACTCAAAAGCAGCATGTAGCAGCTAGAAATGTCACTATTCTCCAAAAAAAAAAATTATCTCACAATTAAGCAATTATTTTAAAAACCTATCTAGAAAGAGGAAGAATGTAATTATTTTCCAAATTTTTCCAAATGTGGTAGGTATAAACAGTTTTGGGATATCAACTTTTTACCATCAGGGATAGTTTAATGTTCTTTGTATCCCTAATACATAGGATGGTATCTAGCACTTTGGAGGCGCTATTGCCTTTGACATCTGATTATTTTAATCAATGATGAAGCCGAGAATCTAATTTAGTTTCCTCACCAGTGAAATGAAGAGGGTGGACCAGTCTTGAAAAGTCCATTTCAGCTCTAAAAGTCCATGAGTCACAGGTGATTCATAGTACCCCAGTTCTGGTTGTTTAATTGCAGAGTTGGACTAGAGCATTCAGTTTGGAAAGAACCTCAGTGACCTTACAGGTCCTACAGGTAAACAAAGGAAACTGAAGCGCAAGTGATTTGCTCAAGGTCTCACAGATAATAGTAGACTTCTCAACAGGAACCAGCCTTGCAATTTGGACATACTGCGATGCACAACACCCTATTTTTTATAACTGTCCTTATTATTATTCTTCAGCATTAATTTAACAATTAAAAATTCAAATTCATTGTACCAGCATTTGCCAATCACTTCTAAAAAACGTTTTGGGAGTGGTTAATGCAGTTTCTAATCTAGTGATGTTTATCTCTAAGACATTTCAAAGGTATCCACCCTGCTCCCCACATCCCATGCACAGCTTACCTTCCTAAGTCTCATTCTGAGATGTAAAGCTATAACACCAAATAGCTTTACTTATTTCAGCAAAATACAGCCATCACTTAAGAGGAATGTTAGGGTAAGCTATTTAATTCAGTGAAAAGATGTGTGAATCACAGTCTTCAGTAATTTTCTCATCTGTCAGAATCGTGAGCCTTCATGGAGGACTCATTGAGAAATCTCACAAGCATAGGTTTCTATGTGGTATTTTACAGATCCTTAGCCTGGTAGAATCTGAGAGATTTTTCTGGCGGTATATTAACTGTCATTTAATTGAGCTACTAAAGTATATTAGAAAGAGGGGAAGGAAAACGAGAGAAATTATGAAGCACAAATCTGGAGTCCCTAATCCACGACTACACTCAACTATGTTTTAAATCATATAACTCTAAAAAAAATTATTTTTAAATGAAACTTTAAATTGTTTTATGCTCAGAAGTCAAGCACTTAAATTTGTAATTCTTAACATTTTCCTTAATGCAATTACAATTCAGGTTGAGTGTTTATGATCTTGTTTGTAGAAAGAAAAGTGGAGGAAGAAAAATGATGTCATTAGATATAGGGTTTTTTTGGGGGGAGGGAGAACGAAACCCTACTTAATTAAAAAACCCACAACCTCAAAGGCATGTGAGGTGAAGGGAGAGACAGCCACCACACTAAACATCAAGGAAGCATTCATTATTCATTCCTACACTTGTAGGATGGTCTTTCAGCAACAAAATTTATTTTGAGTTTCAACCAGACAAAAGGCTTAGAACTCAATGTCAAGCTTGGTATTTACAGGCTAAAGTTCCCTTTTTTGCACGAGAGGCTTGCCAGAAACAAATACAAATTATTAGAATGTATTATAAAGTTTAAACTCCTCTTTCAAATACATAGAAAGAGATCCACAGTCAAGAGACTGTCTAATAAAAAAAAATGTGGAAGTTCGCTGTTTTTCTTAAAGTACACATCAGGCAACCAAATTTGTTAATATCAATTTTTAATACAGGAAGATAAAGTAAGCAATAACGGGATATAACATAATAGAACCAATCTGAACGTTAACCCTTAAGTAATCGGTAAACGTGAAAAATGCACACCTACTTTCAACCGCTGGTGTGCTTGCACAGGCTGCGTGATTTACCCAGGTGCAAACTGATTAGGTTCTCCTGTTTGTGCCTAGTGCAGCGGTTACCTGAAGAACTAACAGGGCCTAGGATCAACTGTTGACTGCATTTTCCTCAGTGGACAGAAATTTGTATGATTGACATGCCACACACATGGGAGACATTAACCTCCGTCTCCTGACCCTCCAGTCTAAAGAGAGTGGCCTGGGAAAAGGGAGATTCACACAGCCTGGGAGCCCAGCTCAGCAAGTCTGTGAAAATCTGCGTCCTGGACATCTCAGGGTTTTTAAAATGCTCATTTCAAATGTTATATGTAACAGGTGCCACCAATATCGGCACCCGGGCAAGGCGGCAGTACTTTGCCTTGGCAAAACATTAGTCTTCCAGGTTGTCCCTCAACAGTGGCTTAGTTATCAGGGCCCAGCCCCACGGAGATACTGCCAACTCCGCCCCCCATATATACGCACTTTTTTTAAGAAAAAAAAAAAAAAAGAAACCACTTCCTGGCACATGTTTAGGACTCTGAACTCAGTACACGGAGCCACGTGGTTGGTGCTAATCTGGCCAGATCCACTCATGATCAGCTGCATTTCTCCCGCAGCCTCTTCCAAGGGCTGCCTCTCTCTGTAATCATATACCATCTCGTTCAAGTCACGCGGCCTCAGTTCTCTCCCCGGAGCGAAGTGCCCTAGCCCTCCCGCTGCACCATCCCAGTGACCCTCGGCTCAGGCTAGGGGCCGGCGAAAGGGAGGGCGACCAGACATCGCGGGAGTCTCAGCCGTACGCACACACACCTGTGGGAAGAGCCCGGCTCCTCCCCCCGAGGCTGGGATGAGAGGAGATGCCGGCTCTGCGCAAAGGGTGCCAGCTGGATTCCCACGCAGAGCCTGGCACCCGCGGAAGCGGGAGGCGTGGAGAGAGCCCGCCAAGGGGCGGCGGACCTCAGCACCCACCTGCAGCCCCAACAAACAAACTTTCCTTGGCTCACCGCCTGGGGTGGCTGGGGGAAGAGGACCGCGCCTCCAGACGCGCCCCCGCGGCCCCCAGTCCTAGGCTGGACAGCTGCCTGTGACACTGCACTCTCACTGACACCCCAAGCCTTCTGGGGTGCTCTCCACTAGGGGACGACAGAGTGGGGGGGAGGAGGAGGAAGCCACAGGGCGCTTTACAACTGCAGCTTCCAACTTTGCCAGCCATGCAGGTTTCCCTCGCTCGCTCCCACCCTTCCCTCCTCCCCGCGCAAACGGGCCCCTTTCTGCGAGTTAGCCTCCCTCTGCGCAGGTTACTTTCGGGGTCCCTCCGGGGGGGGCGCGCCGCACTCACAGCCATATCGGGGTCTCTGCAAGGGCGACGCCAGCTCTTCGTGATGCATCCTGCGCTGCGCCCGCGACTCCGCGGCCGGCTCGGGGCGCTCCTGCCTGGGCGGCCCGGGGCTCGGGGCTCCGCTCGGCTGGGGGCGCTCCTGCCTCGGGGCTCCGCTCGGCTCGGGGGCGCTCCTGGCTCGGGGCTCGGGGCTGCCGCGCTCCGTCCTCCCGCGCCTCTCCCACCTTCCCCAGATAGGTGATTTGCTCCCTCCCAGCACCCTCCTAGGCGCCCGCAGCTGCTGCCTCTCTCGACGATTACTCAGCTCTGCGCGCTGACACCCGGAGGAAAAGTGAACTCTCCTCCCCTCTCCTCCTCCTCCTCCTCCTCCCCCATCGTGTTTCCTTTCTCCTGCAACCCTGCCCCGTTATTCACACCCAGGCTGGGAGCTGGGGCCGCGGGGTAGCGGCCTCTGCCGCCTGGAGCCGGGCACTGCACAGAGTCTGGGGTCCCCCTCCCTCCCCCCACCTCCCGCCACCCAGGCCCGCCAGGGTCTCGGAGGAGGGGGCGGACGGGCGGGAAGCTGGACCGCAAGGGCTGCGCGCGCGAACACACATTCACACACACATGCACACACACGCATTCACACACATGCACACACACACACATGCACACACACATACACATGCGCACACACACAGACACACACATGCACACACACAAACACAGACACACACACAAAAGCTTGTTGGTAGCGGGCGATCGGAGCCCTGGGTGACAGCGAGGGTTTTTTGTTTTGTTTTGTTTTTTTCATTTCTGGCGGTTTAGGGTGGAAATGAAACATCGTAAAGAAAAGAAATGACACAGCACAGGGAAGAAGGCTCCGGGTTCGGCGGGTGTTGCTCAGTTACCCAGAGACAAACAGCTGCTGGGCGCTTTCCCTCTGGGGGCAGCTGCTTGTCAACTTTGTTGTTCTGGTTTTATCTATTCGATCGATGCATTTATTAACACGAAGGAAGCCACTGTTGCCATGGGCTCTAAAGTGGAAGATCACTTTTGGAATCAACCTTCACTCACCTTGATTTCCGGTAAATGGATAGGATTGATAGACAACCGCCACTGAGTCTTTGTTGTTTGAGGAGTAGCTAGAAGTTGTAAATCTCCCCCGCCCCACCAAGCAACCACTCCAAACACAGCTGAGAACCAAACCCGTCCTCATCTCTTCCTCCTCAAACCAACTGTCACCCCACCTCAGCTGAGGTCTTACCCCAGCAGGCTACCCACCCACCTAAAGAGCTGAGGACGTCTTCTGGGTTATTGTACAGGTTTAAAAAACTACGTGGCTTTTCTTCATGAGGCTTGCTTTTCTCTTGTGCCTGGGAGTATGACATCTATCCTAAGTCATGAGTGGCTTTTCTTTCCACCTATGTGCCTAGGCCTGGGCTGCTTTCTCAGAGTCATGTATCCTTCCTTCCCTATCCCTGTTTACCCCTGCAGGATAACCACCCGTGCCTATTTATAATGAAAACTGAAAAACAAAGAGTAGAGCACATGTAGTTTGGTTTTCCTGTTCTTATCCTAAGAGACCCCTTTTCTAGGAAGATAGAAAAGGAACAGGTTAAGAACAGGAATTAATCCTCAACCCTAAAATCCTTTCATTTCTGAGTTTAGTTGAAGTTCCACAGCCTACTACCTAAGGGCCTATCCTGATTCTCTCTCAAAGTTGCTAGTGCCCTCTCTCCCTCCAGGAAACTTTTGTGTATGCTTTGTACCTTTTTACAGGAATTAATCTGTCCTCCTCTGGTTCCCCCCACCTCTTGTTGTTCAATTAAGTCTGTGACCCAATTTGGAGTTTTCTTGGCAAAGATACTAGAGTAGTTTGCCATTTCCTTCTCCAGTTCATTTTACCAATTGAGGAAACAGAGACAAAGAGGGTTAAGTGACTTACCCAGGGTCATACAGCTAGTGTCTGAGGCCAGATTAGAACTCAGGAAGATGAGTCTTCCTGAGTCTGGATCCTATACTCCATCTACTACACCACCCAGCTGTTTGCCCCTAATAGATTGTAAACTCCTTGAGGATAGGTAGTTTCTGGGTTTTGTCTGTCTCCCCATTGCCTTTCACTGTGTCCGGAACACGAAGGTCACTGAACAACAAATGTTGGTCGAATTAATGAATTACTTGTTTTGTTTTTTAAGTAAATAGCTATTGTTTTTAAGCTCCGAAAAGTCAGGAAGTTGAAGGTATTCATTTTCTTCTTGAAGCCCATACTTTAATGCATCAAAGGAAATACCATCTGGTCTAACTACCCAACCTGGTGGAAGGATTTGTGATGAAAACAGCTCAGCCCTTGGAGAAGACCTGGGTTTGAATGTCCACTGATTGTATCCTAGATGGGTGATCCTAGCAAGCTGCTAAAGTTGCCTGAACCTCAGTTTCTATAGCTTTTATGAGATGTACAAAATGCTTATGTCATGATGACCCTGTAAGTTGATGTTATCCTTACCAGAGAAGTAATTGAAACAGAATTCATTGTCACCTGACAAAGATGCTTCTGTGTCTTCTTTCTTTTAAAAAGCAGAATTTTCTAGTAATTAATTCAAATATAAAGTAGATTATCTTGTGACAAAATGTACTCCTCATCACTGACGTGTTCAGGCAGAAACTACATGACCACCACTCAGAGATACATTTCTGCATGGTATGGGAGGTTAGCCTTAGATGATCTTAAAGGTCCCTTCCAAGGATTTAATTTTGGGGATTTCATATATGAACATCAAAGTACAGTTGAGGGAGAGCTCTAAAATTTCTTATAATCCATTCACCTTATATTTGTTAGACACTCACTCAAGCATTTATTAAGTGCTATTATATGCCAGGCAAGTTAATGCAAAGACAAAAGTAAAGTCCCTTCTCTTAAGGAACTTCCCTTCTCTTCCAATTAAACATTTATTAAATGCCTGCAGCATGCATACCAGGCACTGTGGTAAGTGATGGGGATACATTTAAAACAAAGACAATCCCTGTCCTCAGTGAGCTCACAATCTAAAAGGGAAGACAGTAAACAAAAGGGCATCAGTGGTACCCAACTCTGGGCATCTTGCTCCATGGAATTGAAACTAGGCAGGGTACAGATGCAAGGCGGAGTGGGTCTTCTAAAGGGTGTGACAAACTGTACATATATAAATATACTCAAAATTCATCCAGAGAAGATATGTACAAGGTAAACTGGGGAGAGGGGGAGAGACACTAACAGTTAACTTTGAAAAACTTAGAGAAGTAGAGCTAAGTCTTAAAGGCAACAGGGATTCTAGGAGGTACGGAGTGCTGCATTCCATGGTAGATAGACCTTGCAAAGGCATGAGTAGAGGAGATGGAGTATAGGAGAACAGCAAGATAGCCAGTTTGGCTAGATCTTGTTGTATGGGTAAGGGGAGGAGGTGTTGTGTAAAAGAAGGGTGAAAAGGTAGAAAGGGGTCAAGTTGTGAAGAGCTTTACATGACAGGGGAATTTATATTGGTTCAGAGAGGTTACTCGGGAGCCACTGGAGTTTATTGGGAGAGGCAGGTGACTTGATCAGACTGGCGCTTTAAGAAAAATCTGTTGGCTGAATGATAGATAGGTTGGAGTAGGGAAGAGCCTTGAGGCAGGTAGACCAATTAGAAGGCAACTGCATAGTCAAGTAAAGTGATAGAGGGTTTAAATTGAGTCAGTAGAGAGAAAGGGAGGGATGTTAGTGATAGTTAACAAGCAGGTATTAAGCACCTCCCAAGTGCTGGGCACTGTGCTAAGCCTTGGGGAAACTAAGAAAAGCAATAGACAGTCCCTGTCCTCAAGGAACTCACAATCCAGTAGGGGAGACAATAAGCAAATAAATACATACAAAAAACTCAGGGCAGAGGAAATAGGAAATAAATAACAAAAGGAAGGTGAGGGAATCAAGAGGAACTGGCAAAGGCTTCCTGTAGGAAGTGGGATTTTAATGGGAACTTGAAGGAAGCCAGAGGCAGAGAGGAGGAGAACATTCCAGGAATGGGGGAGAGCCAGAGATGAGCTTCTTGTCAGTGGGACAGCAAGGAGGCCAGTGTCACTAGATCCTAGAGGATCCTGTGAAGATCCTGAGAGGCCAGTGTCACTAGATCCTAGAGGATCCTGTGAGGATCCTGACAGGCCAGTGTCACTAGATCCTAGAGTCCTGAGCCAACTGGAAGTTAGGTAGGAGAGAGCAGGGTTGTGAAGCCAAACCAAGAATCTGGTATTTGATTTGATCCTAGAAGTTTGTATTTGGTCCTGGAGTAAGAGAGTAAAAAGATTTGACAACTGAGTAGATGGATGTGATGAACGAAAATAAAGAGTGGAGGATGACCCTGAGGTTATGGACCTGAGTATGGAGGATGAAGGCAATCCCCATTCTGAGTGTGCTGAGAGTGATTGCTCTGGGGGATATAAAAGAGATAAGCACCATAACCCTGCTCTCAAGGACTTTATAATGTAATTACTAAAGATAAGGCAAATGTCAGATCTTTGAAACATAGACTGTTCTTCAAAGAGGGTTGGTTAAATGCAGGGGAATTTCAGGGGATGGAAAAATCTAGGATTAGATTCTTCATTGAAGTCTTCAGGGAGGACTTGGGATTTGCCTCATCATTAGGACTTGAGTTGGGTCTTAAATAAATGGTAAGATTGAAGTGCAGAAGAGGACTATATTCCTTCTACCTTTACAACCAGAATAAAAGTTTAGAGGAAGGAAATATGTCTTGAAGTTGGGGTTGGGGATCATCCTAGTGGGAACAAACCATTTACATTAGGGAGCATAGGTATAAAAGAAAAATCTTGACTTTGCCCTGGAAGCAGTGGGAAACTAGTGAAGACAACTGAACAAGAAAGTGAGAGGACTGTTTTAAACAATTAAATATTTTATTTTATGCTAAAGAAAGAAATAGAAACTATATTTAAAGACACTTTTGTAACTTGATCTCAGCCAAAGGACTGAGAAGCAATCTATGATTATGGAAATTTCATCTTCCCCATATTCCTTGTTGTTTTTGTGGAGTCATTTTCAGTTGTGTTGACTCTTTGTGACCCCTTTTTGGGGTTTTCTTAGCCAAGATACTGGAGTGGTTTACTATTTCCTTCTCAGTTTAATTTTACAGATGAAAAAACTGAGGTAAACAGCATGAACTGACTTGCCCAGAGTCACATAGTTAGTGAGTATCTGAGGCCAAATCTGAAGTCAGGAAGATGAGTCTTCTGGACCTCAGGTCCAGTACTGTATCCACTTCATCACCTAGGGGTGCCCCCTACCTCCTGCCCCTTCCCCTAGCCATATTCCTAGTAAGTAGATAAGAACCATTTCTGAACTTCCTATAAATGATTCAAAGCAACTTGGCGACTCGTGAAAAAGAACCTAGAGTTTTTGAGGTAAAACTAAATACAAGACACACAGAGGTTTCTGAAGTTCAGGCTTATCTGCTCTATCTTCAAAATCAAGTCGTCACAGACTAACAATTAATTCATAGCCATTATGAAGTCATAGTGACTTCATAAATCCATTTTTTTACTTGTATGATGTCATCCCTTTCCTCCTAAGCCCAAGATCAGTCCCCGAACAGATTTACTCCTTTACCCCATTTTTCTGCTGCCATTTGCCATGGTAAACATTTTCAGCTACCGTATTACCACCAAGGGAGAAAGATAGCATTAAAAGAAGATTTGGTAGATTAATCTGGCAACAGTTTGCAAAAATAGGTGGGAGGGGGATGGGATAGCATAAGGAAAGAAAAGTGGGAAGAGAGCAGGCAAGAATTTATTAAAACAGAGGCTTAATTAGGGTAGGATGTGGGAAAATTTATCATAAGCTCTTATTGTTCTGTATAAAATACAGGCACATGAATACTTATATGAGAGATACATTTTGTTGTTAAGTAATTTTTTTTAGTCATGCCCAACTCTGTGAGCCCACTTGGGGTTTGCATGGCCAACATCCTGGAGTCGTTAGCCATTTCCTTTTCCAGCTCATTTTATAGATGAGGAACTGAGGCAAACGAGGATGTGATTTACCCAGGTTAATAAAAAGCTAGTGTCTTAAGGGCAGATTTGAACACATGAAGATGAGTCTTTGTGGTTCTAAGTCCAGCACTCTATCTGATGCGACACCTAGCTGCCCTTAGAAATACATACTAAAGACTTTAAAAAGAACCCACATATAGATAGACAATAAAGCACATAGACTGAATATAGTGCAAGTGTATAGAGAATATTTTAAGGATGGAAGGTGAAAGTAAGATTACAATTAAGCAGAGATCTAGGAAAAAGACAAGACTCATTGGAAAAGACTCTGATGCTGGGAAAAATCCAGGGCAAAAGGAGAAGGAGACAGCAGAGGGTGAGATGAATAGATAATGTCATAAAAACAGCAAATATGAGTTTGGACAGATTTCAGGAGATAGTGGAGGACAGAAGGGCGTGGTGTGCTATATTTTATGGGGTCATGAAGAGTCAGACACAACTAAATGACTGAACAGCAGCAAAGAGATCTAGGATAATAGTGAGAGTCCAATGCAATACCTACTTGCTATGATCTGATCTATCTGTGAAGGTTCAAGGTGCTCTTCAAGTCCAAGGTTTCTGAGTAGAGCTTAGTCCTAAGAGGAACTATGAGGATAAGCTTCCGTTTTCAGCACTGAAATCTGTAGGGCTTCCATACGTAGTCACTCTTTAATAAACCTATTTCAAAGTTCATTTCACCTCAAAAATCACAGACTACAAATTTGGAGGCAAAAGGCTGTAGTATTTTCTGTTATTTGACACTGGAGAACAACTGCAAATACACACTCAGGCCATATGCCAGTTTTAATTTTCACCATCTGACTGTGCTTGCAAGAATATTAAAATAAAAAGTAAAGCCATCAAGTGAAAAAATGTTTTTTTTTAATGAGGCATGAAAAGGTTTTTAAAATGTAAAACAAAAAAATGTAAAAAAGAAATTGGAAAACATCTAGCTATGCTAAAGGCAATTTTTAAAAAGTAGTATAGTTTAAAAATTGATTATTTGCTAAAGACATTTCTTTTCCATTTGTAAGTTTAAAAGAGTATGGTGGTATTTGCAAAAAACATTATTTAGCTTCTATAGATATAATAGTTATATAACTATAATAAATGACTTGATCCAGAAGTACAAAAGAAAAAAGATACCCTTATTATCAAAAGATTCAGCATGCGACTGGTGTATCATTTTCTCTTAAAATAATTGTCTTTTAGCTCTTCTCAGCAATGTAACAATCTAAGACCAGAAGAATCAGGATGGAAAATGCTTTCCAGAGAAAGAACTATGGGATCTGAGTGCAAATTGAGGCATACTATTTTCTCCCTTTTTCTATGTTTTGTTTTTCCTTTCTCATGGTTTTTCCCTTTTGATTTGATTCTTTTTTCACAACATGACTGACGTGCTAATATGTTTAATATGATTGTACAAGGACAGCCTACATCCGATCACATGCCATCTTGGGGAGAAAGGTGGGGAGAGGGGGAAAATTTAGGTTTCAAAATCTTACAAAAATGAATGTTGAAAAGTCAAATTTTATTAATTAATTAATTTTGAAAAAAAGAATTAGGTCTTGTTTTTTCGTACCAGTATTATTATCTTGATCACATTGACATACATTCATAACTGGTGAAACCTCCTCAAAGGGCTACAAAAGATGCAAAAGAGGAATTCATAAGACAAATAGTTATACAACCTTCTTCATGAAAACAAGGAAAACCAAGAAAAGAAGTGCAAGATATGCGAATTTAGATACATCTCCCTCCCAAATCTTTGCAAGGGCCATTTGTGTCCATACTGTTCTGTTCTGATTAATTACAGTCTAAACACTATATATTGACCCCAACGGTGATCCTCTTTGAATATGAAGGATAACAACACATCAGTATCCTTTGGAGTTTACAGTTTTCCCACAAATCATATCACATTAGGGGAAAAAGGAAGCTGACAGGGAGCAGGATCTATATCACACTCCAAAGAACATTTCTATTGTTTTTTTAAAAAGAAATTTAACTGGTTTAGTGGCACATTGAATTTCAAATCAATAAGATCAGAAACAAAACATGTGCTGATGTTTCAATTCTTTGAAACAAAATAGAATATGTTAATCAAGAAAGGGACCTTAAAGACCATCTAGTTAAAAGTTCTCATTTTATAGATGAGGACAAACCTACAGAGACTGAGTGATTTGCTGAAGGGTGATGAATGATGGCCCAGGCAGGAGCACATCCCAGGACTAGAGAGATTCCCAGTCCCAAGTTCTTTTCACAATGCTTATTCCTATTTAGGAAACCTACACACATGTATAAATGTATGAATATGTATATGTGTGCTCACACATGTATATACAAACATGTGTGTGCATTGTGCACATCTATACATATGTATAAGTATTGTGTTACTTGGGCTTGTGTGGGCATACTCAGTTCACCTTACATGGAAGTCCCCTTAAGAGGCCTTTGGAGCATGTCCAAACTGCCTGTCATGGAGGCATGAGTGGGAAAAGCCTCCTTTGATGGACTTCCTGAATCTTTAAAACTAGCAAGACTGAACTGGTCAGCCTCTTTTCTTCTGTTCCTTTTTCAGCTACTCTTATCTGCTTCATTGGAAGGGTAAAGATCAGGGTACACCCACATCGTGGACTTCCTTTTTCTGCCCTCTTTCTTTTCCTCTGGCTCTGAGAAATGGGTCTACCGGTATTTGTTTGTCTTCTGTATTATTTGTCCTTCCCAGTTCAGGCACCAGTGGTGATTCCCACTGAATCAGAGTTGGAACCATGGCAACATTGGAGTAGGGTTCCAAGAGACATGGACAACTAAACAGCTCAGCATGAAAGCTCTGAGAAGCTGGGATACCTGGGACTTGAGATTGAGATGGAGTTTGGACCTGGATCCGTGCTTTATGTAGGAGCCATGCCAAGCTATGAACCTAATCCCCTTGCCTTCCCCAGAGAAGGACGTGCAAAGGGGAAGGATCATGTCTCCCACTTGTTGTGGAAGAAAGTTTGTATGTTTGTGATTTTGAACTTGTAAAAGTGAATCTGATTGTCAGTAGCTAAAGGGAGCTAGGGTGAAAGGGGACCATCCTGGAAAAAAAGAGGACCATCGGTGGGACCTGGAGTCACTTACAGAGGCTAGAATCTCTGCTCCCTTAAGGGTACTAGAAAACCTGGGGGGAAAGGACAACAAAGAAAAATCTACCTGGCCATCAGGTAGAAAAAAAAGCTCAACCAACCTACTCTTGCTAGTTTTAAAGATTCAAGCAGACAGTCAGTGGAGGCAATCCCTGTGTATATGTGGTAGGAGAAAGGCAGTCCTCCGTCTTAGGCAATCTGGACATGCCCCATAGAGGGGCATCCATGTTAGGTGAACTGGGCTGGGCTTTGTGTTGCACGTTTGTCTTATATGTGGTATGATTCATTATATACCCAGAACCCAGGAGTGCCCTAAATACAATAATCCCTTACTCATACTTTTCCATAGAAAGAAAAAGACAGAGTACTGCTTTCAGTTTAACTAAAGTCTAATGTTTATCAGACCTCAAAGTTTCTCGTAAATGTGAGAGTAAGCCTCAAAGTGACCCATTTGAAATCAAAGCCCTTTGATAACCAATGAATATCACAGATCTATGCAAATTTTGTAAAAATAACAAACATAACAATGTGCTGTTTTTCTCTGTAGTTTTGAAGAGACTCAAACCAAGTGCTTGGAAAAGCAAATCCACAAATTTCCTAGATTCCTCAGTAGTCAGAGCTCTCTTTCTCCTTATATTATCAACCTGTAAACGCCAGCATGTTGATTTCCTGACAGCCAGGTATGTTTACTCCCTTCTGCCCTCTCCAAACAATTCAGTGGTGAATTTTACAGGACTTTCTATCTCCTTTCTCCCAAGTGTCTTTTGATGCCATCAAAAAAAGAAAGCATTTAGATTGTAGTTACTGACCAGGGATTGGTGATTTCAGAGATGGATACTATCTATTTCCTTGCTTTATTTATGAGCACTAATGAGACTTTTTGAGTTTCTTAGAAGAAAGGTCCTACAGACTGCTCCTAAAAAATGGTTGCTCAGAAATCAGTTTTCTTATATCATTCATGTATTTGCATTGACTTACGTTATAACTTCAGAAATGCTTTGTTTTGATTTGATTTTTAATTGGCAGTTAACTCCTAACCAATGACTCTCTCTTACCTCCTCCCTCAGCCTTTCTGTCTCCAGTCACTGATAAACTATAAACAAGCGCTTATAAACAAACTGTAAACAAACTGACCCAGGTTAGATAAATGAATGCTTTTCTAAAAAGCATTGTAATAGAAAAAATAATTTCTTAATTTGTGATGCATTTACTTTGCAACTTCAGATTAATCTAGTTTTCTCAAATGGGACTGTAGCTGGACCACAAAAACAGAAATAGCATTACTGAGAGAATGATGCTGGCATCATACATTATAAACCACACATTACTTCGGGCATCTAGACAGGAGTTGCTTTCTGGAAAGGTGCTTGTTGTGCAAGATAAAACATCTAGGTCTGGGCTAGGGAATGGAATCGGAATGGAGAGACTGATAAATTCAATTTAATAAACATTTATTGAGTTATTAAGTTATTCGGTACATTTATTAAGTACCTACTATATGAAGGCCCTATGCTAAGTATTGGGGATGAAAATTAAAAAGTAAAACAGTCCCTACCCTCATGGGAGAACACAATAGATGATAGGAAAGCTGAAAAGGGAGAGAAGGCACCAAGCCGATGAAAACTGGAGAATTGCCTGGAAAGTTCTGATCTGAGCATTCTCTAAAAAAAGTCTTCGGGACTTCCTTATCTGTAAAATGGTGGATTTGGATTAGATAACCTCTCGCATCCCTGGAGCTTGACAGTCCTATGATATGCTACATAGTCCAGTCAACAGTACCTGAAGTGGAAGCATGACGCAAGAACTAGGGATACAAAGAAAGGTAGATGGTCCCTGCTTTTAGGGAGTATAACATCAAGTGAGAGGAAACAACACACAGAGATTTCAGGGGAGGAGTATGTCCTGCCAGAGGTATCGTATGTCAGAACAATGACTTCTAATTTTTCAGTCTTATAAAATGTGCTTATTTCATTTCAAAAATAACTCCTAACCCTTTCTCCCTGCTAAAAGGGTCGTCATTCTTCCTCCTCCGCTTTCCCTAGGGGACCCATGACATTGCCAGATGTTGTCTAGACTTGCCCTTGATTTGGATTTGTGAGGCAGAGCTGCACAGTCATCAGTCTCACTTTCTCTTCCAGAATTATCTAATTCCAGGGGCATGACAAATATCAAGCTAACTGGTTAGGGCCCCCAGTTTGCAGTGAATGACCTTGGCATCTTTGATATCTGACCAGATGCTCAGCACTTCACAGTGTCTTCATGGCCCTGGAAACAAATGTCGTCATTTGCCCATTCCACCTAGACAAGTCTTCACATGCTTGAGGTAGACATCCCCCTACCTCATCAACAGGGACCTTCAGTCTCGTTTCGTCTGTCTGCCAAGATGGTTTTACCAGGGTGTGGCTGCTGGGGTGTTCAGGGAACACCAGCACCTCTGGCATGAGGGCTTGTCTAGTCCTTTTCAGAGCTGCCCATCTACCTTTGATGTCCACCTGTCACCCAACTATCACATGTTTTTTGGGGTCAACCTTCAGTAGTATTTCACAACTTTTGGCCAGCAAGGTTTTTTGCTGGTTTTTTTTTTTTTTAAACCACAGATTTCCTCCCAAAGGTCCTTGATGCTTAAAACCTACAAACTGACAGATGAGGGGAATTTCACTCTGATTCAGTATGGTCAGTGAGAATAGAGTCTAACACTCAAATTCACTGGAAGAAGGCCAAAGGGAACATATGTTTGGATGGGAGGAATCTCTCCAAGGTGCTTTAGTACTCTCAATACCCAGGCAACAGGCAGCAAGAGATTTGGGTGGGGGAGAGGCATTGTGTAATTAGTTTACTTTTTAGAGTTTTGCTTTTAAAGTTTTAAAATGTGTTTTCTTCTGATCAATAATTTACAGTTTTATGGGATTTTAATGGTTTTTATTTAAACTTTTGTTAATCTGTCCTGAAACACCAAAGAGAGAAAACAGCATGTTCATATGCATAGCATAACAAAAGGTGATTGTATAGGAAGCTGTGAATCTTTTTTACACATGGTTTGCTTTTTAAAAAAGATAGACAATAAACTCAAAATTGTTATTTTCAAAGCTGTCCAGTTTATGTGTTTCCTTCAAGGTTTTAAGGTTTAAAAAGTCCTTTGCTCTCAGAAGTCCTGTAGGGGCAAATAGTACAAATATAATTATTCCCCATTTTACAGATTAGTAATTTCAGGCAGATAAAATTGAAGTACATATTACATACCTAGTAATTGCCAAAGCCAAGATTCAAACCTGGGTAGGTCTTTTAGCCCAAAGTCCTGTTCCCTCTCAGCTGCCTCTCACAAATAATGGTATTATATAAAAATATAGACCTGCTCCTTTTTTGAATGGGGAAAAATGAAACATTCCTTGCTTGGTTTTTTTCTTATAAAAGGTAACAATGAATCAAATACTTAAAGTTTGTCTGTTCCTGCCTATGAAAAGAAAGTAAATTTTGATTATCCATTTTTAAAAAATGAAAAGTGATTAGGCTTTGAGCAGAGATATTGCCAGCACTTATCCCTACTTAAAAACTAGATTCATTATTTACTCTGGATCAGGGTTAAGGCTCACTAAGCTCCTAATGGGTCATGGTGAAGTTTTTTTGAAGGAAAGCAGGAAATCAAAGTTTCCTTAACATTTGAAGATAAAACATTAGAAAATGAACTAAAAAAAAATCATATTGTCAAAGGAATTGTTGAAAAATCACTTGCAAATGCTATATGTTTAATTGCCTTTTAAATTGCCATTAACAAGAAACCATCTTGAGAATAAAACCAACATAAAGAAATAAGGGAGTATCCAGTCCTGCCTTGCTTTGGCAGACTCATTTTTGTCTCCAAACAGAAAAATTAATGAGTGACAGTAGCATTGATCTTCATTTTCTATGCTTGAAAAACACTGCACTGATTTTCTGTAAAATATATATAATTACCTTTAAACATAATTTCTTAGTGTGGATTTCTGTTTTGTTCCTATGAGGAGAAAAGTTTAAAAATTTGAAGAAAAATTTGACTTTTTATTGAATGATTTAATTTAAAAGATTATATAGAGGATACATACACACACATACATACATATATATATATATGCATTTGACCTGTGATTTTATTGAAATAGGGAACTCCCAGGTGAGGAAACTTCCTCTCCCAATGATCCTAAGATCAGTACTTTCTCTGTAATTTAGTCTTAGAGACCTACCTGGACAGAAGTGTCAAATACTCACCCTGCTGCTGCAAGTGGCTCACAACACTCCTGAATGCATCAAATCAGCTTCAAATGCAGTTTCTAGCTGAATTAAATATATCAGTGCATTGATTTAAAAAGAAATATATAAATCTGTGTGGTTTTCTAAATCAGTAAAAGACCCTCAGGGGTCCCTAGGTATGCTTTTGTAGCCTTGTTTCTATTTGAGTTTAATACCATTGGCCTGGAGTACTGAGGGGTTTGATGCCTTGCACGGAGTTACACAGGCAGTACATGTCAGAAACACAACTAGAACCCAGGTCTTCCTGGATAGCACTCTATCCATTATAACACACTGTTTTTTTTAAATAGTACTTCTTGTTCTTACTTCTATGATGGAGGCTCTTTCTCAGTCACTAATGGAGTGACACAGTGCTGTGTGCTTGCTCCCATGCTTTTTAGCATGATGTTTTCAGCCATGTTGTCAAACGCTTTCAGTGAGGACGAACACGACATCAAGGTCAGTTACCGTACTGATGCTAAATTCTTCAACTTGAACAGGCTACAAGCCAAGACCAAAGTGGAGGGAGGGTTGGTGCCTGATGCTCTATTTGCAGATGATTGTGCACTCAGTGCAGACTCTGAGGCTGAGATACAACAGAGTACGGATCCATGCTTTGCTGCTTGTGTTAATTTTGGCCCGAGACAATCAACACCAAGAATGCAAAGGTTCCCCTCTAGCCGGCATGGAACTATCCACATTCGGATTACAGCAAATGGAATATTTTGAATCCTGTGGATAAGTTCATATACCAAAGTATACTTCATAATATAATTTTCAGGGATGTACACATAGAAAATGAGGTTGATGCATGGATTGTTAGGGCAAGCTCAGCACTTGAGAGACTCTGAAGGAAGGTGTGGGAGAGAAGAGGTATTAGACTTCCTACTAAACTTAAGGTCTGCAGAGCCATTGTGCTCACCTCATTGTTGTATAAAACATGGACAGTCTGCCATGCCAGGAAACTGAATCACTTCCATTTGAACTGTCTTAGGAAGATTCAGAAGATCACTTGGAAAGATAAAGAAGAGACATTGAGGGCCTTTCTCAAGCTGAATTGCCAAACATTCAAATTCTACTGCAGAAAGCCCAACTCCAATGGGCTGGGCCATTATTTAAATGCCAAAGGTATGCTTGCCTAAAAGACCATTCTAGAGAGAACTCACACAGGGCAAGCACTCACATGGAGGTCAGAAGAAGTGATACAAGGATACTCTCAAGGTCTCTCTGAGGAACTTTGGAATCAGTCATGACAGGACCATCCAGAATGGTGTGCCCTCATCAAAGCAGAATTGCTATAGCTCAAAAGAATCACAAGATGGACAAATTCGGAGACATTTCCACTCCCAATGTTCGTATGGACTGTTTGTGTGAGACCTATGGTAGAGGCTTCCAAGCTCGTATTAGTCTGATCAGCAGCAGTTGGGCACATTGTACCTTGACCCCAGCATAATGTCATTTTGGTCATCATGGAGAACAAAGGACAAGAGCCATTTGTTGTTTAGTGGATTAGTTAGGTCCAACTCATTTGGCATTTTCTTGGTAGAGATACTGGAGTGGTTTACCATTTCCTTCCCCAGTCCATTTTACATATGAGGAAACTGAGGCAAATAGGTTTAAGTGACTTGCCCAGGGTCATGGAAGTGTTTGAGGCCATATTTGAAATCAGGTCTTCCTGACTCCAGGGTTGGCACTTTATCCATTGCGCCACCCTCCTGCCCCTAAAATATTATGTACTCTTCTAATTTTAGCAGTCTGAGAAAGAGAATTTATGGATTTTACTGCTCTGCATCTGAGTTTAAGATACCACAGTCTGAATTAATTGCTCTTAACCACAAGGAAAAAGTTTCTCCTTAAAAGAGATGGGTACTCTCACTCTGTAGTCTCTTGACTGGGGGAGGATTAGAAGCCCCTAAAACTTTTGTAGCTCCTTTCCTTGCAAAGAAGAGAAAGAAGAAAAAATGAAGTGAGCTGATTCCTGTTCAGTTTTAAGTACCAAAAGAAATAAAGACTTGTGCCTACAGTACAAAGGCTCATGAGTTTAATTGATTCCCTTCCCTGAGCCTAGAAAATATCTAGAAATAGCCAATTCTACCTATTGCAAAAACCTTGGAAGAGTGTACTAGGAGGATGGAAAGGTGTACCTAAAAGATTACTGGGCTGACAGGCACCCAGAGGCTTCCTAATGTTGTGAAAAGCTTACTGAATTCAGAGACAGAGGTTTTGGGTTCAAATCCTGAATTTTGCTGCTTTATACATTTGAATTCTGGGGTAATTCCTGACCCTGCTCTGCTTCTGCCTTTCTGCACTTTTCTACTATGCCTCAACTGCCATCTCACTCAAGATCGTCCTTTAGCAACATCCATCTCTCCATTCATCTATCACTTTTCATGCTGAAATATCTCAGCCTTGCCAGCCCCCTTCTTGCATTGGTGAGCTCCTACCAAGGCCTCTATTTTAGCCCAGGCCAACCAACCTTCATTCCCTCCTGGCTCTGCTTCTCACTTTCTGAACTTTGATGCTATATGCCCCCAAGAATGTGCCTCCCAACCTCCAGCTCCATTTTGTGTGTTGTCTTCCACCATTAAAATGTAAACTCCTTGACAGCAGGGACAGTCTTTCTTGTTGCTTTTATTTGCATTCTCTGCACTGGTCACAAGGTGCTTAATGAATACTTGTTGGCCAGTGTACTCTCTGGGCCTCCATCTCCTCATCTAGTGGTTGTGGGGGCTGTGTAAATTAACCTCTGAAGTCAAGTCCTTTCCAACTCAAAATCCTAGATGCAGCTTTCCCAGGCTTGTCAGGAGGAAAGAATTTAGAAATTCTTAAAACAAGTATGATTTAAGAAAGAACTATCATGATATAATGTTAATATATACTAAATATGTTAATAATTATCGCTAATAACTAAAATCTAGCTGTGTGGCCTTGGGTAATTCACTTTATCTCCTCTGGGTTTTAGGTGTCTCATATCTCAAATCAGAGGGCTGCACCAGATGATCTCTAAAGATCCTATTAGCTCCAAAGCTCTGTGGAACTATAGGGTGGGAGTGGGTGGTAAACAGGCTGTGGAGCTGCCATAACCTCCCATCTATTCCTGTTACTTTTCACTAGAGTTACCTGAGTGCAAAAAAGAGGACTAAACAGGAACTAATCAAAGGCACCATCTTTCTAATCAAAGAGTCCATCTTTCAAAGAGTCTTTACCGGAAAGGTGTAGGATTTGGGCGTTTCTCATGACTTATCCTGAGGTGACAGCAGCCCTGAAAGGTACAAGAGTTCACAGCTACCTGCTGCACCAAGGGAAAGACTTCCTGGCTGAGGGCCAAAGACTGCTCAGGGAAGTGTCTCTCCCTCCCCAAGTACAGGGCCAAGGTCAAGTCTACTTAAAGGGCAAGGAAACAACTTCCAGCACCAAACCCAAAGAGTATAATCTTCTCAAGTCCTTTTCCTCTCTTTTTTCCCTTAAAGGATAGTAATTCTTGCAGAAAACTGTTCCTCATGCTGTTACAGCTTGTTTTCTGTCCTGACAGCCTCTTGGTAAAATGTTTTCTTTAATTCCTCCAGCCTTCAGGAGGAGGTTCTGAGTTCAAGGATCTCTTTTTAGGAAAGGGATCATGTACAGAGATACCAGACATATACAGAAAGTCTCATTTAGAGCTCTTCTTTCCCACTGACATCACTCTTATTATGAATAATTATGGGACAGGGGCAGGAAGAAAGAAAATGTTTAGTGGCTGTAATAAGACCGAAGCTAGTGTCCTACCCCAAAATTTCTGTGTTCATTCTATAATCACAGAAAATAGGACTTGGGAAGTTGGATTCAAGTTTATACCAAATATCATCTCTGCTGCTTATCAATCTGAGTGTAGGTATGGATTTTTTTAAGCTAGAAAAAAATGGAATTATGTGCTTTTGTTTAAAGAAAAAAGCTGAAGCTTCTTACAAATAATCATTTGCATTCTGTATTAACATTTTTAGGTAGGAGAAATTTCTTCCTCTTTCCTTCCTTCCTCCCTCCCTCCCTTCCTTCCTTCCTTCCTTCCTTCCTTCCTTCCTTCCTTCCTTCCTTCCTTCCTTCCTTCCTTCCTTCCTCAAATAACATATTGAATACCTGTCATTTGTGTCATATTGTACATACTTCCTATGGTGATGCAAAGTGCAATCAACAATTCCTCTCCTCAAGGAGTTTATAATCCTTAGAGAGTTAAATAACACCAGAACAATACAAAAGATATTTGTATTTTTATAATATTTTAACCTCATTGAGTTTACATGAAATATTGTTGTTTATAAACACGCCAAACCCCTGACATGCTAGTTGGCACCTAAGAAGATGAAATCACAAAGAGTTGATGGCCCACAGCAAGTAAATACACATCAAGAATACTAGAAGCTGGATATCGTAGAACTTGAAACGTACTGAAGAATTACTTTACAAGATATAGGGAGAGGAAGAAATGAAAAGGCTGGAAGAAATCGTGACCATAAGTTTTATTACCCAAAATAGTGATGGAGAGAACATCTGTAACTATAAAGACGTATCTTTTTTCTAAAATCTTCATGAGACTGATCCGGACACACAATCAGGGATATCCTTGGGAATAAAATATAAGAAGGGTCCTGGAAAGCTTTCACAAGTTATTTTCTACAAAAGCCTGAACCTTTATGTTCACATTTTGATTAAAAGGTACAGAGAATATAAGATCCTGATATATTCATTGTTCTCTGATTATACCTCCTCCCAGAGTGACTCAGTAGAGTCAATATAGGCAAAATGATTTGTTTGGGATGCCAACACCAACAGACTAGAGCTGAAGTAAATCTGAGCTACTGTAAAGCCTATAGGAGCAGGCAGACTTCCGAGTGAACCTTGGATGGTTAGTTGTCATCCTGCATTCAATTCCAAAGTTCTTATATGAGACCTTAAGAGTGTTCCTATTATCACTTCTACTGACCACCATATGAACGCTTGCTCTATATGAGTTCTCTGTAAAATAGTCTCTTTTGCTAAGTGTATGTTTTGCATTTGAACAAGAAACATTAGACTGACTACCAAAATGAAGGTCTACAGAACCATTATGCTGACCTCATTGTTGTATGCCTGTGAAACCTAGACAGTCTACCTATGACATGCCAGGAAACTGAAAGGCTTCCATTTGAATTGTTTTAGGAAGATTCTGAAGGTACCAAACACTGAGGTCCTTACTCGAATTAAACTGCCAAGCATTCAAACTATGCTTCAGAGACCACAAATCCAATGGGCTGGCCAAGTTGTTTGAATGTAAAATGTATACTTGCCAAAAAGACTAGTGAATCTACGAATTCGACAAGGATGGGATACTTATACTTATATACAAAAAAGACTTTGACAAGATTTGGAGGGAATCGAGGAGTGGTTAAGCCTGGGGGGCCCAGGTGCAAATAGTAAATGGAAGTAAATTGTCTGGGCTGGGTTGGAGAACCACAGTGAAAGGATTGAAAGGATTATTCAATATTTGGGTGGGCCAGATGCCTCAGGAGAACCACCCAGGACTGGGAAAATTCAGGGTCCAGGTCCCATCACCCATCATTCCCATCCCAGGGTCTCACCACAGGTCAGTTTGCCCCTCTTTAGGTAGCCTGGTGCCTTCTCCCATCCCAGGGCCTCACTGTCTTGGTGCTGGACTTAATGGAGAGGACAGACTATTGCAACCCAAAGCTCCTGAACTCAGTGGATCCACTATCCTCAGCCTCCCTAGCATCAGGGTTTATAGGACTGTGTATGGTCACCATGGCTGGCCTGGTTTTCTTTGAAAAGGCTTTCTCTGGGACTTGAACAGAGTTTTCCAGATAAAAAGTTTTACTACTTGGGAATCAATATCCATTAACACTTTCCCCATAAAAGACAGAGGGGATGATTTAGTTCCTAACAAAGGCCAGGTGTTGTAAGAGAAAGAAAAGTTTTCCTTAGAGTCAGATGGTCATCTTTTGGCAGTTAGTGTTTTATGGATGGAGCACTGGGACTGGAGTCAAGAAGACCTGAGTTCAAATCCAGCCCTAGGTACTTCCTACCCGTGTGACCCTGTGCAGGTCATTTAAGCCTGCCTCATTTTCCTTATCAGTAAAATGAGTTGGAGAAGGAAATGGCAAACCACTCCAGTATCTTTGCCAAGAAAACCTCTAAAGAAGGGTCACAAAGAGTCTGACACAAGTAAACGACAATAATGGTATCCTAGTTTAGCCACAGTTCTGATACACAGCATGCCTGCATGATCTCAGGCCAAATCAGGTTAGCTCTGAGTCTCACTGTACCTGTAAAATGGGGCGATACTTATACTGCTTACCTCATAAGGCAGTCAGAAGCACTTTGTGATTTATCAAATACCATATAAAGGTGAGCATTTATTTGAGAAAAAGCTGGAATGCCTGTTTGTCACTCCTTCAGGGAGACAGACCGGGTAAACACTGCTGATAACAACATAGTATTTTCCTGCACCAAAAACCATAGTCAGTAAGTGGCTATACACTGTGGGTGGACACAGGCCATTTGGTTTTTCTTATTTTAATATATGTGTTTATATGTAAAACACCAGGGAAACTGTAGCTTCCAAATGTGACTTGTCACAAAGTTCATGTCACTCCTCGTCTCTGTGCTTTCTCCCACCTCCCCCACAAAACAAATATTTTAATGTTTCGGGGGATGGTGGTTATTGCTTGTTGTTTGGATGAAGCAACAGATATTCCTCTTGGAAAAGGGCCAGGAGCCTGGCAATGTTGCAAGAACAAATCGATGGAATTGCTCAACCGAGGGAATCAAGAGCATTTGATGTCCAGGAACCAGGATCGAGACTCCTCCTTCTAGACCTTGCAATAAGATTAGATTCCTGTGGTAGAAAACATGGGCTTGGGAATCAGAGAATCCAGGTCAGGGCCTCAAGGTTCCCCACCCCATTCTAGGTTTTCATTCTGGCTTTGCCTGGAACCAGTTGTGTGGCCTTCACCAAAACACTTCACCTCTCCGGTTACAGAGTTTTTTTCCATCTATAAAAAGGTGTGGAGAGGGAAGGAAGATTTGGTTAAATTATTTCTGAGGTACACCATGATATAGACTATATCATCTATACACACACACACACACACACAGAGACAAAGAGAGAGAGACAGAGAGAGACAGAGAGAGGGAGGGAGGGAGGGAGAGAATAAGCTATAGACTTTGGTAGAGCAGAGAGGATAAACGCTCTGTTCTCTTGGTGAATGTCTTCCCTTTGGGGGCTGCTTCATCAGATATGCTACAGGGACTGAAGGTGAAATTTATTAAGAGAATTGAAAGGATAATTGGCCATCACTGCAACTGGGTAAATTCAGCATGGGAAGAGGTAGGGAAGAATGATGGTACCACAGAGGATAGCTCTTCCTTGTGAGTGTTTTGACCCTTACAGATCCTCAAAGAAGTAAGATATCTTCCCCTTGGACTTGGGTTTCCCCCATTCAGCTTTAGTTGTACACAATTGCCCTTATAATTCTACCACTAAAATGAAACTGCTTTCTCCAAAGTCATCAAGATATTTGGACAGCCAAATACAATGCCTTGAAAGTTCACAGCAGACTTGGGGTTGAAAGGAGAGCCCTGGGGAAGAGATACAGTTGGGTGGGTAGGACGGAGCCATTACAGAATTTCAAGGTGAAGTCCGGGGACTGAATTGAACTAGGGAATTTAACTGCCCTAAGGGTCTCCCTCCTACAAAGGGACCCAATTCTCCCCGTGCTATTTATAGCTCCAGAGTTGAAAGAAATGTATTTACACAGAAGGGTAGTCTCCAAAGTTGGAACAATGACCCCCTGGGGGCGTATGGCTGAAGTTACCTATCATATGAATTACATTCTAATCTCCACTGGGCTCAGCTGGTCAGTACTGGGTCTTTCCTCCAGCAAAACCACACCTACCCTTATCTTCCCAAATTCCCCTACTCTGCCCCACTTTAAAAATTCACAACTTCTCCCCTTCTCAACCAGACACTGATCTGGGTACTTTTTAAATTTATTTATTTTTTTAAACAAACATTTATTTTCTTTCTTCCCCAACCTCCCCCCCCATTGAATAAAAGGCAAAATGAGTAAAAATATAATAAAAAATACAAAATAAATTAAAACATCCCTTGTAACAAAATTGGAAGCAGAACATATTCTCACAATAGCTGTGTTCCAAATGGACCATTTCATGTCCAGCATCTCCTTGTCAGGAGTTCAGGGGCAAGCTTCTTCATAGATCCTCTGGAACCAGAGTTGGCATCACATTGATAAGAGTTCTTAGAATTTTCAAAGTTGTTTGTCTTTATAACAGTTATTTTTATCGTTATTTTGTTTTCCTGGTTCTGCTCACAAGTTCACAAAGTATCAGTTCACACAAGTTTTCTCATGTTTTTTTAAAACCATCCCTTTCATCATTCCCTACAGTTCAATAGTATTCCAAAATTTTAATATACCTTCATTTGTTCAGCCAGTCAGGCTCCCTTTCAAGGAAGTTTTAATTTAAGCTCTGCTCAGGAGCTGGCAGTCCTAGTGCCCTCTGGAAAATTGTACCTCTCTCCCAATATGCTGTTTCGTCATGTCCAACTCCTCATGACGCTACTTGGGGTTTTCTTAGCAAAGATACTGGAGTGGTTTACCATTTCTTCTTCTAGCTCATTTTACAGATGAGAAAACTGAGGCAAACAGGAATAAGAGACTTGTCCAGGGTCACACAGTTAGTAAATATCTGAGACCAGAGATGAACTTTGAAAGATGAGTCTTCCTGACTCCTATGCCTGGAGCAATCTGGTGTCTTTTTTTCCCCAGATCATCCCATGGCTGTAGCTAGCTCTTTTGGAGGATGGACTTTGTACTGGTAAAAGCTTTCCCCCATCTTGGGCAGGATGGAGTCAATAGTATAAGATGAGCTGACATGGATGTGTTGTGATATGCATCTACCATCTCACTACATGATTTTTTCCCTTCACATTTACCTCTTTTCCAAATTTTCCTATTAGTGCCAAGGGCATCACCATTTCTCAGACTTACAATCTTAGTGCTACATTCTCAACTCACTTCCCTCATTCCATATCTACAATCAGTTGCCAAATCATTCCATTTCCCTCTCCACAATATTGAGCTATTTCTCTCTATCTGGACTATTCAATTGCTTTCCAGTTGATCCCCATACTTTAAATTTCTGGCCACTCCAATCATTCTCTTATGTAGCTGCCAAAGTGATTTTCCTAAAGTGTCAAATCTGTCCTTGTCACTCCCCTACTCAATAAATTCCAGTGTTTTTTTCCCCATTTAGGATCAAATATTAATTTCATCTTTACCTTATCCATTTTAAATTTCTATTTTAATATGCTTTAATGATGTATATAATGTTCACATGGGCTCTGTAATGACTTTACCATATGTTAGAACTTCCCTTCTTCATGGGAGCAGGACAGTGGAGTATACAGCAATTAGCCAGTCAGAAGGGCTTCTGGATACCCAGACTGCTTGACATACCAGTGATCCCTTTGAGTGAACTCTAGCCCAATTTGGATATGCCTCTAGTTGTCAGAAACCACAGAACTAGCCTTGATCAGCTCAAGGTTGTTCTTGGGGGGCCTGTGAAGAAGGGAAATTCTCATTACAGAGCCCATGTTAACAATTACTATCAGTATAGATATGCAATTTATGAATAAGCAATTATACACATATTAGAAGAACATGCTAAAAAAAATCCTGGTTTACTGATAGGGGCACAATATCAAAAAAAGTTTGGAGACTTCTGTTCTAGAAGGAATACAGATAGGAAAATGAGGAAAAAATATCAATAGATAGAGCCAAAATGGAGGAATGTCAAAGCTGAGACTAAGACGGCACAGTCCTCCTAAGATGGCCATCTATAACAGTTGGTAAAGCTGAACAATGTGTACTCATTAACCTTTATAACCATGAGTGAGGTAGGGAACAAACAGAAGATGCATCTTATCTGAGGGGGGCATTTAGGCACAAGATGTCCCAGGCATTTAGAGCTTCTGTTGGGAACAGAATCTAGTTCTCATTCTTGACCAAAGACAAGAATCACCAAATTCCCTTGCTTTCTAAAATGAGCAAATATGGAAAATACACTTTTGGCTATGAATGAGCTTTAGAATTAAGGTACCTATGGATCATTAGCATGGCAACTACCTTGAGGACTTGTTTACTAATGAAAATAAATAAATCATAGGACCTTATGAGCCATTGGGAAAACACACCATTCATTCCTCCCCCCTATCCTTATGCATATGTAAGAAATTGATGAGAACCTTATCCCTTTCAACTGTTTTTCCTGCCTCCAATCTCTTCCCTATCCAATCCATGCCCTACACAGTTGTCAAACTGATATTCCCAGGAGCCCCGATGCCTTCCTCTTGCCTTTAGGATCAAATGCAAACTCCTGTCATGGTCATTTTTTGGGAGTGGGGGGTGAAAAGAGGCAATAAGGGTTAAGTGACTTTCCCAGAGTTACATAGCTAGTGAGTGTCAAGTGTCTAAAGTCAGATTTGAACTCCTCCAAGCTCCAGGGTGCATACTCTACCCACTGTGCAACCTAGCTGCCCCTCTGCTAGTCCTTTAAGGCCCTTTGCCATCTGGCTCCTGCCCAACTTTCCCAGCCTGTCCTATTTTACATGGTATAGTGGAAGGGAAGGGGGAAGAAAGGAGAAGGTAATAAACCTTTATTAAGCGCATACCATGTGTCAGGCACCATGCTAAGGGCTAGCTTGGTCACGAGGGAAGGCTTTTGTTTTAGAGGTTAAGGGAGAGTTGGGATAAGGGAATAGTGGATGGATGGTGATAATGACACAAAAAAAGAAAGAACAGAAAAAAGCATCAATAAAAGTTAAAAAATACACAGAAGAGAGCCGAAGGAAATTCAGAAGGAGGCACAGATAAGTTGGGCAGTTTTTACTGTATTACAAAGTTTTATATATATTTTAAAAACACAAACTATATAATAACTCACAGTTTCATATACAATCTTCTCTTTCTGTTTTGTTTTTTTATATTGAGATGTTCCTGTTTGTTGATGATTTAAGTTCATAGCAAAAAGGTACATTTTTAAAAAGAGTACCGGCTCTATAGTCAAAGGACCTGGTTTCTGGCTTCTGACAGTTTATAGCTGTGGGCTCACTCTCTTAATTCCAATTTACCCTGGCAGATTAGCACCCTGGAGAGAGTAGCTACTGCTCCCCTAAGAGTTTTAGGGGTAATCCTGAGGGAAGGGGAGTGTCTTTTTAATGTGATAGTTCTTTAGCCCCATCCATTAGGTTCTTCCAATATATTTAACCAGTTGATACTTCTGAAGCATAAAGTAATCAATTAATAGCACTTCTTTTATCAATTATAGGTATGTCTATAATTATGTATAGAAATTCCCTTTCTTGCTGGGATGATCAGTGAGGTCATGCCTCATAAAACTTGGTTGCTATGGTTACTGCAAATTGCTGATTCCACTGCAATACTTTGCAGTGGAATACAATTTGCAATATTGCAAATTGGCCGAGACCCGTAACCTGTCTGCAGTCAACAGCACCCTCCCATCTTCGCCCGTTGGAGCCACCATGCGTGAGTGTATCTCCATCCATGTCGGCCAGGCCGGAGTGCAGATGGGCAATGCCTGCTGGGAATTGTATTGCTTAGAGCACGGTATCCAACCCAATGGTACTATGTCCAGCGACAGGACCTTGGGGGGTGGTGATGACTCCTTCAATACCTTCTTCAGTGAGACTGGAGCTGGCAAGCATGTCCCCAGAGCAGTCTTTGTAGACTTGGAGCCTGCGGTAATAGATGAGGTTCGGACTAGCATCTATAAACAGCTGTTCCATCCTGAACAGCTGATCTCTGGCAAGGAGGATGCTGCGAATAATTATGCCCGGGGCCATTACACTGTTGGGAAGGAAATAATTGATCTTGTATTGGAGCGCATCCGAAAACTGTCGGACCAATGCACAGGGCTGCAGGGATTCCTGATATTTCACAGCTTTGGGGGCGGCACAGGTTCAGGTTTCACCTCTCTGCTGATGGAGAGGCTCTCTGTTGACTATGGCAAGAAATCCAAGCTGGAGTTTGCCATCTACCCAGCCCCACAGGTATCCACAGCTGTAGTGGAGCCCTATAACTCCATCCTAACCACTCACACCACACTGGAGCATTCAGACTGTGCCTTCATGGTGGACAATGAAGCAATCTATGACATCTGCCGCCGGAACCTGGACATTGAGAGCCCAACATACACCAACCTCAACCGGCTCATTGGCCAGATTGTTTCCTCTATCACTGCCTCTCTGCGCTTTGACGGTGCCCTCAATGTAGACCTCACAGAGTTCCAGACCAACCTGGTGCCTTATCCTCGAATCCACTTCCCCCTCGTCACCTACTCACCCATTGTCTCTGCTGAAAAGGCCTATCATGAACAGCTCTCTATAGCAGAGATCTCCAATGCTTGCTTTGACCCCTCCAACCAGATGGTAAAGTGTGACCCACGTCATGGCAAGTACATGGCCTGTTGCATGCTGTACTGAGGTGATGTGGTACCCAAGGATGTCAATGCCGCCATTGCCACAATCAAGACCAAGAGAAGCATTCAGTTTGTAGATTGGTGTCCCACAGGCTTTAAGGTTGGTATCAATTACCAGCCCCCAACTGTGGTACCTGGAGGAGACCTGGCTAAAGTACAGAGAGCCGTATGTATGCTGAGTAACACAACAGCCATTGCCGAAGCCTGGGCCGTCTCGATCACAAGTTTGACCTCATGTATGCCAAGCGGGCATTTGTGCACTGGTATGTGGGTGAAGGCATGGAGGAAGGAGAATTCTCCGAGGCTCGGGAAGATTTGGCTGCTCTGGAGAAGGATTATGAGGAAGTAGGCACAGACTCCATAGAGGGTGAAGATGAAAACGAGGAATTCTAGAAAGTGTCCAGCAAATAAGCTATCTGCCTCACCCAGCTTTTTTTTAATCTTTCTCTTTTCCTACTACCCCGAAATAAAATCTTTTCTTACTTGCAATAAAAAAAAAAAACAAAAAAAAAAACTCTGGTGGTTCTTTTGGAGTTTGCAAGGTCCTAACTTAGTTCATTCCATCTCTAGATACTTTCCTAAAATCAGGAAAGAATAAATGCAAGGGACAAAAGAAACAAAAGTGTCCTGTATTCACAGACACAACTCTGGGATGCCCCTTCCCCTTTCTGTTGAGCTAAATGATCTCATTCCCAGAGAGAAAGCTCACTCACTCGGTATGTCTAGTATATATTTTCCTATATACTTTCTCTGATTTGTTTTGCTATTAACTTGGATAAATTGATTTATTTGTTATTTCATATGTGTATTCACTGTGGCACTGGCATCTAGTAGGATGGAATTCAAGCCTTGGATAGAGGCCTTAGATCCCTCCTTCTCAGTAAGATAAAGCAATCAGAAGTTTAACTTGAACCTAAAAATGGCATCCTCTCGGTTAATAATACTTAAGAGAGTTGCTAGATAGAACTCCAGCTCAGTACTCCCCTCTCTCTGAGGAGAACAGAGGCACTAACCTATGTCCCCAACCTCTTGCTTCCTTTCCTAGTAGCAGGATCAATCTTCCTTGGAGAGGGATAGGAAGAATAAACACTGGAGATCACTATTTTTGTCTGCCTTCAGGCCACCTCTAGACAGATCCATGAGGACATCTGTAGTAGATGTACATGGAGACATACATTCATAATGTAGACATACATACAGAAATGTAGATAAAATAGTAGCTCCCCATAGCCCCCATTCCCTTTTATTCCTTTATACATTCTGTGTTCTAATCAAACTGGTCTGTTTGCTGTTTCTCCAGATCCATAGTCTATCTTCTATCTGTGCCTTTACATAGGGTTCTCCCTCATTTATGGATTTATGCATCCTTCTTCACTGATAAATAAAACCAACAACAGCTAGCTTGTACATGCCACCTCCTGTGTGCCAGGCAGCGTGCCAAGTGCTTTGCAAAGTTGATCTCATTTAGTCCACATAAAATCCCTGGGAAGTAGGTGCTATTATTATTCCTATTTGACAGATGAGGAAACTGAGACAAACTAAGGCCAAGTGACTTCTCTGGGATCACACAGCCAGGAAATGTTTGAGGACAGATTTGAACTTGGATCTTCCTGACTCCAGGCCCAGCAATCTATCCACTGCACCCCTTACTACTTCTATAAGTTAAAATCTTTAACTTTCTTCAGGGAGCATTTATTAAGCACCAGACATTGTGTTAAGCATGGGGGATACAAAGATGAAAGTGAAAGTCCCTGGTTTCACAGAGTTTGCATTCTTTTGGAGGAGAAAATACATATGTATGTATATGTGTATATATGTGTATACATATATACATATATCTATATATACACACATAAATACATAACTTATTATAAACATATATACACACATGCATAAAATACATATATACACACAAACACAAATATAGGTATATATAAATATATTTGAAGAATACAAGGTAATGCGGGGGTGAGCACTAGTAGGTGGAGAGGTCCTGCAAGGCTACTTGTAGAAAGTGACACAAGCTAAATGTTAATGGAAAGGATTCTGAGACAGAGATAAGGAGGGAGTGCATGAGACACATAACGGAGAGCTCGTGTAAGACAAAAAGATGAGGTGCAAAGTTGTGTGTAGGGAATGCCAAAATCCATTTAGCTGGAACATAGAGTAATGTATAGCAAATCTGGAGAGGTAGGTTGGATTAAAATGACAAGTAGATGAGTCCACATTTGATCTAGACTTCAATGAGCAGGTGAGTAACACAGACAGCCTAATACTTTAGGAAGATCAGTTCGTCGGCTATGTGGAAAATGGACTGGAGAAAAAGAGGCTCAGGGAAGGAGTCTGTACTAAGAGGTGATGAAAGCCTGAAACAAAATGGTAGCCATGTGAGCGCAGAGAAGGGAGATGTGAGAAATATGTTGAAATGAGAAATCTTCAGTAAAACTTGATAATTGATTGGAAATGTGGGGTAAGAGAGAGTAAGAAGTCAAGGAAAACTCCAAGGTGGTGAACCTGAGTGACTAGACGGATGTTGGTATCTCCAATACCAATAGGAGAGTTTGGAAGAGGGTAAGTTGGGGGAGGGGGAAGAGTTAAGTTTTGGACATATTGAATTTGAGATGCCTCTGGGACATTCGGTTTGAGGTATCCAGTGGGTAGTTGGTGATGAAACGCTGAAGCTCGGGACAAAGACTAGGGCTGGACATATAGATCTGGGAATCATCTGCATGGAGATTGTAATTAAATATATACGCACTAAGAAGTTCACTCAGAACATGTCAAGAGCAGAGGGCTCAGGACAGACTCTTGGAGTATACCCACAATTAGGGGAAGGAAGCACATGATGAGTCAACAAAGGAGACTGAGAAAGGAGTGTTGCAGAAGGTGGGAGAGCCATGTGAGGGCACTATTAAAAAAATAAATGCAGAGAGGAAAAAGTAGCCCAAGAGGAGAGGTTGGCCAACAGCATCAAACGCCGCAGAGATGTCAAGAAAGATTGAATAATTGATTAATCCATTAAGAAATCACATGTACTTAATAAATGCTTGTGGAATAAATGAATGTTTCTTGAAGGGCAATTAGAATGATTAGAATATTTTCCAGGACTGAGGCTGATGAGGACTGAGGGCCTGTTGTATAAGAAGGAAAGAAAAATAATTAGGACTTTTGGCTTGGAAATGTGAAGGCTTAGGGGGAACATGATTGAAATATGAACGGTGTTAGATTTACACCCAATCTCAGAATTCTGGGTGAGAGGGAGTGGACAGAGTAGCCTTTGAAACTTGGGAGTAAGAGGAGTTTGAGAGTTTTTACTGGATTAGGAGTAAACACCACTCTTCCCCTATGTAGGGGGGTAAACTGGAGGAGTGATTTCATCTCTTTGGCCTTAGATTTTCTTATCTGGTAATTAAGGGGGTTGAACTTACTGATCCGTAAGTCCAGTTGTATATAAAAATAAAAAGAAATGCATAAGAAACAAAAATTTGTGGAATACTTTACTCCAAGGGATAGTTGTGAGCAAAAGATCTCTCTTTCCTTGCGCCGTCTTGAACTTCACTAAAAGCCTTTCATTAAAGTCTCAGAAATAGGGAGGTGATGGTTCCATGGCATTCGGTCCCTATCAGACTTCATCTGTGACCTGTGACCTGAACACAAGTATCATATTTAGTTCTGGACACCACAATTTAGACACTGGTAAACTGGAGAGTAGCCAGAGGAGAGTAACCGGAATGGTTGAAAGACCTTGAATCTACGTCCTGGGAAGACTGGTTAAAGGATCTGAGTATAGAGGATAGGGATGGAGAAGAAAATACCAGGCAGGGACATGATAGTGGTCTTCAAGTAGTGGAGGGCCATCATGCTGAGCAGATTTGTTCTGTGGGGACTTGCCAGTGAGAACTGAAGTGTCCCTCAAACAGGAAGAAGGAACTTTGTAGGTAGCCCCAAAGCAAGGTCTTGCTTCGGAACATATAGAGAAGAGTTGACTTCTGAGTACTTAAGACACCTGATGTAACATTGCAGAGTGTCAGGGAAGACAGGGTATGGAACCTGGACTACATAACAACAAAAGGGGAACCCATGGAGAGACATGAGGCAGAGATGTTAACTTGGAAGAGTTGGGCAGGTAACCTAGTTTCACCCGTAATGTCCCACAGAATATGCCTGTGATGTGTCACCAGAGGCAGCTACGCAGTGCCGCAGATAGAGCCTAGACTTGAAATCAGGCAGACTGAAGTTTATATCCCGCCTCAGACACTTACTGACTGCGTGACCCTGGGCAAGTCACTTAGTCTACGCCTCGTCTTGTGAAATGAAGATAACATTTAGCATCTCCCTCCCAGGGGTGTATTGAGGATCAGCTGAGATGATACAAGTATGCACTTAGCACAGCCTGGCACATAGTAGGGGCTTAATAGATGCTTTTTCCTTCCTTCCACCTCACCAGGGGAGAAGGTGGGGTGAGGGACAACCTGGAATGGTGCTGCCTGTTGTTGCAAGTAGGGGGTAAAGATAAGATGTGATCTGCAGAACAAAGTGGGTTTAAGGACTGAGGGACAGCTTGAGTTGCAAGCCTTTTCTGAGGTGCCCAGTGACTTGCTCATTAGATTTCTTGCTTCATTTTATACTAGCACCCCATTCATAGCTGCTCGATGTTAAGCAGGAAGTCTAAACAGGTTGTTTGTTCCTCTGAGGCTTGGACACAATCAATCAATTTTGTTGTTGAGTCTTTTCAGGTTTCAGTCATGTTCATGATCCCATTTGGGATTTTCTTGGCAAAGATACTGGAGTGGTTTGCCATTTTTTCCCCACTAGCTCATTTTACAGATGAGGAAACTGAGGCAAACAGTGTGAAGTGACTTGCCCAGGGTCACACAGTTAGGAAGTATCTGAGGCTGAATTTGAACTCAGGAAGATCTAAATCCAGTGCTTTATCCACTGTACCACTGTACCACCTAGATGCCCATCAATTTGCAATTATTTATTAAGCTTCTGTTTTGGGTCAGTCATTTTGCTAGACACTAATGAAGTTGTTGTGTTCATCCTTCATTGCTGAAGGGAAACATGACAGCAGAGAAATGATGACATGACTTGCACTTGACTTTGTTTTGAGGGAATGAGGGCTGTACAGGTCATTAGCCTCACTTCTCCTCCAGAGTCATCTGGATCCTAGGCACTTTTGGGCTGCAAAGTAAAAAGATGAAAAGTCTCTGACCTCAGTGAGCTAACATCGTCATCATGATGAAAATGATAATATCATCACCACTGCTGTTTATATAGTGTTAATATGTGCCAGGTATTGAACTGAGTACTTCATAATTATTTCCTCATTTGTTCTTCACAACAGCTCTGGGAGGTGGGTGTGATTATTTATCCCTGTTTTCATAGATGAAGAAACAGAAGTTAAGTGACTTGAGCAGGGTCACACAGCTAATCAGGGTCTGAGGCCAGATTTGAATAGCATTGAGTTATTAGGAAAGGCTTCATGTGGGGGAGGGTATGTAACCCAGGGATTAAATCTAAACCAGCTTTTTCTCATCCCTGGATCCCCTGGTTTTCAGTAACTCTCCCATTCGATAGGAAAGGAAAGGAAATTTGCCATGCATATGCACCAAAGAAATAAAGAAAGAATTTCAACAGAATAATAGATATTTGCCAATATTCTCTATATTCCCTTGACTGTGAACCCCTAATTTAAACTGAGTTTTAAAGGGAAGTAGGGATTCCCAGAGCTGGAAGCCTATTCAAATCCAGCTTCAGATACTTCTTAGTTGTGTGACCCTGAGCAGTCACTTACTCTTTGCCTCAGTTTCCTCAATTGTAAGATGAAAGTGATAGTACCACCTACCTCCCAGGGTTGTTTTGAGGATCCAATGAGGTAATATTTATAAAACACTTAGCACAGTGCCTGGCAAATAGTAGGCTCTTAATAAATACAACCTTCCTTTCTTTCTTCCTTTCAAAGGCATGGAGATGGGAGATTGAATGTTATGTGCAAGGAATGGAAAAGAAGGCCAGTTTGAGTGGGGATACAAAGTTCATGAAGGAGAGTAATGTATAATATATTTGTAGGAATAATCTACCTTAACAATCATCTTTAATCATATTCAGACAAAATAAAGAAAAGAAAAGAAAACTGGAGTCAGGATGTTACATTCAAGGGTCCAGTGCCAGAGATACTTATAGAGATGACGCTAAGGTAAATACAGAAAAAGCTAAATCCCATGGAGATACCTTTGGGAATCATTTTATAAAGCTCTCTCTCATTAAGGGGCCTAAGTAGATTTGAGATAGTAGGGCAGATGAGTGGGAGGAAGAGAGTTGGAACTGGTTTTAGAGACTTAAAGCCCCTTCTTTTTCAGGGTAATCCCCTCACAGGAAGAAAATATAAGCCATTGCTCCCCAAGTCTCTGAGCTTATTTTGACTGAATCCTGATCCTGGGGGCTGACCCCAGTAGGGTTGGGGTTTTTTTTTCTTTTGTTTATTTCTCTCACCTGGAGTTACTCCAAGAAATTTTCTAAAATACTCCAGGTACTTTCAGTCTACATTTTTTTCTAAAATGGGTAACATCTTCCACAACCTGGGAGCATCACTCGTGGTACTGAATGCACAAAATAGTAGTAATGTCTATTCTTTTTAGCAGTAGTTGCAATAGTTGAGAATTATAAAGTGCTTTACCAATGTCTCATTTTATCCTCATGACAACTATGGGAGGTAGATGAACTTGTCCAGGATTACATTAAGTAAGTGTCAAGCTAAATCTGAACTCAAGTTTTCCTGATTCCACATTCAGTGTTCTCTCCACTTTGACAGCTAACTGCCTATATAGCATTTATTTTGTTTATTTATTTACTTACTCATTTATTTATTTATTTATTTACTCATTCATTCATTCATTCATTTATTTATTTATCTATCTATCTATTTATTTATATATTCCCATCTGCCTATATAGCACAAGACACCAAAGATTTATATAAACCTATAAACAGATACAGAAAATATATAAAGTACTCAAATAATCAGACTATTAGCTTCTCCCAAGAAGGGAACTGAACTAAAGGTTGTTATTATGGCAACACACATATATGGACAAAATTCCTCTCTCTCTCTCTCAGATTCATATAAAACCCCTTCCAGACCTATAGTGTTATTCAGTGATTTTAGCTGTTTCTGACTCTTTGTGACACCATTTGGGGCTTTCTTGGTAAAAGTATTGGAGTGATTTACCATTTCCTTCTTCAGCTCATTTTACAGATGAGGAAACGGAGGCCAACAGGGTGAAGTGACTTGCCCAGGGTCACACAGTTAGGGAGTGTCTGAGACAGAATTCAAACTCAGGAAGACGAATCTTCCTGACTCTAGGCCCAGCAGCCTATGTACCATGGTGCCACCTAGCTGTTCCACCTATAGTTTAGACACCCCCTGAAAGTAAACCTACTTTAGGGGCTGCTGAACAAGTAACCCCTTTTCCTTTGGATCTGCATTGTCTGAGTAATTCACTGACTTTCTAAGTAAGATGCTACTTCATAAATAGATGCACTATTCTCCTCTTTTTCCGAGGAGTCTGTTGCATTAGAAAACTCTTTTCTTTCTAGCCCTAGTGTTTAAACTTTCTAACTCAGGAATTATCAAACTTGTGTTGCCCACAAGGCAGTTCTCAAAGCTGGGACTTTCAGTTTCTGGAACAAAGTGAGTTGGCACGTATGCTTTTACAGGAAACCTCCACATGCCCCTGTTGCTAGTAGCTAATGAGTTAGGAAAGCTCCCTCAAGACTTCTCTTCTCAAGCCTGGTTTGAGAATGTTTTCACCACAGTCACGTGCTTTTGCCCCAAGTCTCTGTCAGCTTCTGGGGGAGAGGAGAGAAGTCTCAGGATTTTTGAGGAAAAAGTAAATGGGTTTGCAGGATGGTACTGCTACCCTTCTACTTCTCAGTCACATAGATATCTGCTGCTTTTCAAAACAAAGCTTAAGGGGAAAAGACAATGAGGAAATCCTGATGAGAGGAGACCCAGAGAGCAACCGGCTTGTTTTTATAGACCATAAAGGAGAATGGCTGGTTTCCAGTCAGTCACATACAAAGAAAAAGAAACTCCACTTTGGAGACCCAATCACTGCAACAGTGAACAAGCTTTCATTGCATGAAGCAGTAAGCCAGTTAGCTCAAGAGAACTTCTCATTAATCAGTTACTCTTTTGATTACTTTATACATCATTATACACTAATGATTCTAAAAAAGTAAGAGGATGGAGGACAAATTGTGAATAACACTTTAGGAAACTGCCACAAGAAATTTTGATAGACATAACCTTAAAACTACTGCTCCAGGAAGAAAGCCATCCTGTCTCATGTCTCATTCCTTTGGGACTGTTGTTATTAAAAGAAAATTGGTTATATGGAGCATAGGTCTGACTCAATTAATCAGTTTTTCTCTGCTGCCTTAAAATTCTTTGCAGGTGGATGAAGGCTTCAGTGACCAGAGAGTTTTCCTGGCTGACGGGGGTCCGAAAGGGCCTGCTCTCTCATTAGGTCAATGAATTACTATAATTAAGGAGGTCAAAGATTGTAGGAGCAATTCCTTAATGGATGAGGGCTTTGAACCAGTTTAGGGGATAGGGCCAGCCAGCACGCAGAGAGGCTTCGAATTCATAAGTACCAATGCAATCTTTGCGTGAGACCGCATTCCTCTTTATTTCCTTACCTAGCTTAACTCTTTGAAGTCTGGAAGCCGAAACTTGGTCCTTGTCTCCCGACAGCCCCCTCTCCTGGATCTAGTTGGGAATATCTGGTTTTAAATTCTGTTTCCACCTTAGATACCACTTCTGACTCTTTCCAGGTAAATATCTGGTCATTCAGGTTTGAAACATCACTATGTTGCCCTGGGAAACACTGGAGAGTTGACTTCTACCATGGACCCAGTCTAGACTCCTATAGGCTCATATGATCCCTGTTCCATTTTAAAATACCTCCAGAATGGAAATGTATGTCTTGAACTCTCACTCTAATGCTAACCGACCCTCACTGTTAGAAAAGCCTCTCAGAAATTTCTATATAACAAATAATCCCATAGAACATAGAATCATGGTCACCATAGATGAAGACTGTTTCAATAATTACATTTTAACCTTGTCTTTTATAGAATAAAAAGGCTAATGAAAAGTCTGAATTTCATGACCTGTTAGAGTTAGAAGGGGACCTTAGAGATATTTCTAAAAATGAGAACCCAAAACTCTTCTCCACCTCTAAAGCCCAGAGGCATTAAGTGACCTGCTCATTGTTGCATAGCTGGTTGGTGGCATAACTCCAACTAGAAGCCAAGAATTTCACCCTCTGAAACCTTTGCTCTTTCTACTGTAACACATTCCATTGACTCCAGGTAATTAACACAATTGAAAGGGATGTGATATCTAAGACGTTACCTTTATTTTCCTTGTCTTTGCTGTTCTTCTATGTCATAGTTCTGGGTGGGAAGGGACTACATTACCATCTCTAAAATGGGGATAATAATACCTATAGTATCTGCTATCCAAGGACCGTTCAGTCCATTAATCAATCGAGATGCCTTTATTAATTGCCTACTTATGTGCCAGGCATCATGTGGCTAAAATCAAATATGTAATTTAAGAGTTTATTGAGATAAATGTCAGTTACTACTATTTTTGTCATCAAATTTCACAGTGTCCAGAATACTTTGCTTATATTAGATAATAAATATAGATGATGATGAATGTTTAATAATCTTTAATACCTTTCCTTTGTCTTTAAGATAAATTCAATTCAATTCAGCTAATAATCATCTTTTAAGCATCTATATATACTCTATATGCTATACTATATATACACCTATATACACTAGCCTAGATGCTAGAAATAAAAAGACACTAACCCTAGAAGAGCTTACATTTTACTGGCAGGGAAATAACATGCACACAGATAAATAAATCCAAATTATATACAAAGTGAGGAATAATTTGTTCAGTTATGTCCTGCTTCTCATAACCCCCTTTGGGATGTTCTTGGCAGAAACACTGAAGTGGTTTGTCATTTCCTTTTCCAGGTGAGAAAACTGAGGCAAACAGAGGTAAGTGACTTGTCCAGGGTCACACAGCTAGTATTATTTGGGCACCTAGGTGATGCCATGACTAGAGAACCAGCCCTGGAGTTAGGAGGACCCAAGGTCAAATTTGACCTCAGACACTTGACACTTACTAGCCCTGTGAAGCACTTTACAAATAAATATCCTTTCATTTTGTCCTCACAACAACCCTCAGAGATAGATACTATTATTATCCCCATCTTACAGAGAAGGAAACTGAGGTTAAGTAACTTGTCCAAGATCTCATAGGGAATAAATGTCTGATGCTAGATTTGAACTCAAATCTCCCTGATTTCAGCATTCCCACTGTACCACCTAGCTACCTCCAAATACAAAGTAATTGGAGGAGGCAGTAAGAATGGAAGGATAAGGAAAAAATCTCCTGTAAAAGGGGGCACTTGAGCTGAGTCTTGAAGAGAGCTAGGCATTTTAAGAGCTAGGGGTAAAGAGGGATAGAATTCTAATTATGTGCAGCAGCCAGTACAGAGTCACCTAAGTGGGAGATGAAAGGCTGAGTCTGAATCCTTGGGTTTAACCCAATTCCTGGTACATGGTACTTAATAAATGCTTATTTAATGACGGACAAAGGTGGTACAACAGGGAGAACAATGCGAAATCAGAGGTGAAAAACAGGGTGGAGTTGGATTATCAAGGACTTTAAAATGAAAAAGGGAGGGGTTCATAGTTTATCCTCCAGAAAACCAGTGAAGCTTTTGAAGCAGGAAAGTGACCTGGTCAGAGCTGCACTTTGCCTTGGAAGATCAATTTGGTAGCTGTGTGGAGGGTGGATTGGACAGAAGAGAGTCTGAATCAGGCAGACTCAGATAGGAAATTGTTGTTATAATCCAGGTGGATAGAGGATGACAGCCTGAAGTGGGGTAGTGTGGTGGGAATAGAAAGAAGGGGAGAGACAGAAGAGGTATCTTGGAGGAAGAATCCATAACGAATTTTCAAATAAGTGTATATGGGACTGAGTGAGAGTAATGAGTTAAGAATGTTTCCTTTGAAATTGGAACACTAATTCATTGTTGGTGGAGCTGTGAGCTGATCCAGCCATTCTGGAGAGTAATTTGGAACCATGTATAAATGTGCATACCCTTTGACCCAGCAATACTGCTTTCTAGGACTGTATCCCCAAGAGATCATAAAAATGAGAAAATGACCCACATGTACAAAAGTATTTATAGCAGCTGTCTTTGTGGTGGCCAAGAACTGGATATTGAGGGAATGTCCATCAGCTGGGTAATGGCTGAATAAGTTGTGGTATATGAATGTAATGGAATACTATTGTGCTATAAGAAATGATGAGCAGGTAGACTTCAGAAAAACTTGGAAAGACTTATCTGAACTGATGCTGAGTGAAGTGAGCAGAACCAGGAAAACATTGTATACAGTAACAGCTACAGTGTTCAATGACTGACTGATAGACTTAGCCCTTCTCAACAACGCAAAGGCCTAAAACAATTTCAGAGGACTCATGATAGAAAATGCCATCCACATCCAAAGAACTATGGAGTCTGAATGCAGAGTGAAGCAGATTATTTTCTTTATTTTTTCTCATAGTTCCTCGCATTCATTCTAATTCTTCTATGCAACATGACTAATGCGAAAAATGTGTTTAATAGGAATGCATACGTAGGGCTTATATTAGTTTGCACGCTGTCTGGGGGAGGAAGAAGGAGAGGGGGAGAAAATGTAAAACTTATGGAAGTGAATGTTGAAAACGAAAAATAAGTAAATAACTTAAAAAAAGAATGACTCCTTTGATGTGAACCTGGGTGTCTAGACGAAAGGTGGTGACCCAGAAAAATATGGAATTTAGGAGGAGGGGTGGGTCTAGGGGAAAAGATCATAAATTCTGTTTTGAACATGTTGAATGGGACATCCCACTGAACAAGCAGGACTGATTGATGTTCAGGAGAGAGATGAGGACTGGGCATGACTGATAGTTGAATCCACAGCATCTGGTAAAATCTCCAAGGGAGTGTTTAGTGAAGGGAAAGAGTGAAGGACAGAATGCTAGAGTTCAGACTTCCTAGTGTGGCATTCAAGGCCCTCACCAAACTGACCTCAACCAATGTTTCCAGTTTTATCATCTATTACCTCTCCTTCATGAAGTAATTAATCTAGCCAGAATGGTCTGCTAGCTAGTCTATCCAATGTCTATCCATTCTGGGAAGCCCAGTCCTACCTTCTTACTGACCTTTTCAGACCATAGTGACCTCTCTTGCCTCTGGATTCCTATATATCTATTATTTGTACCTCCCATGATAACAATAGTGACAATTCGTATCCATACAGCACTTGTAGGTCTGCAAAGTGTCTTACGTACATTATCTTCCTTCATCTTCACAGTAACACCATTAAGAAACTACCATTATCATTCCTATTTTACCAATGAGACAAATGAGGCTGAAAATAATATAATTCTGTATGATATAGATCATTAATTATATTCATATTATATGTAACAGATAATATATTAATGTCTGTATAATATATACTATATACGATATAAATATGTACTCATATAATGTGTTATATGTAATATAATTATATGTGTATAATATATAATAATATAATTATGTATAATATCAATATAGTTAATTATATGCCTTAAGGTGTTCAAAGGGCTCTACATATATTATGCATTTTATCCTTTAAACAAGATGCTAGTCTTACAGTTGAAGAAACTGAGGCATCCAAAGGTAAAATGACTTGTCCTAGGTCCCACAGCTACTAAATGTCTGAGGTCACATTTGAACTCAGATCTTCCTGACTCCCAAGCCCCGAAGTCTGTTTCTTTTGATGTGTCCAGAACTGGTTACTCCTAGATGCTATGCTCATTGCAGGCAAGGCCTGAGGTGCATTCATTTCTTATTTTCGCTAGCACCTGGCACAGTTCCTCCCCCATGAAAGTCACTCAGCAAATATTTGCTGGTTGACTGACTGATTGAAGATTATACCTGTCGCCCATAGGGACAGGCCCCTGGTTTTAAAGTCCTCTGGGTAGTATTTCCCAACCCACTCCAGCATACAGCAGCCTGACTTTCCTAAGGTATGCATATTTGCAGCTGGAGTAACGCGCAAGGGAAACCTGTGCAATCACATTTTAAATATGCCCTTTCCCTTTATTACTGTACTGGGAAAAGGTCAGAGAGCAGGCTGTGTTATTAAGCCAAGTCAGCAAACAAAATTCTGTTTGCTCTTTCTGCACTAAGCCAGCGGCTCCTGTGAGGCAGATTGAGAAAAAAGTTAAAAGATAAAGCTTGGGCCAGTAGAGAGGGAAGTCTGTCCCTGCCCCTATGTGGGCCCCTACTCCCACCCACCACCCTGCCCCACCCCCCTCAAACAGTCTCATGTATTGGTTTATGTGTGAATGTCTGACCTAAGGCCCTTAAGATCATGAGTCATTGTTTAAATACTTTCCTGACAGTCTTCCAGAGAAGTCATTACTGGAGGTGCTACTGAGGTGGATGCTGGTCCTTTAAGAGAATTCCCTCAGCCTCAGAGATTTTTGACAGGGACTTTTGAAAAACAGACACTTTTTCAATAAATAAATACATTTCTTCCACTGTAGATATTGAGGAGCCCTCCATGGCAATGTGGAAATGGCCATTTTATAAATGCAGAATGCCTGGGAATCAGCTGCTACTCACAGAAAGGTAGATCAGCCCTGACATGGCGCTCCCTCTAAACGCTTCTTTACTCAAGCTCATCGGAGTGCTTGGAGACTACGGTAGGACAACATAACCTCCACAAAACAGGCCAAGGAAATGTCCATGGTCCTGTTCTGTTTGTCCACCCTGCTGAGACACAGCGTGAACAACGGACAAGAGTATTGGACTTCAAGCTAGATGACTTACTTGGGTTTCAGTCTCAGCTGCTCCAATTTATTAGTCAACTACCTTTGAGTAAGTCACCTCGTCTTTCTGACCAGAGTTTCCTTATTTGCAAAATAAGGATAACAGATCTTGAAATACTTCCTCGGATCAAATGTAACCATTCATCATATAAATGAGAGTTATATTACACCAAAGACTTCAGCTTGTTTCAAAGGTCACTTAGCAAATGACTTTCAAAAATTTTGACCCAGCCCACAACTTCAGTGTAATAGGAATGTGCTCTTTTTCTCCTTTTTATCAGTTCTGTTAGCTAAAATCTTAATATCAATCATTTCCTATCATTTCCCCAACCCTAAATGTACAATGTACTCTGTGTGTGTGTGTGGGGGGGGGGGGGGGGGGGGGGGGGGGGTATGGTGGCATAAGAATTTAGGCAGATTTTTCTCAATAAGTGAAAAACCCCTCAGTTCCATGAAAGCCCTCAGACTAACAAAATATTGAATCTAGGATAGACTTGCTTTAAAACAGAAACATAAAGGACTCACTTTGGAGCCCTTATACCATCAAGAAAACTCTCCTTCCCTCTCTGGTGATCCTAGTCTCCCAAAGAAGCAATGCAGCCCTCCTGACTTATCATAGTGCTGTCCTAGAGTTGAGGCTTTCTCCAAGTGGAGAAAGCCTCAACTAACCATTCCCTTTAGTGGGTGCCATCTTTCCAAATATCTCTAAACCTTTAGAACTATTTATCTGGACCAACCACAGGAACTCCCTGCAAGGGAAAATAACTCATTAGAGAACTGACTTCCTTCCTCCAGACTTGACAGTTCATGAGTGAAAAGATCCACATCAAGCCCTTTCCTGTGCTGGTTAAGCTAATTTTTCATTAAAAGTACTGAGACATTTGGGAAGACTTGGTTGGCTCAGGGGACTATAAGAGCTCAGACAGATGTCTTCACTTCCTCTTGGCCTGAGTACAGATTGCCACAAGGAGTACCAGGGGGCTCTGAGGCTTGGCTGGTGATCCACCATGGAGAACTCAGGCTAGGGATCTGGACTCCGCTGAATCATCTTGAGGTGTTCTCAATATTTATCCTTGTTGAATATCTTTCTTTTGCAATGGCTAAGTACATCTCTTTTAGTTAGCTGTTGAATGACTTTATTTTCTCATTTTGTTTCAATATCAAATCTAAAGCACCAGTGGACTGGTCTGAGTCAGGTCCAGCTCAGAACACACCATGATGCAATCTAGAGTCCTGATTAAGGGAAAGCCTGTTTGCTGTTCCTTGGCTCCAGCTCTTGAGTGGTGTGGGAATTTGGTGTAATCCTGTGAGTGCTGCACTGGGTATAGGAGGCTTCAGCTAGAAAGTTCTATAGGAATTCCTCTGTTTTTCTACCACTCTCATCCTACTTTGCTGGCTCTTACTCTTGCTACATTTAATTTGGTCCAGAAATTTCTTTCCAGGACATGAGACAAGATGGTAGAGTAGGAGGAAGTGGTACAGTCCAGCGTTTTTCCACAACTACACTACAAAGATCTAGAAAATATATCAGATCTAATCCTAATGGTAAAATTCAAGAAAAAGTTATAGTGAGCCATGATTTTCTTTTTCTAGTCCAGGTCAGCACAGGGAGATAGATAAAATGGTCTGGGGATAATTTTTATGCCTTATATAGGAAGACCTCATGAACAACAGAACAGTCTTCATCAAAGGGGAAAATGAAGACTTTTTTTTTTAACCTTGTATAAGTTAATAACACAAATGCCAGAACAAAGAACTCATCTGTGGGGCAATAAGAACTGAGGACATTGTTTGTACACACCTATTACATGTAAATTAATGGGAAAAAGAACAAAATATGTCAAATTGAAAGGATTTCTTATAAAGAAAGAAATTAGTGTCTAAATGTGGTACATGTAGATGAAAATGGTTTTTCCTTATATTACTTTGTAAACTCCTTAAGGGCAGGAACTATTTTCCCTTCTTTGTTTTCTAATATACTTTGATATGCTGATGGATCTGTGATCTCATCAAAATAGATTCTTCCTCCAATGATAAAGGTTGAAATTTTATCTGTGGCCTCTTAACATATGCAACTCTTGTCAAGTTCTTCCCTCCGAAATCCTACACTAGAACAATGCTTTTTAAAACTTTTTCCACTCAGCACTCCTTTTCCCCCTTTTTGTATTTCTATGTTGGATGGCTTGAGGGCATGTGCAGTGCAAAATGCACATGCTTTGTATTCAGAACCCAGCCTGCAGGGAAGTTGCATGATGCAACACTGGCAAATGTTGCCAGAAACACCTAGGATTATGAATTTGATTTTGAATTAATTTTTAGACATTGGGTGTTCAGAAACCATTTACTATTGCCAAATTTTTCAAGACCCATAATTTAAAAAGCACTGCTCTAAATATCGATCCATTTGACTGAAGACCTCCTTCTAGGTTAATATTCAGACTCTCCTGAATACCTCTGAAAGTTACATTTTTGTAGCTTTTACATTTTACAGAAAGTTCAACATAACTGCAGAAATTTCTCACCATTCTTCATCTGCTTCACCTACTCTCTGGAGATGTTCCCTTGCTAAACTGTCATATATCCCTAGAACTCCTTGGTAGAGCGCTGTCTTTTAAAAGTGAATGATGGAAAGACTAAGACTGATGAAGGAGTTGTTTATTGTCTGAGAAAACAGAGGGTTTGCTCTATCTGTCAGTTCCCTGCTGCCCTTTGGGCTTGTGGGAAGTTTGTTCTTTTGGACCTACATTGGGATGAATGAACTTGTTTCTTAGCCCTTTGCTTTTGAATTATTTTTCTGAAGAAAATCCAGTTATAATAAAACATAGCCTCTCCAGAAAACACATCATGTTAAAACAGAATGTTAAAAAAATTCCTTTTCCAATTCCATAGGCTAGGCATACAAAGTCCACTGAGATACATCCTTAAATGACAATTCATGCATAGTAGGACAGGAAAATCTTATTTAGGCTCAGCAACTCAGCACAGATTCAAAAGTCAAAGGTCTACCTGCTAAAGGTGCAGATTTTAACTCCTTATGTGCTGTATTATGCTAACATTGTTTATACTTGTCATTCCAACACTAGTCTTTATCTTTTTATCTGGTCCCCCACTCACCGATTGTCCATCAGACATTTTCAACTGGATGTCCTAGAGACATCTCAGATACAACATGTTCAAAGCAAAATTCACAATCTTTTCCTCAAAACTTGTCCCTTTCCAAAATTCTTTATTTTGGTCAAAAGTATCACCATCTGTTTATTTGCCCAGGTTTGAACCCTTGGAGATATCTAGCGCTCCTCATTCTCTTTTCCTCCCACATATCCAATCAGTTGCAAAGTCTTGTCTGTTCTGCATCTACAACATTTCTTGAATCTGTTTGCTTCCTTCCAATCTCAGCGCCACCAACTTGCTCCAGGCCTTTGTTAGTTCCCTCTTGGTCTATTATAATAGCCTCTCAATTGCTCTCCCAGCCTCAAAGCTCTCCCTATCCCTAGCTCATCCTCCATCCAGCTCCAAAGTGATTTTGCTCTAAAGTACAGATCTGACTATGACATTCTCCTCAGTAAGTTCCACTGGCTCACCATTACCTTTGAGATCCACTCCAAACTCTTGTTTGGCATTTAAATCCTTCCATAACATGATGTCCCCACCTTTCTGGTTTTATAATGCATTATTCTCCTCCATGTACTTCGTGTTCCAGTCACACTGACCTCTGCTCTTCCTCACACATGGTGTCCCATTTCGCATATTCATGTTGAAAATGCACTTTTCTTATCTTCTGCCTCTTCAAATCCTTACCTTTCTTCAAAATTCCACTCAATTTCTGCTTCCTCCGTGAACCCTTTCCTGGTGCCTATGTCTTTCCTTTCCCCACTGCAAGCTGCTAGATCCCCTTCCTGCGTGTTATCTTGAATGTATGGTGCATTTACTTATGTGTGCACAGACTGTCTCCCCTCTCCAATATGCGCTCTTTGAGGGTAGGGTTTATTTCATTTTATTTTTCTTTCCCGTGTGCCCAGCACTGCAGGTGCTGAATAAATACTTGCTTATTGACCATACTTGGAAGTTTTATTGATTTCTGATGACTTTGATAATTTATGAATTCATATAGAGACTGTGCCTGTGATTTCTTTGGTATAGGGAATGTCCTGGAATACAGGAGTGTACCTTGCCTGAGACTTAGGGTGTCAGTTTCACAGAGCACTGAGAGATTCTAATTTTTATCCCCACAACACGTCTGTCAGGTAGGTAGAGCAAATCTTATCTTCCTCACATAATTTGCACTAGTTGAGTGACTTCAGAATCATACTGCAGGTCTTCCTAATTCCAAGGTCTCTCTATCCAGCATACACATATGGTCTCTTGGATAAATAGAATTCTCTCTCAGTAAGTTTATAAAATGATAATATTTCAGGATTAACTGGTCTCAGGAGCCATGTAGTGCAGCCCATACTCTAGCAGGAATCCATTCTACAATGCCCTAACAAGGGGTCAGCCAGTTTCCTTGAACACCTCTCATAATAAGAGCTCTCTATCTCCACGGCAGCCTGATTCATTATGGTGCAGCTCTAATCATTAGCAAGCTTTCCTTTACACTGAATAGCAATCTCTCTGTTGATCATCTCCAACCTATCTGTATATATTTTTCCTGTGCGTAGTTGTTTGCATGCTATCTCCCCCCATTAGTGTTTTTAATCTATTTTTTTTATCCTTAGCACTCAACATAGTACCTGGCACATGGCTGGTTGTTGTCCATTCTTGAAGAGGTCCAAAATGACATCGCTGTGCTACTAAAGTGTGTACTAATGCGGCTGATCAAACCAGTACAAGCTTGGAATGTTCTACCACAGGCTGGCCACCTGTGAACATTTGGGTGGATTTTCTAAATTTGTACATGTTGCATTTCTTTTGAGATGGCACATAGTAGGCATTTAACAAATGCATCTTGACTGGTTAACTGAGTAATTCTGCCACACAAAGACCAAGTAATATAAATCTAATTTCTCTTTCACTTATCCCTTTAAATATGTGAAGAAATTCACCCCCTCCTCCAGGTTTTTCTCATCTAACCAAAATAACCACAGCTCTTTCAACAGATCCTCTTACGGTATTGTTCAGTTTGAAATGGCAGTTCTGTGATAGAGGTGGGAAAAAAACATTAATTGAAAGTCTTTTACTTGAAGTTATTTACACTAAAATTTCCAGACATGGCAGCTAGGCAGTATAGTGGATCAAGCACTGGACCTGTAGTTGGAAAGACCCAAGTTCAGATATGCATCCAGTTACTTGCTAGCTGTGTAACCCTGGACAAGTCACAACCTGTCTCAGTTTGCTCATCTGTAAAATTAGAATAATTTCAGCGCTTACCTCATAGGGTCGTTGTGAAGACCAAATGAAATATTTGTAAAGAGCTTAGCATAGTCCCTGGCACATAGTAATCTTTTAATAAACACATTTCTTTTCTCTTTATAGCAGTTATTTTTTGGTTGGTTTTGCTAGCTAAGGCTGGTTGTGTTGGACAGCCATGTAAGATTTGCTATTTGCCATATACTCAATATAAAATGAAACTTCTGGAGTTAGAGGTTTGTGTGGTTCATATGCCCGCAGTGAGTACAACACAGAGGAGGCCATGGCATCTCCAAGCAAAGAGCTGCAGCAGCAGCAGTTTTGTGGCCCCCATATAGCTCGTACAAGCACATTCTGCCAAAGCTCAGCTTCCAAATCGCAATGTCTCAGTCATTTTTATAAATAGGAAGCACTAAAAATGCCTACTGTAGCCTGGAATTCCCAGTGATCGCAAAATTGCCCTAAAAAACAAGCAAGTTGACTTACGTACCCAGAAGTAGGAATCTCATTTTCAGACACTGGTAAGCCAGGAACAAAAGCTTTCCAACAGTTTAAATGTTCATCACATTCACCCCATTCACATGTTTCTTAATAGGCAGCTGCCCAGTCACCTAAAGTGACCTCGAGCATTATTCTGTTATTGGATTAGTGTCCCAAGGATGGGATAGAATTAAATTCAGGAAAGGAAATGGTTGAGAAGCAGGTATATATCTAGGATCCTTCTTAATTCTTCTTAAAAGAACTGCAGTTTTTTGAACCCTCTTAGTATATAGTAATATGAGTGTCAGATTAATATTATTTTTTAGAGCAAGGGACAACTTCACAGACAGATACATTGTTTAAATGGAGATGGAAAGAAATTTATTTTAAAATAGAAATGAAGCATGCCTTGGGTTGACTGGTTTATGGGATATAACAAGAGATGGAGACTACATTTGCAGCTCTGTTTCCCACCAGGAGGGGCTCAAGTCTCCTGGTTTTTATCACTGGGAATCAAAATAAGACCATGAGTTATGATGCGTTGAAATTTGAGCTGCGGGGATTTTAAAAGAGCCTACTGTATTTTAAAATAGTATGATGAAGTTATGATAATGAAACACACGTGCATTCTAGCATCTTAACGGAAGCATGCCCATATGTAGCCCACTCCATACCAAAATATATCCTTTATAGAGAGTAAATTTTTTTTTTAATTTTTACTTTTGTGGAGGTAGGGGGATGGTGGAACCAGACTTGTCATTTCATCAGGGTCTTGAGCTCCTGGTGTGGAAATTCCCTCTACCAATGGAAATCGGCATCTTAGAGGCTCAGAGAATGGCCTGAAACACTGAGAATTTAAGTGATTTGGTCCCATGGTCACACAGCTTAGTAAGCATTAGGGACAACACTTCAGTGTTAGGTCTTCCTAACTCCAAGGCAAGCCTTTTAGCTGCTCTCATAGTGGAAATTTATGTCCTTAAAAATAAGTACATAATACTTTGAAAAACATAGATATCTACAATGATGTCTTGTGTAGAGTATGTGCATTTATCTACTCTGTTGAATTTAAATACAACACTAGATGTGTTTGTTCCTGAGAAGTTATGTAGAAATCAAATTATTTTTCTTTTGACTTGTTCTATAGATGCTTTATCTTGCTTCCTGAGTGATTTTTGAATTTCCCAGAGCTCCTGACAGTTAACTTTCAAGATGTTTAGTATGATTGAACATGTATAGCCTATATCATATTGCATGCTGCCTAGGGAGAAAAAAATTTGGAACTCAAAATCTTATAAAAATGAATGTTGAAAACTGTCTTTACCCATAATTGGAAAAAAATAAAATAGTATTAAGTGGGAAAAAAGAAAATGCAAAAAAAAAAAAAGAATTCTTGGTCTAAATCAGGGATAAGGAAGGGGTCCTCAAGGGTGGCTCTTTGACTGAATCCACTTCACAGAACAAATTCCTGTAAGAGAAGAATTTGTTCTATAAAATTTGGACTAAGTCAAATGGCTGCTAAAAGGTCACATGTGGCCTCAAGGCTGCAGATTCCTCACCCCTGGTGAATAGACACTTGAATGGGATACTTAAAGGAACTCTCTGGGCAACCTTCCATATAAAGTATCTTGTCAAGCCTGTTCTCACTTCCATTTTATCTGTTTTGCAAGTTTTTAATTTTCATGTATCAGACTTTCTTAAAACTGGCACACATAGACAGCAAAACCTTTTCAAAATGTTTCATGGAAGGAAAGGGAGCTAGGAAAATTTTATAACCAATGGCACAATTTCCCTGTGGCAAAATGCCCCATAAGATACTGTACCCTCAAAGATTATGGTTTGACCCGCAAAATATATATATCTATAGAAGAGTGAAGTACTTGGGAAATGCTTACAAATACATCTCCTCCTCTCCCCCAATTTCTCAAAGATTAATGATATTTGGGGAGGAGGAGAGTTTTGCTTTTTCTTTCTTTAAAAAAATCCATTGTTTCTTTTCAGCTCCAGAAAACTGTGTGAGGTAGGTGTTTCAGGTATTATTTTTTAACTTTTACAGTTGAGGAATGTTATTTATGCATGAGGCTGATGGAGGTTATCAGGGTTGCCCAAGGCCGCACAGCTGGCTATTGTCTGAGGCAGAATTGAATCAGGCTACACAGCCTGCCCTCTAAGGGAGCACTTCGACAAAGAGCTTCCCTGGAGTGGAGTTTTACTGAACCACAGCCCAAAAGAAGTGAAGCAGCAGGGTTAATGGGCACTGGACTTTGGGTCTGAAGACCTAGCTGGGATGTTTTCAGTTACTAGGTAGTTGAACTTGAACAAAGCTAGTAGCCTAACTGATATCAAGATATTGCTTATCTAGAGGTGGGGAATACAGGGGCAGTTACTTCCAACCTCAGTGCGTTGTAGGTTGAGCTAAAAGCAGGAATTTCAGCATCTGAAGTAAATGCATTTGAGAATGAGGGTTAGGGTTGGGGGGATGACAGTTAAGGTCTGATGCTGCCCATGGTGGACTGACAGAAGTCATGGTAGTTGAGGGGAAGAGGGAACTGAGAGGTCAGGGGTTTGGCAGGCTTTGGGGATTGGAGTGGAGAAGATTGTTGTCAGTCCTTTGTCCAGACCAGTCAGGGCCACAGGTGATGGCCTTGTGGTGGGAAAGCCTAGTCTTTTTAAGCTAAGCTTCTTCCCAGCTCTCAGTTTGTCTGAGATAACATCCATTCAGTGATTAAAGGCTAGCTAAGAATGAAGGCAGAAGATGGCCTCATTGGACTTCACGAAAGATTCATTCTGGGAGGGATAGACTCTCAGAGTTTCTGGTCAGAACAGGAACAATTGCTATTTACACTCACTCTGAGCCATCAACACCAAAGCAGTGAGCAAATGAGGCTTGGGCTCAGAGAGAAGTCTGAGTGGAGAAGACATCAAACGTTTTGACAAGGAGGGAGAGAGACCCAGAGTGCCATAGATGAGACCAACAAGTATCTAGATAGGATAGATGGAATTTTATTTTCTTTTTTAACATTTAATTTTTTAATTTACAAATTCTCTCTCTTCCCTACCCACCAAAAAGAGAAAAAAAAATTATGAATAGGTATAGTCATGCAAAGCAAATTTCCACATTAGCTAGTTCCAATTTTTTTTTAAAACAAGAAATAAAAGACAAGATGTTTCAGTTTGCACTATTAGATGGAGAGAATTTTATTTTTCTTTTAATATTTATTTATTTAACTTTTTACATTCGTTTTCACAAAATTTTGGGTTCCAAATTTTCTCCCCATTTGTCCCCTCCCCCCACCCCAATACACCAAGCATTCTAATTTTCCCTATCACCAATCTGCCCTCTCTTCTATCCTCCCTCCCTTCTCTTGTCCCCATCTTTTCTTTTGTCCTGTGGGGCCAGATGACTTTCTATTCCCCATTAACTGTATTTCTTATTTCCTAGTAGCAAGAACAATACTCAACAGTTGTTCCTAAAACTTTGAGTTCCAAATTCTCCCCATCCCTCCCTCCCCACCCATTCCCTTTGGGAAGGCAGGCAATTCAATATAGGCCATATCTGTGTAGTTTTGCAAATGACTTTGATAATAGTCGTGTTGTGTAAGACTAACTATATTTCCCTCCATCCTATCCTGCCCCCCATTGTTTCTATTCTGTCTTTGGATCCTGTCCCTCCCCAAGAGTGTTGACTTCAAATTGCTCCCTCCTCCCATTGCCCTCTCTTCCATCATCCCCCCCACCCTGCTTATCTCCTTCTCCCCCACTTTTCTGTATTGTAAGATAGGTTTTCATACCGATATAAGTGTGCATTTTATTCCTTCCTTTAGTCGAATGTGATGAGAGTAAACTTCATGTTTTTTTCTCAGCTCTCCTCTTTTCCCCTCCAATAAAAAGTCTCCTGCTTGCCTCTTGAATGAGATATAATTTACCCCATTCCATTTCACCCTCTCTCCTCCCAATACATTTCTCTCTCACTGTTTACCTAAATTTCTTTTAAGATATGATCCCATCCTATTCAATTCACTCTGTGCTCTCTGTCTCTCTGTGTGTGCATGTGTGTATGTGTGTGTGTAGTCCCACCAACTACCCAGATACTGAAAAGTTTTAAGAGTTAGAAATATTGTCTTTCCCTGTGTGAATGTAAACAGTTCACTTTTGGTAAGTCCCTTATGACTTCTCTTTCCTGTTTGCTTTTTCATGCTTCTTCTCATTCTTGTGTTTGAAGGTCAAATTTTCTTTTCAGCTCTGGTCTTTTCATCAAGAATGCTTGAAAGTCCTCTGTTTCATTGAAAGACCATATTTTCCCCTGGAGTATTATGCTCAGTTTTGCTGGGTAGGTGATTCTTGGTTTGAGTCCTAGTTCCTTTGACTTCTGGAATATCCTATTCCACACCCTTTGATCCCTTAATATAGAAGCTGCTAGATCTTGTGTTATCCTGATTTTATTTCCACAATACTGGCATTGTTTCTTTCTAGCTGCTTGCAAGATTTTCTCCTTGACCTGGGAATTCTGGAATTTGGCCACAATGTTCCTAGGAGTTTCTCTTTTTGGATCTCTTTTAGGCGGTGATCGATGGATTCCTTCAATACTTATTTTGCCCTCTGGTTCTAGAATATCAGGGCAGTTTTCCTTGATCATTTCATGCAAGATGATGTCTATGCTCTTTTTTTAATCATGGCTTTCAGGTAGTCCCATAATTTTAAAAGTGTCTCTCCTGGATCTATTTTCCAGGTCAGTTGTTTTTCCAATGAGATATTTCACATTCTCTTCCATTTTTTCATTCTTTTGGTTTTGTTTGGTGATTTCTTGGTTTCTCAGAAAGTCATTAGCCTCCATCTGTTCCATTCTAATTTTTAAAGAACTATTTTGTTCAGTAAGCTTTTGAACCTCTTTTTCCATTTGGTTAATTCTGCTTTTGAAAGCATTCTTGTCCTCATTGTCTTTTTGAAACTCTTTTGCCAATTGAGTGAGCCTATTTTTCAGGTGTTATTTTCTTCAGCATTTTTTTGGGTCTCCTTTAGTAAAGTATTGACCCGTTTTTCATGCTTTTCTTGTATCTCTCTCATTTCTCTTCCCAGTTTTTCCTCCACCTATCTAACTTGATTTTCAAAATCCTTTTTGAGTTCTTCCATGGCCTGAGCCCATTGGATATCTATTTCAGATGTTTGGGATATAGAGGCCTTTGCTTCTATGTCTTTCCCTGATGGTAAGCATTGTTCTTCCTCATCAGAAAGGAAAGGAGGAGACATCTGTTCACCAACAAAGTAACCTTCTATGGTCTTATTTTTTTTCCCTTTTTTGGGAATTTTCCCAGCCAGTTACCTGACTTCTGAGATTTCTCTGCTCCCCCCCCCCCCCCACGCCTAGATCTGCCCAGCTAGTGCTTGGGGTCTGAGATTCAAATGCTGCTCAGCCTCAGGGCTTTCATCAGTAGGCGAGGCTGCTATTCAGGGTAAGATTAAATTCAGGTTCTCAGGTTGGGGCAGGGCCACCTCCCAGGCTCAGTTCCCTCAGGGTGTTTATGCGGAGATCTTCAGTAATGGATCTGAGGTACTGTCTGTTCCAGGAGCCCCTGGCCACCACTGCTTCTGCCTCCTGAGGGGGCCTGAGTTATGGAGACACCACGCTCCCCTCTCAGTCAGCCCAGAAGTCTCTCTCACTGACCTGTAGCACCTGTGGGTGGAGGGAACTTTGTGGCCACCAGAGGTTCCATCCCTGAAGCCTGCTCAGATCTACTCCTCTCGGCGCTGTGCAGCCAGGGCTGGGCTCCGCTGTCCGATGCATGACGGACCTTTGGTGCTGGTTTTTCAGGGCTCTCTGGAATGGAAATCTCCTCCACTGCGTTGCTGCATGGCTTCCACTGCTCCAGAATTTGTGGGGAGTTCTTTTTACGGGAAATTTATGGGTTGTGGGTTCAGAGCTAGCATATGTGAGTCTTTCTACTCTGCCGTCTTGGCTCCTCCCCTCCTCATCTCGATGGAGAAAATTTTAAAGGAAGAGAGGTGTTTTGGGTTGAGCCAAACTCAGGCTAGTCATTTATGGTGGTTTTTGTTTTATACTAGAAAAATTAACAAAATCCTTACTTAGCCATAGCAGGAGAAGGATATTGAATAAGGATTTTATTGATCTTGTTTAGTTGCTTCCATTGTGATTGACTTGGAGTGGTTTTCAGTTTCTCTCTTCAGCTCATTTCATAGATGAGGAAACTGAGGCAAACAGGATTTGTGGCTTGCCCAAGGTCACACAGCTAATATGTGTCTGAGGTTGGATTTGAACTCGGGAAGATGTGTCTCTGTGACTCCAGGTATCCACTCTGTCACCCAACTGCCCCATGGATTGAGGATACCCCAAGTTAATTCAGCTGAGAAAAGCTCCCATGCCTCTGAATTGTCCATCATGGTTTGTGCATCAAGCAAGCTCCTTATAGTTGTTTTGTAATTAGGCAACCAGAAATTGATATAAGAGCTGGAGAGTTTAGTTCGCTGAGCCCAATTTGCATAGAAATGGGGGAAAGCTGGGCTAGTGAGATCATCACAGGTGGTTTCTGCATAAGGAAGACTGAGGGAGGAGGATCTGAAAGTGGCAATGGGTGACAAAGAGGATATCAACTCTTTCTCCTGGCCCTATGCATCAGGGGATGTAAGAGAAGTAACAGTTAGCTTTGGAAGAGGGTGTCAACAGATGGGGTGTAAGGAGAAAGCTAAGTTTCAATGAACATCAGAAGATAAAAGAAACATGAAGACAGAGCTAGTATATTTAGATATGGAATTCTGTCATTTTACAGTTGAGGAAACTAAAGCACAGACAGGATAAATACTTCACCCAGAGACACACAACTAGGAAATGTGAGCCAGGATTGAACCAGGTCTTCTTGACACAGACTCTAGTACTTTCCTTTCCTTCTAACTATCCAGGCTTGAAACCTAGGTGTCATCCTTGACTCCTTACTGTCTCCTCTTTCATCCCCATATCCAAATTGTCACCAGCTCTTTTAATTTCACCTTCACAACATCTCTTGTACGAACTCTTGTTTCTCCTCTGATACTGCCACCATCTTGGTGCAGGGCTTTTTCAGCTCAGGACTGAACGATTGCCATTACCTGCTCTAGGTCTTCCTGTCTCAAATCTCTCTCCACTCCAAACCATCCTCCAATTGGCTATCAAATTGATTTTCCTAAATCAAAGATTTGATTAGGTCATCACCATTCAAGAAATGCCAATGGCTCCCTGTTATCTCTTGGATCAAATCTAAAATCCTCTGTTTAACTTTTGAAGACCTTTACATCCTGGTCCTTTCTTATTATGCCAATCTCCTGACAACTTTGCTTCCCTTGACATACTCTGTGAGCCAGCAAGATTGGTTTCTTTGCTCTTCCTTACACAAGACCTTCTATCTCCCAAATCAGGACCTTTTAACTGGTTATCCCTCATTCCCAGAATTCTTTCCATCTTACCTGGTACTCTCTCCTTCCTCATCTCCCCTTCCTGACTTCCTTAAAGGCTCTGCCAAAGTCCTACCTTTTAATAAGAAGCCTTTCTTAATCCCCCTTAATCAGTGCCTTCCCTCTGTTGATTGTCTGCTATATACAGGATTATTTTACCTGTGTATTTGTTGCTTGTACATAGTTTTTCGCATGTTATTTTCCTTGTGAGACTGAGTCCTTGGGGGTAGGGACTACGTGTATATCCCTAGCATTTCTAACAGTGCTTGGCATGTAGTAGTGGGTCATTACTAAATGCTCAGGCATCTAAGTGGTGCGCTAGCTAGAGCCCTGGGCTCTAGTCATCTTTCTGAGTTCAAATATGGCATCAGACACTTAGTAGCTGTGTGACCCTGGTTGAGTCACTTATCCTTGTTTGCCTAACTTCCTCATCAGTAAATGAGCTGGAAAAGGAAATGGCAAACCACTCCAGTATCATTGTCAAGAGAACCCTCCAAATCTGACTGTTGGGTCTCTCTGCTTAGTCAATGAATCAACAGACATTTATTAAGCACCCACCATATGCCAGGGACTGTACTATATACAAGTCCCCACAAAGCAGCGATTAAAACTGAAAACTAACTCCCTGATCCCTATAAAAGTCAGCAGATAGTAATTCTATCAAACCACCAAAAAGCAGAGGCTCTAACCGAACCAGGGGAGTACAGAGCCATTAGTATGCTGATAAACGTTTAATAAGTAGCTCTTAAGGGGAAACAAATGCACATATGACATACTTTTTTTTTCTTTTTTTTAAATTTATTTATTTAACTTTTTACATTCATTTTCACAAAATTTTGGGTTCCAAATTTTCTCCCCTTTTATCCCCCTCCCCCCACCCCAATACCCCAAGCAATCTAATTGTCCCTATCTCCAATCTGCTCTCTCTTCTGTCATCCCTCCCTTCTCTTGTCTCCATCTTCTCTTTTCTCCTGTAGGGCCAGATGACTTTCTATTCCTCATTAACTGTATGTCTTCTTTCCTAGTAGCAACAGCAATACTAAACAGTTGTTCCTAAAACTTTGAGTTCCAAATTCTCCCCATCCCTCCCTCCCCACCCATTCCCTTTGGGAAGGCAGGCAATTCAATATAGGCCATATCTGTGTAATTTTGCAAATGACTTCCCTGATAGTCGTGTTGTGTAAGACTAACCCTGTGTAAGAATTACCCTCCATCCTACCCTGCCCCTCATTGTTTCTTTTCTGTCTTTTGATCCTGTCCCTTCCCAAGTGTTGACTTCAAATTGCTCCCTCCTCCCTTTGCCCTCCCTTCCATCATCCTCCCCCTTGCTTATCTCCTTCTCCCCCACTTTCCTATACTGTAAGATAGGTTTTCATACCAAAATGAGTGTGCACTTTATTCCTTCCTTTAGTCAAATGTGATGAGGGTAAACTAATTGTTTTTTTTTCTCAGCTCTCCTCTTTTTCCCTCCACTAAAAAGTCTCCTACTTGCCTCTTGAATGACATATAATTACCCCATTCCATTTCACCCTCTTTCCTCCCACTACATTTCTCTCTCACCATTTACCTTAATTTCTTTTAAGATATGGTCCCATCCTATTCAATTCACTCTGTGCTCTCTGTCTCTGTGTGTATGTGCATGTGTGTATGTGTGTGTGCGTGTATGCATGTACATGTGTGTGTGTGGTCCCACCAGCTACGCAGATACTGAAAAGTTTTAAGAGTTACTAATATTGTCTTTCCATGTAGGAATGTAAACAGTTCACTTCTGGTAAGTCCCTTAAGACTTCTCTTTGCTGTTTACTTTTTCATGCTTCTTCTCATTCTTGTGTTTGGAAGTCAAATTTTCTTTTCAACTCTGGTCTTTTCATCAAGAATGATTGAAAGTCCTCTGTTTCATTGAAAGACCATATTTTCCCCTGGAGTATTATACTCAGTTTAGCTGGGTAGGTGATTCTTGGTTTGAGTCCTAGTTCCTTTGACTTCTGGAATATCCTATTCCATGCCCTTCGATCCCTTAATGTAGAAGCTGCTAGATCTTGAGTTATCCTGATTGTATTTCCACAATTCTGGAATTGTTTCTTTCTAGCTGCTTGCAAGATTTTCTCCTTGAGCTGGGAGTTCTGGAACTTGGCCACAATGTTCCTAGGAGTTTCTCTTTTTGGATCTCTTTCAGGTGGTGATCCATGGATTCTTTCAATACTTATTTTGTCCTCTGGTTCTAGAATGTCAGGGCAGTTTTCCTTGATAATTTCATGGAAGATGATGTCTAGGCTCTTTTTTTGATCATGACTTTCAGGTAGTCCCATAATTTTTAAATTGTCTCTCCTGGATCTATTTTCCAGGTCAGTTGTTTTTCCCATGAGATACTTCACATTCTCTTCCATTTTTTCATTCTTTTGGTTTTGTTTGGTGATTTCTTGGTTTCTCGTAAAGTCATTAGACTCCATCTGTTCCACTCTAATTTTGAGAGAACTATTAAATTCAGTGAGCTTTTGAACCTCTTTTTCCATTTGGCTCGTTCTGCTTTTGAAAGCATTGTTCTCCTCATTGGCTTTTTGAACCTCTTTTGCCAATTGAGTGAGCCTATTCTTCAAGGTGTTATTTTCTTCAGCATTTTTGGGTCTCCTTAACCAAGGTATTCACCCGTTTTTCATACTTTTCTTGCATCTCTCTCATTTCTCTTCCCAGTTTTTCCTCCACCTGTCTAACTTGCTTTTCAAAATCCTTTTTGAGCTCTTCCAAGGCCTGAGCCCACCTGACATCCCCCTGGGGTGTCTGGGGTACTGAGGCCCCACCCTCCACGTCTTTCCCTGATGGCAAGAATACGTCCTTGTCATCAGATCCAAATGTCGGGATCATTTGCATTTGTTAGAAAAAACTCTCTATAGTCTTATTTTTCTTCCCTTTTCTAGGCATTTTCCCAGCCAGTTACTTGACTTCTGAGATTCCTGTCCACCCCCGCCTAGATCCGCCCAGCTAGTGCTTGGGGTCTGAGATTCAAATGGGCTTTCCCTGCCGCCCAGCTGCTAAGCCGCCCAGCTGCTAATCAATGTGACCTTTAGCTCTGGCGCGGGGGTGGGGGCAGGGCCGCCTCCCATGCTCAGCTCCCTCAGGGGCTTTATGCAGAGACCTTCAGTAATAGAGCGGGGTGGGGCAGGGCCGTCTCCCAGGCTCAGCTCCCTCAGGTGGTTTATGCAGAGACTTTCAGTAATGAAGATCCTGCCTGCTGCTGGGGGAGTCCTGGGCCGCCGCCACCGCTGCTGCCTTTGCTGCCACCTATGCCTCTGCTGCCGCCGCTTCCTCCCAAGGGGGCCCGAGTCACGGAGACATCCCACTCCCCTCAGCCAGCCGTCTCTCTCACTGACCTGTAGCTTCTGTGGGCGGTGGGACTTTCCCGGCTGCTGGAGCCTCCGTCCCTGAAGCCTGCTCGGGTCAGCTTCTCTGGGGCCGCAGCCAGAGTAGCGCTGGGGTGGGGTCCGCTTTCTGGGGCGTGACGGACCCTGGGGACGAGTCTCCAGGGCTCTCTGGCACAGAAATCTCTTCCACTCCTTTTCTGTACCACTTTCAGTGGTCCAGAAGTTATGGGGGTCTCTTTTTACATTAATTCTATGGGCTGTGGGTTGGAGCTCGTAAACGTGCGTCCTTCTACTCCATCATCTTGGCTCAGCCCCCCCACATATGACATACTTTTAAGTTTAATCTACATCAACATTCTCTTCATCAGTTTTTTAGTTCTAGACACTACACAAAACAACAAATGAGGCCCTGATTTGTAGCATCTCCTGGTTTCCAAGGTGTAAACGCTCAGCTGAAATTTAAGCTATTGACTCTTGGGAGCTACTGGTCTGACTCGACTACAGCACATCTCTCGGTGGGGCAGAAGATGCAGACCTAATGCAGTCATGCTACAAGGGAAAACATTCAGTTCCTAAAAGAAAGGAGCCTGGAAACCTGGTGAGGACCAGTTTTATTTCTTTCTTGAGTTTACTCTGGCCAGGGACTGGGACCAGATTTTCTCCATTATCCAATAAGAGGCCCATAGCCCTCGAGCTAGAAGCCACTTTGCAGGCTATGGTAATTTATGCTCCTAATGTTGCAGAAGAGGAAATGGGTTCAGGGAAGTTAAATCATTTGCTTATGGTTATACAGGTAGTTAACTGCTGGAGGTAAGCTTTGAATCTAGATTCTCTGACTTCAATCAGTGTGCTTTTCCTGATGTAACATATTGACTTCTACAAGGGGCTGAGGATGTCTGTGTGTGTGTGCGTGTGTGCGCACGCGCTATTTTTGTACAACTGAAAGGAGTTCAAATTGCAACTCAAAGTCACATATCACTGAAGTATTCAGCCTAATCACCAACAAAATAGTTACCCCTTTAACAACAGAGTCACTAAGGCATTCTGGAACAAACAAATGCAGAAATCAGCAGAATATTTGACTTGGAAAGATTACAGCCAGAGAAACACAAGCAAGATGAATGTAGTTATAAGGAAAAGATTAAACAGGGAATCAATTCTTTCATTTTATAGGCTATTTTTAAAGAAAAAAATGAAAGGCATTGCATTAAAGGGTAAAAGAAAATCCAAAGGAGAATCATGAAGGGACCCATGGGGCTAAAGATTTAATAGGCATTTAAAGATTTTGGAGACAAGAAGGAGAAAATCTGGTTTAATACTCCAAAGCTCAGATCTCATGGTCTTCTTTAAGTCAATCAATATATTTTGAGGAAGATATATCACATGTATTTTTTATATCTCTTATGTCTTTTATATCTCTTATCTCCCTGCTCCCTTAATTTTCAGAATTTCCATATAAACAATGGAAAGGAGGTCCTAGGATGGGGAGAACATAAGGAGAACTTGTCCTTGAAGGGGAAAACAAAGGATGCCAGTAAATAATAATCTCATAGTGTGCATCTGTGGTAAGAGATTTTAGGGGAGGGGAGAATGAATTTGTTCGGTAACAGAGCACTTTCCATAAGAAAGTGCTGTAACTTCCAGGACTGCATCACACTCTGGGAAACAGGGTATATGAATTCCTAAGAGCAGTCTGGGTAATAGAGGTTGTTCTACCCCAATACAGAAACAGAAAGAGTATGAGCTAGCATTAGGAGTGGTGAGTGATCTTGGTGTGGGTCACCATACCATGCTGCTTCCATTTTACGTTGAATGACATCTCATGAATAGATATTTCTAAGAATGAGATAGTAGTAGAAAGGGAGGAGATAAGATCTTCAAAGGTAATAAGAAAGATCCAGGATAAAATAGGGAATTCTGATTTAGCACTCCAGAGATTCTACTTAAGAAGGACAGGGTCCTTCTTATGAAGGAACAAATCAGGGAGAACCCATGATTTGGAGGACAGAATTCAGACTAGAGCAGATGGACAAATTAATAAGGAAGAGGACAAACTCAAAGTAAATTTATTGAAAAGGGCATTATAAAGTGGTATCATTTAAAGTAAGAGGAGAAGACTTTTGAACTCCATGCCTAGTTGGAAGGGAGAAAGAGCCCAAGAAAACCCAGAAGCGAAAGGAAGCCCAGGAAAAATTGGGTAAATGAGAAAGTAAATCAAAAAAGGAAGATTCTGGGGAGCTGAGTGGAAAGAAAGAACAAAGAAGTGTAGAACTAGAAGGGACTGAGCTGGAGAGAGATGAGAGAGAAGGAAGAAGGGGCAGGAGAAAGTTTTCACCCAGCTACTGAGTCATACTGATTAGAGGTGCACAAGGTGGGAATGTGCTAACCACAGTGTATGGGGAAGTACAAAGTACAGAAGAGCTATATCAGCTCTCACGTTCTAATTAGAGATCCTGACTCGGAGGTAGAGCTCCTTAGTGGATACAGGGGAGTTTAAGTGGTAGAATATTTGACAGGAAACATATCAACTGTCATAATCACTGACAACCTTTTGCTGAGTGATTCCTCTGGACTAGGTACTGGTATGGGGCAGTGTAACCTCTGAGAGAAATTATTGTTTTGCTATTATATTAATAACCAATTATTAAATTGGGATCCAAACTTTTCTCAACTCCCTCATTAAGACCCAGCTCTTGTTAAAGTCAGTCTCTGAGAACATGGCTGATTGATGAGATTACCCTTAGCCCTTAAGGAACAGGCTTTTCAATCTTAGGCAGGACCTCACCCAACTAGGAGACTTAACCTCTGTTTAGAGTATAAATAGAATCCAGTCTGGGCAAATTCTTATCCTGGGAAAAGGAATCCCAGTCCTTGTACCCTTCCATTGGAGTTTAGGATGACCCAGCAAATGAAGGAGAAAACCAGTCAGAGCAGTCTGAATGGATATGGATTCTCCTGTCCAGATTGCTGGAGGAGGTTAAGTCTCATGATCAAACTATGTTCTCTGCAGGAGGAACTGAAGACTTTTAGCCCACCTCCTCATTTAAATGCCCACCCACCAAGGCTGATTTTCATTTGTCAAGGAAATTCTCTTTCAAGGGTTATTTAAAGCTTTCAGGCTCTCAATGAAGTCTTTGATTGAGAGAAACCACTGATTCTTTAATTGCCAGTTAGCCTGATTAATAAATTGATTATTCATTACCTAGAAAGTCTGCCTCTCAGGGTTTTTCATTTGTTTCTCCCCCATCTAAAGGTAGTTACCAGAACTGAGTGTGATGGATACGGGGAGGGGAAACCAGGAACTGGATAAAGGAGCATGCTTAGCAGTACCTGGCATGCCTCCTACATGACAGGAAACCCTGATTTCCCCAGGATAGTTTTGATTTGACTGTGAGGACCTGTAATGATAATTTAAATAAGAAGATCTTTCCCATTCATTAATGAGTGCTTGTGACCTGCTTAAGTCACATGGAAGCCTGTGGTGGTATATCAGTAAGCACCCCAACATACACAGAGGGGCCTGCTATCACAGGCTCTTGGATCTGCATTCATAAAAGGAAAGGCAACTTTTGAGGGGTTAACAATCACTGTAATTAAGCACATGTAACATTCCTTTAACCAAGTACATATATCGTTCACCTAATTCAGGGGAGTCAGCACCCTGAACTTCAAAGAAAATACAGAGAAATTAAAAGATCAACAGACATGGTTTCCTCTGCTTGAATTCAACAGAGAGTTGGACCCCAACTGTCTGACCATAGTGACCAGAGAGGGAAGCACTGACACCTGTGTTTTCAAAGCTGGGGCGGGAGGGAGCATTGAGGGGGGCAAGTCTCCTTAGAACAGTTTCCCAGAGTGTTCGTTTGGTGCTCAAAAACTAAGCCCCAAAGTAAAACCATACTAAATACTCTTTTTTAGAGTCAGAAGGCATATAACCCTTGAGTGCCTCATTAACAAAAGGTGTGGACCTTCCCACAAATCTTCCCTAGTCAAACTCCCTTAATGGGTGGGGAAGATCTTTAATGACATTAAAATAATTAACAATACAAATACATATACTGTTTCTAGTTAAAGACACTCTTGTTTCTGTATTTTACTCTTAGTAAAGACTCTTGATTGATAAAGGCAAGATTCAATCAGGCACTTGATTATACTAAAACAAAAACTGCAAAAGATCCTATTTTGCTTGCTATCACAGGTGGGAAGAGTTTGCTGAAAGGGTAGAACAGGAAGAGGAGGAGCTAGAGCAGAGCTGAGGGAAAGTTAGAGAGTATTCAGAACTGAAGGATATAGGCAAGTCTGCAGCTGGCTGTGAGTGAGAGAAGGGTATTTTATTTAAGGGAGCCTCTTTGTGATTTGTTTAAAAAAGCTGGTTTGTGGGAAGCCTCCAAGGGCAAAGGCTTAGGGCTGATGTTGCCCTCTGCATTGTTATTGTTTATAGATTTATTTGTTATTATGATGGATTTGGTTCTCCAGTATTGGGATTCAGCTTTCTGGTGTCTGAATAAATGTTTTGGTTCTGTCTTCCATGTGGAGAGTCTGTTGTATTTCGCAATTCATAATTGTTCTGGTATATTTGTGGCTTCCATAGATGCTGTGAATACTATATCGGTGCTGTAGGACTAAAGAAAATATTGCCCATTAAACCCTATAAATATGTGAATTAGTGTTAGTGTTTCCTGCAACATGATCCCCCTTTCTTCCCACAGCCTCCCCAGATTTGATTGCACCTTGTGGAGACTGTCAGAGGTTCTGTGTGTAGATTTCATTGATGATGCTGCCAAGGCTGGAGCTTCCACCATGGGAAATTTCCTTTGCTTCATTTTAGTTGATTTAATGCAAATTACTTCCTGTTTGGGTTCCTGGTGGTGTCTTTCTAGGAGAGAAATAAAAATCCTGTCATCTCTGCTTCAATTTCAGTGCTTATCTCCAGGAGCAAACTGGACCTCTGTGGGTCAAGAGAAAAGAGCACTCAAGTAAAACATAGTACACGTCTTTTTTTTCAATTTTGTTTTTTACTTTTTTGGAGGGGGGAAGGGAAGGCAACTGGGGTTAAGCAACTTGCATAAGGTCACAGAACCAGTAAGTGTCAAGCGCCTGAGGCCAGACCTGAACTCAGGTCCTCCTGACTCTAGGACCAGTGCTTAATTCACCTCGACACCCAGCTGCCCCACATTTCACACTCTTATTCACATTTCTTTCTAAAGACCTGAGGAGATGGGGAAGCAGGTGCAGTGGCCCTTTGGTTCAGCATCATCTTGAGGATCCAATTACCCCAATAGTGAGATACTCAGTAAGTATTTATTTAGTTCCTGCTATGTACCAGTTGCTGTGCTTAACACTAGGAGAACAATAGTAGGTAAAAGATCATCCTTACTCTCAAGCTATTCACAATCTTATGGGAAAGACAACTTGCAAAGAATTACAAACAAGAACTCAGGGGATAAACTGGAGATAATTAAAAGAGAGAAGACATTAAAGTTTTCCTGCAGAAGCTGGACTTTCATTAGGACTTGGAGGAAACCATGATTCCTACTGAAACATGCATTTAGACCAGGAAAGCCTCAAGTACTTGCTGCCCTTTTGTGACTCATAGTTTTGGAGGTCCTGTCCCTCCCAGCTCTAGCAGAGGTTGTTTGGCTGACTGAATACTGCACACGCCTGTACACTTTTGGGCACATAATTCAAACTAGCCTTGACTCCTCTGATCAGGAATATAAAATTCAACACAAGGAACTGGGCCACAATTTAGAGACCTTTGCAGCAGAGACATTGGGAAAAGCGGTTCTCTGGGGAGGGAGGGGGAAGGCTGCTTCCTCTTTCCCTTCCTCACTTTGCTCTGTGTTGACCCTAAGGTTCACTATCTCCCCTTGTTCCCTTCCTCTTTTTTTTCCCTTAAGATCTGGAATCCACCCTGCTGAAGTTTAGCATTGTCAGCAAATAGGACAAATGTGGGCTACTTGGGGGAGGTGAGAGGGGAGAGGGAGGAAATATAGACCATAAGGCCTTTATTTCCCAGCTTTTGCTAGGAAAAAAAATCTACTCTGTATGGGAAGCAAAATTTAGGACAAAACTGCCTGAAAGGGCCATATTGTAGATTTATGGTCATTTTATTCCTAGGTAGCTTCCAATGGACAACTGAAAAAGAAGTTGAAGATAAACATCTCTTCACTTGCTCAAACATAAAACTAAACATGCCATTTGGACCCAAGGATAAAAGAAGGGTTAATTTATTTTATTTTATTTTCATGAAAGTGTCTTTTATCTTTTAACATTTATTTTATTTTTTTTCAAATTTATTTGTTTTCAATTTTCAACAATCATTTCCACAAGTATTAGATTTTCTCCCTCTCCTTCCCCAAGACAGCATGCAGCCTTATATGGGTGCTACACATACATTCCTATTAAGCACATTTTCATATTAGTCAGTTTCATAGAAGAATTGGGAGAAAGCATGAGTAAAACTAAACAAAGCCAAACATAACAAGAGAGAAAATAGTCTGCTTCATTATATGTTCCAACTCCATAGTTCTTTCTCCGGATGTGGATAGCATTTTGCATCATGAGTCCTTGTTGTGGTGGGCTAAGTCTATCAGAAACTGTCCTCACACACTGTGACTGCTACTGTGGATAATGTTCTCCTTGTTCTGCTCACTTTACTTAGCATTAGTTCACACAAGTCTATCCAGGTATTAAAAGAAGGGTTATTTTAAAATAAAATTACTCCCTTTAGGTTGTCGTGTTAAGCTGGATCCTAACTGTGGATCCTTGATCAAGTCAGCCAACTGTGTATTTTAATTTATTCACTTGGAACATACATCTGCTTATCTCACATGACTTAAGAAGCAATAAAGTGAATGTAAAGCATTTTGCCTACAGATGGTGCTGTGTAAATGTCTAATAGCTGTTGAAGTCATTGACCTTCTCTTTTAAATATCTGATGAACTTTATCAGTCACTTGGCTCTGGAATGACTAGGACTCCTAAAGGTCTAGGGCTAGGCAGTCATTCTTTGACAATCCAAACTGGATTGCTTAAAATACTGAAGACTTCAGATTTCTCTGGGCTGAATATTCTTTTTCTGAAGACAGGTTTCCCATTTATATTGTGGCATGTAAAGTTGAAAATAGGAGGGTTGGACTTAAGTGATCTCTAAAGTCCTTACCAGTTCAGAGATTCTTTGATTCATTTAAAAATCAGATATTTCCTAGGAGGGACTCTTTTTCTTTCTTTCTTTCTTTCTTTCTTTCTTTCTTTCTTTCTTTCTTTCTTTCTTTCTTTCTTTCTTTCTTTCTTTCTTTCTTTCTTCTTCTTCCTTCCTTCCTTCCTTCCTTCCTTCCTTCCTTCCTTCCTTCCTTCCTTCCTTCCTTCCTTCCTTCCTTCCTTCCTTCCTTTCTCCCTCCCTCCCTCCCTCCCTTCCTTCCTTCCTTCCTTCCTTCCTTCCCTCCCTCCCTCCCTCCTTCCCTTCCTCCCTCCCTCCCTTCCTTCATTCCTTTCTCACAGAAGAAAAATTATAATATAAAGGATCCAGAGGACAGTTCATTTCATGTATAAATGAGGCATCTCAAATGGTTATGAACCATAGTTGGTAAGAATATTCTAAGATGAATTCTACCTAAATTAATATACTTATTCAGTGCCATTCCAAACTACCAAAAATTATTTTGTACAGATAGAAACATAATAAATGCCATCTGGAAGGACAAAAAGTCAAGAACATCAAGAGATTTAATGAAAATTAATGTCAAGGAAGGTGGTCTAGCCACATCAGATCTCAAATTGTATTATAAATTGGTAATTATCAAAACAATCTGGTACCAGCTAATAAATAGAGTGGCAGATCAGTGAAATAGATTAATACACAATACACAGTCATAAATGACCATAGTAAATTAGAGTTTGATAAACTCAAAGATCTCAGCTTTGGGAACAAGAAAGCATTATTGGACAAAAGCTAGTGGGAAAATTAGAATGCAGTTTGGCAGAAACTAGCTATAGACCAACAGCTCATACCATATTATCAAGATAAGATCAAAATGGGTACATGATTTAAACAGAATACCATAAGCACATCAGGGGAGTGTGAAATAGTTTACCTGTCACATCTATGGGGAAGGGAATGACCAAATAAGATATAGAGAGTATTACAAGATATAAAATGGACAATTTTGATTATATTAAATTAAATAGTTTTTATGCAAACAAAACTAATATATCCAAAATTGGAAGGGAAGCAAAAAACTGGGGAAAATTTTATAGTAAGTCTCTCTGATAAAGTCCTCATTGCTCAAAAACATAGAGAACTGAGTCGAGTTTATAAGAATGTGACAAATGGTCAAAGAATGTGAACAGGCCATTTCTGCTGAAGAAATCAAAGCTATTTATAGCCATATAAAAATGCTCTAAATCACTATTTGATTAGAGAGATGCAAATTAAAAGAACTCTGAGGTACCACCTCTGACTTAATATGACAGAAAAGGAAAATAATAAATGTTGGAGAAAATTAGAACACTAATGCATTGTTGGTAGAGTTGTGACCTGATCCAACCATTCTGGAGAACAATTTGGAACTACACCCAAAGGGCTATAAACCTATGCATACCTTTTGACTCAGAAATATCACTACTAGGTCTGTATCCCAATGAGATATTTTAAAAGGGGGGGGGGGGTGAGTAGGAAAATCTATATGTACAAAAATATTTAGCTCTTTTTGTGGTAGCAAAGAATTGGCAATTGGGAGAATTGAGGAACGGCTCAACAAGATATGGTATATGATTGTAATGCAATATTATTGTGCTGTAAGAAGTGATGAGCAGGCAGACTTCAGGAAAACCTGGGAAGCCTCATATGAATTGGTACGAAGTGAAATGTATAGAACCAGGAGAACATTGTACATGGCAACAGCAATAGTGTACAATGACCAGCTGGGAAGGACCTGGCTATTCTCAGCAATAGAATGATCTAAGATAATTCCAAAGGACTCATGATGAAAAGTCATCCAGAGAAAGAACTTTTGGAATCTAAAGAGAGACTGAATAATAATTAAGCATAATCACTTTCACTTTCTGTATTTTTTTGTGTTTTTCCCCCTTTGTGTCTGTGCCTTCTTTCATACCATGACTAATATAATAATGAGGGCAGCTAGGTGGTGCAGAGCACCAGTGCAGGAGTCAGGAAGACCTGAGTTCAAATCTCACCTCAGACACTTGACACTCACTAGCTGTGTGACCTTGGACAAGTCACTTAACCCTCGTTGCATCATCCTGGGTCATCTCCAGTCATCCTGATGAATATCTGGTCACTTGATTCAGATGGCTCTGGAGGAGAAGTGAAGCTGGTGACCTGCGCAGCCCTCCCTCAGTCAAAACAAAGTCAAGTGCAAGTCATGTCATCATTCCTCTGATGGCATGGTCTTCTTCTGCAACGAAGGACGAACGCAACAATATGATAATATGTTTTGCATGATTGAATATATATAACCCACATCAAATTGTTCACTGCCTCAGGAAGAGGAGAGATGAGGGAGAGAGAGAAAATCAGAAACTCATACAATTTTTAAATAAATGTTAAAAAATTGTCTTTACATGTAATTGGAAAAAAAATAAAATATTTTTTAAAAAGAGATGAAGAGGATGCTTTCAGAAAAAACTTGAAAAGACATATGAATTGATGCAAAGTGAAGTGAGCACAACCAAAAGAGCATTGTTCACCACCACAACAAAATTGTACAATGATCAATTGTACAGATTCAAGACAATCCAAGGGACTTATGTTGAAAAATACTATCTAACTCTAGAGAAAGAACTAATAAAATATGAATGCAGATTGAAGTATTCTATTTTTTTTTACTTTCTTTATATTTTCTCTGTTTTTTAAATGTTTTTCTTTTGAAACATTATCAATATGGAAATATGTTTTGCATGACTATACATGTAAATGTACTTATATTAAATTATTTGGCTTCTCAATGAGCAGAGAGGGGAAGGAAGGAGAAGATTTGTAATTAAAATTTTAAAAATGAATGTTAAAATTGTTTTTGCATGTAACTGAAAAAAATAAAATATTAAAAAAAAGAATATTCTAAGATGAAGTGGAACCATAATAGCAGATCAGAGGTAGCAACCCAGCTGAATTCCCTCAACAATCCCCTCCAAACAGCTTTAAAATAATACCTCAAATCAAATTTTGGAGCAATAGCACCCACAAAAGGTCAGACTGAGACATTATTTTCAGCCAATGAAGATTTAAGAGGTAGTCAGGAGAGATCTGTGACACCAAAGTGAAGCCCTGTCCAGAACACAGCCCTCATGCTGCCAGCACCAGTAGCAAGACTTGGAGGTGGCAGCAACAGTAGGTTTGGGAGCTCTCTGACCAGAAAACTGGTTAAAAAGAGATTAAGCAGGGAACCCTTTATGGACACTGAGGGCAGTTGGCAATGATTGGCAAGTCTATTACCCATAGCAGCTCTGGGTCACAGTTCCATGGCTGAGAGGAGAGCTTGTGGTTAGTCACAAGGAAGCAGGGGACCTGGTCTCAGTTTCAGGGAAAAGAAAAGCACTAGCATTTGTTGGTGCAGAAGAATAGAGCCATTTCTGGATAAAAGCATAAGCCAAGAGAACAGTGATTACACTTTTCCCAGGAAAATACTACCTTGGAAGGACCAAAAACTTGTGGACTCCCAGAACTAGTTCTGAAAACAGCAGCATATAAAAGCATGAATCTTGGTACCCTAGGGTGAGGAGAGACTAACTTTAACATAAAATTCAAAGTTCAGAAATAGCCCGAAAAAGTGAACAAATAACACAACAAAGAATTTGACCATAAAAAGCTACTATGGAGGTAGGGACCAAGACATAAACTGAGAAGAAGACAACAATGTGAAGGCAGCTTCAAGCAAAGCTTTGAGGAAAAATGCTAATTTGACAAAACTCCAACAAAAATTACTGGAAGGTATGTGAAAAGATGATATTTATAACTCATGAGACCTTTCTCATTATTAGAGTAGTTGGAGGGAATATATATATATATATATATATATATATATATATATATATATATATATATATATAGAGAGAGAGAGAGAGAGAGAGAGAGAGAGAGAGAGAGAGAGAGAGAGAGAGAGAGACAGAGAGAGACAGAGAGAGAGACAGAGAGACAGAGAGAGAGAGAGAGAGAGAGCACATGGTGAGTTGAAAATGAAAGGATAATATCTAAAAAATAGAATTAAGGGGTGAGAGAGGAATGAATTGGGAGAAGGAGAAAGGGAGAGGATGGGGTAAATTATCTGCCATAAAAGAGGCAAGAAAAAGGTTCTACAGTGGAGGTGCTGGGGTGGGGGGATGGTGAGAGGGAATGAGTGAACCTTACTCTCATCAGATTTGGCTTAAGGAGGGAATAACACACAAACTCAAAAGGGTATGGAAATCTACCTTATCTTATAGGAAAGTAGGGGGGAAGGGGATGAGAGAGGAGGGTAACAGAAAAGAGGGCAGATTGGAGGAGGGGGTAATCAGAACCAAACACTTTTGAAGAAGGACAGGATTAGAGGAAATAAATGGGGGGCAGAATAGAATGAGGGAAATGTAGTTAGTCTTTCACAACGTGACTATTATGGAAGTGTTTTGCATCAGTACACATGTATAACCTACATGAAATTGCTTGCCCTCTCAATGAGGGTGAGTGGGGAGGGAGAAGGGAGAGAATTTGGAATTCAAAGTTTTAAAAAATGATTGTTAAATTTTTTTTACATGCAATTGGGAAATAAGATACACAGGCAATGGGGTATAGAAATCTATCTTACCCTATAGGAAAATAGAAGAGGAAGGGGATAAGAGAAGGGGGATTGTGTGAGAGAAGGGAGGGCAGATTGGGAGAAGGGAGAATCAGAATGCATACTGTCAGAAAGTTGGGGGAGAGGAGAGATGGGGAGAAATTTGAAACTCAAAATCTTGTGGAAGTGAATGTTGGAAGCTAAAATAAATAAATAAATTGAAAAAAGAATTACTGGAAGAGTTAAAGAAAGAAATAGGAGTAGTAGAGGAAAAATTGGGAAAAGAAATGAGTGATGCAAGAAAATTGTGAAAAGAGAATTAACAACTTGGCAAAAAAGTCACAAAAAATACTGAAGAAAATAACAGAATTGGCTGAATGGTGAAAGAAACACAAAAATTCCCTGAAGAAAAGATTTTCTTTAAAAAGCAGAATAGACCAAATGGGAAAGGAGATACAAAATCTCATTGAAGAAAATAATTCCTTAAAAATTAGAATTGAGCAAATTAAAGCTAATGACTTTATGAGAAATCAAGAAACAATAAAATACAACCAAAAGAATGAAAAAATAAAAGAAAATGTGAATTATCTGATTGGAGAAACAACTGACCTGGAAAACTGATCAAGGAGAGATATTATAAGAATTATTTGACTACCTGAAAGTCATGATCAGAGACAGAGAAATATGATATATCACATATACCATATTTTAAGAAATTACATTTTGCCAAAAGGACAATGAAGTAACATAAAAAATTTCTACATTGTTTCTCTAAGAAAGGTCTAATTTCTCAAATATATAAAGAATAGAGTCCAATTTGTAAATAATAATAATCCATTCCCCAACTGCTAAATGGGCAGGCAGTTTTCAAAAGAAGAAACCAAAGTTATCTATAGTTATATAAAAGTTTCTCTAAATCATCATTGTTAGAGAAATGCAAGTGAAAACACCTATGAGTCATCACCTCACACCTATCAGAAATGACAAATGCTGCAGGGGATGTGGGGAACTGGGCACATTAATGTACTCTTGGTATAGTTTTAAACTGGTTCAACCATTCTGAAGAACAGAGTGGAGCTATGACCAAAGGGTTTTGACCCATCAATGCCACCACTAGCTCTGTACTCCCAAGAGATAAAAAAAATGGAACCTATATGTACAAAAATATTTATAGCAGTTCTTTTTGTGGTGGGAAAAAATTGGAAATCGATAAGCTGTCCATCAACTGGGGAATGCCTGAACAACTTGTGGCATATAATTGTGATGAAGTACTATTGTGCTGTAAGAAATGACCAGGGGAACAACTTCAGGAAAGCATGGCAAGACCTACATGAACTGATACCAAGTAAAGTGAGCCGATCAGTGTGCACAGATCAGCAGTGTTGTACTGACGATTAACTGGGAATGACTTGGTTCCTTTGCTCAGTGCAATGATTCAAGACAGTCCCAAAAGACTCATGATGGAAAATGTTATCCACCCCCAGAGAGAGAGCTGATGAACTCTGAGTGCAAACTGAAGTATATTTTTTTCACTTTTCTTGTTTCTTTAAACTTTTTTTTAATTGCAATATGGCTAATTTGGAAAGATGTTTTGCATGATTTCTATGTATAATTGATATATATCTTTTCAGTGGGTAGTGAGGGGGTGGTGGGAGGGAGGGAAAGAATTTGGAACTTAAAGTTTATAATGCTCAAAATAAATAAATAGTAAATTGAAGAAGGAAAATTCTTAGTTTCTCTTCCAAATGCAAAATAAAACTCTTGTGAACAAAAGCTGTCATCATACTACCCATAGATATTCCCAGGTTTTTTGTTTGTTTGTTTTTTAAAAAAATATCTAGTCTTGGCAAGGAACATCACAAAGAGGTGACCTCAGAGCTAGAATGATCTGGTTTTAGTTCCTGACCCTGAAGCATATTGGCTGTATGACCCTGGGCAAGTAATTCAACTTCTCACTCCTTTGGGGAACTCTCTGATAATAAGTTGTAACCGGCACTGGAGTGCAATCGTCTAGGAGTCCTCTGTGCCAATAAAGCCATAGGCCTAGTCCCTATTTATACCTAGTTTTATAATGTGGAGTCAAATAAGTATTGTATGTAGTCTCTTTGCAGCAAGTGGGGAATATTTCAATTTCCTAGATAATTTTGGGCCACTTTTCCAGATTATAATAGCTAATATTTATATGACATTATGCATGCATATTGATGATATGTATTATAGGTAATATCATAAAATACATATTTAAATATTATATTATTATATGTATATATACACATATAATCTCATTTGGTAAAACAATTTTGTGAAACAGGTGTGATAATTATCACCATTCCTATTTTATAGATGAGGAAACTGGCTAATTGTGAATAAATTTTATTGTGGAAAATAAAAAGACCTACCTAGGGTCACACAGCTAGTAAGCATCTGGGGCAGGTTTTGGACTTACTTCTTCCACTCTGGTGCTCTATCCTCTAGGCCACCTCAGGATATAGGACAGAACACACAATTAGGCCAGAACGCTGTAGTGAATTGGGCACTGCTGGAGTTTGGATCAGGAAGAACTGGGTTTAAATCCTGCCTCCCATACTAGCTGTGCGACGTTGGACCCAGCACCTCCAAGCTACACTCTAGGACTTGAAAGAGGGAATTTCCACGCCAGGAGTTTCCTACGTTGAAGCCATCCTTGGTGTTCCAGCACTCTCATTCTCCTTGCTTTTTCTGAGAACCCTGCTCCTAACACACAACATCTTACACACTCACTGATTTTTAGATGGAAGCAAAAGGAGTTCTGTGATAATAATGGCATATTTATGTAATGTTTTAAAGCTTGCAGAGCACTTTTGACCTCTAACGTTTGTGGCTGTTCAGTCACTTCAGTTGTGTCTGACTCTGTGATCCTATTTAGTGGGTTCTGCTTATTTTATTCTGCATCAGCTCATTAAGATCTTCGCAGATTCTCTGGAATTCTTCCTTTTGTCATTTCATATGACACATTTATTTTCCATTACATTCATTTAATGTCATTTTTTTCTTTTTCAGCCATTCCTTAATCAATAGACTTCCCCCACCTTGTTTCTAGTTCTTTGTTCCTATAAAGAGAGCCTCAGTGAATATTTTCCTTTATATCAAACCTTTGCATCTGTATTTTTCTTCCTTAGAGAATATTCCCAATAGTGGAAAAATTCACTTTTTTTTCTACATTATTGTTATTGCAAATACTATGAAATACTGGGCACATTGAAAATGTGAAATGAAGAATAGTCAGGTCATAGGTTTACTAACTGGCTTCTCACTATATATGCATATAGGCAGGAAATGGGGGAAGATGAATCGAAAACCCCTCGCAATTCCACCCCGACTCTCCCCTTGGTGAATTCAGAGTATCTAGAGAATGACTCATTTAAAGAGTGTGTTCCATTTCATGCAAATGTGGAGGTCACTGCTTACCACTTCTATGCATTCTACTTTTCCCAATGAAGCCATGGCCCAAACATTGATGAGGCTTTGTGGAAGGCAGCTGTGGAGATTGCTTCTAGAATGAATTGGAACTCAGTGTTGTGGTAGAATTTCAGTCATGTTCAATTTTTCATCACCCTTTTTGGAGTTGGTTTTGTTTTATTTTGCAAAGATACTAGGGTAGTTTTCCATTTCCTTCTCCAACTCATTTTACTGATGAGGAAACTGAAGCAGACAAGGGGAAGTGACTTGCCCAGGGTCACACGGCTAGTTAGGTTTCTGAGGACAGACTTGAACTCAGAACTTCCTACTCTAGTGCTCTATCCACGGCTTCACCTAGGTTGACTACAATAGAAGTAGGACCATTAATAACAACAGTAAGATTTAGAGGTGAATTTCTAAATATTGACCTTAGAGATAGGAAGACCCAACTCTAAAACACAGCTTAGTTGTGTGCCATAGGCATCTCTGGAAATTACATTCATTTATGATCTCAGGATCTTCAGTTCAGGGACAGAAGGAGACTTAGAAATCGCCTAGTCCAACCCCCTCATTTTCTAGACAAGGAAATTGGGGCCCAGAGCCATTCTGGGGGTCACACAGTGGTACCCAAGCTAGATTCTCTGATTCCAAGTCCATGCTATTTCTGTAGTTCTGTGCTGCCTTTGGTAAGTGGTCCTCCCTTCCTCCCCATCACTTTCCCTGTGCCCCCTCACCTTGCATTTTTACAATCTGCTCTTCCCAGGTCTGCACACAGTCCTTTCCACTTTTCAGAACCCTTATCTTCTTTCCCAGTTCAGTTTTCCCAACAGTCTCTTCCTTTTCTGATCTTCGGGTAGAAAGGATTCTTTCTAAGGCTGTACAGGTAAATATTTAACAATCAGCTCTTGGGGCAAGGAAGGAGCTTGTAAGCATGACAAATTTTAAAGCCTACTCTACATTATTAACATTTTTCTCCGTTGCTTCTTAAGTTTAGCGTCAAATAAATCATGCCTTGATTTTATACAATTTGTCAATATCTGAAGTAAAATGTTAACAATGAAAAGTTGGTGTAAGCTGGCTCCAGCATGCTTTAGCACACCCCTGAATATTGTGTTCATTGCTACCCTCTTTTCTTCACCCCTCCCAGAAGAATGTAAGCTCCTTGAAGGGGAAGAAATATTTCATTTTTGTCTTTATATTCCTAGCACCACCTAGCTTAGCACCTTTGTGAGACCAGAAAAGTGTAGAAGCTGCCAGGAGGATACCATACATATATGGCATGAACTCAGTGTAAGATTCTCCTGATATAGAGAATTTATAAAGATTTTAAAAATTACCTAGGGCTCTAAGAAGTTGAGTAGTTTGCTTAGGGTTGCAAAACCAGCACATGTCAGAGGTGGGACATGAATTCAAGGCTTTCTGGCTCTAGCACCAGTTTTCTATCCACTAAGATAGCCTGCCACTTATGTAGTTTCATAACCAAGCCTTACTATTGTATGTAAAACTATCAACTTGTGATAAGGTGATTTCATTCCTTTCCTGTGAAGTAAAAGTCCATGGATGGTATGACAATTATTTTCCTTAAAATGCTTTTCCCCAATGGCATCTGGGTCCATGGCTATTCTAGATGGTTGTGATTGCAGGATATCTGATTACCTGATAAATGGTGTCTTATCCAAGCAACCTGAAAAAGACTGAAGGTTGCTTCAGATGGGACTTGCCTTGCAAATGAGAAAGGAATAGCTCTCAGACTTGGGATATCTGCTTCACTTAGTCCTGCTTTAGCATGGTAGGAGAAGGACAGGATTCTAAAATGCCAGTATCTTTAGACTCCTTACAATCTTACGGTGTGTCCTATCTTAGAAGAGGAAAATCTTTGGTTTGAGTAAAGCAACCACCACACTGTGGGAGGCATGCCCACCAAAGGAGGGTGCCACTCTTTCAAGGATTTTCTTATTTTTTCAGGTAGTAAAGAGCACGACAATCTTGGGGCTTTTATGATTTCTTCCCCTTCTGGCCCCAGCATTTAGATTCCTACTATAAGAATAGGAAGCCATGGAGAAGACCCCTTTAGGAATGAAGGACAAACATTTTATTGAATAAGAGAAGTAGCAAATTTAAAAGACTATTTAGTGACTTTTAACTAGAAACCCATTAGTGCTGATCTTGCAAAAACACAGGCAGGACATCAGATCCGCTGGGGAGCACAAGCAAGCCCTGGGTAATTCTGTCCTATGACACTCACAGACCACAAGAGCTGGGCAGCAACTCCCTGCAGAGTGTCCAGTCCAATGACTTCATGTTTATGGGGATTAGAGATGGCAGGGAGATTAGAAATCAGCTGATTCCCTCCCCTCATTTTCTTTTCTTTTTTAGAAAAATGTTTTTTTCATGAAATATTTTGTTTTGATGCAATAAAATGCATTTCAACAAACAATCACTTACCTCCTTACCCCACAAATGAAGTGAAATCTCCTTACAGGCAGTTGTAACCAATAGGATATGTTTGTTTCCAGTTCTACATTATGCCAGTTGTTAATATGGTGCTTATTTATCAGTCTTTGTTGCCTTTTCATGTTTTCCCTGTTTACATTTTGTAGTCACTGTATGTAACCAGGTTCTCTCTCAACACTGGACTCCCTTATCTGTGTCCACGGTGGCTTGTTTGTGGATAATTATAATAATTCTGGTTCAAGTCCACGTTTCAATGTATACTTTACTTTTGGATCAAGTGGGAACATTAAATCAAGGAGCAAAGTATTTATCTGAGGTGGAATAGAAAGGAAAATAAGGGAAAAGAAAACTTGTGTGAGGTAAAGGAACTTTCTCTTTTGTATGACTAGAGAGGGTGAGCAAATATTCATCTGATCATATCCTTTCAGCCTAATCTCAAGAGTTGACATGAAGAGCTGTGGAAGCCTTTTGGGGGCAGACACTGGCTTTGGCTAACTCTGGGGTAATCAAGATTCCGATGGAGCTCCTTGACTTGGAGGGATACCATGGGTATCTGTCATCATACATCTGAGGAAGGAAACCAAGATAATGACAAGGCAAATGGTTTAAAGTGGTGGTGATAATCCTAATATGTTCTGTACCAGATCTTATATTATATTATAAGGCAGTAATTATCAAAAGTATTCAGCTAAGAAATAGGAAGGCAGGTCAGTGGAACAGAGTAGGCACACAATTTACAGCAGCAAAAAACTGTAGTAACCTTGTATTTGACAAGTGTAAAGACTTAAATTTGGGGGATAAGAATTCATTATTTGGTAAAAAATTGTTAAGAAAACTGGAAAGCAGTCTGACAGAAATTGAGCATAGACCAATATCCCACACCAGCAATACCATTACTAAGTAGTCTGTTTCCCAGGATCTTTAGATTAAAAAGGAAAAGAACCTATGTGTTCTAAAATTTTTATAGCAGCTCCCTTTATGGTGGCAAAGAACTGGAAGTTATAAGAATGTCTGTCAATTGCAGAATGGCTGAACATCATAGGATCATAATGGAATACTACTGTGCTATAAGAAACGATGAGCTCGTAGATTTAAAAAAAAAACACGAATGGACTTGCATGAAATAATGAAGAGCCAAATAAGTCGAACCAAGAGAACACTGTATACAGTAACAGTAATATTGTTTTAAGAACAACTTTGAGTGACTAAGTCATTCTGACATTATAAATACCCAAAGTAGATAGAAAAGACACATGAGGGAAGATGCTATCTACATCCAGAGAAAGAAATGGTAAATAGAAGTATGTATAGAGTGATTTTACATATGTATGCATATTTGTGTCCAATGATAGCCATCTCTAGGGTGGGGAAGGGAGAGAAGAAAAAAAGAAATAAAACAAAGTTACAAAGTATTATATATTTTTTAAAATAGCAAGTTGTACATAATAGATTTACAGTTTCACATGTAATCAATTTTTAAAAATTTTACTATGTTATGGAAATGTTTCTTTTATTTCTTAAGTTCAGAATAAAATAAATATATATATTTAAAAAATAAAATTAAAAGAAGAGAAGGGGAAAAGTACTACAGAACTGATAAATAGCAAATAGGGTCCTAATTTGGGGGAAAAAAAGGAAAATAACAGAATCTATAAACTACAGCTCAGCTAACTTGATGTAGATTTCTGGCAAAATTTTCAAGCACATTATTAGAGGAGTGGTTATCAAATCAGAAAAGGAAAGACTGATGAAAAAGAGTCATCATTAACATTAATAGGAACAGTCAGATGATTAACATTATTTCCTTTTTTTTTAAAAGGCAGTTAGATTGGTAGATCAGGGTTATATTGCAGATATAGTTTACTTAGCTTTTAGGAAATCATTTGATAAAGTTTCTTAAGAGATTTTTGTGAACAAGATGGAAAGATACGGTTGATGATGGTATAATCAGATTTAGAACTGGTTGAAAGCCAGTAAGTAGTCATTATTGATTCAGTATCATCTGGGAAGGAGACCTCTAGAGGAGCACTTGAGGGGTCTGTGCTTGGCTTTGTGCTGCTAAATATTTTAATTAGTGATTTGGATTGAGGTATAAATGGTATGTTTCTTGAATTTGCTAATGACACAAAGCGAGGAGGGATGGCTACCATATTGAGCTACCATATTAGAATCAGGATCTAAATAGGCTTTGAAAATTTAGAACACATAACTGAATTTTAATAGAGTAAAGATAAAATCTTAAATAATCTTGGTTTGCTTCACAGGTATGAGACAAGTGAGGCCTGCCTAGACAGCTATTCATTCAATAAAGATCTTGCAGTTTTAGCAGAGTACAAGTTCAGCATGAGTCAATGAGGTGATTAGGTAACCAAAACACAGCTAACTTTTTTGGTTGAATGACTGGGGGCATAGTGTTCAGAACTGGGTGGTGGTGGTAATCATCTCAATATAATGCTTACTCTGTGTGAGGCACTATGGTAAGGATACAAAGAGAGGCAAAAAGATAGTCCCTGTCCTTAAAGAATTTACAATCTAATAAGGGAGAGAATAAATGAACAGATATGTACAAATAATTTATGTACATGATAAAATAGTAAATAATTAAAAGAGAGAAGGCATTAAAATTAAGAAGGGTTGGGAAAGGCTTCCTGGAGAAGATAGAATTTTAGTAAAGACTTGAAAGAAACCAAGGAAGGCAGAAAGAAGAAATGAGGAGGGAGAGGATTTTAGTCGTGGAGGAAATGTCCAGGGCTGAGAGATGGTGGTTCTTGTTTATGGAACAGCAAATCAGTGTGGTTGATTAAAACAGTGTGTGGGGTGGGGTTGGGGGGGAGAGGGAGGGCAGTGTAAGGTATAAGAAGGTATGAATGGTAGAAGGAGGCTAGGTTATGCAGGGCTTAGAATGCCAAATGTAAGATTTTGTATTTGATCTTTGAGGCAATAGGGAGCCCCTGGAGTTTATTGAGTAGGTGTGGGAGTGCTGATGTGAGACTTAGAGTATAAAATTCAGCTTATGGACGTTAATAATGAAGAGATCAGAAGAGGACAACCAGGAGAGTGAAAGATCTAAAGAATGCACTGTATAAGGATCAATGGGAAGAAGTGGGGGGTTGGTGAGCAGAAGACAGTGGACACATGATGACATCCTCAAGTATCTGAAGGATTGCCATGAAGAAGAGGGATTGGACTTGCTTTTGTTATTGACCCCAGAAAGCAAAATTAGGAGCTATGAATAGTATTTGAAAAGGGGAAAATTTAGGTTTGATGGCAGGAAAAATTTCCTAACAGTTAGAGTTGGCCAATAGTGAAATGGGCTGCCTTGGGAGATAAGGCTTGACCCTTACTGGAGGTCTTCAAGAAATAGCTGGATATATTCAGAGAAAGAACGAATAACTCAAAGTATGTATAGAAAGATTATATATCTATATCTATCTTTACATATTTGTTTCTATTGGTAACCATCTATAGGGAAGGGGAGAGAAGGAAAAAAGAAATTTACATGATAATTTTATTATATATTTAAAAGAAATAGCAAGTTGTACATAATAAATTTGCAGGTTCATATGCAATAATCCTTTTTATTATACTGGTATGGAAAGGTTTGTTTTATTTCATAGATTAAAAATGAAATAAGTAAAAATTTAAAAAATAGCTGGATGACCACTATTAAACATATTTTAACAAGGATTCTTGTTGTATTACAGGGTGAACTAGGTGGTCTCATGTCCCTTTCAACTCTGAAAATTCTGTCATTCAGTCCATTTCAGTGCCAAGCATGAGTCTATATTTGATTGTTCATTTTGACCTCAGTAGACAAGCATAAAAATATATGATATTGGACATATTTTGAAATACTTTAAAGGTTTGTAAATGATTTCCAGACTTTGGGGAGATTTGAGGAGAAGTGACAAATATTTTAATGAAGAATAACAATTAGCCCCTTTTGGGAGAATATTTTTAATGTTTTGAAAGGTAAAAGAAAAATAGTGGGGCCCCCACAGATGGCTGTTAGCATTCATTGACCTGAAATTGTGCAATATCCTCATTTTCCCCACCAGACTCTTTTCATTTGCTGGTAGATTCATTAGAAAAACTTCAGGGCAGGAAATATATTTGAGTGGACAATACGATATAATGCTGGCTCTGGATTCAGAAGATCTGGGTTAAAAATCCCACCTCTATCACTTATCGCCTTTTTGACTTTGGGCAAGTCACTCAAGGAGCTCAGTGGGTCTCAGTTTCCCCATCTTTAAAATGAGAGGTTTGGACTTAATGGCCTCGAAGTTTAATTCAGCTCTAATTTTATGATCCTATGGGGCTACCTTTGAAAGTGAAGAAGTAGCCATGTGGGAATGACCATTAGGCAGTTCACCATAGGAACCACTTGACTATCTTGACATCTTGAAGCCTTTTTGATAACTGCACAAAAAAGCCCGAGTGTCAAACTGTTCACTCAGCCAAGGTGAAAGTATAGTGTATACCTACAGATAGCAGCCTACTATTACTCATGATCCTTGCCCCTGGATTTTTACAATGCTTTTCTCTCCCTTTCCCTCTCTCTTTCTTTCCCTCCTTTCCTCTCTCTTTCCTTCCCTCCTTTCCTCTCTCTTTCCCTTCCCTCCTGTTTTCTCCTTTTCTCTCCCTTTCCCTCTGTCTTTCCTTCCCTCCTTTCCTCTCTCTTTCCCTTCCCTCCTGTTTTCTCCTTTTCTCTCCCTCTCCCTCTCTCTTTCCTTCCCTCCTTTCCTCTCTCTTTCCCTTCCCTCCTGTTTTCTCCTTTTCTCTCCCTTTCCCTCTCTCTTTCCTTCCCTCCTTTCCTCTCTCTTTCCCTTCCCTCCTGTTTTCTCCTTTTCTCTCCCTCTCCCTCTCTTCCTCTCCTGAGAAATGCAAATAGTTTAGTTTAGCGTAAGCACAAGGTGTATGAGGATGAGTGAAAGAAAAGACCTGAAAGGTAGGTTGAGACTAAAATGCCAGGTAGAATTTAGATTTTATTTTAATAGACAATAGAGAAAAAGTTCAAGTTTCCAAGCAAAGGGAAGATAATACCAGGCCTGAACTCTAGAAAGATTAAGCCAGCAGTATGTAGGAATGCCCTGAATTTATAGACACTATCATGTATTTTAAGTGAGATCATAGAAAGAAAACACTGAGTGAAGGAGTCATAAAACTTGGGCTTGAGCCCCAGTTCTACTTACAAGCCATAACAATTTAAGCCTTAAGACTTAACCTCTCTGACCCGTTAAAGAATGGTATTAATACTTCCACTGTCTAACTACGCTTCATCACAGGACTGTTGTTAGCAAGTCAGATTACCGTTTTTCTTAAAAATTGTGCCTCCTGACTGTGAGGTCAGTCAGAAAGATGGCCAGAGGTTGGCTGGAAGCAGCTCCAGCTGGCGTGTGAGAGCCAATCGTTAAATTTTCAGTGTGAGCATTTCACTACAGAACAGAGTCTGATTTACTGATCTGTTAATTGTGCAGCCTTAGGAAACTGACGGATAAGATATTAATCATGCAGGCTGACCTTAAAAGTGTGTCCTGCATCCTTCCTTCTCCTCCCCTCTGCCCCTGCCTTGCCAAGTGCCTGGTGTAAAATAGTGATGAGCGCACCACTGGACATGGCCTGTGTATTTTCAGTCTATGCTAGGAGAAAAAGGGAAGAAAAAAAATCGACTTTAACTCCAGTGCTGCTCCATCAACTGGTTAATTTATGGAACAAACTTTTTTAAACTTTCACTGTATGTCAGTCACTCTGTGAGATGCCATAAAGAAAAAGATGAAACAGTCTGCTCTTCAAGAGCTTATATTCTATTGGGAAAATGAAGTACACATAGATAGAGAGATGTGTGTGTTCATCCTTCATTGCCAAAGAAGACCATGCCATCAGAGAAATGATGACATGACTTGCACTTGACTTTGTTTTGAGTGAGGAAGGGCTGTGCCTCACTAGCCTCACTTCTCCTCCAGAGCCATCTAAATCCAGTGACCAGATATTCATCATGAGGCAGTTGGGATTAAGTGACTTGCCCAAGGTCACACAGCTAGTAAGTGTCAAATGTCTGAGGTGAGATTTGAACTCAGGTCCTCCTGACTCCTGCACCAGTTCTCTATCCACTGCAGCACCTAGCTGCCCCAGATAGAGAGATGGATGACTGGGTGGATGGGTAGATAGATGGATAGAGATAGATACACAGATGGATGAATGGGTGATGAATGAGTAGATAGATGGATGAATATGTGGATAGATAGTCAGATGGATGAATGGGTGAGTGATAGAAAGATAAGTAGATAAATAGATGGATAGACAGATGCTTATTCAAAGTAATTAAAAGTTAATTTTTTTTGTAGGGAGGGGGAGCATTAACTCCCAAGGGGAATCATGAAAGGTCATCGGTAGAAATAGGGACTTGAATTGAACTTTGAAGGAAGCTAAGGACTCACAGAGGTAGAGGTGAGTAGGGAGTTCATTGCATGTGGTCCAGCCCATGCAAAGGCATAGAGATGGGAGATGGCATATCCTGTGTGAGAAACAGCAATATAGCCAATTTAGATGTCTCGTAGAGTGAACCCTGTGGTGTGGATTGTAGAGGCATCCTGGAAGTAGTGTGAACCCACGAAGGACAGAGAAGACAGTAAGAAAACAGTCTGAGAATTGGAATGGACCTCAGAGGTCATTCAATGCAACTCCCTCATTTTTTGGATGATGAAAATGAGGATGGGAGGTGAAGTGATTTGTCTAGCATTACTTAGGAAGGAGCTTGGACTTTGGATCCAGGTCTTCTTGCTATACTGGTGCAAAGGACAACTGGCCCTGGAGTCTGGAGGCCCTAAGTTCAAATCTGACCTAAGACACTTACAAGTTGTGTGACCCTGGGCAAGTCCCTTAACCCTGTTTGCCTTGGTTTCTCTTCTATAAAATGAACTGGAGAAGGATATGACAAACCATTCTAGCATCTTTGCCAAGTAAACCCCAGATGAAGTCATGAGTCAGATGTGACTGGAACCAACTGAACAGAATACCTCTTGCTGCAAATGAGGGCCTGGCAGAAGGACTTTCTTTTTTTCTTCCCATTCCTTCCCTTCCCTGCCTACCCCACCCACCACTAAAAATCCCCTGGGCACCAGAGGGCTCAGAAGGAAGTACCACGGGGAGACTTTTCTCTCCAGCTTCTCAATGTCCTCTTCCCCTTTCCTTCTCCCATTTGATTTTTTAAAATTTCAATTTTATTTCCAGATTTTTTCACTCTTCCCCACCTTTTTCTTTCCACTTGAATTCCATCCCCATCACTTTGGGTAGGAACCCAGGGTCCCACTATGCTCTGAGGTCCACTCCTCCTTTCCTAATAACAGTGAGCCAGTGCCCACTAACCTCTCCTCCTTCCCTCCCACTGTGGGGTGGCTGTGGTTGCTCCTATAATTTGATGAAACATAATTTACTACCTAAAATCACTGTGGTACACCTTAGCATGTGCCTTGCCATGCTATATACCCTATTTACCCTGTAACTATGCCCTCCAGACCCACAAGCAGAGCCATCTGCCTGTCAGTATGCTCTGAGGACCTCCAGGTATCTTCTTTGTAAACTCTTCTCTACATTTTTGTCCCCTCCAATTAGAATGTGAGATCCTTGAGAACAGGGAACAAGGGACTGTTCTGCCTCTGTTTTTTACTTCAAGCCCAGTGCTTGGCACATAGTAAGTCCTCATCATTCATTCCTTATTGTATCACTAGTTAAACCAGAGAGAGACCTAATGTAGGCTTCAAAAGTAGAATGCATGGGAATAAATTTTTGCTCTCCTTTTACAACTTCTTTCATGACTTTCCTTCTTATCCCAGTTGGAGAAATGCTGTTCTGAACTAAGAGATCAGGAGCATCTGTTAGGGAAAAAGAATCTGATTTTCCTTACAAATGAATTTTTTTTTTAATGTCCCCTCATAGCCACCAGAGAGCTTTTCCATGAAACGTATTAGTACTCAAGATATATCAGTTCACTGAAAGAAGAAAAAAACAATTTTTTGATCAAGAAAAGAACATTTTCTTTAAGGCTGGAGATATATTAAAGAACCTTCCTTTCCTATTTTCCTCCCTCCCTTCCTTCCTCCCTCCCTTCCTTCCTTCCTTCCTTCCTTCCTTCCTTCCTTCCTTCCTTCCTTCCTTCCTCCCTCCCTTCTTCCCTCACTTCCTTCCTTCCTTCCTTCCTTCCTTCCTTCCTTCCTTCCTTCCTTCCTTCCTTCCTTCCTTCCTTTCTTCCTTCCTTTGTTCCTTTCTTCCTTCCTTTCTTCCTTCTTTCCTTCCTTCCTTCCTCCATTCCTGTCTTCTTATCTTACCTAGTTTGGAAATACAGTGATAATGAACCCTCTGTTGATCATCATGGTAGCTTTGACTTGCTTTGTTTCAGACCTGGGCCTGTTTGTCAGCCTTGTTCCCCACTCCTTCTCTACTTCCCTGCTACCTCTGTACCATATTGGTGCTGGACCTAGTATGGACACCAGCTGGCTTAGCCAACAGTAGCACAGAATTTCCAAACTTAAACAACCCAGAAGGCTCGGCCTCCCCAGTAGCAGGTCTTAAGGCATGTACCACCATGCAGAACCGAGAGTCCATTTTCCAAGGATAGTTACTACTGACTTGATGGTTAGATGCCACAGGGTAGATGGAATGCCTCCACTGTATATGTGTTGTGAAGAGGTCCACTAAGACCTCTTCCATTCTTACCAAGGGGAGTGCTAATCTTTTTACCTTTCATACAACACCTGACAGGTGTTGAAGATCACCTGGCAGGATAAGGTACCAGATGCTGAGGTCCTTTCTCAGGCTAAACTGCCAAGCATTCAAATCTACTGTAGAGAGCACAACTCTGATGGCTATGTTGTTCGAATGCCAAAAGTATGCTTGCTTAGGAGACTATTTTACAGAGAACTCACACAAAGCAAGCTCTCACGTGGTGGTGGGAAGAAGTCACACAAGGACACTCTCAAGATCTCTCTGAAGAACTTTGTAATTGATTGTATAACATGGCAGACACTGGCATGAGACTGCCCAGCATGGCATGCCCTCATCAGAGAAGATGCTGTGCTCCATGAGCAAAGCAGAATTGAAGCAGCTAGAAAGAAGTATAAGATATACAAATTTAGAGAATCTACCCCACATGTTCACATGAACTATTTGTGCCCAACCTGTGGCAGAGCCATCCAGCTACAGTCGGACACAGTGTAACTTGACTCTAACATAGTGATGTCATAGAACATAATGATGTCCTCTTCAAGAAAGAAGGACAAAAACCAATGAACCCATATTCTTGATGAAGAAAAATTCTTTATTTGAATATAATGGAGCAAAAATGCCCATTTATTAATCTGATGTACATTAAATATCTTTGCATTTGTTACATGAATGTCAGGTATCTGGCAGATAAATTTACATACACTTCCACAGTTGATAGATTTATATTTTATGTACAGTCACTCTACACAGAGCATGCCCTTCCACCAAGATAAAGACAACTTCCTCCAAGGCTTTCAGTAAAAACACACATTTTGGCAGTCAGCAATCTGACACAGAGGCGCATTCCAGAGAGATGAGTTCACAATTGGACCAGCTAGACTCAGGATGAAAAAATCCAGAAACCTGCAAGTGAAGATTTACTGGGGGTATGCACATGCAAACACATATATACAATAGTGGTGACTGGGATCCACGTGACAGGGGAGCGCGCAGAGCAGGAAATAGAGAAACCAAAAACAAGGCCAAGACCATTGCCAAGATCTCTTTGCGAAAGAGTTGATCCGAAAGTGTTCAAAACAGAAATCCAACTTAAAAAATAGCTTGGTGCTTTAAATACATCATGTACACATGAACAAAGAGCATGAGACATGAGACCTGGGCAGTGTGTTTCCAGATCTGAATGAAGGATGCACAATGATTTTTTGAATGTGGAGAGGGCATAAATCAAGAGAGAACATTTCTTTACCCTTAATCTTTTTTTTTTTTTTGATTTAGTGTATAGATTAGGCACCACAAATTTATAACAATTGTGGTGGAGAGGAAATTAGAACAATATGTCAACCAGCACCTAGGCATAACTGGTGAACTTCAAAGGCAGGTGGAGGTGGGGGTTTCAGCCTAGGACCTTCTGCATGTGTGGGACTGGAGATAGACTTCATGCAAATGGAAAGGGAACTCTGTTCATTTTATTTACTTTGCATTTAATAATAGGATATTTGGCATCCCTTCTGATTTGTCAGAATTTCTCCCTTTGAGAGTAAAGCAAATGTAATGAGAAAGGAGCTTGATTCACTGCTCTATGGACTGAAGGATAAACTCCCATAAACTCAGAATGGAAAGCCCCCTGCAAATTCCTATGAGAGTGGGGCATAGAAAAGACCTCTCCCCTTCCTCTTCACTAACTTGGCTTCTGCAAGACCAATATGGCAATCACAATCACATCTTGGGCATGATAAGCAGCCAAAATATTCTCTAAGGCAGTAGTTCTCAAACTTTTTGGTCTCAGGACCCTTTTACATTCTTAAAACTTGTTGAGGACCTGCACCCCAGTGCTTTTGCTCATATCAGTTATATATGTTGATATTTACCTTATCAGAAACTAAAATGTCTTAGTTTTATTATAAAAATATTTTCCCCTGCTGTACCCTCTGAAAGGACTTCACTTTAAGAATCACTCCTATAAAGCATGCAACAACTTCAGCACGAGAGGTCATCCTTGTTCCCCAAACTTTCCTAACAGTATTACATTATCAACATTAGTTGATAGCCAAGAACTTTGCCTTATTGTCCAGGTGGACATTTTTTTTAAACTCTAACTTAGTTCTAACTTGGATTAAATCCAATCTGATTGGAGAATAAGGAAGGAGTATGGGCAGTGGGTTACTTTCTGTAGGGCCATAATTCTGTTATAAGGGAAGAAGTGGGGAGATCAACCATTATAATTTTAGCATTTGGGTTGGAAGGAAGGCACTATAGCTTTCAATGTTTCATCTAGTCCTATCACAAATACAAATAAATGTATGTGATTATCTTTACATATATAATTATATATGTGGGTCTTAAGAATTTGAGACAGGAGAGTGATTAGGCTATATCGTATATGGCTTCTCAGCAAATGGAAACTCTTGCCAAGCCATACTTCAAAATCATCTTTATCACTGTACATCAGAGGCACTGAGGACCTATTGAGTACCAACTCTGCATTAGGCAATGCATTCACAACTAACATATTTTACAGTCACTATCCACATATTATCTATCCTCATATTGCCAGAAGAGTGATTAACAGTTTCTTTATGTCTGAGGATCACTGTGTGATCAAGCTATGCTTCTGAGTTCCTCTAAGGCACAGGCAGTGGAGAAAGGAACAAGGAAAAGGAAAATAGAAGGTGAGGAGAAGGAGAAAGAGAGAAAAAGCAGACAAAGAGGAAGAAAGGACAGTGGAGTCAGAACTACCGATCTTAGTGCCTAGGGCAAGCAGCACACTTAGGGTGAGTAAATTTGTAACTTGTGATGTGAAAATGATACAAGAAGTAATCAGAATTTTTTCTATTTCAATCAGTTACTGTCATAGCTCAGATGAGGGTGCATTTAGTAGCTACCTCTTTTAATTAATTATTCTTACTCACTAGGTGCTAAGCTCTGTTGTTTCTATGTGCCTGTATTAAAAAATCATAATGCTCTGGGGGAAAGGGGGAAATCTTTATTGCTTTACTCTAACTTTGAAGGAAAGATAGAGTGAGGGAAAGAAAGAATAAGGGAAGCCTCTGGTGGGGAAATCTTTGAAATTGGGGAAAATTTACCCCCAGGAGGCCAGTTCAAGAGAAATATGAGAAGCAGCAAGATTTGTTCTCTATGCTTTCCAGGATGAAGATTCCAAGGCTGCTGGAAAAAGAAGAGAGTTTCCATCATATTTGAGTTACAGGCCTTAGAAAAGACTCCTGAAAAAAGACAGAAACAGTTTCAAATGACATTTCTTATTTTTTAAAAAAAATCAGATAACTTCTCTTGCAACATGTGGCTGCTTTTGTTTTGCATCTTGTACCTTACAATAATATCTCTGGGTAAAATTTCTTTCCATTATAACTTTGAAAAGACCAGCAGGTTTGTCCATTTTTCCTTTTATTCCTAGTGCTGTTTCTAGAAATGTTTCTACAAGGATGCCCAGTGTGACAATGCCACTTTGTGAATAGGCAGCTCTACCTCTTGGGTATGTATTAGTACCAGGTTCTTGCCCTGCTGGCCAAGCCTGGTGGATGATTTTAATCTCTAAATTTCTCCCTCCCCTAAAAAAGAAATCGTTGCTTTTTGTGGTCAATGCGATGCTTTGTTCTTTGCCTTTCAAAGACAGACACTACTAACTCCATGTCCTCTCTCTCCGTTTTTAAAGGTGCTGCAAGAATGAATCATCTGTCAGAGGAGAAGAGAGCAGGAAATGTCCCAGCACTACAGAAGCTCTCTAGCCATCTGGCTCCCCTTCTCTGCCCCATTTGTTCCCAATGTGGGCTGCCATCTTGCAGACTGGACTCTTGAATAAAAGTAAGTCACTAATAAATGAATGAGATCCTTCTCACGTCGACAGTGAGTTGCAGGAAACTATGGCAATGGCTTTTTCTTGAGGCTAAAGAGAGCAAATATTGTTGAGGAGAGCAGACATAAACCATATGTCAAGATGGTGCCAACAACAGTACAAAAGAGACTGTAAACACACACAGGGAAACAGTAAGTGGACAGATAATGCACATAGGAGACACTGACGTTTTGTTCCCACACTATATAGATTTAACTTGTTGAATAACATGGGAAACATGACAGAAAACATACATTGCCTGAAAGAAGGAAAAGCTGTATGAGTTTAGGTTTAATTTCAGAGTAGCTTAGGGTGCCTATAACATTTCCTTCTGTTGTTGCAACATGACTGGTGCTTTCTCCCCCTCTGGTTACTGGGATGAGCTTGGCGTAGAAGAGGGATTTAAAAAAAAAAAGAAATTTGGACCTCCAGCCTTTAAGGACTAGCTGGCTCTCTTTCTATGACGTCAAGCGGGTGTCAAACTCAAACATTTTTGTCCTAAAATCTAAAGCTTTTAATACATGAATAGAGAAAGTGTTTTTATTGAAGAAATAATAAAGCCCTTTTTATCATTGAAAAGAATTGAAAAAAAAAATGTTGAAAATACCCCGTTCTATTTTGGTTAGCAGATATCCAATTCTATTTTGGTTAGCAGAAAGGAGCAGATGGCATTTCATTGGCATGCTACCTAATTGAATCCCATAGTTTAGAAAAGTCCCTTCCGTAACTCTTCATCTTTTCACTGCAATCTTTTGCACTGGCATTTCTGACCCTTCACCACCCTTCCTGCTCCCCCGCCCCCCTTTTATCCTTCCCACAAATGAAGATCAAAGTTCTTTTTGATAAGAACCAGCATTGTAGTTTGATATAGTACATTTGTGGTGGTGCAATTGTCCACTAAGAGAAAATCCACTAGAACCCTGCATTCCTGGCAGCAAAGACCTATCCAGGAGCCTCTTCAAGCGTACATGTTGTGGGACAAACATATGTGCAGAAGAGCCAATAGGTGTGGCCATTGTGAATTTTTTAAAACTGGTGAGTTTTTTGACAAATTTGTCACTCCAAAAAGGTGGGTACCCTGCTTGGAATGGTTAGTGTTGAACTTTTTATTTTAAAGAGGCTGTCCGGGTAAACAAAATTGGAGCTCTGTCCTTTGACACTCCATAGGTGTGTCCCAACTGACTACTCATCCTCTCTCTGTCCATTCTATTTTGTTCCCTAATGTATACATTTATAAACTGAGTCTATCAAATGCTTGTAGAAATACTACCAGTAGGTAATTCTCCAGAATGCAATATCTTGATTAGTGCAGAATTGAAGGGGCTGAATTCTGCTGAATTTTAATAGAGAATTCCCTCCATGTTGTTGTCTGGGATGGTTCTTGGGACAACAGGATAAACTGAGATCCCTCCTGTCTGCTATGCTTGTTCTATAAGGCAGCAATGTTAAATGTGATTCTGGTCACGAAACATATTAACGAGAAGCACAGCTTGGCATACAGAACTTGTATTTGGGGAAGGTACTCTGTTCCCCTGAGGGGACATGGACAATTCCAGCTGAATTCTAGGGAAACCTCAAAAGCACTGGCATATGTCACAAAAGAGTCGGAAATTGAGCAATTGAGTGTGACTGTTTTTCTTCTGGGTTTTCATATCCGAGTTCCCTCTTATTTTCTTCTTCATTTTAGATGAAAAGACATCACCCATATTTTTCCTGGATCAGCAAGTGACCCAATGACTGGAGAGATAAGCACGTTCATGCTTGTTGCATGGTTATATCTCAATCTGCAGCTAAATATCAAATCCAGAACAGGCTAGACAGGCTTTGCAACATACCTTGGGAACAACCTGATCTCTTCTAGGGAGAATCTCTGGAGGAGAAAAGCAGTGGGTGAAATAGTAAGCAACTGGCAAAACCAGCACAGTTGTTTTGTAAATGGAGGCGTTAGAAAGTTTCCCTCTTGGAAAAGCCCAGTAGCTTAGATTTTGGACCAAGGGATAAGAAAGGTCCTTGGTGGATTTCTAGAGGTGGAATTCCCTGGAACCCTACTTGTTGGCAGAAGAAAGAGATGGATTCAGTGAAGGGGGTCAGGTTCAGCTTTTAATTTTTTTTTTTACAGCCTTGCTGACTCAATTTATACTGAAATACAGCTTAATCATGTACCTTGTCTGTAGAAGTATCATATGTGCTGACACAACATAAATTAGAGCCATATACCATGGAAATGGGGGACCCAGTAAGACTGCAAGAAAATTAAGTTTTTTGAGTCTAGGTAAGGACTTATTTTTTAAAAAAAATTATTTTATTTTTTTAGATAAGGACTTCTTAACCTGGAGTTTGAGGAGTTTGTCTTTGTATTTTGGTAACTATTTCAACATAATTGTTTTCCTTTCTAATCCTTTGTGTTTTATTTTATTTATTTAAAAACATTATTCCAAGATGGCATCCATGGGCTTCCCTAGACTATCAGAAGTGTCTAGGACACACAAAAGGGATGAACCCCTGGGCTAGATGTTTAGACTCAAAGGAAGATTTAGAGATTCAGAATGTATAGAATTCAGGAACATTACTCAAGAGCAAGGACTATTTTTTGTATCTCTTTCTACCCTTAGGACTCAGCATAGTACCTGACACATGGTAGATGCTAATTGACTGACTGAATTTTACTATTTACATATTTCTCATCCACCTAAAAAGCTTACTAATGTCTTTGAGAATGTTTCCTGTAAAGGGGTGGGGGTGGGGTGAAAAGTGGAGGATAGAGAGAAGGAAGAGAGTGAGTGAATTTCAAAGGAACAAAAGATTAAGCATATTAGGATGGCCAACGTCTTTGCCCCTTGGTGGCAGCAGATTCTCTGCTTTAGTTTTATTTGCTTTTATTTATTTTTATTTATTTATTTGCTTTAGTTTTCCATTTTTTGGCTCCTCTTTCCTGTTTCTTTGATTTCTACAGTCTTTCTGCTTTTCTACATTCTCTCCCCTTTCTTGTTACAGTTTTCTTGATGAGCCTGGCCCTTTCCCTATGGACAGATGCCCTTCCTGCCCTTCCACAGGCAGGACATTTTAGTGCTATGGACCTGAAAAACAACGAGGGACAGCTCATGTCCTGGGCATGTATGAATGAAAGAAGCTTTCATGCTCAGTCTGAACTGAGCATAGTTCAGATCACAGTGGTCATAAGGCAGGGAGAGGTAGAGTTGCCCCTATAAGGAAAAACCTATAATTCATCGATTATTGGAAAGGGAGGTGGTGAGCTGGTTCACAATTTCTGGAGCCTTCTTTAGCTGGTCCTCCCTTTCCAGTGGTTTCTGAGCCCTGGATCTTTTGGTTATGTTGCCTCATATAATAGCTAACATTGACAATCTTCTAATGAGCTGTACCAAGCTCAAAAACATATATCATTTAAACTGACAGTGTATGTGGCACAAAAGATGATTTACTGCTGGCTGTGGGCTATTATTCCAAGTATGTACAGAGGCTTCAGATTTCAAAGAAAGATGTGTCTTTACACATAGCAAAAGACTAAGGCTGAGGCATGTGGGAGAGGTGATGGGGTCATCAGGCTGACAGCTGGCCCATGGGAATTCTTTGCTGTCCCTTCCTCTCCTATTCTCAAGTAAATTCTTAATGAAAAATTACAATCAAGCAACCAGCTGTGATGCTGTAGTATAACTCCCACGGCCAACGTCCGTAGAAGTATGTATGGCTATGATTGACACATAAGCTCAAGGCAAACACTGCAGCCCCAACAACATGCTGCGCCTATAATGCCTCAGGGAATCATTTCAAAATTGATGGGGGCAGATTTTAAAACAATATTTTCAAGTTGAGTGATCTGTTGCGGGGCAGCAGTAGCAGTCACATGTGAGTGCTTAGTCAACAGCCATTGCATCTATTCTTTGAAATCACAATCCATGATTATGGGAATATTTTTCTACTAAATTTCACTTTGTTAAATCAAAACAAATTTGCAAGATTAAAATGCTTAAAGTGAATTGCCTGCTCCTGACATCACTGTTCTGCTGAGGAAGGACAAAACCAAGGCAGAGGTTTCCTTCCTTAACCTTCCTGTCTGTCTGTGACAGCTGAATGCTAGCAAAGGGTCTCCCTTTAGTTTTCAAATATTCAGAAAACCATACCCATGCATACTGTCTCACCAATATTTCCTCACGTCTCTCAGAAGTCAGAAAATGAGCCCCTCCGTGGACTTTTCTGGAAGGGATTGCTTACCACACTTTTTGCTCTTAGCTGCCTTGTCGTGATTTTTATTCTTCACCTTCATAACTGAAAGTGCCCCACCCCATCTGCGCTATACCACATGGTTTCCTTCGAAAGATGTTATTGTTATAGCCCAAATTATACCTTGCTCTTTTCTAAGTAAACAGGAAATATTATACGGTTGGGAAAAAAATAGAATCTCTTTTCTCAGCATGAATGTTGTAATAAGCTAACCCATATATATTTCCTGCATATTGTTGCATTAACGTTAGCACTTATTTACACCATCACTACTCCCTTTTTTGCTTTCTAGATCTGATTCAACAAAATCTGAAACTATTCTGACAATTTTAGTGCCATTTTTAGAAGGGATTCCACTGATGAAAAGAGAGGGCATTCAGCACGCATTGTCTTCCTCTTGTCCACGTTAGGAGGAGGTAGCTTTCTTTACAGTTTGGAAAGAAATGATGCATGGCAAAGCGAGGTGTGCAAAAATTGTATCTGGGGGAAAGGACTCACACAGCTAAGCATTAGTCACCACAAGAGGTTGAGTTATGATAATATCTGACCCACCTTTCTTGGCATGAAATATCTAAAGCCTTTGCACCAATCAAGAAAATTGACACTTGGAAAAAGAGAGAAACAAAATGACAAATGGCCTTTTCCTCCCTGCCAGTTACATCAAAACCTGGGTTCTTGTGTCAGGCAACCGGAGTCCCACCAAGCCTCCACACACAAGCACAGTAGAAGCTAGTAGAATAGGGATGGCTTTGGTGATACCAACAAGGGAGCCGAATATTAAGTTTCCAAGGACAGCTGCTGCTTTGCATAGAGCATTCAAGAAGCCAAAACCTGTTGACCTGGGGAAAAAGAGACAAAAGAAAATGAACAACATGAAGAAAGTGGTTTCTACACTTCCAACAGGAGTGTGCCTGCACTCTGATACCAAGACATACTCCAATACCATTTAACAGTTATAATAAAGCTTAAATTCTTTGCAAGTGAGTTGTTCTGCATATTATTGGGACAAATAATTAAACCCTCAAAAGCAAAAAACCTGGGACAAAAGCCAAGGCAGCTGGTGCTTTGCTTTCAACCCTCGGTCGACTTCTTCACTGTCTCCATTTGGGTTGTTCCTGCAGCTTAGAAAGTCAGAGGGGCAAGAAGGTGTGAGGAAGCTGAGGAGGTTCCCCTTCCCCCGCCTTGCCCACACTCCCACCCCACCGGCTGCTCAGTTCGATTCAACTACCCAGAAAAGCTTACTAAATGAAAATCTAAATCACCTCATTAATTATTCTGCCCAACAGGCAGATTGGAGGAAGGGAAGGCAGCTGGAGTACAGTCTAAGAGGTGATACCTTCCTTCGTCACAAGAGGGCCCGGAGCCCAAGGTGGGCAAAAGAGGGTTGGCAACTCTTGACTCTTTTCAAGTTGGGTCTTCACAGCTCAGAATTTAATGTTTTATCAAAATGTCATTTCACACAACTATATTCAAATGAAAGTATAAAATTGCATTGTCAAAGCAAGCACAGATATTTGATTATAAGCCATTTGTGGTTTTGTGTTTTAGCACATCCTTCCTTCAGTTTGGATTGTCTGGAATTGACCAAGGGAACATGCTGTTGGATAACTTTGTTGGATGAAGGTAACCTGTGCTGTAACTATGCCTGGGGCAAGTGATAAAGAACCAGATTGGAAATATGGGTAGTGGGAGGGGAGGTAGGGAAAGAAGGAGAGGGTGAAGACCAAGGCTGAGAAAGATGCTAAGGAAGCTGCTTCTTGGGCAAGAGCTCACCTGGGATTGAGGAAGGTTGGAAGAGTCTGAACCTTCAGTGCACCAAGGACGGCTTTTACGTGGGTCTCTGACTCACACTGGTTACCTGATCTGGTTCAGTTATATAGGGGAGGGAAAGTCCATTTCTTTGGTGTTTCCACAGAGCAACAAAGTCCTGGATCCCCTAAACCCCAGCAGTAGGCAAAAGGTATTTTGATGGAGAAAGAATGGTAGAGATCATCTCTTCCAACCATTAGAGGAGACCAGGATGTCCAAGCAGTGACAAGGAATGGGTATATCCCTGGGCCCCAGGTGAGGGAGTGGGGTCAGTTTTGTTACAGATATGAAGGCAGAAGGGGAGGGAAATGTGTTGTCAGTTGAGGACCATGATATCTGGGGGTGGCAGTCTACTCTGATATGGGAGGAAAAATGCCCCTCTACATTTATGCCCTGGATAGTTCCAGATACCCCAACTTAGTTAAAGTTCTGAGAACAGCTACTCCCATCTCCTTTCTTTCAACTTTCAGAGACAAATACTGGCCTGAATTGATTACCATTATGACCCAATGTGATATTTCTTATTCTCACTTCCTTATGGGAAAATTAAATCTAGCTAAACATAAAAGAAGAAGGCTGTGAGAACCAGAGATCATCTGACTGCTACAGCATGCATATCTTTCTTTGGCGTGTTCACAAATTAATCAATCATTCAAGGGAAGGGAAAGGGACAAACTTTCGTTATTCGCTATGTACCAAATACTGTGGTAGGCGCTTTATAATTATTAACTCATTTGATCCCAACAACCTTGGGAAGGTAAGTGCTATTATTACCCCTATATTACAGCTGGGGACACTGAGGAAGACAGAGGTTAAGTGACTTGCCCAGGATCACTCAACTAGGGAGTAACTGAGGATGGATTTGAACTCAGGTCTTCCTGACTCCAGGACTAGTGCTCTATCTACAGTGCCACTGAATTGTTACAATCTGGCAAGTGTTTCTTTTTCTCCCTTAACAATATTCTCAGTTATATGTAAAGACAGTTTTCAATGTTCTATTTTGCAAATTTGGAGTTCCGGATTTTCTCCCTTCCTCCCTCTTCTCCCCATCCCCAAGACAGTACTTAATCGGAGATAGGCTATACACATACAATCATATTAAGCATATTTCCACATTAAACATGTTGTAAAAGAGTAATAGCAAAAATTAGAACAGAACAATGTTGCTGTGACTGCATACAATGTTCTCCGGGTTCTGCTTACTTCACTCAGCATCAGTTCATGTGAGTCTTTCCAGGTTTTTCTGAAATCCACGTGACCATCATTTCTTATAGAAAAATAGTCTTCCATTACATTCATATAACACAACTTGTCCAGCCACTCCTCAATTGATGAGCATCCCCTCAATGTCCAGTTCTTTGCCACCACAAAAGAGCTGTCATATTTTTATATGTGTGGGCTCTCTACCCACCTTAATGATCTCTTTGGGATATAGATATGGCAGTGGTATTTCTGGATCAAGGGGTATGCATAGTTTTATAGGCCTTTGGGCATAGTTCCAAATTGCTCTTCAGAATGGTTGGATCAGTTCACAACTCCACCAACAATGCTTTGGTGTTCCAATTTTCCCCACATTTTCTCTAACATTTACCATTCTCCTTTTATGTCATATTAACCAATCTGCTAGGTGGAAGGTGGTACCTCAAAGTTATCATTTCTCATTTCTCTAATCAATAGTGATTTAGAGCATTTTAAAAATATGATTATAGATAGCTCTAATTTCTTCATCTGAAAACTGCCTGTTAATATCCTTTGACCATTTATCAGTTGGGGAATGACTTATATTCTTATACATTTGAATCCATATGTTTTAGAAATGAGAGCTTTATCGGAAGCACTGGCTACAAAAATTGTTCTCCAGCTTTCTGCTTTCCAGCAAACATTTCTTAAGTACTTAGTATGTATGGATAAGGTACTGTGCTGGGTTCTGATATTAAAAAGACAAAAATAAAACAGTCCCTGGTCTAAGGAACTTAGATTTTATCGGATGTTTGTTAATTCCAAGTAATTAGAATTGCTACCCATTATTTCTCTGTTAAAGTCTGATTTGAATGCCTCTTTGTTAGGTGGAGGTGACACCTGGTTCTCAAAGGCTATGCCAGTTGTACCAGGCCCACCATTTCTACTAAGCTGAGAAGGCTTTAGCTGTGGGCTAGTAGGAGATTATATTTACCACTTGAGGACCAGATAAGTGTTGATCCCAGGGTGATTAATTTGTCAGCCACAGTTACTAAGATTGGTATCTGCATCAGTGAAAGAAGTCCCCATTTTGATAAAATCTAAGATCATTGATAGGCAGCTAGGTGGAGCAGTAGACAGAACTCTGGGCCTAGAGAGGAAGACTCATCTTCATGAGTTCAAATCTGGCCTCAGCTCCTTACTAGCTGTGTGACCCTGGGCAAATCATTTAACCCTGTTTATCTCAGTTTCTTTATCTGTAAAATAAGCTGGAGAAGGAAATGGCAAACCTCTCCAGTGTCTTTGCCAAGAAAACCTCAAATAGGGTCACAAAGAATTGGATATGACAAGGTCATTGAAGGATTAAAATAATAATAGTCCGCATTTTGTGTTTTTCATGTCTTTTAAAGACATTTGCTGTTGACACTAACAAGTCTTCAGTACACAAAGAATACTTTCTTTCTTTTAGCAGAAAGGTCATGGACTGCAGATACAGAATAAGGAATATGTTATTTCACCTGACCAATGTACTGGCTTGCTTTATTTTCTGTTAGAAGGAAAAGTTCTCTGAGGGTTGTTGTTTGCTGTTTTTTTTTTGGTGTGTCCAACACTTTGTGACCTCTATTGGAGTTTTTCTTGGCAAGGATCCTGGAGGGGTTTGCCATTTCCTTCTCCAGCCTGTTTTACAGATGAGGAAACTAAGGCAAACAGGGTTAAATGAGTTGCTCAAACCATATATCTAGTGTCTTAGACTAGATTTGAACTTTGGTCATTTTGACTGCAGCCATAGAGCTCTATCCACTGTGCCACCAGTCTGCCCTTCATAGGGGTAGGAATGGCATTATTGGAAAGTCGTTGTCCAAGAAAACATATCAGTAAAAGGGAGCAAAATTTTCTTCCTTGAAGTCTGTAAACTGAGTCTGTGACTAAAGGTGATGTTATTCCTTTCCCTGCTTGCAAGGAACCTGCTAACCAGCATTAGGAAAGAGCTTTTTTAGTCAAACCACAAAGTAAGTTGATTCCTGCAGTTTTGGCAGTTGGCAGTTGAGTGGAATGTGGAGGATATGTAACATGATCTCTTATGACGGAAAAAATGGGAACTTCTGAGAAGAAAATAGGGGAAACCAGAGAAACGCATGAAATCAGTCACAAGATCATGCTAATTTTATATTCTCCTTTTTTTTAAAAAAAAAATGAAGAGATTATAATGTTAGCCCCAAATCCAAACTTGATGAAGAGATTGCTTACAAAGATGACAATTAAAAAAATAAAGTGATTTAGAGTATGCTTTCTGAGTATTAGGGGATTGAATAATGTGTTCTTCAGAAGAGAGTATAAAGACATCTCCTCCTAGGATGGGATCTGGAGATGATGTCAGGATTCTGAAGTTGTCCTCTGTCAGCAAAAATTTAAAAAAAAATTGTCTAAGAATTTTCCTTCTGGGAAAAAACAACTTGTGTTTATAAACTTTAGCACTTCATGGTTTACAAGGTAGTTTTCCTCTCAGCAAATCTGTGAGGTTTGAAAAGCACAAGTGATGTTATCTCTATTTAATCCTGAGGAAACAGTCTCAGAGAAGTGAAAAGATTTGTTCATAGTTACTGGCTGTAAGTGTCAGAGGTCTCCAGGGTTTACTCTAGGACTCTTATGAACTATTCAGCTTATTTTATTAAAAGAGGCACTGTCTTCTACATGTTGTAGATAGGGGAGGGGAAGAAGTAAGGGATCAGAGCTTTAAAAAAAGACAGCTTCTCAGTGAATCTCCTATAAGGGTTAATAAAATGACAAATGCAGAATTTATATCTGGCATAAAAATTACTAGGCAAGTGATGGTAGGGTAGGGAATGTAACATAATACTTCCCCAATACAAAAAAAATCTTGTACTATTGAGAAAATGTTACAGATTGCCCGTTTCTGACATTGTAACAGTAACAAAGGCTTGCATAAAATTTCCTGAGCATTCTGGAACTTGGTTTTTCTTTTCAGTGATCCACAGCAAACAAACTTACTGATTGTTTGGTATCCATGGGATTCCAAGGAAGATTCCACTGTCTTGATTTCCCAGGAAATGTGCATTTTCATTTATAAAGCCAAGACAGTTTTTGAGGAGGACAATTCGTAGGAGATTTGACACCTAGGACAGACTTAAAATAGTGGCAATTTACAAAAGAATTCATCTCCATTTCCTTGGGGAACACTTGCAGCTGGAAAAAGTGGATATTTTCCAATTCTTTGTGGCAGAGGAGAGTCATCAGAAACAGTGTGGTTTTAGAGAGGTTATGCACAGAAGGAAAAGGCTCTGTAAGAGCTCTTTGCATGTGAGGTGAGCAGAGATCAGTTAAGTTGTCCCTTGCACTCAGGAGAAATGCATAAAGCAAGGCTCCTATAGAGAGACCCTGGTGTCTGTGGGCTGGTTTCTAGGAAGCTGGGGCTGGCTACTGTAGCATTTTACCTATGGTAATGAACCTTTCCTATCTTCTAGTAACTACCAAGGGGAAGAACCATTAGATATATTTAGTTCCTGTTCTTAGCGAAGATTCCCTTGTTTCTCTTCTGATCTATTTATCAGAATCTTTTGAATATTAATTCTTGATCTCCAACTCCCACACCTCCTCAACTGATTGCACGTTGTGACTAAGTAGCAGCAGTGACTTTTCACATTTCTGCTATTTTCTCCCTCCCTCCCTCCCTCCCTCCCTCCCTCCCTCTCTCTCTCTCTCCTCTTCCTTCTTTCCCCTTCTACTCTCTCTTTTCCCTCCCCTTGTCTTCTCTTCCTCTCTTTCCCTTCCTCTTCCTTCTCTCCATCTCCCCTTTTCTCCCTCCATCTCTGTCTCTATCTCCCTTCTCACTAGACCCCTTTGTCTGACAAGTGTAAACTTTTGTTATATGTAGCAGGTTGGCCAAAGGATAAAGCAGGCCAAAGGGTAAAGCAGCAGCCAGGGCCGCTGTGGCTGGACCAGGCCTACTTACTGCTTGGCCCTTTTCACTGACCAGGCAGGACTCCATTTCTTGGATTTTACTTTTTAAAATGTCAACAAAAAAGACTCTTACCCCATTTCTCCCCACCCCCCCAAAAATTCCTACATGTTGAGATTTTTCACTTTTTTACATTCCTTTCCTGGCCTCTGTCCTTGTAGTTCTAGATACAATTCCTTAAGTCAATGAAGAATAAGCAGAAGGTTCCAAACTCGGTGCCATTTACAAATGCTGAAATGGTGCAGACCTAGGTGTGGACTATGGCAGAATAATTATGCATTTTTTTCCCAACAAACAAGAATTTATTTTTTCTCTCTTAATTTAAAAAAGGGGGAAAAACGTTGACAAAACACTTCTAACAAATTCAGAGTCAAACAAAACAAATTTCTCCATTGACCATGCCCCAAAATGCATACATCATTCTGTACTTTGAATTTGTTACTGAGTAGCCCAGGAGTAATACATGCATTCTATAATTCATGCATTATCTCATCTGAGACTGATTACTGCCCTGGAGACTGGGGCAACTGAAAACCCTCCGAAAGCCTAAGTGATTTGCCCAAAGTGGAGTACGTTGCTGTGGACACTTTCAAAGTATTTACCAACAACAGTCACAGCAATAGCCACAACAACAAAAATGGTAGCTAACATTTGCTACCAGGTCTTGCATTGCCTCTTGGGCCATTTCCAGGCATCCTGATGAATATCAGACCACTGGACCCAGATGGCTCAGGAGAAGAAAGTGAGGTTGGTGACCTTGCACAGCCCTCCCTCACTCAAATCAAAGTCAACTGCAAGTCATGTCATCATCTTCATGTCATGGTCCTCTTTGAGAACGAAGGACAAAGACAACAGCTGACATTTATATACTGCATTAAGGTTTACAAAGTGCTTTAAATGGAGTACAAGCCCCTAGGGAAGGTATTTGGGAAGAAGACAGTGCAATAGCTGCCTTGAATGAGTTGTCTGATGTTGAGAAGCAGAGGAATCCATAACTGGGGTTGCAGGTCCTTGTGCCTGCAGGGGGAGTTGTCCTTAGGTCTTTCTGACCCCTTGTCCAGAACACCACCCGGGCTCTGAGGTTGCCTGCCTCACATGGTGATTATGAGGATAATGTATGTAAAGCATTCTGCAAACCTTAAAGCTCTGTATCCTCCTCCTCATCATTATCATCAAGTTGTCCTCTGCAGAATGACAATGGATAAAATCACAATTTTTGCTTCAGACAATATCCATTACTATGGTGTCTTATTATGAGGGAAAAGACATGAAATCAGGATTGATATGAGGGGGAGAGGAAGTTCTTCATTTGGACACTGGTCATCCTTCGGATGAAAAAGAAGCAATATCAGTACTTTCTTTTTTTTTGAGGACTCAAATCCATCTCGCCACTTTATTGTGATTACAAACCATCCCTGGATAATGCCGCTGAGCATCTTCAACCTTTTATTTTCTTACTTGTTTTCCTTCTCTGTAAAACTATGAATTTAATACTTGGAGTCCATTTCTGTTAAAATATGGTGCTAAAGAAAAAAATAGCTACTTGCTCAGACAAGGTCATCTTTTGGTGGGGTCACTATGGTCCTCTAATACACTATTTTGCAGGTTTGAAAAACTGATTTGATTAATGTACTCAGATGTCATAAGGTTCATGATTCGTGTTAACCATGCACAGAGTAGCTTGACATCCACTAGAATGCCAGCCTCTTAGTTTATGATGGGAGCTTTCGATGGGTATGCTCCCTCAGGATACCAAATTTTACAGATATCTTGGTGAGCAAAGGATTATAGAAATATACTTGTTGACTCAAGGGCTTTCCCAGTTTGGTGAACAATACTTTTCCACTCTGGAAAGCCTGCTTTCCCTCTAAAGGATCCGTCTTTTAGATATCTAGACGTTTTGTTTTTATTTAAAGAAGATGAAGTGTCTCTCCACCTCCTGACGGAGAAGATGACTCATGGTGCAGAGGGAAACATCCAGTTTTGAATACGACCAATGTGGGAATTTGTTTTTTGATTGACTATGCATAGTTGTTACAAGGGTTTTGTTTATAGTTTTTCTTTTCAGTGTGGGTAGAGGTGAGAGGGAAAGAAAGAACCTCAAAAAACCCATTTTAATTCTGAAAAAAAGATGAGTCTATCAGATGTCCAGAATTAAAGCAGTCTCTCTCCCCACAGAGTGATGGAGAAATAGTGACAAGAGTTTAGTTTTGAATCCTCCTTCTTCACTGTTCCTTATTCATCACCAAAAACTTCTGTTATCAGATCACTTCCTCTTAAATGAAAATGAAAATAATTTTCAAGATTACAGTTGATTTAAGGTCAGTTTCATTTTTAGTCTCTGCCTTTCTATTTAGGCAACCTAGGTCGCCAGCATTTAGTATATAGTACCAGGCACATAGTAGGCACTTAATAAATGCTTGTTCACTGACTTTCTGTTAGTGCAAAGAGTTAAGAGGGTGACAAGATGGCAGCAACATGAATATCATACCAGTGTCTCTCCCACATTAGGGCGGTCTACCGTCCTTCCTATAATAGTGGGGGAAGCACATTGTTACTAACCTTATAGTACCATTGGAGCGGAGCTTTAGAGTGTTATAGGATGGAGATAGGAACCAAGTTACACTCTGTCATAGCAAAATGATGAGGTTGTGAGGTTCAGGTATTTCAGGGTGTTTTTCCACCTGTCTATAAACATGATCTGCCTTCTCCTATGTCTTCTTTTGCACAGTTTAGCTAGCTGTGTCATATTACCAAACTGCCCAAAGTATGGGATACAGACATGGGTATGCTGGGACATGTTTAACAACTGGTTCTCCAAAAAAATAAAATGCACCCACTGTACACTTTCAGTTTCATTTGGCATTTTCCCCATCAGTCCAGAAAGCCACAAAACCATAAGTCAAATCCTGATTTGTATGTAGCGTTTGCCAATTTCTGGGGCGTAAATGCTCATGCTGAAAGATAAGCTCACTGGTATGAGTTGTCTCTAGAACATCCCTGGATACAGAGCATCAGAAGGGTTTGGCATTCATGAGGTCAGTGAAAGCAGTGTTCTGACAGCATCTTCTCTGTCCTTTCTGCCTCTTGAGGGCTTGACAGTGTCATAGATAGGGTACCTTAACACTGGCTGAGCTTCAGAAAGTACTCTCATTTTATCAGCAACATACTTCATTCTACCTCTGAGGGTAGGTCACAGCTACATCAGAATAATTTCATTTATGTTATATGGATTCTTGTTACCATCCATTGTTGTTACCCAGAGGGTAACATTTGCGATATGGTCTTTGAATTCTTGGAATGTTACCTAGTTCCAAGCTCACAGTTCCCCATGCAGGGGCTGTAGAGCCCAGCATGACACACTTTGGGAACTATGCTCTTTTGGATGTTAGGAAGAAATACACATGAACTAATTCTCTCCTTTTAACTGGCAGTCATTGATAGGAGACCAAAAAATGCGTAGGATGGGGAGCTGCCTCCACTCCTTCCCCCTCAAGTTTACCATGTGTCACTCTTCTTTATGTATTCTACTGGCTATTCTTTCTGTTATTCACACATGACATTTCATTTCCGATCTCCATATCTTTGCCCAGGCTATCTTCCATTCCTGGAATGCACTTCCTCCTTTCCTCTGCTCTTTAGAATTCCTTCAGATTTCAGCTCTGATACCATTTCTTACGTAAGATCTTTCCTCATAACTCAAGGGCTATTGCATCCCCAAAATATTCCCTTGTATTTACTTTGTACGTATTTTGAATATACTTAAGTGTATATATGTTATCTTCCTTGAAAAACTGTAAGCTGATTGAGGACGAGGCCTGTGTCATTTTTGTCTTTGTGTCCCTAACACCTGTGTCTGGCACAGTCCCTGGAAGGCAGTAAGCCCTTACTTAATGCTTGCTGACTTTCTGAGCAGAGATGTCTGCCTTAGCCTTGATCTCTCCCTGGGATAAACCGATCCCCTATCAGCTTACATTATTTCTCAAAATAGTGGACTTGAAGTCCTCAGTGTTTACCTCTGTTCTTTGTTTTCCCAGAAGACTAAGTATACCAACTGAGAGCCAAGTGGGGTGAGAAAAGGCACCTCGACTGAACCAAATCTCCTCCACCAAGGAAAGGTAGTATGGTCAATAGTTGCCCTTTAAGGGCAAGGAGAAGAATCAGGGAACAGAGAGGTTGGCTTGAGTCAGTTTCCTGCCTTCACTCAGGTGTAGCTAAGGAAAGAAGGGTGGAAGCAAGTATTTATTAAGTGCCAGGCATTGTGCGAGGCACTTCACAAATATCTTACTTCTCACAACAACTCTGGGAGGTAGGTGCTATTATTATCCCCATTTTACAGCTGAAGAAACTGAGGCAGACAGCGGTTGAGCTACCTGAGCTGCTAAATGTCTGAGGTCACATTTGAACTCAGGTCTTTCTGACTCAGGATCCAAAGTGCTACCATTGCACCGCCTCACTGCATTGGTGGTAAGCCTGCTTTAGGAGATGGTTCAGGGAAAGGTGAGTAGAGAAGACACAATAGACTGGAGATTATGAAGAATGGGTTGAAAATGTTTGACACATTCTATCGTCCTTTCACTCCCTATTCTTTACCTATCTCTCATTTTCCCTTGTTCTACTATTTTTCTCTGTTCATTTTCCTGTCTCCCTTCAGCCCCCTTCTCTCAACTCCCCTTTCCCAGCTGCCTTTCCCTGAGATGCCCTTAGGTGAAATTTCATCTAATCTTGTCCATTAGGAAAACCAAGAGGATCTCATTGGTTAGAATTTAATCCAGAGAGATGTGTGCATTAGGGAGTCATAAAGCAATGACAGTTCCCTGCCTTTCTGTCCACCATCATTCCTGGTAGAGATTAAAAACCAACAAGAAACCAGACACTTTCTCAAGCATGGACGAAACTGAGGAAGACATAGAAATATCTCAGAAAATTCTAGGAAATGTATATTTTTTTAAAAACTGGACTTGTCTTTTCACTCATCTAGGGAACTTTTTACAAGGAAACTCCTTTCACCAAGACAGATCATCACCTGCTCTGCAATTTATAATCTTAAAGAATTGCTAAGATCTTTATTGCTGGCTATAAAACAACAAACCAGGATTCCCATGAAACTAAAAGTCCTGGACTTTGCCCTAAATTCACCAAAATCCATAAGCTGGCAGGTGTAGACACTGATAGCCTGTCCCTCATAAGCAGACGTGTGGTCTGACTAGGTGCATGGACGCTTGGTTCCTGGTCATGGTTTCCATTTAGCAGAAGGAATGTTTACAATAACCACTGCTCTTATAATACAGTCATAGTTGCTGCGATTTATGATATGCTTTGATTCAGTCATCAGCAAAAGTTCATTCAATTGCTGGGGGAGGCTAGTAGCCTCTGTGCTGTGGAGGTGGGGAAAAGCGTAGAGAGAAGACTCTATTAATGACGTTGGTAAAACTCTTTCTTCTGAGAAAAGGGACTTTTCCTAATGGGAATATAGAAATGTAAGTTTTAACCTGGTAATGATGATGCCCACCTCCTTTTGCCCCTCCTTGGTCAGCATTTAGGCTCACCCGTGAAATGTCTTAGAAAACCAATAGATCAAAACTTGGAAGAATTGAAGGTGATGTCTGGAACTTGCCCTCTCTTTCTTTGTGGCTTTGTTTGATCTCTCCCTCCTCTCCCTGGACATCTTGTTTCTCCCTACATACCAATCAGGAGTTGATCCTAAATGGAGAATGGAATTCTTTGACCAAAATGTCCATTTTAGAGATGAGTTTTTCTTGAGAGGTGTTGGGATCTGGGATTTTTACATAATTCCCCAGGGAATTCAATTCAAAATTGCCTTCTAAAACCCTCTATCACCTCTGGAGAGGAGAAAAGGTGGTACTCTGACATTATACTAGGACAGTTATTGAGAGTTCAGTTTGCTAGGACAAACTCTTGAGAAGTGTCTTGTCTGGTTCCAGTCTTATCTAGAGAGGGCCTTTCAGTGAAAACCAGATGAGTGGTTGGGTGAAGATGGAATTTCAGAAAGCTTTTAGGACTTGCCTTTAGGTAAATAACTTCCCAGTTTTCTATAAAACCAAGTCAGGAGTGTTGAGATCCTTCTAGAGAACTGTGTCTACTTTTGGTCACCACCATTTTATAGGCAACAGGGAATGGATAGAATAAAAGACTTGGGTTCAGATCCCCTTTCACATACTGGCTGTGTGACCCTGGACAAGTCACTTAATATTATTTGCCTCAATTTCCTCATGTGTAAAATGATCTGGAGAAGGAAATGGTAAACTCCTCTAGGATATGTAACAAGAAAACCCCAAAAAGGGGTCATGAAGAGTCAGACTTGACTGAAAAATGACTCAATGACCTCAGAACTGAGGCTCAGGCATTGGAAGTGACTTGCCTGGGGTCACAGCGCTAGTTAATGTCTGGTGATACTCTCCAGCTGAGATAGATATATAGATGATGTCTGGATGTTCCACACTTACCATGTGCCAGGCACTGTGTTTAGTGCCTGGGATAGAAATACATGGAGGCAAGACAATAACTGCCTTAAGGGGCTTATATTCAAGTGGAGGAATTTTAGAAAAGAGGAAGCTTTGGAGGAACTGAGTGGTGTTCAAGTGTTTAGCATGGTGAGCATCAGTTCTGAATTTCTTCTATGGGAAGAAAAGAAGAAAAAAATGACTTCTAAACAGGTTTTAAAGATGCCTGAAAGACTCAATGAAAAAAGAGCCTAGACATCACTTTTCAAGACATTTTCAAGGAAAGCTACCTGATGTTCTAGAACCAGAAGGTAAAACAAATTGAAAGAATCCACCAATCACCTCCTGAAAGAGATCCCCAAACGAAAATATTCCTGAAGGTGGAAATCATGGAGCATCAAAATATGGGTTGTTATGGAAGTTAGGCACCTACCTTCTCTGGAGATTTTGAAAAACTAGATAGATTTTTCTCTGTCTCCTATGTTGAGCAAGGGATTGGACAAGATGACTTTTCACAATCCCTTCCAGCCTTAGGATTTTCTGTTCTTTCTGTTCAGCTCACAGTGCAGGCAGAAGAGTAGCTATTGATTATCTTAATCTTTGACAGTTGGGACACCCAATATCCCTCTGAAGGAAAGAGGCTTGAGATGAATTAGGGCAGCATTTACTGGGCTGGCGGTGGGGGGCTGGAGGCAGGCCAGACCTTGAGTCTGTTGTAAGGAAGCAGCTGTCACAAAGCCAAAAAGACTTTCCATATAGCTTAAAGAGAATCATTGACTGTAGCCATTTCTCTCTACTCAGGCCTTTCCACTTTCCAGGAGCCCCATCCCTCGGTACCTGGGCCTTCTCACACTAGAATATGTTTCTGACCCCCAGTCACCTTCTCCCAATGGTGAGAGTGTCCCAGGGCCTTTATTTTGGAGAGGGGTCTCAGGTCTGCCCGTACTTTATATTCCTCCTGATTCTTCTACTTCTGACTCTTTACCACCATGCCTTGGCTGTCTTCTCACTGAGGAACTTTCCTTAGTACCTGGGGACTTCTTTTTACCCTGGAACATCCTTCTAAACCTCTGGGCCCATTTTCTCTTTGGTGAGTTTCTCTTGGGGGTTTCCATTTTGGGGAGGGGTCGCGGCTGGCCTTTCTTCATTCTTTGGACTTAATCACCATTTCCCCATGGACACTCTCCTCCAGTTTTTCAGTTCATTAATTTCTGTGTTGTTTCTCACCATTAGGATGTAAGCTCCTGGAGGGCAGGGGCTATCCTTCTTTCTTTTTGCTTATTAGTTATCTTTCTTTTGCTGATTAAAAGAGTCATTCCCTGACCACTTCTTGAAGAGGCCTGTTCACTCAATGGGCATTACCTCCCTCGAAGTATGTCAAAAGGCCTAGCCTAAAAAGGCCAAGGTCTCCCATTGCATCCTGGGCTATCTCCAGTCATCCTGATGAATATCTGGTCACTGGATCCAGATGGCTCTGGAGGAGAAGTGAGGCTGGTGACCGGTACAGCCCTCCCTCACTCAAAACAAAGTCAAATGCAAGTCATGTCATCTTTTCTCTGATGGCATGGTTTGCTTTGAAAACAAAGGATGAACACAATTTGTATTCTCCAGTGCTTAACATAGTGACTGGTACACATAGCAAGTGCTGTTGCTTCTTTGGCAGACTGAGAACTAGATAATCTGCTGTCCTTTCAGATCTATAACTTTTCCTTGGGAAGATCACATCTCAGGGTAGGAAACCTGTGGCCTTGAGACAACATGTGGCTTTCTACATTCTCAAGTGCAGCCCTTTGACTGAATTCAAACTTCATAGAACAAATCTCCTTAATAAAAAGATTTGTTCAGCAACATTTGGACTCAGTCAAAAGGCTGCACCCAAGGACCTAAAAAGTCACATGTGGTCTCAAGGCCACAGGTACAAGGCCAACAGCCATAGCTTTATTTTGATTCCTGGCAAACCAGACTCCTCAACCACCTGGCTCACAGCTTTGGCCTCAGGTGGCGTGCCAGCCACCAGCAGGGGATCTTGGCCCCAGGCAGCCATAGTTGCAGATATCTGTGGCGTTGTTACATGTGAGAGACATTTAATTTTCTTTCTGTCTTTAACTCTGCTCCTGGGTAAAACGGAAAAAAGGCAAGTTCTCCCACATCATATATATCCTAGCAATGACCAGTAGGAGATAGAAAGCTGACAGGGAAGAAGCTTTATTTAGAAAATAAATAATTTAGAAAATAAATAAATTCTAAATAAAGAAAACAAAGGGCCTTGGGAAAATCAAAGTGTTCTGACATTTTCTGGGCAAATATCTCAATTGTCTGAAATGTCAAAAATAGCATTTTTTCATGGAGAATTTCATGGTCAATGCATAATTCATTTCTATGAATATTAGTAGTCATTTAACATGAATACCTTGAATTCACTTATGTTTACACATAGGGCCATCCTAATACACAGTGGGAATAGATCTCAAAAACCCTCTTGTCCTAAAATATCCTCATCACTTGCCCTTATAATGCTTTACATACTCTGAAAGACTATTTCTATTGGGGTTTGAACCCAGGTTCTCTTAACTCCAGATTTAATCTCCATCTCAGTGCAAGTCATTACCATAAGAACATGGATGCAGAGCTGGACACATCCAAAAGGCTTATTCCGGTCCCCTTATTTTATAGATGAGGCAATTAAGATGCAAAGACAGACCAGTGGGTAGAACATTGGGTTTGGAATCAGGAAGACCTGAGTTCAAATCCTACCTCAGACACTTACTAGCTGTGTAACACTGGCAAGCCATTTAACTTCTGTCTGCCTCAGTTTCCTCATCTGTAAAATGGGGATTACAGCACCTTGTGGATCAAATGAGAAAATATTGATAAAGGGCTTGACACATATGAATGCTTATTTCCTCCCTCTCCGAAGAGCTTTAATGACTTGTCTAAGGTGATACATGTCAAAAGTGGTAGAGCTGGGATTCAGTGTTCTTTCCACGGCACTACCCTGCCTGTTAAGGAAAACAAACCAAGTCAAGGGTTGCACAGATTTATGATGCCAACTTAGAAATGAAAAAGACTAGATGATTTCCTCAAGGTCACAAGGGCTAGTTAGCAGAATCAGATCAAGAACCCATTCTCCTGTCCTCTGATTTAACGTCCCTCCTACCACTGCTCCATCATGCTGACTTGCAAGAGCCACAAAAGAATTATGTTGTCTAAAAAAAAATACTTCCCTGGACTATAGGTATGAAATATTGTTTATACTGTTGGACATGATCATCATTCTGGTTGATTTGGCTAAACTGCTTTGTTTCTTTTAATATTTTTGTTGCAAGGGCCACACAACTGGGGGTGGGGCAGGGGAGAGGGGAGAAAAGATATATTTAGAAATGAATGCACTGTAGAAATAAAATAAGTCAATTAACATCAAAATGCTATTTGATTGACCTCCTGATAAAGCCCCTACCAGCCCAAAACAACACCAAGCCCCCTAACCAACACACATACACACACACGCACACACACACACACGCACACACGCACACACGCACACACGCACACACACACACACACACACCCCAAAGCTCTTACACTAGGACTTAACTGTTTAACTATGCCCAGGTGTTTAATGCTATGCCAGGGGGTGGGGTTAGGGGATAACATCCCAGCTGAATTTTTCTGAAAGCAGATGCTTGGTTAGTTCTAGATAAGGACAGCAGATGTGAATGATCAAGGTTATTACATTCAAATCCTTTTCTGAGATCATGTCTGAAAGCAAACATATAGCAGCAGCCTCCCAATAAGAGGAGAGGAAGGAGTGCAGTGACCAGCAGAAAAGCATCATGCTGGCTTTACAAACACTCAGGAGACTTGCCTGATTGGACGGAAAAGGTCTGGCCATAGTCTGAGAGCAACCACGAGAGTCTGGACCTCCTCACTGTTAAAATGGAGGGGGTGCCTAGTATGAGGGCTCCAGCATTAGAGTCCAAAAAGAGGGGCCATGGGTGGGGAGACAGCCCACAAAGCAGTCACTGCGCTTGGAGGAATTGCTTTGGAGGGATGACAAATCAGGCTGTGCTGGGAGAGGAGAATCTTCATGTCCACAAGGTGGCAGCAGAAAATCACAGTTGGAAAGCTGATGCTTGCGTTGGCAAAATCATGTTTAGGACAAATAGGAAGTCTAGAATCTAGACTCTAGATCCTTCTGATGGCAGCCTTAAACCCCAAGATTTAAAACCAAACCAAACCCCTCTTAATCCCCATGACTTAAAGAAAAGAAATGAGCCTCAGTGAATTATCCTATGACTTTGGGCACTTTGAAGACATCTCGAAAGGAGCAGGCAGCGAGAAGCAGGTGTCTCACAAGCAGCAGAGTAGTTTGGGAAGGAGCGTTCAATCTGGAGTCAAGTTGGATCTGAGCCCTAGCTCCAGCACTTACTCATTAGGTAGACAAACTTAGCCAGCTCACGGTGGTGTCATGGATGGAGTGTCAGGCCTGGAGTCAGGAAAACTCATCTTCCTGAGTTCAAATCTGACCTCAGACGCATCCTAGATATGTAACCCTGGGCAAGTCACTTCACCCTATTTGCCTCAGTTTTTTCATCTGTAAAACGATCTGGAGAAGGAAATGGAAAATCCTTCCAGTATCTTTGTCAAGAAAATCCCAAATGGGGTCAAGAAGAGTCAGACTTGATTGGAAAATGACTCAACAGCAAAAAAACTTAACCCAGTCACAATTGTCATGGCTTCCTCATCTATGAAACAGGGAGAATGGGCTTTATAATAGATACCTTTGTAATAGACAGGTGAGACAGCTTTAAACATAGACATGGTCCAGTTTCATAATGAATCAAGCCATAAGCTATCCTTATAGGCTCAAGGATGTTTGATAGAAGTCCTGGGATGGAGGAGGGTCTGGGCAGATCTTCTTGCCCTGGGAAAGGCTTTAAGTAAGAATGAAGAAGGTTGTTGGGAGGTCAGTGGAGCACTGTTACAGAGTGAATCTCCAAGGTCATCGAGCCCAAGCCTCTACATTTTACAGATGAGGATACTGAAGCGCAGCAAGGTTAAGTGACCTGGCCAGGGTCACACAGGGAGTCAGCTTCCGAAGCAGGATGTGAACCAAGGTTCTCTGACTCTCTAGACCCTGTATTCAGATGAAAATAAAGCTTTATATAAATGTGAGTGCATATTTTTATTATGATTCCACTAGTAACTTTGCATTCTTTCCACCAGGAGGTCCAGCATACAAACAGCAAAGAGGCTTGCATGTTCTCAGTTTATTTACAATATCTTCCATCTTACTCATTCACCAAATGAAGTTCAGTGAAATAGAACTTCCCTGATTCCCCTGCTCCCCTCACAGAAGGAAAGTGAATATTTGGGGGCAAAGGGAGGAGAAGTTTGAGATGTCTATTGGATGAATATCCATTAGAGGGATGGAGGGGATAAGTATAATGCCTACTGTGTGCCAGGCACTAGGCTAAGGGCTTTACAAATATTAGTCCATTGCGTCCTCACAACAACCCTACTGTTATATTTATTTTACAGTTGAGGAAACTGAGGCTGACAGCAGTTAAATGAGTTGCTTGAGTTCCACCGATAGTAAGTGCCCCAGGCCAAATGTGAGCTCAGGTCCAGGCACAACACTCCATCCACTGTGCCTAGCTGCTCACATTAAGTGAGCCCTAAATAAGCTAAGCCCCAATTATCTGATCTGTTTGTCTACCATGCCTCTCAAACAGGACCTCTGTCTCCAACCTAAGTCAAGGGACAGAATCTCAACTGCACCGACTTTCTCTTCAGTCTTACTTGAAGCCTCTCCCAGGGCAAGATCTACCAAGGCCCTCTTTGTCCTTTTCAGAACTTCTATCAAACACCCTTGAACCTATAGGGAGGTGGCGTAGTTTATTGTCCCCCAATGAGTGTGTAACTGGACTGTTTATGCTTAAAACTGTCCTACCTATCTGTTACAGAGTGGTTCACTGGACTTTACTAAGTATATAGCAATGATTGATTCTTGACTTAGAGTCAATATAACATGTATTTAACCCTGACTCTACAGATAAACTAAGACATCCCCTCAAAGAAATATGTATGCAAATAATGATAGCACACAGGAAAGTGTAGATTATGCCAAGGAGAGGCCCAAAAAATATTCAATGAGAGTTCATGGGAGTGAGAAATGACTTCCATTGGGGATGAAGGGAGGGAGTCATGTCAGGCCTCATGGAGGACGAGTTAGAACTTGAAAGAAGGGATGAATTCCAATAGCCAAAAATCAAAGGGGAGAGCATGCCACTGCAGTGTAATTCTGGATGGCATCTCCGTCTCATCTATCTTCGCTGGAGTCCACCCTGTACTTAGCTATCAAAGTGATCGTCCTAAAAGGCAGGCCTGACCATGTCATTCCCCATTTAACTCCATATTATACCCTCAGGGTCAGATATAAAACCCTCTGTTTTCAAGCCCTTCATAACCTACCCTTCTCCTACCTTTCTAATCTTTCACACATTACCCACCATCCAGTGATGATGGCCTCCCTGCTGTTCTTTGTACAAGATATTCCACTTCCTTGATATTATGACTTTTCATTTTTTTTTAAAAATAAGTTTGTATCAATGTATTTCTTTACATCATCATACTTTCCCCCAGTATGCCTCTCTCTCTCCCTCTCAGAGAGCTATTCCATGTGACAAACAGTATTTAGGAAAAAAAGAAAAAGGAGAGAGAAAACATCGGTGTAACTGATCAACAGAAGAAATCTGAAGCATGTATAACGTGTGACACCAGTGAACCTCCCAACTCTGCAGAGAGGCTTCTCAGATCTCTTTGTTCAGACTCTGTGCATCTTCACTGGCTGTACCCTATGTCTGGAACGTTCTCCTTCCTTGTCTCCATGTTCTGGCTTCCTTCAAATCCAACTAAAATCCTGCCTTCTGCAAGAAGCGTTTACTTATCTCCTTTATTTCTAGTGCCTTCCCTCTGTTGATTACTTTCTTTCTTTTTCTTTTTTTGGAAGGGGGAAGGCAAGGCAATTGGAGTTAAGTGACTTGCCCAAGGTCACACAGCTAGTAAGAGTCAAGTGTCTGGGTCGAATTTGAACTCAGATCCTCCTGAATCCAGGTCCAGTGTTGTATTCACTATGCCACCTCACTGCCCTGTCTATATCTTGTTTATCCTGTCTATATCTTGTTTATCCTGTCTATATCTTGTTTGTATGTAGTTGTTTACATGCTATCTTTCCTATTAGACTGTGATCTCCTTAAGAGCAGGGATCGTTTTTACCTTTTCTTGTATCCCAGATACTTAATATACTGCCTGGCTCATAGAAAACTCTTTAATAAATGCTTTTGGACTTGATTTGAATCTCTGTCAGTGTGACCAGATAAGAGATGGCATGACCAGAACTGGGGATGGTGAGCAGTCCAGTTTGTCTGAAATACAGGGTAGAATGAAACTAGGCTGTAATGGCAAACTGTACCCAGATTGTGAGGGCCTTGGGTCAGGTTAGGGAATATGTACAGTTATGTCTCCACATTGTGACTTTCCCCATCACAGTTTCAATATATAAAACAGGTCTGCATTAAAAAGTTAAATGGGAATTTTGCAGAAACTGTAGACAACAGACTTATAGATAATACAGAAAAAGCTTAGAAACTCAGAAATGAATAAAATATGTGTATAGTATTATATAATATCAACATGTTTTATCTCTTAATACCATAAATATACATAATTGCTTCTCTGTTATGAAGGGAAAGTCAAAAAATGTTACACGCATTTTCCGGACTGCTGGGGTACCATGCCCCTACTCCCCTACTCTCTACTCCCCGCAGTATGGAAGAGATAACTGTATTTTATTTAATTGGTAAATATTGATTAAGCACCTCCTGTGTATAGTAAATAGTGACAGGTGCTGGGATACAAAGAACAAAATAATCGGTTTCTTTTCTTAAGGAACTTAAAATTTAGTCAAGGAAATGACATGTACAAAAATGAGCAAAATTTTAAAGACCAGGAAAGGTGCATGAACTGTATTGTCCATAAGCTATGAAAGTTCATGGGATGGAGAGATGGCTTCTAGTTGAGGGAACTGGGAAATGGAGGTGGTGACATTTAAGCTGATAGCTAGGACTTCATTGGACAGATTCTGGAGGATAGAAAGACATCTTAATCTTGGCAAAGCTGGGGATGCAGAATCTTCTTCCAAGGTAGGTAAAGAGTCCAATGTACAGGAAGCCCAGAGTATAAGAAGGGAGATCGTGTGAGATAAGGTTGAAAAGGTAGGTTATAGACAAATTGGTCATAATAGCTTTGAATTTTAAATCAAAGTATTTAGAGTTTTTTTGTAGACAATGGGAGGAGCCACTGAAAGTTTTTGAGTGGCAAGTGACATTATCAAAACTATACATTAGGAAGATTAATTTGTTCCAAATTGTTTTCCAGAATTGTTGGACCAGTTCACAACTCTGCTAACCATGCATTTATGAGTCTGTTTTCTTGAAGCCCCTCTAACATTTGTCATTTCCCGTTTTTGGCCAACTTTGCCAGTCTAACTGGTATGATGAGGAGGAAGCTCAAAGTTGCTTTAATCTGTATTTCTCACATTATTAGTGATCTGGAGCATTTTTCATTTTACTATTTTGTTCATTTTTCATTTGACTTGCCCCCAAAAGTTACTAAACTGAATACCATTTGACCCATTATGAGGTGTCTATCACAATAAGATCAAAGAAAGAGGAAAAGGACACGTGTAAACATATTTATAGCAATTCTTTTAGTGATGGCAAAGAACTGCAAACTAAGGAGGTGGGGAATTTGAACAAATTATGGCATATGAATATCCTTGAGCACTGTGGATTATCTACAATTTTATCCTGTCTCTATCTTATTTGTACAAAATTGGTTTCATGTTGTCTCCCATAATAAAATGAGCTTCTTGAGATCAGGAATTCTCTTTTGCCTTTCTTTGCATTTTCAGTGCTTAGCGCAGTGATTGGCACAAAGTAGGTGCTTAATAATGCTTACTCACTATTTTGTCACACAAAATCATTACAGGGACAGTTTCAGAGAAGCCTGAAAATTAATGCAAAGGGAAGTGATCAGAACCGAGGGAACAATTTATACGGTAACAACGGAACAGCTTTGAAAGGTTTAAGGTCCCAATCAGCACAATGAGAAGTCATGACTCCTGAGAATCGGTGGTGAAGAACGTTGCCTGTCTACTGAGAGAGAGGAGAAATGGACTCAGTAGATCACAGACTCGTAGACTTAGAATGGGAAGAACTTTGGAAGCTGCCCTTGTGAAGAACATAGCTCAAACCCTGGGGTACAGGAGATAACAATGAAGAGGATGCAGAGAGGAGACAAGCAGGTGCAGTGAGGAGTTTTGTGGAGTGCCTATATTAAGAAGAAAGGGTAGGAAAAATGGAAGCAGTGGAAGGAGATTGAGAAGGTGGAGCCAGAGGGGTGAAAACAAACCAGAAGAATACAGCATCGAAATTCAAAGGAGGAAAGCATTGTAAGGAGGGTAGTGGTCTAGCGTGAAATTCTGCAGAAAATTGGAGGAGGAGAGAAAGTCACTTGATTTAGTGCTTAGCAGGTTCCCTTTAATAGAATACATTTAATATAGTGAAGAAGCCAGGTTTCAAAGGGTTAATGAGGAATACGGTGAGGAAGGATAGGCAGACAGTATAAATTATGATTTTGGGAAGGTTGGCAGTGAAAGGAAAGCAAGATGTGGTAAGAAACGAGGCCATTGTTGGTTTGTTTTTTCTTTTCGTATACGGAAGACCTTGCTTTACCATTATCTGAGTTCAGCACCCCATCTCCTATCTCTGTACCTCTGTACAGACTGTTCCATATGTCCAGAACGCCCAGGCCTCCTTATCTCTGCTACTTAGAATCATTATTTTTCTTCAAGGTTTTATGAAGGTGCCATCTCCTATTGGAGGCTTTTGCTCATTCCTCTAATGGTTAGATTCTGTGATGTTGCACCAATCTATATAAATTTGTCTCCCAACAGGCTTGAAATTCTTTGAGGATAGAGACATTTTTTTGAGGGGGGAGGCTGGGTGTCTTTGTGTTACCAATGACATAATAGTCATTTAACAAATGCTTTCTGATGATTGCACGTATACAGCTAGAGAGGAAGGAGCTAGTGGAGGAGATTGAAGATGTGAGGTCCTAGAGAAGGTGGAAGGAGTGAGTTTGAGCAAAGAAGAGAACTTCTTTTTGAGAGAGATGGAAGAAGTGGGGTGGGGAGTAGTAATTCTAATGAGATCTTAGGGGAGGGAGAGAGAGAGAGACAGAGAGAGAGAGACAGAGAGACAGAGAGAGAGAGACAGAGACAGAGAGACAGAGAGAGAGAGACAGAGACAGAGAGAAAGAGACAGAGAGATGGGGAGAGAGACAGAGAGAGACAGAAAGAGACAGAGAGATGGGAGAGAGAGAGACAGAGAGAGAGAGAGACAGACAGAGAGAGAGAGACAGAGACAGAGAGAAAGAGACAGAGAGATGGGGAGAGAGACAGAGACAGAGAGAGACAGAAAGAGACAGAGAGATGGGAGAGAGAGAGAGACAGAGAGACAGAGAGAGAGAGACAGAGAGAGAGAGAGACAGAGAGAGAGAGACAGAGAGAGAGAGAAAGAGAGAGAGAGAGAGAGAGAGAGAGAGAGAGAGAGAGAGAGGAGATGGGGATGGGGATGGGAGTAGAGGTTGGGGGATTACTAAGAGATGAGACTTCTGTGGAAAGGTGAGATGATGAGTATGGCAGGTGCTGGCAGTTCTGTGGGTCAGAGCAGGCTCCTCCCTGTCTAGCCACTCTTCCTCAGTCTCCTCCACAGACACAGTTTAATCGCTGCACTGATTAGAGATCATAAGCCTTTGAAAGCTGTTGGTTTTTATGATGTTCTTGTTACAATAGAAGTTATTTTCCTGGTTCTGCTTACTTGGCATCAGTTCATACAAGTCTTCCTAGATTTCTTTGAAATCATCCCTTTTGTTATTTCTTGTGGCACAATAATACATTTATTATCTGTTGTGGGGGATAATTCATAATAATTGAGGAAATATTCCAATCTATATGATTTATTAGCCAAATGGGCACAATAAATGGGTCTTTGCACTGGCTGGAAAATCCATTTACTCTTCCAATATGTCTGTTTGCTAAGAAATTGTATAGCATGACTGGTTTCCTATTTTAAAGATATAACTTCAATAGATTAATATGGGTCAGCTATCAAGTATTGGCAATAGGTCTGAAACCCCAAAATGTAGTTAGGTTTCATTTGTGAGAAAAGGACAAATGAAATGTAACTCTTAGGGAAACATGAGAAAATTAATAATATCCAAGTCCTAAGTTATAATTAGTGAAATTTTGCTGTTTGTGGAAAAATTACTTGGGACTATATTTTTATTTTGCCTATAGGGATTGTTGCCTGAAAAGTCATGAAGCCAATAGTAGAAAATGTCATGAGTTGGCATCTGAAAACTGCTGTAGGTAAATGTCTACCATGGGGAAAATTGAGGGGACAACTTTGGCAAGGCCTAAAGTAAGATCCTCTTGACTCAGTTTCCCCATTATGCTCTTTCCTTTCTGGACAGGAAATATCCCCACATGGTTAATCTCAAACCTGTCTTTGATACCATCTGGAGCTTTAATACATGTCAGATACATCAGATATGTCTCATGCTTGTCACATATGATTCATGGCTGGAATCAAACACAGCTAAGGTAGTTTTCCCTCTGTTATATACGTCAGGTCAATCTGTGCCCTTGAGGGGATGAGTCTTGATTCTATGGTAATTTTGTCCTTCCTTTTCCTTTCATAGCAAATCTGTATAATCAGGATGGTGAGCAATAGAAGTTTTGTAAGTACAATACTAAACCTACTAATTAATTAATACTATAATAGTATATAAGCATGGAAAAAATCATACAATTGTAATCTGTATTTGTGTCAAATTATAATATAGGAATGATATCCTCCTAAAGGGGGAACTAGACAAAGTAACAAGATAAAGATGTAATGTAAAAGTTTTCTAATTAATGGAATAGTAAACTTTGAGAAACAACAAAATTAGACTATTTTCTCTTAGAAATATATGTATGTGTGTATTTATATACACGTGTGCACACATACATATACACACATACACACATACATGTATATATGTATATATAAATATATGTGTGTGTATATATTATATATGTATATGTATGATTGACTTCCAAATCTATCTAGCACAGAGATTCAGGCTTTTAGTATCTTTTAATAATAAGTTCTCAAAACTGAATTAAGGATTTTACATATAAAATTGTAATGATAATTATCAAAAAAGTGAAATTATTTTCCTAATATAAATTATCTGATAATTTTAAAAGAAAAAGGGGTTCATTTTACAAGTTAATTCCTTATTTTTCTTAAAAAATATTCTTATGTCAGATACAGGGTTTAAGTAAAGATAAAAACAAGCGATATAAAAAAAAACTGACATTACCTGAAGTTTCGGATTTGGAGAGCCAAATTTATGATCAAGTCTTATTACTGGCAGATTTTTGCAGAATTATCTGGGAATTTCGGCAAGTGATTTATCACCAGTGAAGCAGAGCCCCTTTTAGAGGTACCCTGAGGATGAGTCCTATCCCAGAATATCCAAGAGAAGGTATTTCCAGGGACCAGACAACTACATGGGACTTCTGGGACTCAAGACAAAATCTGATGGTTAAATAGACACTGGAGGTGGGTTACTAACGTGCAAGACTTGATGTTATTTAATATTGTTGATCATCTTCGCATTGCTTTGTTTGTTTCATAGTGTTTAGGTTTACTGAGTTTTCTTAGTTACCTTGGTAACATGTAAATCTCTCCTCTCAAAATTAGTTCATTGTGAGCCCTCTGAGCAGTTTGATCTGTAGCCTAATTGGCATAATTTTGGCTCTGAATATATGAAAATTTATAGATTTGGCTTATAGATAAGTGATTCATGGGGAGGTAGAGGGGAGTGGGCTGTCTCCTCCACAAATCAAAAGGGAGAATTGAGGGAATTGTAGGAATGAAATGTGACTCAATCTGGATCTGGCTCAGCTCCCTTTCTATTCAGTTATGGGTCCAATCCAATGTCTGTCTTGTGAGAAAACTTTATTCAATGATGGGAATTGTGAAAAAACTTTATTACATTGCTTGAACCTGGCCCTGCCTGGCCAGGAAGCTAGGCCACCTCTGTAGTTTATAGACCCTTAACTAAGGACCTAGGTTATGCTGACCAGAAACCCAGTCAGATCCAAAGACAGATGCAAGGAGCTTTCTCACAATTAAACAGCTCAAGCAACTGGTATATCTTATTTGAAAACTGGTTCTGTACTGGTCAATCAGTTATTGTTTCCATGTTCCTTTGATTGAATACAGACACTTGTGGGGAGTGAGACACCTCTTTTTCTGATTTCAGGAAATTGCACTTGTTGGCTCTCGCCTTCCTGATGTGGAAAACCCTTAATCTTTCCTCTAATTAGAAATCAGATTACCAAATTATACATCTTGTTTTGTATTCTGCTTATTGTTATCTTTTAATGCATAAAAAAATTTGTCTCCCTCTGCTTTCAGGGTCCAGTGCCAAGCTGAGTAGACCTGAGCCTGATTAGTCACGCAGCTGGCATACATTGCTTAATAAGTGGATATGTAAATGGATATGCTCTAAAGCTCAAACTTTTGCTTCCTCAGTTCTTTCAGATTCTACCCACCACAATAAGACCTTGTCCAGTCATTCCCATGTTGGTGAGCACTCCTATAGCGTCCGGTGCTCATAGTAAGTGCTTTCGACTTTACACAAAGAGCTGCTAGAAATACTTGTGGACATAGGAGTCTATGTATATTTTCTCTCACCCCTTTGTCCCATAATGTCCCATCTTCCCTTCTGTATTGACAATGCTATCTTCATTTTCCAGATAAGAAAAATGAGACTCAAAGAACTGAAGTGACTTGTTCCAAATTACATAGTGGCTAAGTCGTCGTGGAAACATTAAAACTCTCCTTTTTTAGTTCAACTAGAAATGTTGATAAAATATTTCTCTGCTCTAAAAGCCCTTTCCAGACTTACCTCTTCCCTCCTCCTTCCTGGATTGAAGAGCAAAGACCTTTCTTAAGCAAATGGATTAAGGGTAGAAAACAAAGTTTAACAAAGAGTACTTGCAGTTAGGTAATGCAGGTCAGTAGAAAGGGTACTGGACCTGCAATCAGGAAGACCTAAGTTCATATCCTACCCTAGAAACTTATCTATTGATTGTATGACCCTGGACAAGTCAACTAACCTCGATTTGCCTCAGTTTCCTCATCTGTAAAATGGGGATAGCATTTACTTTACAGAATTGTTGGGAAGATAAAAACGAGGATTTTTAAGTGTTTTATATACCCCAAAGAACCTAATATGATGTAATATATATATGTGCATGTGTGTGCATGTGTGTGTGTGTGTGTGTATGTGTGTGTGTATGTAAATTTCTCAGTGCGAATGCAGTTTTTCCCAATTTGGGGTCAAATAAGTACATGACAAATGGTATAATGAACTGTCTATGCTTTACAATGTTGTCACCCCAAGAATGTGATATTTGGGGGGCATATATTGTCTTATACTTAAGGTAATGCTGAGAGTAAAATAGGCAAACACCTGTTTATGGGAAGTTAAGGAGAGAGAAAATGTAATAGGAACCTCGATTTAAACCTGGGAGGAACCTCAGAGATTACCTAGTCCATTTTACAGATGAGGAAACCGAGACTCAAAAAGGTTGTGACATGTCCAAGGTCATGTATGTAAGTGACAACGTCAGAATTTGAATCCATGCCCTCTGAGGAGGTGTGCCCAAGGAACACACATGGAAGTCTGACTCTCTCCACAATACAGCTCTGCTCCCAGTAAGGAAGGGCTGTTTTCCCTACTTCACAGAGGATCACCAAATATTTAATTATGCATCTTTTGGAAAGGTATGACCCTGATACAAGTGGCTTGAAAATGGTAGATACTCAATAGTCATCAATTAATTTCAGCTGAATAAAGGCGAAAGAATGAATGAATGAGTGGAGAAAACAGGATCATCCCCAGCAGATGTAAATGGAGAAGTTCATTGTCTGGGGCATTCTCCTCCACTACAATTAGATTCGAGAGAGTAACAAGAACACCCTGAATCTACAGAGCACACGCTTTTCAAAGAGTCCGTATTATTCTCATTTTTCTTTATAATATTCTGGTGATATAAGTATTGTAATTACTATTTCGTAACTGGAATGGCTGGTTTGGAATCACATGGCTCAGCTCTCAGTCAGTTGACCGAGTTTAGGATCCAAGTGCCTCCCTCTGGTTAGTGTAGTATTATACAGTATTTATATATATTGTAGTATTATATCTTAGCCTTAGCATCTCCTTTTACAGTCATCCCCAGGGCATAATGAATTGAATCTGTTTCACTAATTTTTTTTAAACTGCACTGTAACTATAATTTTTTGCACTCCTGGCAAGAATCACAAAATACAGTCTTAACTGAGGTACAGTGAGTGTGTGGGGCAGACTCCAGGCCACTGTGAGTGTTTTTGAGGTAGACTTAGGGAACAGGGCAGGGCCAGTGGGAAGCTCGCTTCAGTGATGGCCTCTTGGAGGAAGAAACCATTTCCTTTTACAAAATTTCATGGAAAAGTTTGCTCTCTGTCTCCATCCTTTATTCTCCATCCTTTATTTCTAAATTAAACTTCAGTGACTCCCCATCACCTCAAGGATCAAATATAAAATCCTCAGTTTGGTTTTTAAAGCCATCCTGGCCCCTCCCACATTTCCAGTCTTCCCTCCACGTACTCTAGGATCTCTTATCACAAGACACCCAATCTCTCGTCTCTGAGAATTCTACCCCTCACACTCCACGGCTGTCCTCATGCCGGAAATTCTCCCCTTCTTCCCCATTTCTACCTCTTGGCTTCCCTGGCTTTCTTACAAACTCAGTCAAAGTTCCACATTCTGTAGGAAGTCTCTTCTGGTTCCCCCTTAATGCCTTTCTTTGGAGATTATTTACAATTTATTCTGTATCTCTTGTTTGTACACAGTTCTTTACATGTTATCTCTCTCATTATATTATAAACTCCTTCTGCTGAAGGAATGGTTTTGCCTATCTTGGTAACCCCAGTGCTTCACACAATTCCTGGCACATAGTAGGCATTGATCAATGTTCGCCCTGGACCTTAAACTCTCTTAGGCTCAGTTTCTTTCCAAAATAAGAAGGTTGACTCAACGGCCTCAGTCTGGGCTCTCCAAGTTCAAGATCTATGATACATTTCCATCATTGACAACAACCGCCCTGACTTCAACCAAGATTAAGTCCAGTTCTATATTTTATCTGATTTCTAATATCACAAAGGAAGGAAACAAGTATTTGTTATGAGCCTATGTGCCAAGGACTGTGCTGAGCATTTACAAATATTATCTCATTTGATGCTTACAATAACCCTAGGAGGGAGGTGCTGTTATTATCTACATTTGACAGATGAGGAAACTGAGGCAGACAGAGGTTAAATGAGTTGCTCCACTAAGTATCTGGGGCAGCTAGGTAGCTCAGTGGCTAGAGGGCCAGGCCTGGAGTCAGGAAGAGCTGTGTTCAGATCTAGCCTGGGCAAGTCACAATCCTGTTTGCCTCAGTGTCCTCAAGGAATCAGAGGTACGAGATTTGAACTTTCAATGGGCCCAAGCTCATCCACTTTTTGTTTTGATCTGCAGCTCAGAAGGTTTGGATGTTGACTCCTTGAGCTAAGTTCTCTGGAGAGAACAACAGGTTCTGGGCCGAGACCAGCAGTAAGCATCGGCTTTATTAGGTTCTAGTGAATGCCAATGTCTACCAGCAGACCAGAAGCTGACTTTAATTGCATCATTAGTCAGGACTATTTCATTACATTTCTGGAAAGCTTCCATTTTCCAGGCCCGGACTAAAATGTTCAGTAATGATGAGCTAATAAGTCTTTCTTGATGTCAATTCCATTTTCCTTCTCCTGAGCGGTAGCTCCTGTGGTTCCCTAAAACTTGTAGCCAGGTCGTGGCGGGGCAGCTAAGTGGTGCAGTGGATAAAGTCCTGGGCCTGGAGTCTGGAAAACCTGAGTAGACATTTACTAGCTGTGTGGCCCTGGGCAAGTCACTTAACCCTGCTTGCCTCAGTTTCCTCATCTGTAAAACAAGCTAAAGAAGGAAAGGGCAAACCACTCCAGTATCTTTGTTAAAAAAAAAAACAACACAGCTACAAAACAAAAGCGATCATGACTGAAAAAAACTACACAGCAACAAAAAATTGAAATAGCCTATTCCTGAGTGTGAGAGTCAAACAGAAATCCTGAGATTCCTAGGATTTTCTTTTTAGGGCTGGGAGAGATCATAAAGATCTTCGAGGCTGATCCTTTCATTTTACAACGAAAACTGAGGCTATTAGAGAGGAAATAACTTCCCCAAAATGAACAGGTAGTAAAGGCAGGATTTGAACTTGGATTCTGGGATTGTCTTTCCAGGGAATCACATTAATTTTCCCACCTACTTAGCCCACCCCAACCACTTTTTCTGAGAAGTTTCATAGCCACTAAGACAAATAACAAACTAAAGAATTTGGATTTTATTCTGTTGGTAACGGGGAATTGTGGAAGACTTTGAGAAAGAAGGCTAGGATCCTGAAGAAAGTGGTGTTTAAAGAGGATTATTTTGTTTTGTTTTCTGTTGTTTACTGCTTTTTAAAAAATTAAATTATTTTATTTGTTTTCAGTGTTCAACAATCACTTCCATATGTCTTGGATTTTTTCCCCTCCATCCCCTTTATTGCTCCCCTCTCTCCTCACTCCCTGAGATGGGGTACAATCTTATATAGGTTCTACACATACTTTCCTATTAAATAGATGTCGCATAGAAGATTATTTTGGTAGTGGTAAAATACATATAATAAAAGTTCCCAGTTTTCACAGAAAATCTTTCTTTGTTTACTGAAATGGTTTTGTTTGTTCATGATCATTATGTTTATAATATTAAAAAAATGAAATTAAGACTGTAACCAGAGGGAACAGCATGAACTGGAGGCGAGAAGGGCAGAAGAGGAGAAAGATATGAGAAGCAGAAGAGAAAGGTCAGGTGGATGAAGTGCAGGAGCATTTCCTACTCAGGAGTGAAAACATTTAAATGCTGGAAAGATCCCTTCTCCCCACTGCACTCCCAGAGCACAGAGAGTAATGTTGACTCCATCCAATGGCAGAGTCAGTCTCCATGGGGAGAAAACAGAAGGCATTTGGGACTGAGGGAAAAAAAGACTCTTTTTTTCACACATGCCAAACAACATAGGAAAATGACTTCCTTTTCTTTAATCAATTATTGCATTGTGGAATTCATTCCATTTCCTAACTAAAAGCCCCATCCTCCAGACCCTTTTCTCTGACACAAAGCTGGAGTTCTGAATATCTCCACTTTTGGGGTTGAATGAGTAATTTTCTTTCAACAGCAATCCTTATAGAAATTAGAAATGCACTAGGTCTTCCTCTTAAACACTCTGGAAAGTCCAAACCTGGATTTTAGGGGCCTTCTTTGTGGCTGATTAATACAGAGATCATGCAGACACCTGCTGACCCAATACATGCACTCTCTTGGGACTGATTAGCAGTTACAATTTTTGCCCACACTCATTAACTGGTCTGAAAGATGCTATTAAATCCCAGGCCCGGCTGTCTGCTTATGGCCTCCACATATCTTCAGCCAATGAACAAATTCATATTTGTAATTAACTTCTTTCAGTTTTACTGCTCTATTTGTCTTTGCTACCAGTTACACATCCTGGCTTTATTACCGTTATTTGAGGCTGTTCTAGAAGCCTGCAGCTCACAAGCTAGATGTTTTCAAGTGGTCTCTGGGGACAGTGGTCTGTGTGGCTAGGGAGACACTTTCACCACTTCTGTGGGCCCGGTTCCTCCTAAGCGTGCTGGCTTTTTGGAACATACCTTCTGTCCGTTGGATAGAGTTCCACAGTGACCACATCCAGGGAGTTCCAGGCTGAAATGGTCAGGCCATTATAGAGACATAGCATGCCTATCATCATGGACTCACTGGTCCCAAACCACAGGAAAAAGCAGCTGATCCCAGAAAGCACCATCGAGCCACCTGATGAGAGACCATGCAAAAGCTGCCATGTTGGTTTTCTCAGAGCAGGTGTATTTAGCATTCCATAATCACTGCCAGCATATCCCCAGCACTTAGCCAAGTACCTGCCACAGAATAGGCTCTTTTTGTTCATTTGAAATAATTTTTTTATTACCTTCTCAATAAATGTAAAGAAAATGTTTACTTTTTTTTTTCAATTTTGAGTTCCAGTTCTTTCCTTCTCTCCCTTCCCTTCCCCTCCATTTTCCTGGAATCCAAATTTCTGACTCCTCAAGGGCTTCCTATTGCACTCCACGCCCCACTGTAAACCCCTGGCCTGACCTAGCAGGTTAGTCATCAGGAAGAAAGGTTAGCTTGCCCAACCAGCTGGATTGCAAATACAGAGACTATGAAATGAACATTATAAATTTATCAGTTATTTGAGTGGAAAAATACACATTGGCTATATGTAATTATTTTTTGAGTCTGGTAATGAATTCATGGGAACTGCTCCCATGAAATGAAGTTAAATATGATATTAGGTTATAATTAAGCATCACAAGCAGGTCTGTGGAAGGGATGTCTTTTTACCTCCAAGAAAAAACTGGGCATCATCTAGAATACAAGAGTAATTACTTCATTTTACATGATCCAGTCAAGCACATACATACCAAGCATGGTTAAACGTCCAATCCTGTCCATCAGCAGTGCAGATACGATGTTCCCTGGCAACACTGCCAGTGTACCCAGGAAGTTAACAAAGTAAATCCAGTAGGCGCTATAGTCATCATCAAAGCTGATCTGACATCCAGTTTTATTGTGCAAAAATGTGCAGTTTTTAAATTCGCTGTCAATGAATTTGTATGGCTCAAAATCTGTGGAATACATTAGATATCACATAATTGTGGAGTGATTAGGAACTATGTCAAGAATTATTAAGATTATCGGGATTACAAGCCTCTTGAGGGTAGCTCTTGTTCAGTTATTTCAATCATGTCTGACTCTTTTTAACCCCATTTTTGGTTTTCATGGCAAAGGCACTGGAGTGGTTTTGTCAATTCCTTCTCTACTTTATTTTAAAGATGAGGAAATTGAGGTAAACAGGGTTAAAGGACTTGCCCAGGGTCACACAGCTAGTATCAGGCTGGATTTGAACTCATGAAGATGAGTCTTCCCGATTTCAAGCCCTGTGAGGTGAGGGATCATATTTGTACATTTTTCTATTTCTCATAGTGCCTTACACATAGCAGATATTTCAAAATAACAGCTCATATTTGCATAAGACTTTAAGGGTAGGCTTACCAAGTGTTTTCCTCACACCTCGAGAAATATATTTTTATATACTTATCTGTGTGCATGTTACCTCACCCATATACTGTAAGCTTCTTAAAAGGACGAAATTTTTCTTTTTTTTTAATGTATCCCCAGTGCCTAGTATATCTAGCACAAAGTAGGTGCTTAATAATTACTTTTTGATTGGTGGAAATAGACCTATTATCTCCATTTTATAGATAAGAAAACTAATTCACAGAAAGGTTGAATGATTTCTCCAGAGACACAAGACTTATAACTGTCGCAGGCCAGAATCAAACCCAACTTTCCTAACTCCAACCCAATCAGGCAAGCTATCTCCAACATTTATTGACTTAATAAATGAACTTAGGGAGGCTTCTTGCCTCTTCTTTTACAATGGGTAATGGATGCTAATCTTTTTTTTCCTGATAGTTTTACTCTATTTGAATTATGCTGATACTGTATTTCTAATAGCACCCATATCATCTATCTATGGAGACTACATTTTGTTTCAAAATGTAAAATTGTGAGTTATGCTTGTTTTGTGGGAACCTGAGACATAGAGAAGTTGGGTAATAATGAAAAAATGCATTGATATTACACTTTAACGTTTGCAAAGTACTTTATACAAATACCTCATTTTATCATCATCACTCTGAGAGGTTGTAATATAGTATAGCACAATAGTGTTATTACTATCCCCAATTTATAGATGAGGAAACTGAGATTTACAAAGTTTAAGTGACACACCCATGGTTACACAGCTAGTAAGTGTCTGATGCTGGCTTTGAACGCAGGTGTTCTTGAATTCAGGTCCAGCACTCTTACAACATGGCACCACCTAGTTGCCTGATTTTCCTAATCATACACTGAGTCCTGTTGGAACTTGGACTAGAATTTACTATCTATTGATTTTTGGAACTTATTTAATATCTAGCACATTTCATTACACATAGTAGGCAAAGAATACATATTTGACTAAGTGAATGAATTCAATTAGGGAGGGAACAAGCATTTATTAAGTACTTACTATGTGAGAAGCACTGTGTTAAGTGCTTTAGAAATATTAGGTGAAATTAGGTGAATCTAGAGGTCCAGGTCTCCTTGGATCCTCCAGAAAGCTCTGTCCATCAGTTAATCAACCAGCCAACAGCTATTAAACACCTTAAAACACCATATTAACATCTTTGGGACGTCTGTTTCAGTTGTGTCTGACCCCATTTGGAGAAGATACTGAAGTGGTTTGTCATTTCCTTCTCCAGCTCATTTTACAGGGTTATGTGACCGGCTCAGGGTCATACAGCTAGTAAGTATCTGAGGTCAGATTTGAATTCAGGTCTTCCTGACTCCTGGTCTAGTACTTTATCTGCTGTACCACCCAGCAGCCCTCTGGGGGACTACAGATGCAAATTCTACAGAAATAATTCTTCCTGCCAAGCAGCTTACATGTCAAGCGTTTAACAACCGTCCAGTACAGCTAGTCCCCAGTGCTGTCACTGTGACCTTGGACACCTTCCATTAGCTGCTCAGATTTGGCCTGTATCCTGCTAACATTCTCAGGGGGTGGGTAGGAATGAGCAGTCACAAAGCTGAACTCGTCTTCCCGGGACGTTAACCCACAGCGGGCTCTTCCCTTTTTCTTTCTGGGAGTACAAATGAGTGGGGAGCAGTGATGTTATGTTACATAGCAGAGTCTGCTCTAGATGTCCCTCTCTTGGGGCCACTGCATAGGACTTATTCCTGCTAGATCCCACCCCAGACGTTTTGTTCAGGTTCCCCAGGGGCTTTGGTTAAAAACAAACAAAAAGGACAGGTAACACCCACAGTTCCCATAGAATCACGGATGTACAGCTAGAAGGGACTTTAAAAACCACTCAGTAACAACCCCCTCATTTTATGGATGAGGAAATTGAGCCCGAGTAAAATGACTCATCCGTGGTCACATACACAGTAATTATGATCTGGCATTTCATCTGGTTCTCGGATACCAAGTTTTTTCCCTAAATTATGCTGTCCGCTTTTGCTACGGAGGAAGAAAAATGTATTTCACTTCAAGCAAACCCAGGCTAAGAAAACCTGGAGTTACAAAAGCAGATAAATTAGTGACAGATTCTCTGCTTTATAAAAGGATTCGTAGAATGACTTTTAAATATTGAACTCTCCAACACTATGAAGAATTGTTTAAGAGAAGTAGATTCACATTCAACTTTTCAGGAACACATTCATTAGGTAAAGTGAGATACAACTGTAAGACAAATATACTTCTAGCAACTTTGTCAGTAAGACTGGAACCTTACCCCAATTTGCTCTTTAAAAGTCGACCAATGAACTTGTTTTGGGTGTTATCATTACCTTATACAGATCCCTCATTCCCACACTGGTTATATGCTGAAAGCTCATAATGATTATTGTAGACCTGCCCAAATGACTTGCCTTTGATGGTGAGTGACATACCTGTGTTGTCAAAAACTGTGTCAATAAATGTACAGTTCCTGAAGTAGGTGTTCAGGGAGGTCACATCCTCAAAGGTGCAGCCCTTAAAAATGGAGTCTTTAAAAGTCACAGATTTGAACTTCATCCCCAAGAACCTGTTGGGACACAAAAGAGATTACATCACTGATCTTGGCTCATGGGGAATAAAGGCAGGTCAAAGAGATTCACGTGAGACAGAAAGTTAATGCCTGATTATTCAGTATCAAAGATATTCAATTTGGAGATTTCCCTAGGCCCTCTCCTTTCTCCCTTGACTGTTTTATGACATTGTCACTATTCAGCAGTATCTTCTTAGATGATAAAGATATAACATAGACACCAATATTTCATTTCTCACCAGTAGCTCTGGTAAATGAATTTGTTGCAAAGAAGATTGTGGGATTTGATTAAAATTCATGTTTGGGTTTTATCTTTGAATTTCAGTCATGTGGGCTAAGTTTTTACCATGGATATTCAAGCATTAACTGAGTATTTGGTTGAGTGGTCACCACTCCATCATCTCTCCTTTTTGACTCTAATTAGAAGTTCCTTGACCATTAAATGAAATGACAGGACAATATAGAATGGGTCTACATAGAACAGAGATTTTTAACCTGGGATCTGTGAACTGGTTTCAAAAAACATTTTGATAACTGCACTGCAATATAATTGTTTTCCTTTGAAATTATATACATGCAATAGCACAGACATCACCAGATTACTAAAGGGTCCTATGACACACAAAAAGTTAATCCATGGTCTATTATCTTTAAAAGAACACTGTTTTGTAATTATGATTTCACGTTTTCCTGGAGAAAGTAAATATGGATTCTGCCCATCTATATCAGGTGCCACTGACTCGGTTTGAGAAATATCGTAGGCACGAACACTTCAGTCACATTTTCTTTTTCACTATGAATGATTCAGCTTGTGCATCGAAGAAGAAGCTGATAACCCAACACATTTTGGAAAGTAAGTAGAATGATGAAACCAACTGAAAACATGCTTGGATGGCACTGATAGGAACTCTGGACAGATGGCAGTAATAATGTTATAATATTGTGGGCAAATCTTTCGTTCACACCAGGGTAATAAAGACTTAGGAGTTTCTTGGGATCACCACTGCTTGTTCTTAATTTTCAGAATGAATACAAAAGCACAAGGGTTTACTGAGAGGGGGATCAACTTTATCCACCTCTTTACAAATACAGAAATTGGGTACAAGTAATTAAGGTCTTGCCAACACCGAAAAGGCAACACTGCTCCTATCAATAGCAGAAAAGGTAAAGAACACACTTGCCTTAAAAGTACTTCATTTACCATCCTGCATTTACTTTTAAAGACAAATCAAATCCAGTGCATATTCCTTTCTCACCCTACTATCTGGCTTAATTTTTTAAAAACTGTTTTTAAGCCTAACAAATGAGTCACAAAAATGAACCTGGAGTCTTGTTACTTCTCCGAGGTATTTTTATTTGGAAGTGATTAGTTTCAGAGGTAGAGAGCATAGTGATTTAAACTACTGAATGGCAATAAATGGCACTGCAATTTTAGGAGAGCATTAATCTTTTCAAATGGAATTGGAATTGGAATGGGGAAGCTGTTTTAAAAAATGAGATGAGCCAGTCGTATTTTAAATTTCTCTGCTTTGCACAAAATTCTGTCATCACATTTACCTTCAGATGTGGATATTTTAAAGAAAGAATTCCAACACTATTAATGTGATCATCTTGGGGATTACTTTTGGAAAATCTCAAATTTTTGGCTCTGCTTAGGATAGTCTTAGACATTACTGAATATGAGATTCTGTGGAGACACTGACTGGGTACTTTATACAGGTTACCATTTTTAACATTCTTTAAAAAAAACTAGAATTCTCATCTGAGGAGCATAAAGTATATAGGGTTATAAGGTTTAGAAACAACACTTATTAACTCAATTGGTTAAATAAGGTGGTTTTTAGGGTACTCAAAGAAGATTGCAAGTCTAGGTAGTGGTCAGTAATATCCCAAAGGACAAGAATTCTCCTTCTTTGCATGACATGGATCCACCCTTTGAGAACTTTGGGGAACCTATGGATGCTTACCCAGAATGGTGTTTAAAAATTAGATAATTGATTGATTACAAAGGGAAACAAAAGTTAGTGAAAATAATTTTTTAGTTAGCTAAAATAATTTACTTAATTTTTATTCCCATTCAGTTTCACAGACTCCCTGCAATCTATCAAGGACTCCTTAGGGGTCTGCGCACCGCCATGTTAAGAACTCCAGAGGTCAGAAAACAAAGCTGACCCTATACTGCGCAGATAATTGCTAGATCTCTCTGCCTGACATAGTTAGGTTGGACTTGTTGTACTGGATTCGCAATCTTTCTTTTCATCTAGTCATCAAGACAAAGGATAGTGAAATAGATCCAGAGAAGTGAGTGCTTAGAATCCCCTCCTACCCTTTCAATGTAGTTTAGTCCTGAGATATAGAATAGGAACTCTGCCTCACTATCCTAGATCTACAGTTTTTTCCATTTTCTAAAATGAGAAGATTTAGAATTTCCCCTGCTTCTGCTGATGGAATGCAAATATAAGTTATTAAGATGGTTATATAAACTGCAAATGCTTAGAAACAGGACACCATCTGGAACATGTTGGTGCCTCCAGGCCAGAATGAAGTTATACTATCCTAGATAGTTCTCAACCTTTGACTTAAAAATGTCTAGAGGACAATACTTTAATTTGGACCAGGGTGATTAGTGTTACATGTGCAGCTCTTGCTATTTACTGAGAAATTCTCCCAACTGTCTAACCTAAACTTCGCGTATATAACTTAATACAACATTGTTTTTTGCCTCCACTTTAGAATAGAATGAAAAACACTAGCTGAATATGTATATATATCTGGTATGTATATAGGTATGTGTTTTTATGCATGTATGTGTGTGTATAAATGTATAAGACTGGTTTGTGACCTGTTTTGGGGGGTTTTTTTTACTTCTTCATACAAAATTATGCTAGCATCTACAGTGTCCCTTCACCTGCCCTGGTTTCTCTCCCTATCTGTGCCCTTTTAGATTTTGTCCAAATTTTCCTTACCTCTTATATGACTGGTCCACTCCTTATTTCTAGAAATACACACATGCATGCACACACACACGCATGCACACACACGCACACACACATGCATGCACACTCATAAATTAAATGGAAGAATTGATTCCCCACATAACTTCACCTTTTTAATGGAGACCATCTAAAAGCTCTAACGCTAACGTTTACAAACTGAACAGGAATATTCAGCATTCACTGTCACATTGCCTTAGCAACCTTACAGTTTTCTTTCCTAGATCAATAATAAACGCTTCTCCACCTGCCGTTGTCGTATTCAATCCTGGTGTGGATCTGATTTTCCAACGTGAAGTTGAGAGTAAAATTGGCTACTCTTTCTCTGTCGATAATTCTCACTTGGGCTGCGTATTCATCAGACTGTAGATGCTTGATGACGTCAGGGAACCAGACAGACAAGCCATAGTACCTGTGGAGACAAAGAAAGCCTTGCTTTGTAAGGACTCCGGTACAAGAGAGCGAGCCCTCCAATATGCGCAGCCAATGAGACCAACGACTCTCCAAGGAAGCGGTCCAGCTTCTACGCTTTAAAGATTAAAAAACTGAGGCCCAGGAAAGGGAAATGACTTTCCCAAGTCATATGAGAATCACAGGCAGGATTCAGACTCAGTCCTTCTGACTTCAAATCCAGTTCATTTCCATTTGTTAGAGTAAAGAGTCCTCATGTGAGGGTTTCTGCTTATGATAGAACCTTCTCATGTTCTTAAAAATTACAAAAAATATTCTGAGTTAAAAGACATTTCAGGGAGTCAGGAAAAAGATATAGCTTTCATCTTTCTAATACTAATAATCGTAGCTAACATTTACATGATCTTTAAAGGTTGGCAAAGTGCTTCTATTTAATTCTCTCAGCAGTCCTGTGAGGTAGGTACTACAAGTGCTATTGTCTCCATTTTACAGTTCAGAAAACTGAGGCTAAAATTGGTGAATCAACTTTCCCATGGTTATGAGGGTAGTGGTAGAGGTAGGATTTGGACCCAGGTCTTTCCTGACTCCAAGCACAGCATTCTTTCCACGCTACTGCACTGCCTCTCTACTCTTTACTGTCACTTGGTACCCCCTTGCCTTTAAAAGAACAAAGAGTACAGATTATTCTGATGGGTAAAAGCCATTTTGAAGCTCCCGGGATATTTCCACAGTGGTCAGAGGTTCTCTGCCAGAGCAAAAGATTCTCATGAAACCTGTGTCTCAGGATGCCATGTAAGTTCATAGAAACATATAATTAGATGATATTTATAACGCACTGTGTAAATCTTAAAGTTCTAAGTTGCTGTTCAATTGTATCTGACTCTGTGACCTCAGTTTAAGGGTTTTCTTGGCAAAGATACTGGAGTGGTTTGCCATTTCCCTCAGCTCAGTTTTACAGAGGAGAAAACGGAGGCAAGCAGGGTTAAGTGACTTGCCCAGGGTCACACAGTTTTTAAGCTTCTAAGAACAAATTTGAGCTCATCAAGGTAAGTCTTCCCAACTGCAGGCCCAAAGCTCTATCCACTGCACTAATTAGTAGACTTCAAAACACTAAATAGAATGCTAGCTGTTAAAATATTAGCTAGCTGAAGCAGAGAAAGGAGAAAAGTAGGAGATTCATGAACCACTGTTGCATAAATCTTGTTGGTAGAATACTGGTGAGGTCCCAGGGAAAGAGGGCTCCCTTGCCAGTCGTCTGGCTTGGGCCAATAAAGCGTTGAGTAATCTCTGGCCAAGGATAAGTGAGGCACCTCCAGAAGCGTGTTAGCTTGAGGCGCAAGGCTTGTCTGTTGCAGTTCTCGACCACGCAGCTCCAAATGCAGGATATTATCTATTTTGCAGTTATTTAAACAACGAATTCAGGAAGACGATAACTTAAAATTTTCCAACAACAAATGGGATTCATTCAAAAGCAGATGAAATTCCTCCCCTTGTCCCTTGCTTCCCCTTTCTTCAGCATTCCAATTTAGCAGATGGTAAACTTTCTGGCAAAAAAGATCATTTTCCAAATGTTACTGGGTTTTTCCCTCCCAATTTGCATAACCACGTACATGAAATATGTGAAATTATCAGACAGTTGTTTTTGTTGAAATTAGAACTATTCAAACATTAAAATGAAAAGGAAAATAGTAAATTCACAGCTACAGAGTGTGTCTGTGCCACCCAGTGATGTGAAAGCTACCATAAGAATGAAAAGGCATAGGGAAGAATTCTTAGCATTTTTTTTTCTCTAATGACTCTTACCCAAAAGACAAGGTGAACCAAACTGCTGTCAGCTTCAGTGTGTTCTCCATAACTGGATAGTTAAAGCATCTCATAAAAGTCAACCAGATCTGTGAAATATTAGAGACTTAGTTTTCTAACAAAATAGTTCAGCAAAAGCAAGATGAAGAAACCTCAAGCATTTAGATAATGGGGAGACTGTGGGTCTGGGAAGACTTGGCTCTCCTTGATCCTGTTTGCTTAAAACTAAAAGGGAAAAGGGGCCCAGGTCAGGAAACTAGATCATAATGAGTTTTCATGCTCTCCATATTTGAGACTATGGTTACTTCCTTAGACATCCAGAGGTTACAGTCTATCCCAAATGATTGCTGAAAGAGTCATTTTTCAAAGGTAGGCACCAATCTTCATTCTTCTCTGGTCTGTACTGGCCCCATAGGTATCTCAACATCTTAGGAATATAGGAAATGGAATGTACTTTATCTGGTTCAAATTCTTGAAATTATATATGAAGTAACTGAGGTGAAAAGAGAAGTAATGGCTCACTTCAGGTCACACAGGTAATACCTAGCAGAGTGGGATTTTGAACTAAGGTCCTCCAATTACCTGAAACTATTTCTGGAATCAGGTGTAATGGATCAGCAGGGTGCATGGCCCTGAGAGTCATTGCTATACCTATTTATTACTATTCATTTTTCTTTTGAGATTGGGACCTATGGTTTTATTGGTGTGGGAAACTTTTTTCATGGAAATTCCCTCTACAGAAACCGATCGATAAATCATCTATAACTTATAATCTTAGGGAATTGTAAATTTCATAATGCCAAGAAAGACAAACGTCCCAGATGGGGTTCATTACTTACTCCGTACAATTCTGTGCGAATTCGAACAAAACACCTCCTGTACCAGGTCCCTGTGTCGCTCTCAATTTCAATCAATTCATCGATCTGTTTTGGAGTTTTGATCCTGTTCACCTGTATGGAGCAGGAGAGCAGAAATGATGATTTTTTTTCTTTTTGATTTAAGTTTACAGATGTTAAATATGTGTGATTTTCACAATCTGTGGACATCTAGGACCACTTAGAAATAAGTGTGCAAATCAAACTTGCTCTGGGGAATAGGAAGTAAAACAGAGATTAGATTTCCTGGCATGGAGGGCAGAGGAACCTAAGTTCATGAGATATATAGCACCGATGGTCCCGTTTTGTGCTGTTAAGTATGGGGAAGGGAAGGAACAACTGCCAAGCTAGTGGACTGGACAATGCTCGGGACATGTTGGATTGGGTAAGACATGCAAGACAAACCTCTTTTAAAAAAAATTGTTATCTCACTGTAGCCTCACAACCATTCTAGGAGGTAAGACTCTCACTTAAAATTATTTTCAACTTTAAAAAATATTTGAATTCCAAATTCTCTCCTTCTCTACAAACCCCTCCCCTGCCCTGTGAGAGTTATCATATGAAATCATGCAAAACATCTTCCCATATTAACCATATTGCAAAAAAAGCAAGAGAAATAAAAAGTGAGGAAATTATATTTCAATTTGCACTGAGTTCATCAGTTCTCTCTCTGAAGATAGATGGCAATTTTTCATTCTGAATCCTTTGGAATCATCTTGGATCATTGTATTGATCAGAGTAGCCAAGTCTTTTAAGTTTATGGTGATTACAACATTGCTATTACTGTGCATAATGATATCGAGTTCTTCTAACTTCACTTTGCATCAATTCAGGTAGGTCTTGTCATGTTTTTCTGAAACTAATTCCCCTCTCTTGTCATTTTTTACAGCACAGTGATACTCCATCACAATCATATCACAATCACAACTTGTTCAGCCATTTCTCAAGTGATGAGTATCCCTTCAATTTCTAATTCTTTCCATAACAAAAAGAGCTGTACAATATATGTACAAATACTTTTGTACGTATAGGTACTTTTCCTTTTTCTTTGATTCCTTTGGTATATAGATTTAGTAGTGGTATTGCTGGATCAAAAGGTATACACAGTTTTATAGACCTTTGGCATAGTTTCAAATTGTTGTCCATAATGGTTGGACCAGTTCACTTCTCTTCCAGTACTTCATTAGTATGCCTATTTTTCCTTCATCTCCTCCAGCATCTGTCATTTCTATTAGGTGTGAGATAGCACCTCAGAGTTGTTTTAATTTGCATTTCTTTAATCAATAATGATTTAGAACAGTTTTTCACATGACTATAGTTTTGATTTGTTTCTTCTGAAAACTACCTGTTTATATCATTTGACCATTTATCAATTGAAATGGCTCTTATTTTTAAAACTTTCACTTGGCTCTATACTCATATATCTGAGAAATAAGGTCTTTATCAGAGAAATTTAATGTGCATTTTTTCGATGTTACTTCATTGTCTATGGTACCTTTTAGAAAAATCTAGTTTCCCTGATTGTCTCTTTTAATTAGGTTTATTTTTGCTTGTATTTAGTCTGAGATCATGCTCATACCCTTACCTTTTCTATTTCAGCTGAAGCACGTAAGTACTCTAGTTTTTTATTTTAACTGTGTGTCTTTCTGTTTTCAGTGTGTCTCTTATAAACAACCTATTATTGGATTCCTGTTTCTAACCCATTCTGCTATCTGTCTCTGTTTTAGGGGTGAGCTCATTCCACTCACATTCACAGTTACAATTATTGTATATTTCCTTCCATCCCTGTTTCTTCTTCTCTCTCTCTTTTTATTTTGTTCCTTCTCAAAAGTGCATTTTGTATCTAACCACTCTCTTAATCTGCCTTCCCTTTTATCATCTCTGTCCCCCTATCTTATCTCTTTTCCCTCCTATTTCCCTATTGGGTAAGCTACATTTCTATACATGATTGAGTGTGTGTGTATACACATACACACTATATATACACATACATATGTATGTATACATATAAACATATTCTTCCCTTTTTGAACCAATTCCAATAAAAGTGAGGTTCAATCATTGCCCACCCTCATTACCTCCTCTATTGTAAAAACTCTTCTTTATGTGCCTCTTTTATGTGATAAAATTTCCCCTATTCTATGTCTTCCTTCCTACTTCTCCCAATACATTCCTCTTTTTCACCTTTTCATTTTTTTGGAGATCATTCCAAAGTAACTCACATTCCAACATCAACTCACAGCCATGTCCTCTGTCTATGTAAACTCCTTCCAAACTGCCTCATTATGATGAAGTTTTTAGGAGTTACATGCATTGTCTCATATAGGAATGTAAACAGTTTAACTTTATTAAGTCCCTTACCACTACTCTTCCATGTTTATGTTTTTATGCTTCTTTTGAGTCTTGTGTTTGAATATCACATTTTCTATTTAGTTCATCTTTTCATCAGGAATGCTTGAAAGTCTTCTGTTTTGTTAAATAGCCACTTGGGTGCTCTGGAATTTGGCTATAATATTCCCGGAAGTTTTGATTTTGGGATCTGTTTTAGGAGGTGATTGGCATATCCTTTTCATTTCTATTTGACTCTTGGAATCTAATACAGGGGGCAGTGTTCCTTCATAATCTTTGATCATGACTTTTGAGTCATCCAACAATTCTTAAATTGTCTCTCCTTGATCTATTTTCCAGGTAGTTATATTTCCAATGAGATATTTCACAATTTCTGCTATTTTTCATTCTTTTGAATTTTATTGTTTCTTGATGTCTCATGGAGTCATTAGCTTGCCTAATTCTAATTTTTAAAGAATCTTCGGTGAGATTGTATACTTTTATTTCCATTTGACCAATTCTGCTTTTTAAGGAGTTCTCCTCTTCAGTAGATTTTTGCACCTTTTAAAATTTCCATTTGACCAACTTTGCTTTTAAAGGTGTTATTTTCTTCTGTATTTTTGGTGCCTCTTTTACCAAGCTGTTATTCTCTTTTCATAAATTTCTTGCATCACTCTCATTTCTTTTCCCATTTTTTTCTTCTACCACTCATCTCTTTAACTCTTCAGGGAATTGTTGTTGGACTTGGGTTCAATTAGCATTTTTTTAGGTAGCTGTTTTCACATTATTTTCTCTTTCTGAGTTGATGTCTTGGTCTTTCCTGCCACTATAGTAGCTTTTTATGATCAAATTCTCTTTTGTAGCTCTTTGTTCATTTTTGCTCATCTTTCTTGAGCTTGAATTATATGTTAAAGTTGGACTCTGCTCATCTAAGGATGAAGAAGCACTGTCCCAAGCTTTAGACTTTTCCATGCTGTTATTTTCAGAGCTTGTTGTGGGAGATCTGGAAGTTTTGGTGCTTTCAAGGTAGTTTGATCTTTAGGGAGGTGTGGTCACTACTCTTCTGGCTTGGTTTTTACCCAGGAAAGACCTGTGGGCCCTGTAAATGCAAGCTCTGGTACTCTTTTTTTGTTCTGTTACTGTGACAAATAAGATATGAATTTGGTTAGGTGGATAGAAAACGCTGACTTTGCCTCATAAGCCTACCGTTTGTTCTGATTCAAATTCATTTTCAGCCAAATCAAAGAGGATTTTGGGAATGTATAAACTTGTGAGAACTGTGAATTTAAGAATCATCTGTAACAAAAGACTTTGGTCTCTGTCCTAGGTATAGGGTTCAGAAAAGGAAAGCTCTGATCTTAGATTCAAACTCAGTGCCCAGACTGGGGGCAACATGCCTAGCTTTTATTAAATGAATATGGTGGCTATGATTAAAGAGTTATTCTGCCTTTATCAAGAAGATGCTCTAGTCACCAAATTCTAGCTGGCTGAAGAAAATATGGCTTGACCAGCCCTAAAAAAGGAGTTAAGAAGATACTGGCAGGCAGCAATGACCAAGAGAAAGATTCCGAAGTAAGCCAAATGGTGTACCAGTGGAGACCAGCAGAGGCTGGTGGAACACAGGGTCCTTTCCTAGGGAGGAGTAAGCTTGGCAATGAGCAGACCCAGTAAATCCAGCAGAGCAACATGTCCATGGAAGATTAAGTCTAGGGAGCCCAGAGTAGGAACATACTTACTCAAGAACAAGCCTAGTGAGAGTAGTGCCTTGGGAAGACACTGGGAATCTTGAACCACCAGAGGTACAAGTTGTCCCCTTACATGTATTCTCGATGTGTTTCTCTCCCCGCTTCCCACTGTGGGTGATCTCTATTTGTGTTCTTATTCTCATTGCTGCTGACATATATGTATATGTATATTTGTATTTGTGGAAGAATATACCCTACATTTTCAAAAAGGTTATTACATTGCAAATATTACAGCATCACTTCATTAAATGTCTTTGTTTGCAACTAATTATATCATCTGTCTTACTAGAGAAAAAGTTAACACACTGTGGGGCTCATGAACTATGGTTTTGAGTGGTTATGAACCCAGAGGGTACCTTGAACCCAGGATGGCTATTTTGTAGATTTCACATTTGAAAGGAGGATGCCACAAAAAAACCCCATAAAATCAAACCATTCTATCCTCCATTGCCAATCAGAATTAAGCTGTTCTGAGTTCCATGGCAATCTAACGTGATAAACCAAGGATGGATGTTTGTATTTTAACAGGCTTCTCAAGATGATATTTTTAACCCAAGTCACTTAGTGACTAATTCTGAGAAATTAAAGGGCCTGTGGTAGACTTGCAGACAAGATATTTTGGGACAGGTAAGCCTTTTGGCAGCTATCAAACACAGGCAGTTACCTCTTCTGACACTATGTGGGTCTAACTCTATACTTAGGCATACTAGTTCTAACTAAAATACAGAACTTGCATTTGCAAGCATAGTCAATTCTTAATTACTCATATATGACTTATTCCTTAAGTTCCAAATTCTTATGCAGTAAAATTCAATTTGTAGATCCACATATACTTCTATAGAATTTAGAACTGAAAGCTTCCTTAGAGATTATCTGATAGAATCCTTTTATTTTACAGATGAGGAAACTGAGGCCCAAAGACTTAGCTAAGGTTACATAGGGGATAAGTGGCAAATCCAGAATTCAGACACGTGTCCTCCTACTCCAAATCTAGTGCCATTGAACTTTGTGATTTTTTTCCCATCCCTTCTGTTCTGACAGGCTCTTCCAAGGCAAAAAATTTCAATGTGTTTTCCCAGTGAAAGACTGTGTCTGTAGTTCCAAGACTGGCCTAACTATGAATGGCCAGTGGGTTGTCCAACGGGTGATAAATTTTTGGCTATGATATATCAGTGAAAGATATGCAATTACAAAATAGCATCAGGTGCTATGTGACTCCCTTCTGTTTCCACAGGGACAGTGGGAAAGTGACAGAAAATAGGGGAGGGGATGCCAACCACCACAGTTATAAGACATCTACAAATGTTAATTTTATTGTTAGTACATTAAAAATGAGATTTTTGTCCAGTGAGATCAGTTCAACCACATTTGCATCGATATTTGCACTATAAAGAAAACCAGAAGCAAGGGAGCCATAATGCCCAAATATTATCATTATATTGAAATGGTTAACTTATGGAAGGGCAAGGACAAGGATTTTCTAGGATGACAAAGCACAGGACAGTTTGTCATTTGCATCAATGGAGTACCAATAAGGTTTCAGTTCCACCTCAGTGTACTTTGCAATTTGTTCCCTGGGTCAACTCCAGCTTTTTCGCAGTGCTCCTCATGTCTTGGGCTTACATGGTCATAGACCAAAAGCTAGGATGAATATGAGAAGTCACCTAGTCTAACCTGTTTATTGTACAAATGACAAACTGCATCCCAGAGGGAGTAAGGCGCAAAGGCAGGATTCAAACTCAGTTCTTTTCATTCCAAGTTCAGCACTCACTGTACCACATTATTGGCTTCTCTACTCTGAATTAGCAAGGGAATAGATCAGGCCTACTCAGGAAGGAGAAGGAAAAACGATGAAGTATTTATTGTTAGTGACCGCCAAGGAACTGAGGTCTGGGTGGGGAAGGAGGACTTAACTGAGGATTCATACTTACAGTGAAGACTTTCTCAGGCTGGCCACGTGCTCTCATGTTAGTGTCATGGATTTGCTTCAAAATCATCCAAGCTTCATCATGCTTCCCAACCTGGGAAGTTTGAGAACATGTATGAAATACAAGACCAAATTTTGCTTTCCCTGATTCCCCAAATCAATCCATCAACATTTATTAACTCAGAAGACAATCTAACTTGAGCTAGGGTATCTGGGAACTTGATTCCTCAAAGGGTATTGGGATGACTGCTCTATAGGAATCTTTCTAAACCACTTGGGAATCATTGAGTAAATTCCCATTGTTGGGCTCTAGTTACCTGAAAGAGCATCCTGAAATTGTCTAGATTCCTTTGAGGGAGTATATTTATGTTTTGTGGAAGCTCTGCATGGCAGAAAATTTTGCCTCTAACTTTCTAAGAAGATTAAGTCCATTCATGTTTGAAAGAAAGCACTTTTGGAACATTGTGAATTAGTCTCTTACACAGTAAACTAAATGTCAAGTTAGGAGTTTAAGGAGATGTGGAAGATCTTTCTGGTCATGAGGTAAACACTAAATGAACTACTTCTGTAAGACAGTTGGTTATGTGGTGAATGACTCGCTAGTGAAGAATGCAAATGTTCTCCATTCTCCCCATTAGTCTCCCCAAAGTGCCTAATTTACCTGGAGTATCCTTCCTGGGCACTAGGGAGACCAGAACCTAATTTCTATGGGTTATAGGAGTCTCTGGCTTATGAATGACTGTTTTATAAAAGTCTCTTGCAAAGAGGTTGATCCTGCTTCAACATGCGCTTCCCCACAAGCATCCTCCAAGTTACCAGGACGTGCCATTTGGTATTGTCTTTTCTTCCAACCCTTTCCCCTTTCACTACTTCAATTTTGTAACCTTGGCCCATCTTTCAAGACTAATGCTATAACACTCTAGTTTTTTAAAATAGTCACACTCCCCCTTGCCAAATATACCCCACAAAGGGTTTTGATATAAAGGATAGTTGATACAAAGCTAAGTATTATTAAGTATGTTGGATAACAGAATAAGGTTTCCAAAAGATTTTGGCAGACCAAAATAATGGACCAAATCCAGTAGGATGGAAATTGGATAATAAATAATAATAATAGCCAGTATTTATATAGAGCTTCAAAATTTACCAGGCACTTTATAAATATCTCATTTTATCCTCACAACAACTCTGAGGGATAGATGCTGTTATGATGCCCATTTTACAGTTGAAGAAACTTACAAGCAGAGGTTAAGTGACTTGTTTAGAGTAACATAACTCCTAGAGTGCATGAGATCATATCTGAACTCAGGTCTTCCCAAATCCAGCCCTGGCATCCTTTCTACTGTGCTACCTAGGTGGGAAAATAATTTCTTATGAGTGGAATCCAAGATGATGACAAGAACATGGTGATACCAGATTTATGCCTTGAAGGATGAGAAGCAGGGGAAGCACTCAAGGAATTGGATATAGGATGAATAAAGTCATAGGGGCAGAAAAGTGCCTGATGTGCATCAGGGCAGGGAGGAGAAACAGGACAATTTGGTCAGAGCAGGGAGCACATGAGAAAGAGCAATGGTGAGACAAACTGGAAAATTGGAGTGGGCTAAGGTTGTAGAAACCCTTAAATATGAGGTGGAGGAATTATTTAGACTTCATTTGTTGGGCAATATAAAGTGGTTGAAGTGTTTTGAGCCTATAAGTGACATGATCAGATCAGAACATACAGGATATTACTTTGATGATACATGAAAGGTGAATTGGATGATGGGAAGACTGGAGGAGGTACCAGTTAGGAGGATGTTAGAGTTGTTGAGAGGGGTGGTAATGAGTGGTGCTACTGATAGTAGAAAAGAGGGGATATATTTGAGAGATGCTTCAGAGATAGATTTGCCAGGTCCTAATAATTAGACATGGGAGATGAAGGGGAAAGGAGAGTCAAAGATAACAGGTTTTGAACATGGGTGGTGCCACTGACAAATAGGGAAATCAAAAGGAGTTATTAGCTTGGAGTGAAAGCTGTTACATTTCTGTGTTGGACATGTTGAGTGGTAGGTGCCACAAGAACATCTAGGTGGAGATGTCTAGTAATCAGCTAGAAATGCAGGGCTGAAGCTTGGGAAAGAGGTAACAGTAGCTAGCATTTTGAAGATTTGTGAAGCACTCTACATATATTGTATCAACTGATCTTCACCACAACCTGTGAGGTAGATGCCATTATTATCTCCATCTTGCAGATGTGGAAACTGAGGCTGGAAGAGGCAAAAGAACTTGGCCAGAGTCATCCAGCTAGTAAGGACCTGAAGCATGATTTGAATAGAGGTTTTCCTCATTCCAGGTCCAGCACTCTACACATTATTCATCCCATCAAGTTGCCTAGATAGACTGGGGAATAGTATATGTGGAAATGAGAGCTGAAGGTACAGGAATGAACAAGGTTGCCAAGAGAAAGAAAAGGTGTACAGAGATGAGAAGACTAAATGCAGAACCTTGAGAGTCACCTACATTAAATGTTCAGAGAGCAGAAGAGGGGCTAGTGAAGTGGCTGAAATGAAAGAGTATGAGTAAAGAATAAAAATAGGAGCTGATACACATGTTACTCTTTAAAGTTTACAAGGTACTTTATACCTCAGAACCTCACAACAATCCTACAAATAACTATATGTCTTTACATATGAGTAAACTGAGGCTAAGAGATATTAAATGACTTCTTTGTCACACAGTTAGTGACAAGAAGTCTTTCCTAAATCAAAGCCCAAGTTCTTTCGACTAATACTGATAGTTAGGAGGTGGTCATCTTTGTGGGAGGGGTGGAAGGTGGAGTGGAGACAGAAGTGGGAAGTGAGTGGTTTGAGGAACTGTGAGGGTGGTTAGCTGGGTAGTTGATGAGAATGTTGGTCCTCCTGAGGACGGTAGCAGGGCGCATGTAAGAGATGGAGTAGGAGGTTAAAAGGGAAGATTGTGAGTGACGGAAGGGGAGGTTAAGGCAGGAAGTTTCTGGATTAGGAGTGGAAGTCATTAGAGAAGGTGAGAGAGTGACGTAGAGATGAGTAGATGAGGTAATCGGATTACATGAATTTAAAAGGAGGAAAGATTTTTAAAGGATGGAAGCAGAGGAAGGATCTTAACAGAGAGAGGTTAGAGTCAAGATACAGAATCAGCCACGTGTTCGGATATAGTCAATGAGGACATTTGTTATACTTGACTGCATATTTGTAATAAAAGTGAGGAATCCAGAGAACAGTGACTATTTTTTTGGCCCTGAAATTCAAGTTAAGTGGGAAGAAAAGTAATCTCCTTTGGAGAGGGTGACAAGGGAAATGTGGTGCCCACAGAGGAGTTTGCTGAAATATGCTCTGCTCCTAAAAGGCAGAGACTATATCATTTGTCCCTTTTTATTTCCATTGTCTAGCATAGCACCTAGCACATAATAGGTATTTTAAAATGTTTGCTGATTGAATAGTTTAGAATAGAGCTTGAATTCCAAAGCACACAGCAAACGGAAATAGGGGACTGGTATGCAGGGCCCAGGAAAGAGTAGGGCTTATCTAGACAGGGTGAGAGATGGGGAGGAGGTGGGAGCATGGAGTTTACATTTAGGTTGGTAAAACTTTATGATGGACATCATGTGGTCCTGTAGGTTGGGAGGAATATGCAGGAGAGACATGCTAGCCTGAGCAAAGGGGGGAAGGGTAGAGAAATAAGACATAAGCAGGCTTTGACCGATGGGCATGGGAACCTAAGTATCATTGTTTCTATGGATAAATACTTTCCTGTTTTTAACAAACCAACATAAAAATGAACTTTTGGGTCATGGCTGACTCATGTATTAGTTGGGGCCTGAACTTATTTCTGCACATTGACAACTTATAACAGTAACAGCAATTCAATTTATTCAGCAACAAGAAATGATAATAATATTTTACCTCCAACAAGAACCTCGGACTTTCCGGCATGAAAGTGAGGGCCACCACAGAGGAGACACAGGGGAGAGCGCAGACAATCACGAAGACTCGCCAGCTGTGAAACTGATAGGCAGAACCCATGCTAAAGCTCCATCCTGCAAAGGGAGAAAGGCAAAGGTGAGGAGCTACCCTGTCTTCCCTTGACCTGCTCGAAACCATCTGCACAGGGAAAGAAGGAATGTGTAGCCAGAGTTTCAGCAGGTGAAAAGGTTTTTCTAGGAGCAGAGTCAAGTACATCCCTGAGTTTGCCACGTGCTCAAAGAGTCAGATTTGATGACATTTTGTGCATTATTCACAATGACCCACTCCTACCAAGTTTACCTGCATAGATCAGCCAACACAAATGAGGGAGGGTTTGAATAGGAGTCTCCAGTGATTGGGAATCAATGACTATACTGCAAGGCCAACTATTAATTTATTTGGGGTTCTTCCTTGGTTAAGTATAATATGCATTTATTTTTCTGCTAAGCAAATATGCACACATAAATTAGATAGGTAGGACATGTCATCTATGAATAATTTGCTTATTATAATAAAAATACATATAATGGGATTCACAAAGAGAAATTCCTTCAGAACCTAAAAGGAAACCATTGTTGTTAAGTCTGACTCTGTGACCCCATTTAGGGTTTTCTTAGCAAAGATACTAGAGTGGTTTGCCATTTCCTTTTCCACTTCCCTTTACAGATGAGGAAATTGAGGTAAACAGGGTGAAGTGACTTGTCCAAGGTCATATAGTTAGTAAGTGTCTGAGGCCAGATTTGACTCCAGGACCACTGCTCTATCCACTGAGCCACCCAGCTGCTCATTACTTGGGTGAACTATCCCCGAAAATGGTAAAAAACAACATTGAGACAAGTTTCTGGATGAGAATTAAACAGGCACACCACCTCTAACTGGAAGCTTGGAGATTTATAGAGACATGAAAGAATTATGTGAGGCAAAAATCTTAATTAATAGACATACTTGACGTTTATATGGCATTTTAATAACATAAGTCAAATAATCCACACACAATCCCCAGTGATCCATCTAATCATTTTCAGTTTTACAGGAGTAAAGAGGTATTTGAGGTGCCATGACTTCCTCAAGGTTACCAAGTTAGAGTTACAAATCAAATTTTTCCCTTTCAGTTTTACAGACGGTCTCAATTTCAGTTATTCCAGATGGGAATCTATTGTTTAACAGCTGTCCAAACATCAGTGGAATCATGATGTATTCTTCTTGTAAAAACAAAGTTTTTATGGGACTCCATAATATTTGGCTGAAGATTCTGAATTCAGCTTCAAAACTTAGGAATGAGTAACTACTCTGAAGGTTTTAAAAAGCAAAGATATCAATATTCTCCAATTTCTAAAACCCAGAATGAATCACAAGGTAGAACATGGGGGTCTGGTGGATAATATTCTTTGTTCATTTAAATACAAGCCCAGAACACCACAGAAAAACGTTCCTTAAAACAGTCCTTTTATTGGAAGTAATAAACAAAATACGTCTTGAGTTCCCTGAACTGAGAAAATCTGATGTCTTAAGTTTCAGGCTCGAGTGAATTACATAATCATTAATCAGGAAGGCTGGAAGTACAAGATGATAGTGAGAGGGTGGGCAGAGAGGGATAGTAAAGAGAACAATGCCCTTCCTCCTGTGGAGAAAATGAGCTCAGAAGATCTAGCAGGAGAATCTGGAGCCAAGGAAAGGAGAAAGGCAGCTCTGTGTAATGGACAGAGCAAGGGACCTGTTTGTGGTCTGAGATTTACAAATGCCATAGAGAGTAACAAACACCTCCTCATTCACTCAAAATTTCCTGAGAACCCAAAGGCTTATAAGGCTAATGAGTACAACGATCCTAAAGAAGAAAATAATTTTGTTCTCATGGGACTATTGATGTATTTTAGAAAAGAAAAGGAGAAAAAAAGTTAAAAGAGATGTAGCCATTCAAAACAAAATACAATACTGAAATAAAATTAGGTACGGTAAGATCTCAATAGATCAGCTGTTCAACTTGAATTCAGGAAGCCCTCGGTTCCAATCCCAACTCTGACGTTGTGTGACCACAGGCACATCATGGAAGCTCTTTGAAACTCAGTTTGTAGTCTTTAAATGGAGATAGGAAGACCTGTAGTACTTACATCTCAGGGATCTTGTGAGGCCCAAATGAGACAATGTATGTAAAGTGATTTTCAAACTTTAAAGTCCTAGTGTTAATGTCAATGATGATAACTATTATAATGATGATGAAGAGATGGGAGAAAATCCAGCAACTCTGATAGAAACAAATACCTCCTAATGACTTTTGTTTTCACTGCTACCACTCAAAGACAAAGGGGTTTCCCCCTCAAGAACCACAGCTTTGTTAATGTAAATATTCTCAATTATCTCTCTCATGTGTAATATCTCTCCTTCTGTTAAACATGACATAGACTGTGGTTCTGTTCTATTTTGTTTTCACAGAGAGATTACCACACTATAAATAATGATTAATTTGTTGTTGTATGATTTAATGACTCTTTGTAATCCCATTTGGGATTTTCTTCGCAAAGATACTGGAGTGGTTTGCCTTCCTTCTCCAGTTCATTTTACAGATGAAGAAACTGAGGCAAACATGGAAAAGCAACTTGCACAGGGTCACACATGGTGCAAAAACATGCTGAGAGGCAGTTAGAGCACTAACTCATTTTTGGGAGCCAAGTTCAGCATAAGAGTTGTCCCTTCAGTTCTCTATCCTTTTGTCTAGCCGCCTAACTCTAGAACATTCTAACACAATAGAATAATAAATGAAATTTCATAGGAATAAATGTAAACTCATATTCTCAGGTTCCAAAAAACACCTGCAAAGCTATAGGATGAAGGAGGCATGGCTGGACAAAATACATATGAAAAAGACTTTGGGTTCTTAGTATACTGTAGGCTTAATATGTCAATAGAATGATATGTCAGTCAAAAAAAGGTAATGTCATTTCAGGCTACAATAACAGAGAGAGGTATCCAAAATGGTAAAGCTGATAATACCACTATGTCTTATTCAGACTAAATGTAAAATATTTTTGTTTAATTCTTGGTAACATTTTCTGAAAAAATATATAGCTTTTCTCCTCTTGTTCCCCTGCCTCCCCTCATGCCCCAAGGAAAAAAGGGGAAAAAAATCTCTTGTTCTTAACATACATAGGTAAGGACAACAAATTCCTGGATTGATCACGTCCAGAAAAAAAATCTTTAATGAGTAACATGCTTCATTATGAAGTCATCTTTGAAGTCATGTTTGGTTACTTCTTTACTGATGAGATTTCCTAAATCTTTCAAAGTTGACTGTCTTCATAATATTTTCTGTTATAGAAATTGTTTCCCTGATTCTGCTCGCTTCATTCTGTATCAGTTCATATAAGTCTTCCAGGGTTTCTCTGAATCATCCCCATCATCATTTCTTACAGCGAAACACCTTTCTATCACATTCAGATGCCTATATTCAGTCATTCCCTCATTGACGGGCCTGGCTGCCACATACTGAGAAAGACACTGATAATCTGATTGTGTCCAGAGGATAACAACCAGGATGTTAACGTGACTCGAAACCATGTCACATGAGGATCAGCTGAAAGAATTGGAAACAGTGAAGACTTAGAGGTAACATGATTTTGTTGTGGCTTTTCAGTAATTTTTCAGTCATGTCCAATTCCTTTTGACCCCATTTGGGGTTTTTGTGGCAAAGATACTGGACTGGTTTGCCATTTCCTTTTCCGGATCATTTTACAAATAAGGAAGCTGAGGTAAACAGGGTTAAGTGACTTACCCAGGGTCACACAATTAGTAAGTGTCTGAGGCCAGATTTGAACTTGGGAAAATGAGTTTTTCTGACTCAGATCTCTGAGAGAGCATGATGGCTACCTTCTAAGTATTTCCAGGAAAACAAAGATTAGATTTGTAGGACAAATAGAAGAGAGTTGCAAAGACTCAATATGAGGGGAAAAAAGAAAAAAAAACCTTTCAGCCTGTCTCAAAGTGGAAAGAGATATGATGGGAAGTAGTGTCTTTCCCATCACCAGAGGTTTTTAAGTAAATATTGTATGTAAGTCAGTCCACAAGTATTTTTAGGAGACTATAATATATCAGGCACTATACCAAATGGAATACAGAAACAAAAACTGTTTTCATACAGTTTATATTGTCCTGTGGTAATATGCCATGTTCCCAGATCTATCAATACATAGAAGACCTATCCAAAGTAAATTCAGAGTAATTTACTGAGAGGCATAGTGCTAACAAATAGAAGAATCAGGAAATCTTCTCACTAGAGGTAGCTGGTGGTACCATAATACGCAGAGTCCTGGAGTTGGGAAGTTTGTTTTTCGCTCGTGTCCAACTATTTGTAACCCCATTTGCAGTTTTCTTGGCACAGATACTGGGGTGGTTTTCTATTTCCTTCTCAAGCTCATTTTAAAGATGAGGAAACTGAGGCAAACAGGGTTAAGTGACTTCCCCAGGGTCATATAGCTAGTAACTATCTTAGGCTGGATTTGAATTCAGGTCTTCCTGATTCCAGGATAGGCATTCTAACTACCGTACCACCTAGCTACTCAGAATAAGGAAGAGTTCAAATCCTACCTCAGACACTTGATAGCTTTGTGACCTTGGGGAAGTCACTTCATCTCTCTGCCTCAGTATCCTTAAGTATAAAATGGGGGTAATAATGATACCTATCTTGCAGGGTTGTTATGAGAATCAAATGAGATAATACTTGCCATAGTAGGTGGTATATAAACACTCATTTTCTTTCTCTTTTCTTTAAGCTGAGCCTTAAAGTGCTTTAAGAGTGAGAAGCAAGGAGGCAGAGGACTCTGGTTGTGGAACAACCAGTACAAAGGCAGAGAGGTAGGAGATGGAATGTTACACATGGAGAACAGCAAAGAGCTCTGTATGGCTGAACCACTGAATGCATAAATGAAGTTTCCATGATGGCAAAAAGATGGAAGGAACATGAGAGGAAGAGGCTTAATAGGGCAACTTGTGGGGATTTGGGACCTGAAAAATTTGTACATGGTAACCTCTAGGGTCCATTTCAATTCTTCAGTTCTAGGATTTCAATGGATGTCTGTGAAATCTGTTTCCTTGGTTCAATTCTTATTCTACTATAGCTAATATCTTTCCATACATTGCTTGTCACAGAAGAAGCAGGTTCTTTTGATCTGATTTCCTGGTTTTTATAACCTTCTGTAAACAAAAGTGTATCATTGCCTGAGTGTTCCTGGTCAGTCAACAGTGGCATACCAGGTCACATTCAGGCTGATGTCTGTAGTACCTGTAAATTTTCTCACACATGCCTTCTTAAACCCTTTAGCCTTGGTGGGATGTCAGTTGATATGACAATGAAGCACAATTTCTTTTTTTTTTTAATTTTTTTTATTTTTAATTTTTTTTGAAATAAAAATTTATTTAACTTTTTACATTCATTTTCACAAAATTTTGGGTTCCAAATTTTCTCCCCTTTTATCCCCTCCCCCCACCCCAATACCCCAAGCAATCTAATTTTCCCTATCACCAATCTGCCCTCTCTTCTATCATCCCTCCCTTCTCTTGTCCCCATCTTCTCTTTTGTCCTGTAGGGCCAGATGACTTCCTATTCCCCATTAACTGTATTTCTTATTTCCTAGTAGCAACAACAATACTAAACAGTTGTTCCTAAAACTTTGAGTTCCAAATTCTCCCCATCCCTCCCTCCCCACCCATTCCCTTTGGGAAGGCAGGCAATTCAATATAGGCCCTATCTGTGTAGTTTTGCAAATGACTTCCATAATAGTCATGTTGTGTAAGACTAACTGAATTACCCTCCATCCTATCCTGCCCCTCATTGTTTCTATTCTGTCTTTTGATCCTGTCCCTCCCCAAGAGTGTTGACTTCAAATTGCTCCCTCCTCCCATTACCCTCCCTTCCATCATCCCCCCCCTTGTTTATCTCCTTCTCCCCCACTTTCCTGTATTGTAAGATAGGTTTTCATACCAAAATGAGTGTGCATTTTATTCCTTCCTTTAGTCGAATGTGATGAGGGTAAACTTCTTGTTTTTTTGTCAGCTCTCCTCTTTTTCCCTCCACTAAAAAGTCTCCTGCTTGCCTCTTGAATGACATATAATTTACCCCATTCCGTTTCACCCTCTTTCCTCCCCCTACCTTTCTCTCTCACCATTTACCTTAATTTCTTTTAAGATATGGTCCCATCCTATTCAATTCACTCTGTGCTCTCTGTCTCTTTATGTGTATGCATGTGTGTATGTGTGTGTATGTGCACATGTGTACATGTGGGTGTGTATGTGTGATCCCACCAACTACCCAGATACTGAAAAGTTTTAAGAGTTACAAATATTGTCTTTCCATGTAGGAATGTAAACAGTTCACTTTTGGTAAGTCCCTTATGACTTCTCTTTGCTGTTTACTTTTTCATGCTTCTTCTCATTCTTGTGTTTGAAAGTCAAATTTTCTTTTCAGCTCTAGTCTTTTCATCAAGAATGCTTGAAAGTCCTCTGTTTCATTGAAAGACCATATTTTCCCCTGAAGTATCATACTCAGTTTTGCTGGGTAGGTGATTCTTGGTTTCAGTCCTAGTTCCTTTGACTTCTGGAATATCCTATTCCACGCCCTTCGATCCCTTAATGTAGAAGCTGCTAGATCTTGAGTTATCCTGATTTTATTTCCCCAATACTGGAATTGTTTCTTTCTAGCTGCTTGTAAGATTTTCTCCTTGACCTGGGAGTTCTGGAATTTGGCCACAATGTTCCTAGAAGTTTCTCTTTTTGGATCTCTTTCAGGTGATGATCAATGGATTCCTTCAATACTTATTTTGCCCTCTGGTTATAGAATGTCAGGGCAGTTTTCCTTGATAATTTCATGGAAGATGATGTCTAGGCTCTTTTTTTGATCATGACTTTCAGGTAGTCCCATAATTTTTAAATTGTCTCTCCTGGATCGATTTTCCAGCTCAGTTGTTTTTCCCATGAAATATTTCACATTCTCTTCCATTTTTTCATTCTTTTGGTTTTGTTTGGTGATTTCTTGGTTTCTCATAAAGTCGTTAGACTCCATCTGTTCCATTCTAATTTTGAGAGAACTATTCTCTTCAGTGAACTTTTGAACCTCTTTTTCCATTTGGCTCATTCTGCTTTTGAAAGCATTCTTCTCCTCATTGGCTTTTTGAACCTCTTTTGCCAATTGAGTGAGCCTATTTTTCAAGGTATTATTTTCCTCAGCATTTTTTTGGGTCTCCTTTACCAAGGTATTGACCTGTTTTTCATGCTTTTCTTGCATCTCTCTCATTTCTCTTCCCAGTTTTTCCTCCACCTGTCTAATTTGCTTTTCAAAATCCTTTTTGAGCTCTTCCAAGGCCTGAGCCCACCAGACATCCCCCTGGGGTGTCTGGGATACAGAGGCCCCGCCCTCCATGTCTTTCCCTGATGGTAAGAATATTTCCTCGTCATCAGAATTGAAAGGCGGGAACATTTGCACCTGCTCAAAGAAGCTCTCTATAGTCTTATTTTTCTTCCCTTTTCTGGGCATTTTCCCAGCCAGTTACTTGACTTCCGAGATTCCTCTGCACCCCCACCTAGATCTGCCCAGCTAGTGCTTGGGGTCTGAGATTCAAATGGGCTTTCCACGGCAGGTGCGGCTGCTATTCAATGTGAGCTTATGTTCTGGTGCTGGGGTGGGAGCAGGGCCGCCTCCCAGGCTCAGCTCCCTCAGGGGCTTTATGCAGAGACCTTTAGTAATGGAGCGGGTGGGGGCAGGGCCACCTCCCAGTCTCAGCTCCTTCAGGTGGTTTATGCAGAGACCTTCAGTAATGAAGATCCTGCCTGCTGCTCGGGGAATTCCGGGCCACCGCCACTGCCTCCACCACTTCCTGCCCCTGTCTCTGCCTCCGAGGCTTCCTCCTGAGGGGGCCCGAGCCACGGAGACACCCCATTCCCCTCTCGGCCAGCCCAGATGTCTCTCTCACTGACCTGTAGCCCCTGTTGGCGGAGGGACCTTCCCGGCTGCTGGAGATTCCGTCCCTGAAGCCTACTCGGATCTGTAAAGCACAATTTCTATGATGCATATTGATTGGTTAGAATATCCTCAGAGCACTATGAAGAGACCTTTCTTAGCCAGGGATGGACCACTGATCCATTAACTGCTACTGGTCCATTTATCCATCCTTGGCCGGTGTCTTTGGTGAGAAGGAGAATCAAATACCAAACAGCTAAAAAAAGGACTTTAGGTTAGGGCTCATCTGAGAAAGGATCGAGTTGGTAAATAAGAATAGGTATTGTAGAAGCCATGCCCATTAGACCGCTCTGTGCTTAAGTCATATATTCTTCAGTATAAGTTAATGAAGTCTTTTTTGTTGCTGTGCTTTGCATGGGACAGTAGCTAGAGAGCTAGCCTTGGAGCCAAGGAAGACCTGGTCCAAGGCCTGCTTCTGACATGTACTGTTTGTGTCACTCTGGGGAAGTAATTTATTAGCCTCTCACTATACTAGGCAATGTCCTGATTGGTAGTTGTATGGAATTTGCCCATCTTCATTGGCAAAGAGCATTTCCTGGCTGGGAGTTAACCTACATCAGTGAAATCACAGGTCAACTTTTTATTGAGTTTGAGTGCCCAGTAAAATTCATCTCAAAATTCTAATCTTGGTTTAGCCAAATAAAGGGGAAAGCATCTTATTCACACCTAGGTCAAGAAGGCAAACTGAGTGTCAAAGTATGGACATCGTGGCTATGGCCACAGCAGCAGTGATAGTATCTGTCTTTGTTTTGGTGAATAATTGAGGGTACTGGGGCTACTGAAAAGATGAAACCTAACATGATGAAGACCTGAGAAGTCAGCTGCAACTGCTGATCCTTCCTACCTGAAGGAGATGCCCTTGTTGCCCTGCAGTTTAATCCTTCTCCACCTCAGATGAGTTCCTTTCCTCCCCCAACCTCCCTAGCCAATATTGTAATGGCTATCAGCCTCCTGGAACACTTAAGCCCAGCCATTTATTTATATAGAATGTACAGACTTGACCTCTTGTCAGTAGCAAAGAGAAACATAAAAATAACTATAGTTGACATTTCCCCTTAATGATTTCCTTTGTGTCCTGGGAAGGACAGTAATAAAAACCTCTCTCTGCATCTCTGAGGACCACCTTTCTTATAAAGATATTAGAAGAAGTAATTGGGTCACACTTAAAAAAATAGCCCTGGGTTTTCAGAGAAGACACAAGGAACCAGTTTTCCTCAAATGTTCACATCCATCCTTGAGGCCTATGTTACCCTTCCAGTTCACTAGAGAACTCTTTGGCATAATTACTGAATTTGGGTCAATGTGCCTCTTGGTGCTGATAGGTTAGAGCTTTGCCACAGACTTAAATGAAGGATAAAATAAGTAAGTACTCAGCAAATCTTCTTGTCTTCTCTTAGGCTGTTAGCTTGGGTCCAACAATCTCAATTTAGTTCCTGCTATGTCTGAATCAGTAGGATGGAGAGAACGATCATATCTTAAAAAGTCAAGAAAATTCCAGCCTATACACAATGGCACCTGGAATCATTAGTAGACACTAGTTTTCAACCTATATCCTTTTCTGGTTAAGTAGGCTACAGGGAGGCATGGATTTGATGCTTGCATTCAAGTGAATTAAAATTATTTTCATTTTAAGAATTTTATGACATCCTTTGTGTTGATTCGATGTCATGAAACATGACATGGGAGATCCTGTCTTAGAGGATAAGAATCATTTCTATTAGGCCTTGGAAGATCATACCACACAGAAAAGTGTTGAATGAATGCTTCAGAATGTTTATTGGGATTAGTGATAGAAAGATCTTGGAATATTCACTGAGTACCCCTGGTAGATAAGACAGACATTCCATAAACATGTGCCCAGTGCTGAAGACCTTTCCAAAGGCTTTCAATGCTCAGCTGGGTTGTGAAGTAAGAGACAAAGAGGAAATGACTTTTATGTCTCACAAAAGTGAAATGTTATTTTCTGAATTTAGACAAGAAAAAGAAGGAGCAGAGTGAGAAAGAGAAACTGAAGGCTACCCAACATAGCAGCTGACTATGTGAATACCTGGCACACAGTAAGTGCTTGATAAAGGCTTGTTGCAGCTAGTGATGTTTGCTTAGAATATCAAATTATTAGGTTTTCTGAATGGCTAAGCATGCATTTGACAGATGGACAGAATGAAAATGACAAGTACAAGGAAGGGACAGGGCTCTAACCAGGGAAAGATGTCAATACGAAGCAGACACCAGAAACACAAAATGGAATGTTAGTCAGTTATAAAAGTTTATTGTTCCTTTGTGTAATCATGATACTCCCAAAAAGGGAGCAGGTGAGTGCTAGTGGATGGTTCCTATGAGGATGATAGTCTGATTTCCCTTTTTACATAATTAAAATAATCATTAAAACATCACTTCGTGTAGTTCCTTTCTAAATAATGCAAATTCCATATAAGGAAGGACCTTTAATAGAAAATTATAGTAAACAATCAGTCCTCATCAATTGACTACCTAGAGCCAACTTGTTCCATAGCTAGAGGAGAGTTGGCCCTTACCTGTTTGATAGACTCCTAGAGCAGAATCAATGTGATATAAAGATAAAAGTGCTAGTCCCGGGCCCTGCTTTGATTCATTTTAGCCACGCAACTTTAGATGATGCATTGAATCTCAATCTCAGTCTTCTCTTCTGTAAAATGTACATAATATCCATTCTGTCCAAGTCATAAGGTGGTTGTGATGATATCAGATGATACCAGTTAATGTATATGAAAATGCGTCTATAGCCCTAGAGGAAGAGGAGGAGGAGGAGGAGGAGGAGGAAGAGAAGGAGAAGAAGAAGAAGAAGAAGAAGAAGAAGAAGAAGAAGAAGAAGAAGAAGAAGAAGAAGAAGAAGAAGGAGAAGGAGAAGGAGAAGAAGGAGAAGAAGGAGAAGGAGAAGAAGGAGAAGAAGAAGGAGAAGAAAAGAGGAAGAGGGGTAGAGAGAAGAATTAGCATTTATAACGTGTTTAAGTTTTGCGGTTCACTGTATGGAAGGTTTGCAATACACACACATATAATCTCATCTGATAAGATGAGGAAGTTGGACGAAGAGAAAGAAGGCTGAGGGAAGAGGAGGACGGAGAATTAAAGAGACAAGAGAAGTAGGTCAGTGCAGCTCTGTTCAGAGGGCAGAAGCCCATCTTTTTAAATATCAATATCTTCAATATCAATACTCTGCCAGTGATATGAAATGGCTCTAAATCAGAGAAAACCATGATCTTGGAAGAAATAAAGTTTCAGATGATGTGTAAGGTAATGGAAAGATGTAGAGTGGGTGAAAGCAGAGCACGGCATATTACCTGTGAAGACTATAGAAGAAGGAAATAATTGCTCTTACAGGAGTTACCATTTATATAATTCTTACCAGGTACTAGGCACTGTGCCAAGCACTCTACAAATACTGTCTCATTTGATCCTCACGACAATCCTGGGAGGTAGGTGCTATTAATTACTATTCCCATTTTACAGCTGAGGAAACTTAGGTAGGTAGAGGTTAAGTGACTTGCCCAAGGTCACTCAATTAAAAAGTATCTATGACTGGATTTGAACTCAGGTTTTCCTGAGGCCATTTCTGTCCACTATGCCACCTAGCTGCCTTAGAAATGAGGCAAATGATTTCTTCAAGGACATATATGAGCTCTAAAGGAGGTGGGGCTGACCTTCGGTGAGAATGTGACGTGAGAAGCCTTTAGACTACGTTGGTACTTTGGTGATATTTGTTCACATAATCACTTATTCAATCAACATTTATTAGATAACTACTGTGTGTAGGTAGCATTATAGGTAAAATATACTTTCTGTCTTTATGGAAATTCATTTCTAGTGGAGATATTTCAAAAGTCTAGTGTGTTGGGTGGATTTATAGAAGCCATGAAAGGATTGCAATTTGCATCAGGGGAAGGTGCAGCAATCATACTTCTCACATTCACATAGCACTTTAAGACCAACATTCTCTTTTCTCACAACAATCCTGTGAGGTCTCCACACAGGAGAGATTACAGATCTGAATAAACACTCAAATTAATAATATTTAATGTTTTCTTCATGACCACCTTTGAAGTAGGTAGTGAAGGCTTTTGTGGAGGGGTATATTTGTTGTATAAACTGTAGTACAGACTATATAGACTACTGAATAGAAGGCATAGAAGGGCTAGGGACCCCTCTTTTACTGAGTCTGAGCAGTTTAGTAACTTCCCATAGCTAGTAGATGGTGGAAGAGAGACTCAAACCCAAATTTTATGACTCTGAGTCCTCCATTGATTAGTCTACCCACAATGCTAGCCTGCCTATATTACAGAAAAAACAAGCGATTGTTATTATTAAACAAGGTGGGCTTCAGTGACAAGGGCTCTGAAGTGTCTTTTGAGCCCTACTGCTAACTTTCTGGTGCCTGAAGTTTTAGGGACTCTTTACATTTAACCAGGGCAAGAAGAGTTTTCATCTGCTTCACTGATGTGGTTAGTATCTACCATTCTGGCATGGCTGGTTACCCCTTAAATTTAGGGAAGCTGTCTCTAAGACATGACTAGTCCAGGGTGCTGGCCCAGTGATGCGGCCTTCTAGTCAATCCCACACATAAAAGGCCAGCCTAGAAGGAATTGGTGCTTCTTAGATGCGGAGGACATCACATCGTCACCACACCCCAAACACCCTACTGACCAAATGCATTTGCACATAGGAATGAGGGGGGTACTTCTGCCTAAAACATTCTATTTCTTCGCTAAGTATCCTTTTCATTCTATGACTAAGTAAATCTACATGTGTTAGATAGTTCCAAGCATCTAATTTTCCCCCATATTGAACCTGAAGCATCAGGCCAGCCTGAATGATGCCCCTCCTAGTAAAAAATTCACAATGGTACCTATGAAACAGTCTTTGATAGGAACATGACATTGGAGCATAAAACATTCAATTATTTGTCTTTTGTAATCAGAATTCTAGAGAAAACTCTTAAATGTCATATATGAAAGTCCATTTTAAACAGTCAAGGAGAGGAATTACGTGTATTTTTTACTCATGTATTGTCCTCATTCATGAGGACAGGTCAACCAAAATCCACCATGGAAAACTAATACAGATGTCTTGGTTGCTGTTATTCTCAAATAATTAGCACATCTAAGGGAGTTAGAGAGAACAGAGGAGCTTCTGATCTTCTTCCTGTAGCAGTAACAGCCCTTTCTGTCCACACAGTCACTAGTTTTAAAAAGTTACAAATATTCAGCATGAAATATTAATCCTGACTGTAATACACCCAGCCGGTCTGAGATCTGGACAGGTCTTAACCAAATACAGCTGTACAATCTCTTTTGAAGATACCAGCAGGCTCCTTACATCTTTTGGTCTAAGTCACAGAATATATGGTAGCCTTTTAAAACCAGCGGTTCTCTTTCTACAATGAATCAAGCCCCTGCAGGAGATTGCAACAGAGAGGGAGACTTTGAAAAGTTGAGGACAAGATGGAAGGAATTTTAGCTGCAACAATATTTGATGTTAATTCATTCTCCTTGTGATGATAGCTTAGTGTTGTGACCACTGATTATCATGGCTCATGGACATTAGTGGTTAAGTGCTAGAGCCTGTTTTAGTGGTTTCTAGGTCATGCTTCCACACATAATTTTAGCTTATGATAGCAAGCCTGTTAAAATTCTGGATTATGAAGAGCAACCCCAGTAACCGTATAAAATATGAATTATTACTGATTGTTGTACAGAGCAGTCCAGGTGTGTTTACTTGGTAGGGAATCTGTCTGGTCCAAATAAATATGCCTTCATTAGTGAGACAATCTAATCTGAACTCATAGCTCGGAGGGTGAAGGCTAATTTTCAAAATGATTGCACTAATCATCTGTCAGCAGGAGAAATACTTCAAATGTTTCTTCTTTTCAATAAATCACAAAATATAATGGATCTGCATTTTCCATTTCCACAGTTTCAATAATTCCACTGAAACGATCAGCAGTGAGGGACAAACCAAGGAAACATCAAAGTATCTCTCATTCTCCCAAGTCCTTTTTCTCATCTCTGCCATCAGCACCAAGAACATCTTCAATCGACAGTCTGGACAATTTGATTTTCTGGTCTCCTGAATGCTTTTGTAATTCAGAAAGTACATTGGCTTATTTTTCTGGGTCATTTAGAACTGCAATTTCTTCAACTAGTGGGACTGAAGATGAAAAGTGACTGATGGTAACCTTTCCAGGGTTATTTATTACTTTCAGTATACAAGACATCCATCCAAGCATGAATCTCTCAGTGTCCCACTGACTAAAAAAAGTTCAAATATTTGAAAAAAGCAGACAGTAAAAATTTGTGGACTTTAAATCTAGACTCCACTGGAAATTTCTTTTGTATTCAGAGATGCGTAGGTTTTAGGGAATGTCATATATCTGGTATTATGGCAAAGCAGGTTGATCACAATATTTCTAGTCAGAAAAAATATTTCTTTGTGGGATAGGATTTTTCCATAGAAATAAATGCTATAAAGGAGCCTCTAGGACATCTGAGTTGTCACTATAAAACAGTTCATCTGGTTCCATAATTCACAAAGAAATTCATCAATTTCTTTAAATTATAGCAAAATATACATGTATGTATTCTTTCCCATATATATGCATATACTATACACTCATACACACATAAAAATACATATATACTCATATGTATGTTACAAACCCAAATACCAACAGTAGGCTAATGGACAGAGCACTGGACCTCATGTCAGGAAGATCTGAGTTCCAATATAGCCTCAGATACTTGGATGTATGACCGTGGGCAAGTCATCTTTCTTGACTTTTCTATAGCATTTGACTTTGCTGTATACTATATCCTCTTCAGATTTTTGTGATACTTCTCTCTTTCAATTATCCTTCTTGTGTACTTCACTAGTTCTTCATCCATGTTGTGGCCACTAACTGTGAATATTCCCCAAGGCTTTGCAATGCTCCAGCTTCTCTTCTTTCTCTATTTTCTCCCTTGGTGATCACCTCAGCTCCCATAGATTCAGTCATTATCTCTGCGTAAATTAACCACAGGTTTGTGGCTGTTGTTTAGACGTTCAGTTGTGTCTGACTCTTTGTAATCCATGGACCATGGCATGCCAATACTGGAGTTTTCTTGGCAAAAATACTGGAGTGGTCTGCAATTTTTTTTCCAGTTGATTAAGGAGACGAGAGGTAAAGTGACTTGCTTAGGGTCACACAGCTAGTAAGTGTCAGGTTTGAATTCAGGTCTTCCTGATTCAAGGACCAGCATTCTATCCACTGAGCCACCTCGCTACTTATCCATAGAGAACCAGACTTAATTTCTCTCCTAAGTTACAGTTCCACAACATCAATTGTATTTTGGATATCTTGAACCATATGACCTATAGGTATCATGAATTCAACATTTCCAATACAGAACTCATTCTCTTTCTCCCCAATTCTCCCCTCTATCATACTTCCTTATCGCTGTTGAGGGCTCCCATCTTCCCAGTCCCAAGACTTGTAACCTCAGTGTCATCCTTGACTCTTTACTGTCACTTACTATACCTACCCTGCCAATTACTGTGGGAAACCTTATCATTTCTAGCTTCACAACGTCTCCTGGGTATGTCCTGTTCTCTCCTCATGAATTCACTCTTGCCTGGCCATTCCATATGAACAGTAGAAGAGAGAAAAGAGGACTGCATTTGAAAGTGCAGATGTCTATTCTGTATACCTTGCTTCCATTTTTAAAGAATATAATAAATCCAACCTACAGATCTTAAAACTATCCTACTTGTGCTTTTCTTGTGTTGTCTTGTTTTCTTGTGTTTTCTCCTCTACATAAAGAAAGAAAATGCCTCATTTGCAATAGGTCTAATTTTATCAGGCTGAGAGAATGAAGTGAAAGGTAGAGACTGGGGAGGCTATTCCAAGAGCGAAAGAACTGATCTCATCTTAAATGAATAATAGATCTTTATTTTGACCAATAGTCCTAAAGTAATTTTCCTTTCTTGACATAAAAACTTAAAGTCAGAGTGAGTGAGAAGTAATCAGCTAACCCACAACAAGAGGAGGGCCAATCCAATGGCTGGAACCCTACTTCTAGGATGTCTGTGTTCTCTTTCTGGTTCACTTTTTCACCTTCATTGTGCTCTTGGACTTTGACCTGGATCTTCTCCCTTGTTCTCTGCAATTGCTGCTATGCAACTCCAGAGCTGCCCACAAGCATTTTCTCATTCCTTTTCCCAAATAGAAAATACCAACACAAAACCCTCTCCAGTGATAGCAGACCAATTTTGGCTGCTAATGTAAAAGAGGGTACAATTCAAATTCAAACGCCACACCTTGGATTTTGTTTTTTAATATCACTTAAGATGGAAACATAGTTGGGAATTACTGAGCTGAGGTATTAATTCAACTACAAGGGCAGATCTCCAAGACTGGCCTTTAAACAACACAATATTCAGATTATCTGAAGCTCTTCTCTGAAACACGGTTCAGGCATATTGTTGGATGGAGCCCAAATCTACTCATCCCTGATTTATGATATAGCAAGAAAGATACAAATGCTATTTCTCCTTTGTTTACTTATCCCCTTAAAATGTCATGCTACTACCCAGAGTTAAGCTTCACCTTTGCTCTCCAGAAATACTGTCTCCTCTAGTCATTAATCTTGGAATGAAAAGAACATCCAAATTGTTGCTGCTGTCAGTGGAAACAACTGGTCTTATGGCATTCTGGGAATACTTTTCTTGGGTGAGGCGCCACAAAAATCAAACTGCAGAGTGATGGCTTCTGACATGATGGCAGCAGTTTCTCATCCAGCATCACCTTCTGAGCTTAGCTTACCAGAAATGACCCAGGCAGTTCAAAGCAACTGATCAGATAATAAGCAGAGGGCAGAGTAGGTCTCCGGTAATTGGACCAAAAGGCACATACCTAGAGGGCCACTGAGTGAAAGGTCACTTCCTAGCCTTGGAAAAGTGAAATGTGTCTCTAACTTCAAACAGTGAATGCTTCGACGGAAAGATGATAATCATTATGTTTAAGAACAACTTAGATGAAACACAGAGTGGGGAAACGAGCACAGCAACAGCACTGGCTGTTGTCAGAGGACCTGGGTTTAAATTCTGTCTCTGATTCTTACGATCTGTGTGATTGGGTCAGTCACTACACCCATGGGACTCAGTTCTCATCTCTCTGAAATTAGCTAGATGTCCTGGAGGCTCTCTTCCAGATCTACAGCTACCATACCTGGAATCCCTAGGGGTGAGAGAGATGTGACTGAACCCTACGCATTGCATTTAATGCGCACCCCTTGAAGGGAAGTCACAAGTTGTTGTTCAGTAATGTCTGACTTTTTCTGATCCCATTTGAGGTTTATTTGGCAGACATACTGAGGAAGTTTGCCATTGTCTTCTCCATATCATTTTATAGGTGAGGAAACTGAGGCAAACAGGGTTAAGTGACTTGCCCAGGGTCATACAACTAGTAAGTGTCTGAAGTCAGATTTGAACTCACAAATATGAGTCTTCCTGTCCCCAGCCCAGCACTCTGACCACTGAGCCTTCTAGCTGCCCTTTTGTATCTCCAGAACCTTGAAACGTACCTGGCACATAGCAGGTGCTTAATAAATGCTAACACCTCAATAAATGTTTTCATGTGCTAACTGACTGCCTAACTGGTTACACCAAAGGTCCTGGAGTAAAAGGACTTTAAAACAAATTCATAAAATAATTTCTCTTCACTACTCCCCCCAACCCTCTCCCATGTTGATTCTTCGTGTGCAACAAATCCAAGAGGTAGCTTGAATGGAAGATTAGGAATTATTGAAGTAAAAAAATAAGTTTTTGGGGAATATATCGAGAAAGAGCTTCCTGTGCTAACATCATATTGACACTTGAGGGCGCTATGGGAGCATTTGATGCACATAGTGGAGAAACTACGAGGATCTCTGGTCAACTTTAGTAGGATGCTTGAAGGAAAGGAGTTCTTGTTAGTTTCTATTTATTTAATTTATTTTTTTTTGAATAAATCTGTTACGAAGGAATGACGTTAGGATCATAAGATAATGGGTTTAGAACTGGGAGGGATTTTTGGAACATGCGACAGATCTGTGGAACCTGATTTCATGGACTCATAGCATGTGAATGTGCCTGGCATGTCTATGCACCCTAGATCTCACCCGGCCTTTAAGGCAAAGACTTTTCCAGGGTGGGCCCACTGGGAATCCCTCTTGCCAGCCTAAGAAACATGCAACCTACCACATGGGCAGATGAGGGTAGTAGACAAGGTATGGGGGAAAAAACTCTGGAAAAGGGAGAGTGAGGTAGGATTTTTCTGAAGAGCTTTAAAAATAGGTGCAAGGTCTGAGTGATAGTGGAAAGAATGCAGGATTTGGAGTTAAAGGACTAGAGTTCAAATCCTGGCTCTTCTATTAACTATTCGAGTGACCTTGGGCTAGTCACTTAAACTCTGGATCTCAGTTTCTTCAGCTGTAAAATGAGGGAGTTGGACCAGCTGGACCTCTGAGGTCCCTTCCAACTCTAAATTTATGGTGCTATGAATCCTTCTAGAAGGTAAGGAGATAGACTGGCTGGTTTCTCAAGCTCTTCTCCTGTTTTATGATTCTATGTATTTTAGTTATTTCATTTATTTGGGGGATTTCATTTAATTACTTTTGGTATTTGATGAGAGGCTTGTAGTGTTTGAGGAGGTAGGCTTTCATCTTCTACTATTCTCTTGTGATCCAGTAGCACACAGAGAGCTGGGAGATTAGAGTGGGGAGTAGCTTCTGTTTATCCTCCCTTTTCAAAGAGGACGATGTCTTGACTTGTGCATGAGTTAAGTGAGGCAGAGATATGCAAAGTCATCAGCCTCACTCTCTCTTCCAGAGTCACTGGAGTCCAGTGGCAGGATAAAAGTCAGTCTTCATGGTTACATTCTGGTATTCAGGGGATGACCTTGGCATCTTCGATGTCTGACCAAGCTCTAAGTTCTCCCAAGCGCCAGCTTCAGCTGCTTTTATGGAAGTTGGAACAAATGGTTCTCATCTACCCATTCTGCTGGGGCAAGTTTTCACATGCTTGGGGTAGACATCCCTCTAACTCACTAATTGGTTTGAGGCCTGTCATTTATCCTCAGCCTGGTTTCGCCCATCTGCTGAGTGGATTTTACTGGAGTGTGGTTTCTGCACATGCTACAGCTTCTTGCAGCCACAGATAAGAGTTGGGTGATATGTGGACTCAAAGGTAGATGAGCAGCTCTGAAAAGGGTTCACAAACCTTTGTTCTCAAGTGTTCACCAGAGGTTCTAGTCCTTCCTGAATACCCCATAAACCCCCTAAAGTAAGGAAGAGAATAAGTATAGTACAAACACTGACCTAGACTTCTCTGGGTAGAGCTGACTTTTGGATAATCTTAGCACTTAAGGATGATTGTTACTGGCCCAGAATCTAGAGCCTAGGGCGGATGTGATGTGATAAAACCTAATAAATCTATCTCCACCAACCAAAAAATATTCTTGGTTTAATAATAACAACAGCTAGCATTTGTGTAGGACTTACTATGTGCCAGATATTGTGCTAAATGTTTTACAAATGGTTGCTATTGTTCAGTTGTGTCCAACTCTTCATGACCCCACACCAGACCCTTCTATGTTCCACTGTCTCCTACATTCTGTCCAAGCTCATGTTCATTGCTTCCATGGCACTATCCATCCATCTCATCCTCTACTGTCACCTTCTCCTTTTGCCTTCAATTCTTTTTAATATCAGAGTCTTTTCCCACCATCAAGCTCTTTTCCAATGAGTCCTGCTTTCTCGTTACATAGTACTTAAGTTTCAGTTTGGGTATTTATTTTAGCAAATTATAGTTTTACAAATAGTAAATAGTGCTATTTTTACAAATATTATTTTATTTGATTTTCACATCAACCATGAGAGGTGCTATTATCATCTCCATTTTACAGTTGAGGGAACTGAGGTAGACAGTTAAATGACTTACTCAGGGTCACACAGCTAGTAAGTACCTGAGGCTATATTTGAACTCAAGTCTTCCTGATTCCATGGCCAATGCTTTTATCCACTGTGTCACCCAGCTCCCAGAAATAGAAACTAGTAAAGGCTTTAAGAAGAGAAAAGACTGAGGAATGCAGTAGAGGTCAAGATCATTAGTGGAGTGAAAGGACATAGAAAAATATTACCAATCATGGAACTGGAAAAAATGGCCAAGAGGGAAATTGAAGGAGCACAGCACAGAATAGTGAAACAAGGAACATGAAGAAAGGGTACTACGGTAGAAAGAGCAATTGTTATGGAGACAGGGAACTGAATTATGCTTAAGTTGTGTGTTTAACAAAGAACTACATATTGGGAAAAAATGGTAGCAAAGAATTGGAAACTAAGTTGTCCCCATTACTTATACCTACGCCATCTTGAACTCTGAAGTTTCCTTCTCCAATCACAGTCTCCAGTCTTTCCGTCTCTTCCTCTACTTCAATCTTTCTATCTTTATTTTCACTGTAACACTCCAACCTTTACTGTTCTTCCAGTCCATTACCCATGCTCTGTTCTTGTCTTCCTCTCCACAGTCTTGACCCTATCCTTTTCCACATTATCTGCCACCCTTAAGTCCTTTGTCCCTTTGTCCCAACCATAGTCAAGCTCTGACAGTCCTCAAATCTGAATTGTCCCCAAAGTCGCTCCCAACCCCACTGGAGGAAATGTGCTTGCTGAGGCTACTAAAATTTTGCTATTCAAATGAGATGGATGGGTCATCCCTGGTGAATGGCAATCATTTTCTTCTTCTCTCATTGCCTCTTTATGACATTCTCACGATGGCCATTCCCTACTTTATTTTCTGTTTTTCTTATGTGGTAAAGGCCTCCAATCACTTCCTTCTCTCCCGGCAGATGTTTTGGCTTCTTTACTGAGAACAAGTCACCTACTATGCATTCCTTCCTCCTTACTGCATGCCTCTATCTCTGCAGTGATCTTCACTTTTGCTTCTGTCTCTTGCTAAATTCAACCTCTCACCCCTTCCCTTTTTCTCCAGGACATTGCCTTATCGTGATTTTCCTCACGTAGAGGGAATAATCATAAGGAAAGCAAACTCTCTGACTGAAAGGGAGGGGGACTGAAAGTAAAATGAAAGGGAAAGGGAAAGATCTGGAAACTAAGGTTGTGCCCAGCAATTGGGAAATGGATGAAAAATTATTTTATATGAATATAATGAAAAATCATTGTTCTATGAGAAACAGAACAATTCATGCATTTAAGTTCAAAATGCATAAAATAAAAAAAATCAACAGGAAACAAACAAAAAGGAACCATGACAATTTCACAGAGTCTTGGGTGGTATAAAAATGAGAGGAGAGGAAATAGAAGCACGACAATAACATACAAGGACCTCAATGTTATAAAGAAAAAGAACTGTTAAAGAATTAAAGTTCTCTTGTCAAAGAAATAACCATAACTCCAGAGGAAAAATGATAGAACATGTTACCTATCTCCTGAGAGAGAATTTGAAAGATCTCTAATCACATTCATTTACTGTAAATTAGAGGCAGAACAAGGGACACTAAGGAACCAGCTGTTCCTCCACCACTCTGAGGACAAAGCAACAGGATTTAATATCAAGCTACATGGTGAGGAATTTAAGCAAAATAAAGAAAGAAATTCTAAATAATGAATTTCCTGAGGGTGAGAGTTGATGATGTTAGTGGAGGTGAATTCACTTCTCTAAGGAGCTTCTAAAAGTCTGAGAGTTGTTTTTGTCCAGAATGATTAGATGTGATCTCCCTTCAGGGAGAAGGATGAAAGATGTTCTCTGCAGTTCCATTTTAGGCCTATCATTCTGTTAAGTGACAGAGACACTTGAAGGTTGCCGGAAGACCATTAGGGAACTTCACATACTGGATCTTTTGAGACCACCAATTTACCTCAAAATAGTCTGGGGCAAAAAGATTCTTCTTCTTTTGATGTTTAAAGAAAGAGCACTCCCATCCTTTCTTCTTACTGCTCTCATCTTCCATAATTTTATGTAACTGGGAATTTTCACTGAAAAGGTTGATGGGCCATAGGTCGGGAGACATGTACATAAATAAAGCTGAGGCTGAGATTTAAGTAAAGCTTACATTATGTCTGGCTCCAACCAATGCTTTCAGCCCCTGACCTTCCCCAATCTTCCCAGTGCATTAAAAGCTAAAGAAGCTGGCCACAAATATAGGCTGCTCTGAAGCTGCTCCATTTGGACATCTTTATAAATACATGCCATTTCCAGCTCTTGCCAAGCCCAATGAGGCAAGCAGCTCTTTGAAAAATCAATGAGAAGTCTTCTTTATCTGGAGTTCTTCAGAAACCCACACCTTAAGTTCCAAACAAGTTAGCATTTATTTTTTCTCCTCTCTTTGACATAGAGAAGCTTCCAGGACATATTGTACCTAAAACTAATCATATATTCACCTGGATTAAAATATAATTTAAAATATATCATAGGAAAATGAAATAATTTCTATTATGGGTATGTTTGTAATAATGCCAGGGATATCATGAATATTTATAGACTCATTTTTATTCTGGGAATAATAAGAATCTATTTGGCACAGGGACTAGCTAGGATGAAAGTGGGAAAATGATGAGAGGTGGAGGTGGAGGTTTTGGTTTACACAAGCATTTGAAGAGATGTGGGAGATGTTAAACCTTGGGAGGATTATTTTGGATGCAGGAGTGGGACTGGAGGTTGTTGTTTAGCCATTTCACTGGTGTCCAGCTCTTTGTAACCCCATTTGGGGTTTCCTTGCCAAATATCTTGATGGAGTGGAGGAAATTATGGTAATGTTTATTCTCAAAGATTCCACTTTGAAGATCCAACACGGATCAAATTAAAACTTGGAGACTTTCAGGAAAATTGGGGAGATGGCAGAGGTGGGACTGGCTCCATCAATAGGAGACCAAGCTGCTTTTTCAGTAAGTATTATATTTTGCACTTCTCAGTCCCACACAGCTCTTTTCAGACTGACTGTCATATTTGGTATATGGTAAATGTCGATTTTATGTATGTGGCTACTTCTTTTTTCTAAAAGAGAAAACCAGCAAAGAGGAGGAAGGAGGCCAAGGAGGACATGTATATCTGTAAACTACAGACAGCTCAGGGAAACTTTCTAGTGCTCCAAGGCTGTAGGGAACAGTTGGAATGGAACAGGAAGTAGGCAGGATGATACTACTTCCATCCACACTTCAGCTCAGGGCTTGCCTTCTGTCCAGCATGCATAGAAATCCCTTTCTTATGCAGCATAAGGAAGGTGTGACAGGAGAAGAGAGGGAGGCTGGGTCCTTTTTGAGAACACAGGACAAACCACAAGAAAGAAGGTAGATGACCTTTTTTCTCTTTGCCCCTCCCCCAATCCTGTAAAATTTGATGAAAGAATGAAAGCATTTATTCCCCTCACCGTCTGAACTACCACCGTCCATATAAATAGCTACATTCTTTAGACTACTAGTCTGGGATTGTTCTAATATCACATTGGGGGAACCATTTAATTACCTTAATTAAGGTCAGACATTAATTAAGGTTATACCATAATTAAGAGTAGTTCTGAGGAAACCATCTAAAGCAAGAATTCTTATCCTTTTTTTGTCATGGGCTCCTTTGTCAGTCTGATGAAACCTATAGTGGACCCTGTCTCAGAATCATGTTTATTAAATAAATGAATAAAATTATACTGAAACACTTTTAAAAATAATTTTAAAAAATTCATGGTCTCTAGGTTAGGAACTCGTGATTGCAAAGATGTTAGGGGCAGGGAGATAGTTTGTTCCACAGGCCACAAGTCTTTGACCATTTATAACGTTGTTTTATAGTGAGGTCGAGTTTTAAAGTATATTGGTAAGAATGTCGCCTGGGGCATTAGAGGACCTATATCTGAATCTTAGTTCTGCCATCTGCTTTTTATGTGACTTTGGGCATACCCTCTCTTCCTCTACCCTCAGTTACTTCATCTGTAAAATGAGAGGGATTGGCCCATACCAACACTCTTTAAGCTCAAAGGTATAAAGAAAGGAGCTGCTTCAAAGCCAAGCAGCTAGGTGGTTCAGTGGATAGCGTGCCAGCTGTGGAGTCAGGAAGAGTTGAATTAAAATTTGTTCTCAGACACTAGTTGGGTGACCCTGGGCAAGTCATTTAACCCTGTTTCCTCAGTTTCCTCATCTGTAAAATAAGTGGAAGAAGAAAATGGCAAACCACTCCAGTATCTTTGCAAAGAAAACTCCAAATGGGGTCATGAAGTTTTGAACAAATTGAATAGCAAGTTCCAGGGAGCTCAAATTTAGGAGTTTTAATATTTGTACTCCCTTAATAGTTGGAAGCGGCTAAGGTGAACATCCAATCAGTACAAATAGTCGGCTAAAGTAGGAAGCTACTAGTTGGGGGAGGGTTCTCCCACAGCTCAAAAGCTGTTCTCCTCTTCCTCCATGACTTTGCATTTATCTCAGTTTTTCTTTTTTACCTCATGAGTAACTAGATTTCAGACTAAAGTCTCTCTGCAGGTTTTGCCCTAAGCCAGGGAGGGGAAGAACCCTCTCAGTCAAAGGGCTATACTTGAAAACCTACAGGGGTCAGCTTATGAAGGACTTTGAATGTCAAATATTTAGTATTTGCTCCTGGAGGCAATAGGGAACCACTGGAATTTATTGAGTAGAGGAAGATCTTATCGGACCTGAACCTTGGGAAAATCACTTTAGTAGTTGAGCAGAGAATGGGTTGAAGTGGGGAGAGACTGTGGCAGGCAGAGCCACTAGCAGGTTATTACAGTAGTAGAGGCATGAGGTGATGGGGACCTGCCCCCGAATGCTGGCAGTGTCAGAGGAGAGAAGGGGAAATACAGGAGAGATGCTGCAAAGGTGGAATCAATGGGCCTTGGCAACAGCTTGGATATAGAGGTGAGAGAGTGAAGAGTACAGGATGACTCCTAGGCTGCGACCTTGAGGGACTGGGAGGATGGTATTGTACTCTACAGTAATAGCGAAAGTAGGAGGGGGTCAGGGTTTGGGAAAAAGATAATAAATTCTGTTTTGGAAATTTTGAGTTTAAGAAGTCTACTGGATAACCAGTTTGAGATATCCAAAATTGAATTTCCTTGTTGGCCCTATTTAGTGATGGATCTGTGAGTCAGTGTGGTATGGTATAAAGAATACTGGATTTAGAGCCTGAAGCACTGGGTTCAAATTCTGCCTCTAAAACTTATTAGCTGTGTATAATTATAGACAAATCACTTAATCCTCTGGGCCTCAGTTTCCCAACATATAAAATGAAGATAATAATACTTGCACTACCTACTCACAGGGTTGGGGTAGCGAGATGGCTCGATGGATAAAGCCCTGGGTGCGGAGTCAGGAAGACCTGAGTTCAAATCCATCCTCAGAAACTTACTATCTGTGTGATTCACCCAGCTTGCCTTATTCCACTGGAGAAGGAAATGACAAACCACTGCAGAATCTTTGCCAAGAAATCCTATGATCCACAGGGCCATGAAGAGTCAGATGTGTCTCAACCACAGCAAATCAAAGGGTTGTGAGACAAGTACTCTGTAGACCTTCATGTGCTTTAGAAATAAGAATTATGCAATTATAAAATGATCCTGATCAGAAGTATGCCTGTATACCAAAATCATTGCTGAATGAGGCTAGAAACATTAGGTTCTGGAAGGTGATAGAAAGCCCAGAAAGTCAAATAGTAATACTCAAAGTGAGTCAGCCTAAAAAATCCACCTGGTTCAGAGTTCAAGGCTCTGGGGTTAAGTGTCAACTTTACTACTTACTACCTATGCAACTGTGGGCATGCCATGTAACATTTCTGGGACTCTGTTTCCTGACCTGTAAAATGAGAGGGTAGATTTCTAGAAACCACCTTCTAGCTTTAAATCTATAATCTTAGAGATTAATAGCAAAGCATCATAGGCAGCAAGAACTTCCACAAGAGCTATCTCTGATCCTTCATCACTCAGACAAAAGTACCTTGGACAATAACAACATATCCTGTGTGTCTTCCCTGTTAAGGGAAGCAAGATTGAGACTGTGAGTAAGAAAAAACTGAACTGAGATCTTAAGGACAATTAAATGGTATTCATGTTTGTTGGTGTTTCATGACTCCATTTGGGGTTTTCTTGGCAGAGACACTTGGAGGGCTTTGCCATTTCCATCTCACGCTCATTTTACAGACGAGGAAGCTGAGGTAAACAGGTGTAAGTGACTTGCCCAGGGTCACACAGCTAGTAAGTGTCTTAGACTAGATTTGAACTCAGGAAGATGAGTCTGTCTGACTCCAGGACTGTTGCTCTATCTACTGTGCCACCCAGTGGCATTCTGTATCCATTTAGATAGAAGGAATTAGACTTGTGCATTGGAAGCAGAACTCTTCAGCCTGAATGCCTTGCTCATGTAACTTGAGCTCTTTCACCTCCATTCTTTGCACCACCTTTCTCTGTCCAAAACACAAAGACTGCTAAAGTCTGTGCTGATGTCTTGGACCTCTCCTTGCCACACTATATCAGTCTAACCTGTTTTTACTTCCTCCCTGTAGCCAAGATAGAGCACTACCTCCAGCGTTCCTCATTCAGGAGGCTGAGGATGTGTGCCTACAGACTATTTCCAAAGTGGTCACATGGTATCTTTCTTCTGAACCATTCTACCAACCAATCCGGGGGCTCCTACAAAGGGAAGACATATATCACACTGAAAATGCCCTAAACTTAGTCCTTTTGGGGACAGCTAAAGATCTTTCACTTGACACAAGGTAAATGATGGCGATCTATAAGAAAAGGTTAATGAATTACTGATAAATCTTTGACATAAGATTTTGAAAAAGGAAAATGCTTTGGCTGGCCACATTACCATGATCCCAAATCTACTTAAGCCATGGCACATGAAGCATGGCACTGTCCATACTGATTAGGTCTGAAACTTCCTTGTGTACTACACACTAGAGAAAGGAGAATAGTTAAGAGTACTAGAAAGGCAAGAATGGCTAACTAAGTAATATTTCTTCTTTCTTTTTCACCTTCGGTTTTATTGACACCTATTTTTTCCCCCACAATGTGATATAGCAGAAAGAATCCTGGATTGGGAAAAGTTCCAATGCAAACTCAACCCCCTAATAGCAGTGTGACCTTGCACAAGTTATTTAGTCTTTCTGGGTCTCATTTTCCTTTTAAAATGAGAGTCCTTAGATTAGATGACTTCTGAGGCCCTTTCCAGCTCTGAGTCTATGGTCCTGTGATTTCTGGATATATCCTTATTCACCCTGTGATCAATACAAGTTATTTAGCAAGCAGTCAAGACTTGACCGTCAACCACTGAGTAAATAAGGAAAACAAACATCCTAAGCATTTGATTATTCACCGCAAATCACCACTTTTAGCTGGAGACCCATGGCAAATTTGAGGAACCATCCACCAAACCGAGACCTTGAGAAGGGGTTGTTCTAATTGTGTAGAAATGTCATTGTCACCCTCTGAGGGTTAACGTTAAGCTGATACCGTTAAAAATCTCATTACGAGAATTGTGGCAGGTAATTGAGCTGCCTGCATGGCTGACTGACTCAGCGGCCCCCGAGATTTATATGCCCACACTCTTCTGCAGAGTCCTTGATTGTGTTGGCTTGATGTGGATGCACAGTTAGAGGGCTTTCTACTCATGAGGAAGTCAGGGAGAATCAGTTTACCAGCGATGACTTGTCAAGATCAGTGGGACATAAGGATATCCTTACTATCGACAGGCTCATAGAAAGATGGATCTCTTAACGTTGGAAGGGTTGACACACAGAGTTTAACAACATGGCACTGGGGAAAGAATATTTGGTTTTGGGTCAACGGATTGGAACTCTGGAATCCCAGCTCTCCAGGTTTTTACCTATGTGAGGTCATTCATGTGAGCAGGTCACTACTTCTCTATGTTTCTTTTTCTCATTTGTAAAAAGGATGAAAAGGACTAGATTGGGGATTTTAACTTTTTTGTGCTTGCTGGACCCCTTTGGCAGTCTGGTGGAGCCCCATGGATTTCTTCTCTGAATAATGCTTTTAAATAAATACATACATACATAGGATTACAAAGGAAACCAGTTGTATTGAATTTCTTTTAAAAGTCCAAAGAACCCAAGGATAAGAACCCCTAACTAGATAACTTTGAAGGTCACTTCTAGCTTAAAATTCTCTAATCTACTTTATATAGATGAAGAAAAGACCAGAATAGCTTAGTGACCTCTTTTTGGATCCCCATTGCTTAGAGTTGTGTCTGACACATAGTAGGTGCTTAATAAATGCTTGTTGCTTGATTGCCTGAAGCAGCCTAGCGAGTTGGGGGACAAAAGTGGACTTGGAGGAGGGTGGGGATGGTGTTTGGACTTCCAGCCTGGGATTCTTGCTTTGTGCTATCCTAAAGAGGCATTTCTTACTTCAATAAAGTTAGATGAATTTGTTTTGGCTATGTGGACATTTTCTATTTTAAAATGCTTTTAGTTTTAAAAATAAGTGTCCTTATAAGCCACATAAGGCAGCTGCTGGAATTAATATAATTAGTCATAGGGCATTAAAGCCAAATCTTGTTAAAACACTCCTCAAACTGGCTTAAAATTACAATGGTATCCAATTTATTATGAATTATATTGCTTTTAAAGGGACTATATTTTATACTTTCTAATTTACGTTTCATTATATCCTGCTCTATATACTGGACTTTGGAGGAATGTAACATTGAATTTTGTTTGCTTTTTTTATGTTGGTTATTATTATGTTAGTAAGGAGAAGAACAAAATCAAGTTGTTGAAAGTGAAAAAAGTTAATAAGCAATAAGCTATTATTCTTTTATTATATTAAAAGTATTATTTCTTTTGAAATTCTTTTAAAATATTACTTCTGTTGATATTTTTGCTTATATGACCCCAATTTCTGACTTTCTCCCCTTCCCCTCATCCTTCCACTCCTTGTAACAAAGAAAATAAGGAAAAAGAAACAGATCAGCATATCCACCCTGTCTTATGTTTTATGCAATATTCATCACCCCAACTCTCTGCTTTGACAAAGAGGGCAATAAGGGGTAAAACCTATTATTTTCAAAATGTCAGAGCAGCTCTTCTTAGAAAAATTTCCATAAAATGAGAGAATACCTTCTCTTCTAATGGTGTTAATTTTGTCATACAACTTTTCTGTCTCTCCCTTTGGGATGATGCAGAATTTTCAGTTTCCTCTTGTAAACTTTTTATTAAATAGTGTAATTATCTTTGGAGGAGCACATCGTGACTTTCTGAGACCTCTCAGCAATACCAATTTTGCCCCTCCATTGCTCTGAAGTCTAAAATTCTCCCCCTAGGATTGGCACTGGTGCTTTATTCACGTTTGAAGATGGCTCCCTTACCCACATTCAATCCATGGGTGTGGGTCATCATTGACAGTCCAGAGAGTGAAATGGGAGCCAAACATCAGTCATTCCCTACTGAGTGCCTGCCAGGTTCTGCAGTATTCTCACCTCAAAGAAGTGTATTTAATTTGGTTTGCAGTGTCACGGAGCAGAATTGAAATCATCTTCTGGAACATTTAAAAAAAAACACACCATTAATGATGGTGGTTTTCAAGACACCTATTATTTACTGCTTCAAGTTCATCATTGTTTTGGAAAGAACTAGCTTAAAATATTCTTCCCCTCCCAGAATATCCTACAGTCTTTAAAAAGAGCAGTGGAAAGGAGTATTTATTAACACCTACTATGTGCCGGGCGCTTTACAAATATCACCTCATTTGATTCTCACAGCAATGTGATGTACATGCTATTATTTCCCCCATTTTACAGATGAAGAAGCTGAGGCAGACAGAGGCTGAATGTCTCATCCAGTGTCACATGATTAGTGTCTGAAGCCAGATTTTGTCGCAGGTCTTCCTGACTCCAACCGCATTGCTCTGTCTACTGCACCTACCAAGTGATTGGCAAAGTTATTTGCATACATGTATAGAGACTAAGTTCAGTCAAATCAATGTCCTCCCAAGTTCACGATTATGGCATTTGGGGTCTTGAATAGCTGTTTTTAATAGTGCTATCTGAAGGAAAATTAGCACCTTTGAGAGACATTTCCTCTGGTGGATGATCAAAATTTAGGTCTACTAGCTATTCCTCCTCTCCTTGAATTAACTTGTCTAAATCAACCTTTTTTTGGTTGTCTTTCTTGCACTTGGCACAGAGTAATCCGTTAAGGCTTAGCTGGTGTGTGTCTCTGTGGCAATTAGAAGCAAACACAGACATTACAGACAGTAATAACTCATAATCTGAAGTGAACACACAGACAGCAAATAACAGTCTTACACAGGAGGGGAAGATTGTTGGCTCCAAATGTGGGGTTTTGCTTTTGGTTCTCTCTGCACAAGCTTAGATTCTATCCTGGACCCCTAAAGGGATAGAAAATATGAGGAGTCACTGCCAATGGAAAACTGGTCTAAGATGAGGAAATATTTTAGGAATCTATACAATACATATACTATATACATATACTATATACTATACATCAGTGGGAAAATATGATTCAAGTAAAGGAAAAACTTTTTTATTCAGGAATATATCTATTTGGTAGAACAAGATCACTTCCTTATCAAATACTTTTGTTTCCTCTATTTAGGGTTTAAAAACATATAATTGATCACTTTGGATTTTATTTCATAGCCATTTCTGGATACTTTGCCTTTGTTTTTAAACATGTACACATTGTAATTCTTTAGAACTCATAGTATAGTGTGCTTTTTAAAAGCATAATCATTATTGGATGGATAGAATCATCCTGTGCATTGGATCACTATTTCATCCCCACTTTTCAGAATGAGGAAGAGGAAGAATGGTACTTAAAAACTTCAAACATTTTAGGTCCCTGCCAAGGTCTTGATCTTTGCTTCCCATTCTTCCCATTAAAAGTAATCCATGTACCCAACTCAGAACATAAAATATTTCTAAGCACCTGGAAGGCTTGAGAGGAAAAAAAAACCTGCACATCAAGGAAAAGTGCTACCAGGTGTTCATCTTAAGTTTCTAAGCCATGATCCTGTGGTTTTTTTTACCAGCTGTCTATATTATCCTTAATTTCAAAACAGGTGGATTATTCACAGAATAGGTCAGTGAGTTTGATGTTAATTCCTGGAAGAACTTTAAGAATGCCTTCTTAAAGTGATTATATGTGAGCCTTCAGGGAAATAAGAGGCAACTAGGTATTATGGTGGATTAAGTGCGAGACCTGGAGTAGGCAAGACCTGAGCTCACATCTGGCTTCAGACATTAGCCATGTGACACTGGGCAAGTCACTTAACTGCTTGCTGCTTCAGTTTTCTCATCTATAAAATAGGATAATGACAGCACCTCCCTCACAGGGTTGTTGTGAGGATAAAATGAGGTTATATTTTTAAAGTGCTTTGCAAACTTGAAGTTCAGTATAAATGCTTGCAATGACAATAATACTGATGTGCTAGTTACTAAGAGCCAGAATGAATTAATCAAGGGCAGGTCAATTCTCTTTCAGGTCTTCACAAGATGGCCGAGAAGAGGAGAGACAACGGGCACCTTAAGAAGGGCTACATATAGCGTATTCACTGCACTAACTATGCCCACTGTGTACCCAAGGTCAGAGCTATCAGGAAGTTTCTTATCTGAAACATTGAGGAAGCAATGGCCATCATGCACACCCTAAGAGTCTTTCCCTTCTATGTGCTGCCCAAGCTGTATATGAAACTAGCTCACTGTGTGAGTTGTAGAATCTGCTTCAAGGTGGTGAGGAATCAATCCCATGAGGCATGGTAAGATTCCCTACCCCAACTCAACCCTTCAGAGAGACCTGCTCCTAGGCCTCCTTTAAAACTATCAGTCAGGACACCTGAACCCTTCAGAGGAAAATAAAATGACTCATCTACCTTAATAAGAAGAGGTTAGGCTAGGTTAACCTAATTCCCCACCACCACCTCTTTGTGGATTCTTAACTTGGAAAACAGACTTATGGAGGCAATACAGTTCAGTTAGATTCTAATCGGTTTCCTATTATATTATATATTACAAAATATTATATAACATGTTATATATAAATAATTTATTAGAGCACTTACAGAGTAGTTACATGGAAAAAGAATGAGGCTAATTTTGCTTGGCCCCACAAGGCAAAGCTAGAAGCAATGGGTGAAAGACACACAGATTCAGGTTGGCACTTGGTGTACGAAGATATTCCTTACCATTAGAGTAGACTAAAAGTAGAATGATCTTGGTGCCATATCACTGGAGGACTCCGAGTAGAAGCTGGAGAAGAATTGATCAGTAATGTTCTAGATGGGATTCTTGTTCTGAAATGGGGCAGTCTATAACATGACTCTGAACGTTCCTTCTAATGACTTCAGCTAGGACTCCAAGTTCGGCATGGATGCAAGAATTCTATAATTCAAGCCTTTGGAGAGCTTTCTGTTTTTGTATCTCCATGCCTAACAAAAGACTACTTTATCCAAAGTAACTAAAAAATGGTTATTTAATTAATAACAATAACAAGTTTAAGGTTTTCCAAATGCTTTACCTAGTATCATCTCATTTTTTCCTTCACAATAAATCTATAAAATTATAAAATAATTATCCCCATAAAATTATTATCTCTATTTGAGTGCTCTTTCTAACTTTTGGATCCTTAACTTTGTATCTCTTTTTTCCAACCCATCTTCTAAGGAGATACTATAGAGCACTCACTATAGAAAAGCCATCCTGTTCATACATGCCTCCTGTTCCACTTCCCCAGTTTATCTCTCCTTTTCCTTTTCTTCCTTTTGTTCTTTCTCACTCCTTTCCCCTCAAGTTAGAAGTGTTGCTGGTAGGGAGGTGTTTTTTGACAGACATGTTCAGTTTATATCATGGTAAAGATCTGAGCTATACTCCACCACCGCCACCCCCATCCTTTCTCACCTAACTGACTGGTTGTCTTGGCATGTAAAGACAGAATCTGAATCAAGCTACTTTGAAAGCCCTCTTGGAGCTGAGTAAGATGGTTCTATTGCTATTCAACCATTTCTGTCATGTCTGACTCTGTGACTCTATTTGGTTTTTTTTGGGGATACTAGTATGGTTGCCATTTTCTTCTCCAGTAAATTTTACAAATGAAGAAACTGAGGCAAATAGGGTTAAGGGACTTATCTGGGGTCACACAGCTAGTGAGTGTCTGAGGTCAGATTTGAATTCAGGAAGATGAGTCTATCCACTGCACCACCTAGCTACTGTGAGGAGGCACATGGCCATAATTGCTGCTACTGAGGAAGGTTGAGGCGCCACCTGTGTTTGGGAGTTCTGAGCTTAATTAGGATTAAATTTTAGGACCGATTGTCCACATTAAATCCAGCACCAATGTGGTGAACCCCCAAGAGTGGAGGACTGTCTAAGGAGGAGTGAATAAATCAAGACAGGGGGAAAAATGGAGCAGTTTAAAGCTTCTGTGCTGATAAGTCTGGGGATTGGGCCCATGAGTAGCTGCTGCACTTTCCACCTGAGTGGAATAGGGAGACCCATTATAAAAGGGGGAGCATCCCTATATGCCCTGTACATGTCTGTCTTAGCCCCTCGAGGTTCCATTTCCAACCAGTCCTTTAATCTGGGGAAAACTTTCCCAGGCTCTTTCTGGCTCTGATTGCATTAAGACTGCACAGGATCTGTGATGATGTAGGGTAATAACCATTGTCATTTACTGGAAAGACCCTCTTCTCTGGGCAAATACTAGACATGCTTGAATCATGTCCTAATTTCTCAGGAAAAGGGGCTCAAGAGGTCACAGAGTGAAAGGAAAGTCAATATTCAGGACAGAAGAAAAATAAGGGTCAGACTGTAGCTTTTAAGAATCCATATAACGCTACTCTTTTTCTTTAAAACAGGTTCCAAAACCCTTCAGAACCATCAGGATACAAAGCCTCAGAGCACTGGAGACTAGATCCAAGAGTAGTGAATTGTTCTCCAGTGCAGCCAGACATGAAGTGTCTGTCCCTGAGTCACGCAGTGGAATCTCAGTGTGGGCTAGGAGCTGCAAATGTACCCTTAGTCTGAGTGTGTGCTCTGCCTGAAAAAAAATTGCTTTTAGTAGATGGAATTAGATTCATGTTCTTCCTTTCAGCCTGGCAGTGTTTTAGGGAGTCATTTAGCGATAGTCCTCTTTGATTAATCACACCTTTCTTTTTGGCTCCAACAATTCCATCCCTTAAATATCTTCGGATCAGATACCCATAAATCACTCACCAGCCCCAAGCCAGCACGAAGCTGCTTCGCAATTTCAATTAGCATACCGATTTAACAGCTTGCCATTAGTGATGGCTGTAACCACTTGACAGGGTCTCAGCTGGCCAAACACTTAGGTCGAGCTGGCAGCAGGCTTAGGATAGAAGCTGCTGGGAATTCGTTAAAATTCAAAGCTCTAAAATCAAGAGAAATATACCCTGATTCTGTTTGCTAAAACCCCTTCCTCGGGCTTATGGACAATAATTGGGTTTGGTTTTGCATAATGCGTGTATATGCCTGGATTTCTGGCCTCCTAAATGCCAAATGCAATTGACTTTTTCTCAGTCTTCACCCTCTTTAATAACTGACATTTATATAAACTTTAAAGTTTGCAAAACCTTTGTATTTATTATTTCATTTGAGTCTTGCAATAACCTTGTGTAGTATAGGTATTATTGTCACAATAACTTTGTGCCACGTAGGTGTTATCATCCCACTTTTCCAGATGAGAAGACTAAGACTCAGAGATTTTGCCCATACTCAAACTAGTAAGTGTGAGAGGCAAGGTTTGAATCCAAGCTTTTCTGACCCAAAATCCAGTGCTCTATCCACTCCACCAAGCTGCTACTCCTTTATTTATCTGTAGGATCTGCCATGGTCAATTTCTATCTTTCTTGGCTTCTTTTCATTTGTCATTCAGCTGCCTAAAGTGTGGATGTTCCCTGAGCTTGGGTCATTTGACCCTCATCCTTTATCTCTCTATACTCTTTTCCTTAGAGATCTCATACTATCCTTTTTAACTGTCATTTATATGAAGATGCTTGATTACCAGAACTATATGTCTATCCCTAAGCTTTTCCTCATCTTCTAGATACAAATTCTCTAGGTATTTGGATACAAGTGATACAAATCACCTGGTTGTTTTTTTCATCCAGATTTGTGATTTCATCATTGTGGGGAACACTCTCCATTTATACCTCCATCAGTATATTTGTCTATCCATCCATAAGTGTTTAAATACCTACTATGTATCAGGAACTGTCAGTGCTGAGGATACAGAGGCAAAAATGAAAGGTCCTGCCTTTAAGTAATTTACATTTTATCAGGGGGAAAATATGCGTGTGTACGTTTATGCAAAATACATAGAAAATCATTACAAGGTAACTTCAGAGGAAGGCAGTAACAACTGGAAGTGTTAGAAAAGCCTCACAAAGAAAGCAGTGGTTAGGCTGAGCTTGGAAGAACCAGAGTTTCTAAAATGTAACAACGAAGAGGCAGTGGGAAGAACTTGGGCAAAGGTGTGGAGGTAGAAGATGGGACTGTTGGTGTGAGGTACCAATTTGCTGCACCATAGAATACATGAAAGGGAATAATAAATAATAAACTGTGGGTGGGGTAGAGGGAGATGTAGAATAGTTACTCCTCCTACCTAGTATGCCAACTGCAATGAGAGAATTAGCTCAGTTATATTTCATCCTACCCTTTCTATATTGTATATTTTCAAAATGTCACCATTTTCTATTTGAGGAAATAAGGCACATGGTGCCATCCTAATACTATACTTAGATTTCCTTAACTATGTTTTCTTCCCCTCTCTCTCAGTCATAAGCAAATTCTCAGTTTGGGGATGTCAAATTCAGACAAATATAAAATGACAAAGCCCAACAACTTTTGAAATATTAAGGTAAAAACAGAAATAAAAGAGACCTGGACATACTGGCTTAATGAGGTCGTTTAGAAGAAAAATTAGACAGCATTGGGAAATGAGTTTCAGAGGGAAATTGCCGATCTTACTTTCATTGCAATGAAGTGACCTGATCCAGATAATTTTCAAATTTGAAATCTAATATTTTCTTCAAGTAACTATGAAGTGTCTACAGAATGGATGTCTTCACTATCAGCACCCCTCCCATCATAAACTTGGCACAGCCCAAGACCATTTGTATCACAATGCTCAATATTCTTTTGTTTCCTTAATTGAAATTCACCAACACTAATGCTTTTTTCTTCCCTGAAATCATAAGTGCATTTATCTATTTCTATCTCTGCTATTCATCCAGTTGTCTCCTTTTTGTTCCAGTTACTGAAATTCAAGAAAACATTCCATATCCCATTGATATTTAGGATTCTCAGAGAACAGAGATGTGAAAATACTGCTTATTATTAAGGCACTAGCCACTCATCCTTCCCTCTCATCTCATACTCCCTCCACTTTCTCTCCAACCTCCTGCCTTTTCCTACTTCCTTATTCATTGTTTAGTCAGTTTTGTAGTGTATGTGTGTTTGTTTTTTGATCCACACCCACAAGTTTATCTGTGTAGGGAGCTCTCTCCACTGATGAAAACTGGAAATATGTCTATATCTTGAATTTTTAGAGAATTGCATGGGACTCTAAGGGGTTAAGGGATTCGTCCAGAGGCACAGAGACAATGTATATCAAGCAGGACTTGAATTTGGGACTTCATCACTCTCAAACTGGCTCTCCTCTTCCTATTTCAACACACTTTGGCACTATACATAGACAGATACAAGATAGGCACATATGTGTATACATTTATGATTTTTCTTTTGTATAAAATGAAAATGTACCAAGGATAAATAGTTATGGAAAATGAACACAACCCTCCTTTTTTCCTTATGGGCAACTTAAACTACAGCTTCCTTTCTTCTTAAAAGAGCTGTATTCTATATTAAGAGAAGCTGATTTCTCAGGGATTAAGGATAATGGAGATGCTTATCACCTCCCTGAACTCAAGCAGAAAATCCGTTTGTGATGCCAAGTGAGTTACTAGTAGACATCTTTAAATTATTGGTACTTTCCATTTACAATGTATATTTCTCAGAGACCTTAGAAGTTTTATAAGGTCCTATTTTCACAAGTAGTGATTTTTTTTACTTAATTATTTAACTGGTATGTTCATGGTAATCCTTAGAATGCCTGTATGTGTGCAAAAGCGTGCTTGTAAATAGTGCAACCTTTTAATTCACCCTACTGGCAAAAGACTTGTCATTCAGTGTTTTTAAAGGGTCACTGCTTGTGATGATGGCTGAGACAGAAACAATGTCAGTTCTGGAGGAAGAAGAATGACAGACAGGATAAGGAACTAAAGGTCTGGTGGCTAAAGTCTGTGTAATGTTCTCCTGTCAGTCAATCAGTCAGTCTATGAGCAAGCATTTATCAAGGCCTCTTGCACCTTGAGGGAGAGGCAGTTTTGTGTTATGGACAGAAAGCTTGATTTGGGGACCAGCGCCTGTGTTCCATCTCCTTCTCTGGCAAGTCCCCTCACCCCTCAGTGTCCCAAGAAACTCTCTAAGATTATAAATTGCAGAAAAGATACTGATCTGCACAGGTTGAGGGAGTTTATACCAATAAATCCACTGCACCAACAAAAAGAGAAACATAAATCCTCCCATAAAGCGTCACATATGTCTTTAAGAAAGGGTCCCAGGCTACTCCTCAGTCATGGCTGTCAGCCTCATGGCATCTGGCATCTGCATGGCCTTGGACACTATATATACATTGCTTTCCTTTTCCCTTCTCATATCACTCTACTGACCAATGACCCATACCTGCATTTACCATTGACCAACAATTATCAAAGCAAAATGGTGTATCCATTCGAGGGAAGACTAACTCATGGTGAAGTGGAGAGGGTTGAGGAGAGGAGCTTTGGGTCTGGTAATATCTTCTAAAGCTTCATCTAATGCTACCAGTCTCCTTCCTCCCCACCTCCCCAATCCCACTTGTGTTCCCAGAATTCTGCAGAAACCTGGAGAAATGATGTTCTTTCTCTCCCCCTACTTTAAAAGACTTAGGGCAGGAGAGATGAAAGAAAAGGAAGTAGGAAGAGAAGATGAACTAAAGAAAAGATAATAGTAAAAGGGGAGAAAGAAGGATATTTTAGCATGGGAGAGGGAAAGTGGAGCTGATTTTAAAACTTAAAAAAATGGTTTCTTCTATTTTTAATATCACCTTCACTATGAAAGATACTCCTCCCTAGGGGGAGTTTTCTTCATAGCATTACTTCATCACACATTCAGGGCTCCTACCTCCCTCAGACAAGAGGACTGGCTGGAGGCACCATCATTTTAAGGGACAGAAAAAGGCTATGAGATAGAACACCTTCTCAGCTCCCCTGCTCCCCAAACATTTGCCCGATGCCTTGTCAGATCTCTGGGAAGAACAATCATGGCATCGAGAGGCAATATCAAGAAGAAGATAGAGACCTCAGTACTCTGAGATTAGGTCTAGTCACTAAGGCTTGTGAACATAATGGATTCCTAACAGAGCCATAGTGAAGGACAAATACTAAAAATGCAGAGACATGGGAAGACTCGTACGAAGTGATGACAAATTAAGAAATGCCCCCAAAAGCCATAATCACAAAGACTAGCAACTGCAGCAAAGGCACTATGGAGTGGCAGAGAAGTCAGAAGATCTGGGTTCGAGTCCTTTTGGAATATCCTGGCTGGGCCGCCTGGGCAATCTCTTAACCTCTCAGTGCCTCAGGCAACTTGCTAAGACTCTACATTGCAGAGAAGATGTCCATCTGCTTTACTTGAAAGAATTTTCTCTTTAAGCTCTCCTATGTCAGCCTATTTCCAACCCTGACCTCTCCACAGAAAATCTTCTGAAATGTATTTGTGTATCTATGCTTCTCAACTAGAAAAATATATTTTATAAAATATAACATATTTGATATAGCATATTAACTATATTTACAAATATGTTTAATATAATATAAACTATTAAAATATATATGTTATGTATATCTGTATGGGAAGGGGTGACATGAAAGGAAAAGCATGCCAGCTGGAAGTAGAGCTAAGCCAGCCCAGGAATTGGTGTCGTCCTCTCTTAGGCATAGCCTGGATTCTCTCACAAGAATGGACGCCATGTCTAACCGTGCAACAGCCACCTTTGCTGAGATGAAATTCATCCCTCTCTCATTCAGTCTCATATAGGATTTTCCAAATATGAAAAGCAACCCCTTGGTGGTAGAGAGGATGAAAATTTCTATCACCAACTGTTTCTTAACCACTTTAATCAACTCAGATGTAAAAGGACTTTTTGTTCATCCACAGGAGACACAATTAATGGAAATGTACCAAACGCATCTGCTAGCACAATCAGAAAGAATAAAGTACACTTGTAAAAAGAGAAAATGGCCTTTACTAGAACTAAAAGCATGTCAACAGAGGTCTTGTTACATAGTATATAGCTTTCAATCTCATTCCATCTTTAGTATTTTATATATAATATAATATAATATATAATAATATTATATATATATATATATAAAACGAATCCTGAATTGATTTTTGAATTTAAAAATTCAATATAGCATCATTCATAAAACAACACTGGGCTAAATAAGGTTAGCCCAGGATAGACATGGGGTAGGAGATTGTAGAGCCCTGAATTTAGATGAGATGACCCACAGATGGCACTAACTGTGTGCTTCTCAACAAGTAACAACTTCCCTGAACATCAATTTCTCGTTTGTAAAATAAGGCTAATAATAGTGCCTGCATATCAGGATTGTTAGGAGAATAAAATATGTTAACATATGTAAAGTAATTTTTCAAAACATTCAAGTGTTATATAAATATTAGCTATTAAGAGTGTTCTAGGGGGATGCCATAAGCCTAATAATATTCTGCCTTAGTCCTATATTACGCTTCCCTGTTCATGCTTCTTGGTTTGTTTTTTTTAATAATAGAGGCATGAGAAGTTCTGTCGAGATTTTTTTCCTCCTCTGTGCTACTTTAGCCAAAGCATGAGAAAGATTAAGGGTCGAAGGAGAGATGAAATGTGAGAAATAATTCATTTGGAGCTCTATTCTAATTAATATCCATCAGTCTGGCATTTCACATAAATCCTATAGGAATAGATAAGTTCTTATCGTGGGCCTTCAACTTTAATGGAATGTTGGCTACTTGCTTACCAAGTTATGAGGCTTACTTGCGCAACCACAAGAATGCTGAAAAAGATATTTCCATTCTGTTTTGCTCAAATTCCATGTCCAAACCATATGGATGGGATGCCTTGATGCTTTAGAAAGTCTCCCAACTTATTTTTGAATCTTGGAACATTCTCTCTTGTCCAACATGAGCAGGTGATTGTCTTATGACCACTTGGTTAGTGGAGATGCCCCATGCTTCACCTAACCTGTGACCCTCCTACTGATAAGTCATTTTGGCCCTCAAGAGCAAGGTCTACCAATCAATGAGATTCTGTATTTTACCGTATTAAACCCTATAAAGCGTGTGTGTGTGTGTGTGTGTGTGTGTGTGTGTGTGTGTGTTTGTCCTTCATTGCCAAAGAAGACCATGCCATCAGAGAAATTATGACATGACTTGCACTTGACTTTGTTTTGAGTGAGGGAGGGCTGTGCAGGTCACCAGCCTTACTTCTCCTCCAGAACCATCTGAATCCAGTGACCAGATATTCATCAGGATGACTGGAGATGACCCAGGATGAAGCAATTGAGGTTAAGTGACTTGCCCAAGGTCACACAGCTTGTGAGTGTCAAGTGTCTGAGGTGAGATTTGAACTCAGGTCCTCCTGACTCCTCTGTTGGTGCTCTATCCACTTAGCTGCCTACAAATCCTATTAAAAAACACACAAAAAATACAAGGTACTGGAAGAAGGGGGTATCTGAGTTCAGGAAGAAGATCTGAGTCCATTTCATTAGAGAGGACCATGGACCCTTTAATAAAGTCCTGTTGCTTTAGAGATCTATCTCAGTGGTTTTTCTTGTTGGTTGAACAATTATAATCTCTACAAAGGGAAACAACCTTGAAAAGGAAGATAAAGCTGAGAGCCTTAGCCTGAGACAGGGAGGAAGATGTTCCTTGATTCGTGCTTATGATTATATAATTCAAACCTTGGCATCAGTATTGATTTGGCCACTGTCAGTGTTGACAGCCACACTCTGGATTACTAAAAAGGTAATGGTGGGTAGTGGTTTTTGAAGACTTGGTTCCTGCTTGAACTCCTATATTTGTTAACTTCATGACCCTGGGCAAGTCACTTTATTTCCATGAACCTCAATGTTCTCATCTCTAAAATGGGGAGGTACATGACCATGACTTGCATGACCTATTTAGTGAGGTTGTTGTGAAACTTAGATGCATAAGTGTCTTATTATAGTAACATTCAAATAACATGGGACTGGGACAAATTGTACTAGGGCCAAATTTACATATTTCAGTTCAATTTCTAATATAGGTTTCATGTTTGTAACTTGAGCAGCTAAGGTGGTTTATTAGATTAAGCAATAGGCTTGGAGTCAGGAAGAGGTGAGTTCAAATCCAGCTTAAGATATTTACTAGTGGCGTGAATTTGGGTGAGTCATTTAATCTGCGTTTGTTTCAGTTTCCTCAACTGTAAAATGGAGATAATAATAGCACTTATATCCCAGGGTTGCTGTGAAGATATCTACAAATATCTAATGTAATATAATAAATGCAATACAATTATAGCACTTAGCAAAATGCCTGGCACATAGAAGGTGTTATGTATATATATATCTATATAATATATACACAGATACATTATATATATATGCTAGTTGTATTATTATTTCTATAGCTATTATTAACCTTTCTCTGTATATACATATTATTGAAAGATTTTTCTTTTTTTTCCCTTAGGATAGGGCAAAGAAAAACTTGTTTTATATGTTACCTCTTCAGATGTTCTGTATCACGCCTTAGAATGATAATAATACTAATAGCTAATTTTTATATAGCATTTGCTATGTGCCAGGAACTATGCTAAGCACTTTATAATTATTGTTTTACTTATTTATTTTAAAAATTTAAATTAATATTATTAATTTAATTTTAATTTTTTATTTGAATTTTTATTTAATCGTTTATTTAAATTAATATGATAAATTAAATATAGAAATTTAAATGGTTTCTTCACAATAACACTGTGAAATAATAGTTTAAAGAATTAAATTAAGAATTATTGAAAGAGTTGCAGGAAGGAAAATGTGTCAAAGGAAAGCTTATCCTAACACTAAGATACTGAGTGATGCAAGCAACAATTTTTATTAAGGGCTTACTATGAGCTAGGCACCATGCTAAACACTGAGAATATAAATACAAGCAAAAAGAAAAGCCATCCCTGCCCTCAAAGAGTCTACGTTTGAATGGAGGAAGCCATTATAATAAAGAGAATAATATAGAGAATGATAAAGAGAAGCTCAAAAGAGGGAAGTGGGTTAGGTGGATGAGGAAGAACCTTCCTAAGAAGGAACATGATGGAGAAAAAAATGCAGAAAGTTGAGTCAAGACTGGAGAGGAATGAAAGAATAGACAAAGATGACCTGGGGCCTTCTTTAAAATGGAAATATCTCCGTATTGTCTTGATTCTTTAATGTTGTGTTTTCTTCTTTTTGCAGTTTGGAATTTCTAATCCATTAAAAAATTTGTCCTTATGCTTAATCCATTTAAAAATTAAAATGTTTATAAAAGACCTTCATTTAGAAAGACCAAGTTCACCCACTACCTCCCAAGCCTTTGCTAGTAGTGTTGACCTTGTCTTGCCAACGGACTTCAATGACCCTAGAGGAGAGAAGGAGGCTGAGGACTTTGCAAATCTTGGCCCTCTTTAAACCTAATTCAGAAGCAAGTCAAGACATCACCTTCATGATGTCAACAATGTTCTTCAAGAGCAAAGACAAACAAGAAAAATATATTCTAAAATGGCGCACCATTGTTGGGACAATAGACAATCTTCATCCACTTGGTTTTTCCCAAGTGGATAGTTAGTCTAAACTCTTTAAGTAATTAGGAATCTCATTTAGAAAATCCCGTGCTCCAGGGTTTAATGCACTATGTCAACTGAAAACAGATACATTTAGAGAACTCTGTTACCTTTCTTCCCTTTTGGGTTCTGCATTAGACACCCTCCATGACAGTGACAAACATTTTTAATGGGTTTATATTTACCATTATGTCTCTGCGCCCATAGAGCTAATATATTACTACACATATCTGGGAGAGATATCGTAGATGGGCAATGAACTTGGCCCAGAATTAACCAAGAGAAGTTGAGTGTGTTAGATTGCTTTGGGGGAAATTGCTCAGTGCTATTGGTAACTCCAAGCTGCTCTCCAAAACACAAGTCCAACTTTTTAAAGATGCTGTTCTGGTGATACTGTCATGGAATATCATAATTTCTGTAGAACTAAAGTTCAAGGTCCCTGGAAAGGCAAAGGAGAAGTGCCTGGTGCATATGAATAAGGCACAACCCATTATCACCAAAGATCTGAGCAAAAGTAGTACAAAAAGTGCCATCTGAGAGCTATATGACAAAGGGGAAAAGATAGTCTAGTCACTTAGGGAGAGTGGGAGATTAGCAATAGTCAATATGAATATTCCACTGGTTTTCACACAATGTCAAGAATTCTAAAATAAGACCCTAGTGAAACACACTTTTCCTGGAAGATTTATGCAAGGACATGGACAATAACACCAGAGGACAAATTGACTTGGATGGGCTCTGATCTCCATCAATGGAGGTGGTTCCCACATTGATAAGCTTATAAATCTAGCAAATTATTTCAAAATTTATTTTCATTGTTTACTTCTGCCCTCCAGAAATATTATCTTTCTTTCTTCTTCTGGTCTGACTACTTAAAATACAGCTTAATCAGAATTACTTTTAGAGGCAACTCCAAAACTCTAGATTGAGAAAAGCCAATGGATATCAGCTTTGAAAAACAAAACTAAATATCCGTACCTACCTACCACAGAACAACTGAATTAGCTCCCCTGTCTAAACCCATCAGATGTCACACACTAATAATCTGGTATAGCCAACCCAGCCTACTCTCCCTCTTCTCTAGTATAGTGGACTTTCTCACATATGTGATTATAATCACTGAGGGTGGGGGGTAGGGGATGAAATCATTCACACAGTTCACTTTGAAATATCAATCAGGGAAGTGTTTTTGGCTTTTTGATTGGCTGTGTGTATAGTACATGAAAAGCTTGAATCTCTCACTAGGGGCTAGAGCAAAAGGAGAGAGGGAAAAAAAAGCAAATCAATAATCTTTCTCCTGAAAATGAAACCATTATTTATAATGCATTCATAGAATACCAGCCTGCTCATTTGTAAGGAACTGAAGGATCAATTCTGAGAGCAAGAGCTGAGAAAAGGACCACGAAATCCGAGCAATTCCCTGGGACTCAGCTGGGGGTCCTGCTGATACCAGCTAACTCCATTATGGTGTCCATCATAACCTAGTGGACACATGCCCATACTTCAAATCTCGTTAAGTAAGGTCCCTCCCATCATCTGTGGTATTTGTGACTCTTCTTGGGTAAATAATTGAAAATTCCAACACTTGCATAGACAAAGGAAAAGAAATAAAGGAAGGTGTATATGTGTTCAGAGTACCATATTGGTAAGAGAAAAAGGTCTTCCCTATCCTGCTCAGCAGCCTTTTGAACATCACAATAGTTCTTTGGGTAAGTTGGCAGGATTCTCTCTTGTTGAGGCTTTAGGCTCTATCCTTCTTCTAGTATTAAACTAATGCAAAGTTCGGGTGACCATCAGTCTCACTGACTAATAGAGTCTTGGGTCATAGCAACCACAACCCATTGCCCTGCAAGTGACCAGGAAGGTGAAATTTCAAGAGCACTAGAAGAGAGGGATGAAATCAATTCTATATGCCAGTGTAAAGATCTCATATATCTAATGATAGTAATAAGCTACCTGTCCCAGAACAAATTTGGGGCAGTATTTTTCCCCCTGTCCTCTTGGTTTTAGAGAGCATCCACTTAAGCCTGTTTGCCTCAGTTTCCTTATCTGTAAAATGAACTGGAGAAAGGAATGCAAACCATTCCACTATCGTTATCAAGAAAACATCAAATGGTTTGCAGAGTTAGACATGATTGAAAGTTGACCAAAAGGATATTCTTGTTTCTAAATGTCTCACAAATTCTGTTTTCCTCTGTGGAATTTTCTGGAATCTTATGAGGGACCCCATAAAAAATGAAAAGCACAGACTACATTAAAAAGAAAAACCACCCATATACAAGTGAGTAGGGGAATTTAAAGTAAAAAAGGCTAATATCACTTAATACCAATGTCCTAGGAAGACCAACTTATCGAACCTTTTTGAATGCAACTTAGATTTTAGCTTTGCTTTCCTTCTTTCTTAAGTACCAAAGTACAGTCAACCCTGTAAAATAAAAACGAAGCAGGTGGGGACACAATAACCTTTCATTTTGGCAATCTCTTATGGGACTGTTTTGGACAAGGGGAGAGATCATTTGTCTTGGCAAACATGCCAGGCATAATATGAAAAGAGTACTTTGGGGCCCAATAGAATGAGTCCTGAGATTACAGAAGCATTCGGCTTCCACAAAGTGAGGCAAGTAACATCTTGTCTGGTAAGTGAAGCCAATGCAGTCCCAAGCATTACAACCTTTGGGAATGATCGTGATGCTTGAACAAAGAACAAGGTAAATTTATAGAAGGCATAGACTATTTTTATGTTCCTCTAGGTGAAAGTTAATTTAAAAGCACAGCAGTTAGTTACTAAGGTTTTGATAATTGTGTTAATTAGAAGCCTCAGATAAAGGATCTAATTAGGTTAATGATGAATTTAATCCAACCAAGGTATTCTCAAATCAATTCTATTTAATGGATCAAATGAACTACATGAGAAAAAATTATTTCTCTTGTGTTCAGAAAATCACAATGAGCAGAAAAGTAAGACAAAATCCTACGTTGTGAGAATGTCCTAGGATCTCTGTTTGGGCTAAAATTATTTTTTTTAATTAGGCATATAAATGACAAAAATTTGATATGTAGAGACTGTGACAATTATTTTCAGCTACTTCTTCCTGGTGCTATTTAGATAAAAGAATGAAAAGTTAACAGATAGATCTGTTTGAGATTATCTTGTTTTTAATGGGAATGATCTGCTGACTACCTCAACTGTGACCATAAGCATACATACTGGACATCCTGGGCCAAATATCTCAGGTCAAGCTAAAGTGTACCCAGTCAAAGGTTGGTGTGCCCAAAGGCCCTCACCTTCACTGAAACTGCCTGACCCTTCTCGAAAGGAGGGACTTAATGCTGATTTTTGTTCTTTTTTTTTTTAGAATATGCATTAACGTACCATGAGAATTCTGATGTGTGAAATCAAATATATCCAAGTCCAGTCTGTCAAAATCCTGACTAAAATAGTCCAAACTATGAGGCAGCTCATCTCAATTTGGATTCAGTACAGGAAATAATAATAGAGTTTACCATTTCAATTCTGATCCCTTCCATTCCCATTCTAATTCAGGTTAGACAAATTAAGGCAGAGCTAGAAGAGTAGGGGTAGGGGGTATGCAAAGCATTCAGATCCAAAGAAAACCTCGAGAAGCAGCTCTCCCCACCAGGCAAGGTTTGGAGAGTTAGAATGGACAGAAAAAGAAAAATGAAGACACTGGCTCTTGTGGTTCCCCTTCCTCTTGGGAATGGGGGAGAGCAGATCCTTTCCAGACTCTACCTTTCTCTTCCCAAGGGGGTGAGAATTGGAGGAGAGTGACCTTCCTTTGATTTACAACCTCACTGCCTCCCGGACTTTGGAGGCTGAGTTGTTTGTCGCTTGCATCTTCTGGATTCCACATCAAAACCCTAGTCTTTCCCCCATTCAAACAGGTGTGCCCTCTTCTTATTTGGCTTGGTTGACTCTTATTCCTCCATACCTGGAACCTCACTGGAACTTCATCCTCAGCTGCCCTGCCCTCTGGCTGCCAGTCAACAGGCATTTATCAGATGCTTACTATATTCCAGACAAATGTGCTAAGTATTGTGGATACAGAGAAATTTTTTAAAAAAACCCTTTAATTTTTATCACTGGTCTGTTCCCAGCTCAGAGCTCATAGAAATCTCAGTCTGTCTCAGTGTGGGAAGAAAATGCTATCTGTGAAGACTGCCATTCCCAGAGAAAGTCTCTATCTATCCCTAGTCACATAAGAAAGAATGCAAGGCAGGAAGATGAGATGTTATCATTGTTTGTTTGCTTTTCATTGTCAAAGAAGACCATGACATCAGGGAGGTGAGGCCATGACATGCGATGAGGGATGGGGTTTTAGGGAAAGACCAAAATCAGGTTTTCTAAGATTCAGAGAACTTACAATCTATAGTGAGATTTTTGTGACAGTAAAATCAGACCCTTACCACTTCCCATTGTCATTGAGCTGCTTTTTTAACTTCTCTCTGGTGGACATGAACAGAAAGGGCTGTGGCCCAAACCCTTAGGTGAGAAGGCAGCTTTTATTTGTCATCACTCAACAGATCTCCAAGGGGGAGAGCAGGTGTGGAGCACTTCCTGTAATTTTGCAGACCACAGAATCCCTTAGACATGGTGAGGGCAGTAAATGGATGTCGTTAGTGTCTGGATGATGTTATATCAGCCCCATCCTGCCTAAATAGAGAGATAATGTACTTTGAAAAGTGTGCTGAGATGGGGGAAATGATGATGACTAAACTCTTGAAGCTATATTTATCATGAAGAAGATTTCACTAAGGCTGACTTTGGAGCCCCTCATGGGAGAACTACTTCTGAGACATAAACAAGAGCCATTCACTGAAGGAAATGGCTATCCTGTAGTCATGCTTCAACACCCTTTAAAGATTTTATCATTATTGCTTCTCAGTCTAATTTGCTCTTAGGATAAAAAGGTAAGAACAGTGAAAATAAGTTGCCATGGCAGAAAATGCTATCTTAGATCTAGAGATGGAAAAGATATTCGAGGCTATATAGTCATTCCTCTCATTTAATAGAAAAGGAAATTGAGAATGAGAATTGAAGTGACTTGTTCAAGAATATACAATTAGCATCACATTCAAGATCTGTAGTCAGTTCATCTGGGCAGAGTGTCTAGGGTTTGGTGCAACACAAGAAAACATGGATTTCATTCCAATCCAGGTAAATACAGAAGTTATATATGTGAATACTGAGGTACCAAACTTCTCCTTCAGCTTTCCTTATAAAAGACTTGTGGAGTTCATATTATTGACGCTAGACTCTCTGATTGTTAGGAATTGATACAGGAATTCTGGGGCTGTAATGTCTGCTGTATTTATTATACAAGGAATATTGGGGGGAAGCAGACTATAAGACTGTTCTACAAGACATCCCATTCCAAATGCCCAATAGATATTTCATGATGTGGAACCAGTATTCAGGACAGAGATTTTAGGTCTAGATGTAGAGATCTTGAAAGTCCATGAGAGCTGATGAAGTCATCCACTGAGGAAGAATAATGAGAGAAGAGAAAGAGGATCAAGGCCAGAGCCTTAGGGTACAGCCCCAGTTAGGGGAGTCACAGACATTGAGCCAGCAAAGGGGACTGAGGAGAGGTCACACGTAGGAGGAGAGAGTGATCATGACAACTTAGAGAAAAGGTCATAGTCAGGAGGAGAGAGTGATCAAGTGCCAAATTCTGTAGAGTGGTCCAGAGGAAAGATTGAGAAAATTCCATTGGATTGGACAACTTAGAGAGCACTGCGAACTTTGAAGATGGCAGCTTTGATTCAGCAAGAAGTCAAAGATAAAGAAGAAACTGGGAATAGGAGAGATCAGATGAATTGGTGATCCGCTCCACAGAAATAGGAAAGTTCAGAAGAGGAAAGAAGTTTTTTGGGAGGAAGATAATATTATTGCAGTTAATCCATGAACATATCTCTCTCCCAACAAAAAATAGAAAGTGTGTATGTGTGTGTGTGTGTGTGTGTGTGTGAGAGAGAGAGAGAGAGACAGACAGACAGACAAAGAGACAGACAGAGACAGACACAGAGCGACAGAGAAAGAGAGACAGAGACAGAGAGAGAGACATAGAGAGACAGAGACAGAGACAGAGAGACAGAGACAGAGACAGAAAGAGAGACAGAGACAAGAGAGAGAAAGAGAGATAGGGAGAGAGAGAGAGAAAAAGAGAAAAGGCCAGAGACAGACAGAGAGAGACACAGAGAGAGACAGACAGAGAAAGAGAGAGAGAGAGAGGGAGAAAGGGAAGGGGAAGGCAAGAGGGAGTAGAGAGGCAGAGAGAGAATGACTGGTTGCTGTTCCAGAGGCAATAGTCCACAATGATGGAAAAGGGCTGGGGGCCAGGGTGTGAGGAATTTTGGGAGTGGTGGAAATTTACCTTTGCAGCTACTGTCATTGTCCAGGCCTGTTTAGGATATATCCTTTGTCCTCTGAGCCAAGTCTTGTACAGGGACAGATGCCTAGCCATGGGAGGAGGTAGAGTAAGGGAATGTTCAAGCGTGTCCTATAGGTGCATTGGAGACCAGTCTGAGCATGGTGATCATGAGGAAGTGGCCCATCTCCTCACCTCCTGATTGAATGATCATTTAACCCTTAAAGTCACAACCTTCCAGAGGCCACATTGGAGACCACTGGACTATAAAACAAAACTTGGATACTTTCCTTCCGTCAGTTCTTTATCCTTTATGTTCTCTCCTCCTCATGCTGCTCTCCTTCCCCAACCAATAAAAGGGAGAAAACTAACGAAACCATAACTAGGATGAGGGGAGGCCCAGCCAGACATTGGTGAGGTCAGAAAAGTAATTATGTTTTCTTTCTCCATCCTAAAACCTTTTCCATCCCCCATCTGCTCACACAATAACTGGCTGTCATGGTCTGGTCTAAAAGTGAACATACACTGGCTCTTGGTGATACAGACTTCCTGCTATGTAGTCACTGCAGTAGACTACTATCTTTTTGAGTGCAGAAACTATGTCCTTTCATACTTCTCTATCACAGGCCCAGTACTTGCACATTGTACTTATTTAATAAATGTAGAATGGCTCTTCCCTGAGATGCTATTGGCTTAAGTCCACCCGGGAGGGAAAGGAGGTGATCTTGGCTTTCATTCTCCCGAAGGTAAGAGAGGAACATTCATTCATGGAATTCTGTTTTTTTTTATTTGCTTGATAGTCAGCCAGCACAATTTTCCAGGATCTGAAAATACCCACACATTTATGTGAAAATATTTTTGTCTATTTACCACTTAAAGAGCTTCCATTGTAGTCCTTTATAAAGCAAAACTTTGACAAACCAGTATATAAAAGTCATGTTATAATTATTAAATTTTCTGATTTTACTAAAAGTTAATCAAAGAACTTCCATGTTTCACTCTTTCTTTTTGCAAATGTTTTAAAAGTAATGTTGGTCTACTTTTCCTGCCACAGGAGCAGAGGATATTGAATGCCAGTGATTTTTCCTTTAAATATTCAGGACACCAGAGGGCCTCAGGGCCAATCACCATTGCTCTGATGCTTGGGTGGATTCATGATCTAATCAATGAAGTTACCTCCCCACTAGCAAAGATTGCAATCTATCTCTACCTTTTTAACCTATGCTACTCTTGTCCTTGTCCTTCTACATATGTCCTCCTTGTAAGAGCTGGTATTCTGGAGTACTTCATTTGTGGATTTTCAGGATAACTTGTGAAATGTCAATCTTGTGAAATGTCAATGTGAGAACTGGTCCATCTCCTTTTCCAATCACACATACAAAGGAAGATAACTTTTATGGATCTTACTTCAGAGACTCTTAGTTAAACCCTTTCAATATTCTCAACAAATTCTTATGCAGACTGGAATACCTCTAGTGATGGGGAATTCATTACTTCCTGAGGCAGCTCATTCTAATGGCTAGGTGGGTTTTCCTGTTGTCAAGCCTAACTTCACTTCTTGCAACTCCCCTTTGTTGCACCAAATTATGACCCAAGGTTTATACTGAATAAGTCTAATCCTTCTTAATAGCCCTTCAAATACTTAATTATAGCTTTCTTCTCGAGTCTAAATATCCCTCAGTTCCTTCAATTAATTCTTACAGAGTATACTATCCAGTCCTCTTTCCATTCTTCTTGCCCTCCTTTAGATGATCAAGATCTAGCTTATTAATGTTTTTCCTAAAATACTGTGCCCAGAATTGCACATAGTATTCTAGAGATGATAAGCCTGGGGCAAAGTATAATAAATAATCATCTCCATGATTTTGGACAATAATCTTTTAATATGTATATTAAAATTAATTTTTTTTGCTTGTCATGTTACTCTGTTGCCTCATATTTATCTTGTGGCCCACTTAAGTTGTCAGATCTTTTTCATGGGAAATTTGTCTAGTCATGGCTTTCTTAACCTTGTAATGTCATTAAAAAACCATTTAACTTATCCTTATTGAATTTCATTTCATTTTATTTGGCCCATAATTCTGGTCTGTTGAGATATTTTTGAATTATGAATATTATCTAATATCTTAGTTATCCCTCCAAACTTTGTGTCATATGGAAATTTAACAGTCCTCAATTTTATTTTAAACATTATGGGGCCAAGGACAGATTCCCCTAGAGACTGTCCTCCAAGTTGAAAATAAACCTTTAACTCTCTAGGTCCATTCATTCACCCAGGTCTGAATTCACATAAATGTGCAATCATCTAGTCCCTATCTCTCCATATTGTCCACAAGGTCAACATGCAAAACATTTTCAGATGCTTTTGTGCATGTCTGAGAATATTATATCTGTAGCATTTCCATAATCTACTATTCTAATAACTATAACAAAAAAAAGTAACTAGCTTAATCTGGCGTGACTTCTTGATATTCTATGCTGGATTTTACTGATTACTTCTTTACTTTCTAAATGCTCGTCGACCATCTCCTTCATAATGTGATCTAGAGTGTGATCAGGGATATAATTTAAGGCCACTGAGTGCTAATTGACAAAGGCTACTCTCCCCTCGCCTCTTCCTCCTCTTTTTAAATCAAAGCATCTCTCATTCTTTAATTCCAGCACTTAACACAGTGCTCAGCACATAATATCATTTAACAAATGCTTATCGATTAATAATCCTGAGGTACCTCTTCTATTACCCAAGATATTTTAAAGAACAATGATAGTAACTCATTAATCACCATCTGCCAGTTATTTTAGTACCTGAGAATATAGTTTGTTCAATCCCCAATGCATTGAGAGCATTTAGGTGCTTTTTGCTATCACATCTATCTTTAATTTCAGCTTCTGATTAAATATTTTTATTTTATCCTTCCTAATACAATAGTTAGCCAGTGAGGTGGCACAGTGTATACAATGTAGGGCCTGGAGGCAGGAAGACTCATCTTCCCATGTTTAAATCTGGCTTCCTAACTATGTGACCATGGGCAAGTCAGTTCACCCTGTTTGACTCAGTTTCCTCATTTGTAAAAACAAGCTGAATAAGGAAATGGCAAGTCAGTTTAGTATCTTTGCCAAGAAAACCCCAGATGGGCTCATGGAGAGTTGGACAAAACTGAAATAACTGAAAGCTACAAAGATCATTTGCCTTGTAAATGAAATGAGAAACAAAAATTCTTTTTCGAGTCTCCTCTTGAACTCAACATAATGGGAAAAAGACCCTTGTTGTTCTTAGCAGTCATGGCTATTGTTACTTCATCATGGACTTTGATATTTCTGAAACTATTTTTGCTATACTATTTTATATTTGTCCTATTCCTTTGCCCACCTCTTGCACATGTTAAAAAACTTTTCCTTCAACTTCTTCCACAAAAGCTTTTTAAATTTTATTATTGAAAAAATTTAAAACACAAAAAATAAAATATTCCATACCACATACCATACCACAAAAGAGAGTCTTTGCAAAATCATGAACTGTCACTATTTTGTACCCTATAGATATCTTTTTTTAAAAATCGAAGTTAAAAATAGACAAAATATTTAAGTAATGAACATAAATATATAAAACCAGTAATTCATTCCGTAATGGGTAAGTGGTTAAAGGATAGGACCAAGAATTCAATAGTTGTGGAATGAGAGGCACACTAACAGAACGGGCAGAGTTGTGAGTTGGTCTAGCTGTTCTAGAAAGAAATTTGGAATAAAGCTAAGAAAGTGACTAGAAGTCCCTATTCTTTGACCCAGAGATGCCACCTTAGACATATACTTCAAGGAGGTTAAAGATAGAAGAAAGTATCTTTTATACACCAAAATATTCATAGCAGCACTTTTTGCAACGTAAAGAACCAGTCACATGGTAGACATTCATTGGTTAGAGAATGGCCATGCAAACTGTGGTATGTGAATGTAGTGAAATATTACTGCAACATAAGAAATGATAAATATGAAGAATACCAAGAATCAGGGAAGAACATACGAATAGATATGAAGTAAAATAAGCAGAACCAGAAAAATAGGCAATGTCCACAACAATGTAAGTTGAAAATGAACATCAAACCTGGCCCTGAGAAAGAGATGAGAAAATATGCCCTTCCTGTTTGTAGACATCGGGAGTCTATGGATGGCAAATGGAATTTATGGCTGTCACATTTGGTTGATATGTTGATTAGTTTCCCTATTCTTCTTTATTATAATGGATGACTCTCTGGAGATAGAAAGGACAGGGATATATGTGGAAATGAAGGCCATTTAAAAGCAAAAGATAGTAACAATAAAAAAAAAGTCTTTGTTAGTAAATGAATTCCTTGTGCAGAAGACATTTATTTCTTTAGGCATTGACTTCATTTTCTTCTAATTTGAATAATTTCTTTTCCTCCCCTGTCTTCCCTATCGCTTACTTTCTAATTCCACACACTCACACAGTAACCTGTCCCATTCCCCCTGTTCCTCAGTTCTCTGGCCTTGCTTGGTAGTTCAGAGCTGTACGGTGTTGTTTGCCCTGGCACCAGTGGTATAGAACTTTGCATGCTGGTGCTACTAGGGTGTAGCCCCTTATCAGGCTTTTGCTCCCAAAGAGATGTGGCTATGTTAGCCATCATGCTCTGAGCAAAGTTCCACAACCCTGAAGTGAGGTCTCCATGGCACCAGAAAGAAGGACGGGCAACTATGGTATAGGTGTGCATTTTAAGTCTGCCATATCTTTGGAGATCTTTCCATGATCTTATAAACAAATTACTCACAAACCTTTGCTCCTTTTGTCCTTTTCTGATACATGAATATGTACATGCACTTATTCTCTTTCTTTACTTCTCCACATTCCCATTCCTTTAATGCAAGAAAACTTCTAAAAATAAATAGCCACTCATTCTCATTTCCCGCAGATGCTGGCTCTGTCCCTGGTGCTTTCTCTTGGCCCTCAGCGGAGATGCAGTAGAAGGAAAGTTAATGAAATGCAGCAGCACCAAGCTGCATGCGGCACTGTGAGCTCTGTGATTTAGGAGCTGAGGGCTGTCTGCCAGAGACAAGCTAAAAAGGGAACCTTTCTACGTAGCTAATCGGATGCCCTGGTTATGTAACGTAATGCACACTACCAGTCTGGCAGAGGAGTGGAAGAGGGCACCTCATCTGATGCGCAAAGAACTCTAAAAGTAAAAATGACAACATTGGATTTAATGGAGCCGCTATTCTCCAAATGAACCACAGAAGAAACACCAAAGGGAAATGGAACTGGATTGGAATTGGATGAAATACAATTCCACTTTATTCTGCAGTAGAATAGATGTTTCCTAGTACTTCTTCTGTCTGATCTCCTTCTTGCTAAGTCTGGTAATAATGCCAAGACTTTCATTTCATGCTGAGTTCCAAGTGGTTCTATAAGTACTCCCTTATCCTTTTGAAAAATAATGTAATTTTTCTCTGGGGTCAACAGTCAAGTCCCCCTGTAAACTTGCATTTCGAGGGTGGTGTAGGTTTACCTGTGGTGTGCCCTGAGAAAATTTTAGGATCGACCGTGGTAGCTACACCCCAAAAGTGCCTGTGACCCAGAATTCTCAGGCAGCTTTCTTAGAACAGAACTCATTTGTCTCCCCCCTTACCTGTGTCACCCACCCCCCAATCCAGGGTCTGATATATTCTAGGTGATTAGTAAATGTTCTTCTATGATTAGTAAATGTATTTTAGCGATTAATTCCTAGAAAGAATTGACAAAAAGATGATTTTCGAGGCACAAAGCTCTTGTTTGCTATGGTCACCCCACTGCATTATTATAGAACTTCTCACTTTCCTTGTACAATGAGAGAACTGAAAACTGACTGTCTTTAGGGCAAATGAGAGAGGACCATAGCTGCTTTCCTACTATAGGGCAAGGGAGCTAACCTTTGAGGCAGTGGAGGAAGGGGTGGGGATGGGGAAGTAGCAACAAGAAACAAAAGCTGGAAGAAATGAAAATTGGAAGGTGGGGATAAGGTCAGGGGGTGGGGTAATACAGGACTCTCCCCTTCTTTTGAGTCTGCCAAGAAAGATGAAGAGACAGTTGATGGTAACCATTTTAAAGTGTTGGTAACTTTCCTTCTGTGGTAATTTGCAACCTCTAGGTATCTTAAACTCAACATATCTACATCTGAACTTACTAACTTTCCCCCCAAACCCTCCCCTCTTCCCTATCACTCTCAAGGATGGCAACATACCCCTAGCCATTGAGGTTCCCAGTCTAGACGTTATCTTTAACTCCTCACTTCACCACTCCAAACCACTCCCACGTCCAATAAGTTGTTGAGTCTTGTCATTTCTAGCTTTGTTAAAATCTCTTCTCTCTTCTAACAATGTGAGTACCCTGGTTCAGGCCTCCATTCTCTCACCCCTGAATTATTTTAAGAGACCACTGGATGAACTCCCAGTAGGTGAGTAGGAAGATGAAGGTATCTGGGGCTTTGAGGTCCAGAATGTCAGAAACAGATCAGGGAGGAAATGAAGGCAGACCAGCATGGACTTGTCCACAAAACTGAGGCTGCAAGAGGAGCTGGGTAGCTGGCCTTGTGGAAGGATATTCCAGGATGAACAGCTGAACGGATGGTAGGCTGTTCCAAAGCCAGGAGGGACCAGGCACTGAGAAAAGCTTCAGTACGAAACAGCAGTAGAGTCTTGGTTTTGAAGTGCAGAAAGTCAGGAACAAGTCATGGAAGGGAATGACCTCCTGCTTTTTGCCCTGCTAACCCTCAATCCTGTATAATTCTACTATCAGTTACACATGATAACCTGTCTGTTCCTAAAAATATCCTTAATCTGGAATAGGCAAATGCTTCTAGAGAAACATCTACAAATCACATTTACTACAAATTGATGCTACCTGTCCTTCGCTGGACCCTTCCTCACCCTTAGCATCTGATATCACCTACATTAATGAGGATTCCAAGGGCATCCAATCTTGTTCAGTCATGTGTGACTCTTTGTGATCCTGTGGACCATGTTGTCCATGAGGCTTTCTTGGCAAAAATACAGGAGTGATTTGTCATTTCCTTCTTCAGTGAATTAAAGGCAAATAGAGATTAAGTGACTTACCCAGGGTCACGCAACTAGTGAGTGTCTGAGGCTAGATTTGAACACAAGTCTTCCTGACTCCAGACCCAGTGCTCTATCCATTGAGCCATCTAGCTGCTTCTAATCCAATGTTTATCCCCTCAAATCTCTTCTATCTTCTCTCTTTTTGCCTCTAGTTTCAGAGTTTCTATCCTATAATATTCAGTATTCAGAGGACCAGAATTCTGACTATCCTACTTATTGTCTGTGTGACTTTGGGCAAGTCATTTAACCCTTTTTGGCCTCTTTTTCTTCAGGGGTCAAAATGAAGGATTTGGATCAGATTGTCCCTAAGGTCACCTGCAGCTCTAAATTCTAAGAACTCTATAGAAGGAAGATATGGTTCCTCACCTTGTTAACTCTAACCCCTCCATCTATATCCTTGATCCCATTCTTTCAGTTTGGCCCCATACCCTTGTTCCACCATTCATTCCTGGTCAAGGGAAAAAGCACAGACTTTGAGTCAGAGAACTTGGATTCAGATCCCAACTCTAGCACTAATGACCTGTGTGCCCTCAGATAAGTTACTTAACCTTACTGGGTCTGAGTTTCATGAATGATGAAGGAGTTAAACCACATGACCTCTGAGGTCCCTCTCAACTCTAGATACATGAACTGTCCTTTCTCTAACATGCTTCAAGCCTAAAAACATGGTCAGGGTTTCCTTATTCTAACTTTCCATCTATTCAAGATATTGTTAAACTGTCCTGCTCTTTCTCTCCCCTTCCTTCTCCTCTTCTCTCCCTTCCCTGCCCCATTTCCAGTCTCTTAGAAAGGGTCATCTATATCCACTGTCTCTACTTCCTCACTTCCAATTTATTCTCATATCTATTTGCAATCAGGCTTCTATCCTTAGCGGTTTACTCCAGCGTCTTGATATAATCTCCTTATCATGTGGTCCAATGGGCTTTTGTTGTCTTTATCCTCCTGGGTCTATCTGTCATCTGACACTGGGCTATTCTCATCTCTTTTCTTGGTTTTCATGCCAATGGCCCCTTGTGATTCTATCTTTCCAACTTCTCTTTTCTTGGTTTCTTGTACTCTGTCTACTCTTTAAATGTTGCTATTCCCTAAGGTTCTACACCCTAGACTTTCCTCTCCTCTTCTCTCTCTTCATTTCTCCTCCTCTCCTTTTCCTTTCATTACCTCTCAATATTATTCAATCCCATGGCTTCAATGATCACCGCTAAATTATTATCAAATAATCTATATCTCTCTGCTCATCTCTTCAGATTTCCTCTCATTTCCAACTACTTTGTAGATATCACCATCAGAGTATGCTGTTGCCCCTGAAAACTCAGCCTATCTGAAACTGAACTCATAATTTCCCTGTTAAACTCTTCTTGCCCAAATTTCTATTTGTTAGGATCAAAATTCTTGAGTCATCTCCGACTCTTCCCTCTCTCTCACTTCGCATGACTGATTAGTTATTAAGTTCTATTGTTTCTATCTTTATAGTATCCCTTACACTCAGTCTCCGGCCCCTCTACTTTTATCAAAACTACTTTTTGAAGATTCTCATTTTTTCTATCATAGATAGAAAACTATCAGTTCAGTCATTTTTCAGTCTTGTGTGACTCTTTATGACCTCATTTAGACTTTCCTAGGCAGAGATACTGGAGAGGTTTGCCATTTCCCTTTCCAGCTCATTTACAGATGAGGAAACTGAGGCAAATAGGGCTAAGTGATGTGCCAAAGGTCACACAGCCAGTAAGTGTCTGAGGTCAGATTTGAGCTCACAAAGAGGAGTCTTCTGACTCCAAGTTGAGCACTCTATTCACTGTGCCACCACCTGACCCGTTCTACCCTATAGTAACAGTAATATCCTAATGAATTTTCATGTATCTAAGCTGTCCCTTTTCTAATCCATCTTCTACTCTGCTGCCTAAGTATTCCCAATGCCTTGCTATGATCATTTCATTTGTTTACTAAATAAAGTATAAACTCCTGACCCTGGAATTCAAGGCCTTCAAAAGTTTATACTGTCTACAATTAACTCATTCATTTCAAATATTTTATGGTTCAATAGGACTAGATCATTCCCTTTCCTCTGTTGTTCTGTCCTTTCCCATCTCTGTGTCTTTGCTCATATTGGTGTCATACTTGGAATGGCTGCACTCTTGTTCACATTTTCTATGTTGAAGTCCTTCCTATTAAGGTACAAGTTAGATGTCTCCTTCTCTATGAAACCTTTTCTGATTCTCCACCCCAGGTGAAAATAACTTCAAATTTCTCATACTATTTTGTTTGGACCTCTCTGCTCTCACTTATTTATTTCTCTCCTATGATATAATTATTCATGTACTTGTCCACTGGAGTGTAAACTCTTGAGAGCAAGATGCATGACCAATCTATTGTTGTATCAACAGTGCCAAACACAGTGCCTAGAACAACAAATGTTTGATAAATAGAAGACATCTGGCATTTTCAATTTAATCTGTCTTGATGAGACCACTTTGGACATAGCTTATGTTTTAACTAAGCCCCATAAATGCACAATTCTAATAAACTGAGACCAAAATTTTAGACAAATAACCCTCTGATGGTTTAAAAAATTCCAATTTCTATTGAAATGGGAAGTGAGTGTCTAGCACAAAGAGTACTAGGTACTGGTAGGAAAATTCAAATATTGTGATTTCAAACATTCAGAAGAACCCATTGACCCACTGACCTACCACAAATGCAAAACAGCCACAATAGAAATATTCAAAAATTGTTTATAACAATCCATAATCTTCAATATGTTCCACAGTTGCCAAGTAGTTAGCAATCATTTATTAGTTGCTAGAAGATACCTGTCAAATCAGGCACATTATGTGTGAATAATTCTTATTTGTATTCTTTTCCTGTTAGAATAAACTTCTATATACTGGAAAAAGTCCCCAACATTATAATGATTGGAGATGCTACAGGGATCTTTTTTGTTATTTTCCAAGAGCTGCTGTATAGTTGACATTGCAGTATTTCAGGGGTAAAAAGCTTTTGGAAGAACTGCAGTGAAACTAAAGAAGCAGTCATCCATTTTAAGACAGACCAGAGAGCAGAGAAAGTGAGAGAGACTTGCCATACAGCTGAGATATTCCAAAAGTAACATTTGAGTAGGATTCTAAGTCCCATGGGTTGGAATATGTTTCCGTTAGTGGCAAGAAGAGTCCTAGCTGTGTTATTGGATCTCAAATAAGGGTTAAAGAGAAAATAAAATTTCTAAAACTGAACGGGACTCCTGAGCTCTCCTCTTCATTTCTCCATCCAGAACTCTCCACAGACACTGAAAGGCTACCTTGAGTGGAATTTTGAAGGACATCAACCAGAGATAATTTAGAAGTGGGAATTGCCACAGAGACATAAGGGGAACCTGGATTATCCACAAATTTGCTATTCCAGAACCAGTCTCAGATTTGGAAAGGTTGTCAACTCAACCACAGCAACAGAGGCAAAAGCAATGCCTTATTTTCTGTACTTTATGGTGTATAAAGTACTTTTATATCTATTGTCTCTTGTGATGCTGACAATAACCATGTTGGCCAGGAAAGGCACATGGTATTGCAGTTATACAATTGACAAGTTAATGGCCGGTGGGGTAACTTGCCCAGGGTTACACAGCTAGGTAGCTAGGTAGGATGACTAGAACCTAGTTAAAAGTCTGAAACTGGATTGTTATGTCTGGAGTGTTTGAATGAAAAAAATTTCTTTTTAGAAAAGTTTTCTTTTTTTAACAAATAAAAGAGAGACAGAGAGAGACAGAAAGACATCAACAGAAAGAGACAGAGAGTAAGACACAGAAAGAAGGGATGGAGGGACAAAGAGAGGGAGAAAAGGAGAGAGAAAGATTTCCATATATATAAAGTAGAATAGAAAATGATCACATAAAAAATCATGAAAAAGACTATGTTTTATGGATTTATCAATGAATCATTAAGACCCTAAGTACATCCTTGTAAACATCCTTCTACATCACCTACTCCATGCATTCATTGGGTTATGCTTTTATATTAGTTATTTTTCAAAAAAATTTGTGGTGAATAAATAGCCAGATGTATGTGGACTTTTATTCCTGATGCTGTCTAAAAGACATACTACAGAGTATGATGTAAGGGAAAGTACATTGACTTGGTTAGTTAGGAGACATGAGTTCTAGTACTAGCTTCAACAGCATTCATGTAACCACGATTGTGGGTGATTCTTCACTTTTAGACCTCAGTTTCCTCATTTTAAAAAGGAGAAGTTTGGATTACATGATTTCAAGAGTCTTTCCAGCTCTAAGGATCTGGAAAAACTCAAAGGACCATAAAAATATTAGGATTGCCCAGTTGGGATTGGAGCTGGCTACATGGTAAGTATCCCCTGAATAAAAAAAAGGAGATAAAAGGTTGAGCCAAGAAGTAGAGAAAAAAGAATCAAGTGATCTTGTTTCAATATAGAATCAACACGATATCATCAGAGTAGGGCATCAGCTTGTTCACCTTGACCTAGGTCAGATACCTAAGAAACAAACTGAAGAGATTCTGGGTTTTAGAACCAAAAAGACATAGCTTGAGTTGTTAGGAGATTAAGAGGAGATCCATTTTCGCCTAAATCTGGGGTTGTAGCTGGTGCCCTTCAGAAAGGGCCTTATTCTACTAAGGACCAGGGAATGAAAACAACAGTGTAGAAGCAACCTAAGATGGTATGATAGCCATGCCTTAAATGAAGTAAATTTCTACTTTGGAACTAAGTTTTGCACCTAGAATTTGCCTTTCTGGAAAAACCAAATCATATACATCTTGCCCTTTTCTTTATAAATCAAACCCAAACACAAGGAAATAAAAGCTAAATGAAAAAAAAAACAGCCTGGAAGAGCTCTTCAAAGAAGTATAGAAAGGAGTTGGGTGAATCATATGTCCAAAAGCTATAAGAAAAATAATTTAATAAGAACATCAGTCACTTCACCTTGCAGTGATCACAAAGAGCACAAGCAAAACAGACCACTGCAAAGACAACTGCAGCTTACATGCTAATATATGTTTCAGAGAATGTAGAGAAAAATTCTGTGAAGATCTTGACAGGATTATCCAGCTTAGGTCAATATCTACCTTAACACTCAGTGACTTTAATATAAAGGTAATGGAAAATATGGTTCAGGACTAAGAAATAATATCTTACAAGATGTCTTCTATAGGAGAAAAGTAGAGTTATCCTTTCCACATCATGGGGGTTAGGGATATGGTGCCTCCATGAACTGGAAAATCTGCATAAAATGTTTTGGCCCTCCTTTCATACTAGAGAAGAAATCTAAATTATTATGGTATTAAAAAGATAAGATGGTATTTTATGGTATTAAATGATAAAATATATTCATATTATATAATATTGTATAAATATGTATATATACAGATATATATACACATACATATATACACATATGCATACACATACATGCATATATACAGATACACACACATATATGTTTATATTCATATATATGTATGTTTATGCATTTCTGAGTTTCTAAACTTTTCCTGTCATCTGTTGGCCTTCATAGGTTGTCTGTGGCCTCCTCAAAATTCCCATTTAATTTCTTATGAAACTAAGTCACAATTTGGAAGGGATATCGGCAATCTCCTTACTCCATGAGGTCAGGTAAGGCTGTGAGGATTTGTGTTCTCTTACTTTAGAGAAGAGAAGCTGAACGAGAATAAAAGCCAAGGTGCCAGGGTCACAATTAAACTGACGAACCTCCCTTAAATGTGTTTGGAGGTGGCAACAACAACAGAAAAGAGGAGTGAACACGTTTAATTTACTGTTTGGGATTATCTCTGGCATTTTCACACAAAGACATTCACGTACCCCAGGGAAGGAGAAAGCCAATATTTTTGCTCTATACTCAGTTTGAAAACTGGAAAATTGCATTCCTTTTTATCTATGCTGACCACAAAAACAATCTTTTGGGGGTTGTTTGTTCCTTTTCAGATGTCTGTTTTCCTCTAATTTATTAGAATTATAAATGGAATAGATATAACAATATATATTTCACAACTTAAGATGCAACATTTTGCAATGTGTCATGATTTATGTGATTTATGTCATGAAATCAAATTCTATAAAAGGATACCCCACCATGTTCTATAATAAAGAGCACATTTTATTCAAGGTGGAAAGAATGCTTCATTTGGAGTTAGAGGATCTTTACTTACAAGTCCTGCTTTTGCATTCATTAGCTATGTGATAATGGTGAATTACCTGCTCTGAACTTCAATTTCCTTATCTGCAAAACAGGGATGATTTATTCTACTTACTTTTCTGTTGTGAGGAAAATGCCTTGTCAGTGATAAAGTGCTAGATAAAAGTGAGGTAATATCGTGGTTCTAGAATGAAAACTGAGTTTGTATGAGGTGTAGAGTTCAATGTGAAGAAATTTAGAAAAATCAAATATATTTCTATGTGACCTCATAGTTTAAAATTTTTTATTTGATTTTTAAAATTTATTTTGCAAATAATACTTCAATTTTATCTGCTTAGCTGTTCAGACTTAATCAAAATGAGCTTCCTTTATTTGTCTCCTGAGGGATATTATGGAGTTTTCAGTTTCACCTGAATATAACCACTTTTTTACATGTTAGTAGAGTCTAACCACTACTCAGGGACACCAAGTAGTTGGGAGTGAATGGGACAATTCCTCATTACCTTGACATAAGGAACCAAGGAAGGAAGATGGGAAAAATAAATATGACCAGATGGAAAAACACAGAACCAGTCAATTCTCAGTTATCTGTGAGTGGATTATTCTTGTTGTAAACTTTCTGTGGGGATTATGGCTTCTTCTAAGATTTTCAACTGAGTCCTGAGCTGTCAACCATTGGGTAGACCGCACATTAAGGCCTGAACATGGCATAGTGAGGATGAACGTGTTTGTGTGTGTGTGTGTGTGTGTGTGTATGTGTGTGTGTGTGTGTGTGTGTGTGTATATGTATACCTTCTCATTTCTCTAAGGTATATGACAGCCTTTCCAGAGCAAATACAAATGGTCTTGCCATAACAGTTGTTTTGAATAATCTATGTGTCTCCTCACACCACCAGTGTGGGCCTCATGGAGTAGAGGGAAAGAACCAAAGCGATAATTTTAAACAAGAGCAAAATTCAGTTTATGTAGCTGTTGATCAGTTCTTAAATCATCTAGATTTTATGGAAATGAGCTAAAGAACTGAAACAGATGAGACATAGAAATTTGCACATGCCCCTGTTATTTGGTTGTTATCTCACAGTAGCGAGGAATAGGTTGAAAAAATCCATGACTTGTATATAATCTAGTAAAAAAGCAAGCTTCTTACCATAGTGAGGGATAATGGCCCAAGCCATAGCAGAGGCATAGATGCCCCCAATCATCCAGAACATGCAAAGCCAGCTCAGGTGTTCCCCTCGTTTCTCCCGGGCAAGCACTTCAGCAAAATAGGAAAAGACGGTTGGCACAGCTCCTCCAATCCTGCCAACAGACAAGAGATGAGCATGAAAACTAATGCAAGAAATGTAGACCCTATGCAAAGTGAAAGTCTCAAAAATTTTCCCTACTTGGTGACAGATTAAGGTCAATGGAATATCCTGGGCCTGGCCCAGCGGGAAATGATACCCTGGCAGAGATTTGAGTTAGTCTTTTTACTAAGCTTACACATACATACATACATACATATACATATGAAGCATATACACATAGAATAAAGACAGGAAAGGTCAAAGCAGCATGCTTGTTGGGAAAAGGTACTACAGTGCAAAAGCACCGTGATACAGCAGAGAGAACACTGGCTTTGGATTCAGAGAACTTGAGTTCAAATGCAGTCTCTGAGGCTTACTACCTACGTGAAACTGGGAAGGATATTTAACCTCCTTGGCTATCAGTTTCCTCATCTGCAAAATTAGAGGTCTAGACTAGATGGGCTCTGAAGTCCCTTTTCCCTCTAGATCAAGGACTCAACCTGGAGTTCAAGGATAGATTTTGAAAGGTCTGTGAACTCACAGGGAAATATATTTTGATAACCATATTTCAATATAATCAGTTTCATGTGTGAACCTATGCATTTCATTCTATGCATTAAAAGCATTTTTCTGAGAAAGGGTCCACAGGCTTCACCAGACTGCCAGATGGATCCAAAACTCAATAAAAGGTGGAGAATCTTTGCCCTACATCTATGTTCTGTGATCTGGAGTAAATATAGCATCAAATTTTGAATTGCTCTAAGATTTGACAAAGCTTCAGCTCCAAAGCAGCAATAAAAAATGCCTGGAAGTCTTTTGTCTGCTCCTGATGTTAATTGCTGAGAGGAGAATTTTGTTATGGTTTTTCTTTGAGTTTTGAATAAATTCTTCATTTATGCATTTATGCAAATAAACAAGGTTTTGAAGGCTAGGGGCACAGGAAGAAGGGAATGAAGATGCAGGAACCATGCACTTGTCACATAACAAACAATTAAAAATGTCTTTTTATTCATTTGTTCGTTCGTTCATGTAGTGATTAATATGCAATAGAAAGATAGGATCTCTCATGAGGCTTTCAAGGAAGTCAATCTACTACGACTGAAGTAATATTTCCTATTAACACAGCTTTACACATTAACATAGCTATCCTTTACCAGAGTAGACAACAGAAGACTGCTATTGAGCAGCATATCATCTAGTAGAAGAGGAATGGCAGGCAGCAGCCATGGGCCCCACTCCCATTCTGCCAGTTCCAGGGCCCATTGTGATCTTGGCTGAGTCAGCCTACTTCAAAGAGCTCATGTTTTTTCAAATGCCAGCCTTCTTCTTGTTGGTCAGTTGTTTCCATCATGTTCAGCTCTTCATGACCCCATTTGGAGTTTTCTTGGCAGACAGACTGGAGTGGTTTGCCATTTCCTCCTCCAACTCATTTTACAGAGGAGGAAACAGAGGCAAACAAGGTTAAGTGACTTGCCATGGTCCCATAGTTAGTAAAAGTCTGAGGCTGGATTTAAACTCAAGGAGATGAGTCTTCCTAACTCTAGACCTGGTACTCTATCCACTGTACCACCAGACCACAAAGGATTAATTTTTTCCCCCAGATATATAATTTGAATCATGTGGGGGAACTTCTGTTGTGCAAACTCCCTTTACCAATATAGATGGGCTATTCCTCTGCAACTTATCATCTTAGAGTCTGGGGAGGGGGCACTGAATTGTTAAGCAATTTGTTTACGATTGTATGGTAGAGGCAGGACATGACTCCATGACTTTTGGATTCCTCTATCTGCCACCCGGTAAGATATGTTACTAATTTTTTTATGGATAAGAACACTTAGGCAGATAGAGGTTAAGTAACCTTCCTAGGGTCACACAGCTAGTAAGTGTCTGAGGCTGGCTTTGAACTCTGGCCTTCTTGACACCAAATCTAGCAGCATACTGCAAACTATGCCACCAAATTGCCTCTAAAATTTCTCTTTAGAAACTTGATATTGATCAACATGTATATCCTATAGTCTGTGGCATCTATTGTCCTTTTGTGACTTTAATTTTATAATTTTGCAGCTTTTGAAAACTGGAGCTATAACACTGGATAGCAGTGATGTACCAGGAGCTTGGATTGAATGAAAAAATTGACCTTGAGTTCAGATAGAGTTCTTTGTCCCAGTCTCCATAGATTTATAATGATGAATACCACTTATAATGGTATTAGGGTATTATAAAGAATACTATACAATTTATAATGATGAATGTACCATGAACTTTGTATACAAATATAGCTCCTTAATGAAATAGATTTAATATAATGACATTAACTGACCACAATATCAATACTAAGGATATCAAATATAGCTTCTGATTTACAGGTTTTGTTTCCTCCTGGAAGATCCAGGAGCAGTTAACCTACTTGTTCCTTTCTCTCAACCTCGTGTAGTAGACTATCCCACCCAAATGCTCAAGCATTCAGGGGAAACCCCCACAGGTATAGATAGAGAGCCATATGTTTCTGAGGGTTCTATCACTAGGACAGGTTTCCTTAGGATGCCAGGAGAGATTGATTCCACTGATGGAGAATGCCAGCAGTAGTGATTCCTGAAAAATAAGCTAAGGAGTCCCATAAGATGGTTAAAAAATACCAAAGCTGAGAAAATATGGGGGAAAGAGAAGGGAGCACAGTGCTTTAGTCTAAAGTATTTATATTGTAAGTGCCTACTTTTCTCTCCTCTTCATTCTCTACATTTCTGCAATAACTGAGAGAGAAGACAGGGTAAGGAGAGAGTAGTCTAAGACCTCCCTCCCACTCAATACCTTAGGGGAACCATAATTTTATTCATGGACATAAAGGTATGGACATTGAGAAAGGCTCCATAGGAACAGGTAGGAACAGGAACAGGAAGACTTTACACCATAGACGCTGGGACACACTCCTCCATCACAGGACAAGCATTGTTGGACAACAAGCATTTATTGAACATTTTCTATGTACCAGGCATTGTGTTGGGTGTTTGGGATACAAATATGATCAAAAAGAAAGTTAGTTCCTGTCCTCAAAGGGCTTACGTCCCAATGGGAAAAGGCCATACACAAGAAAGACGACTGCTATTAGTGTATGATACTAATCTGTCCATAGTAACAGTTCATGCAGAAGACCAAGGAGTGTCAAAGCCTGTCTTGGAAGTGAATGAGGCTAGGACCTGGAACAGCAATGTCGCCTCAAACTCATTTGGCCAATCAGTTCCTTGGATTCCTGATGACTAGATATTTCCCCCGTATCTTTTGCCCTTTGTCCTCATCCTGGGTCATCTCCAGTCATCCTGAGGAATATCTACTCACTGGATTCAGATCAACAAGCATTTATTAATGGTCTACTAAGTACCCGGCACTGAGGAGGTACAAAACAAACCAACAAAGCCAAACCCAGCCTCTGCACTTAAGGTGATCACAATTGGGAGACACACCACACAAAAATATAAACAAGAAAAAGAGGAAAAATAGGAGATAATCTCATGTGAAATGTTGATCTTTCGCTCTTGTCCTTGTCCTCTGCTTTGGGCTTCCCAATACTAGAATTTGTTATTAGAGAAAAGAATCCTTTATTGAAGTTTATTCCATGGAAGGCTCTTGGCAGCAGGCTCTGGCTTGGTTCTATTTTTTTTCCTCAAACCTGTGACAGAACTCTCAGTTCATGAGAACGTTCTCTAGTGGCTTTTTTGCTAATTTGGTCTGTGCCTATGATTGTATTACCTTAGGAAACCCCAAGGCATTCCCCATCCCAATACATATCAGTAAATATTCTTTCAACTTACAGTTTTAGAAAGTTGCTTGAGGCACTGAGAGTTAAATAGTTATTATTTCTATATTACAAATATTACCTCATCTGATCCTTACAGAAATCCTATGAAGTAGGTAGGATTACCGTTTTACATACGAGGAAACTGAGGCAACTAGCGGTTAAGCGATTTGCCCAGGATCACACAACTGATAAGAGTCTAAGACTGTATGTGAATTCCAATCTACTGACTCAAGGCTCAGTGCTCTATCTGTTCAACTTTACCAGGGTCACACAGACGCTATGTGCCACATTCAGAACTTAAACCCAAGTCTTTAAATTTTCACCCTAATGATAATGTTAAAAAATTCCTAAATTGACTCCTTGCTTCTTTCTAGTCTTTCTTTCCCATAATCCATCCTCCATATGGTCATGAAAATGATCTTGTTAAAACTCTGCTCTGACCTCATTGTTCCATCTCTGGAGGATAAAATATAAACCCTTCAGTATGGCATTTAAAGTCCTTCACAGTTTACTGCAGTTCACTCTTCCAGGTCCATTTTGCATCACTCCCCTTTATGATCTCTCTTCCAGTCAATCTGGAGAATTTGGTGTTCACATTTTCCAACCTCTAAGCATTGGCAAAAGCAGCCTGTTATGCCTGAAATACTTTCTCTTCTCACCTCGCCCTAATATACCAGTTCTCAAATTTTTTGGTCTTAGGACCCTTTATTCTTCCAATTTATTGGGGATGCCATCAAAAGATTTTGTTTAGGTGGATTATATCTATTGATATTTACCATAAAACAGCTTAATATTATTCTGAGAAGGGTTTTATCCTTGCAGACCCCCCTGTAAGGGTTAGGGACCCCTGGATAGCTTTTCAGATATGTTGCCCTAGTACAATACTTAGTTATCTTCAAGGCTAAAACCCAAAAGAAACCTCTTGATTCCTCTGGTCTCTGTCTCTCTCTGTCTCTCTGTCTCTCACTTTCTCTCTGTCTCTGTCTGTCTCTGTCTCTGACTCTCTCTTCCCCTCCCTTTCCCTCCCTGTCTGTCCTTCCAAATTATACTGCATTTATTTGTCTGTTTACATGTTGTATTCTCCAGTGAAATGAAATCTCCTTGAAGACAGGGATTGCACTTCATTTTGTCTTGGTATCCAGGATCTTATGAGAGTGCCTTATTCTCATCAGGTGCTTAAAAATGCCTTTTGAATTCAAGTGAAAAAGGAGGCATCCATCTGACTATGAGTGGATTTTTAGAAAGTCACCAATATCCACATTTGACACATATACCTAATGTTGCAAAGAGGCCTGCTTGATTGTTTAACCAGGGCCCAGTTTTTGATATCTTTTGATATAATAAAAAGATATTGGAGAATTTGTGTCCTTCTTGAACATTTGAGCTAATTAGATGGAAAGTTTTAGGTTTCCTCTTCAGTCTCCTTGAATTCAACACTTCTCCATCCTTTTTCCATTAAAAAGAACTCGACGAGAAGGAGAAACAAGTGATATTCAGATAGAGAACATTTCAATTCTCAATAAATTTCTCTGCTACTTAGCTTGTGATTATTTATTTTATTTTTACTTTTCCTATTTCACCATAGTAGTATAAATGTATATACCTTGATTTGAATATAATAATAAAGTCATACACTTGCCTGGATGAATTCCTTATTGGCATCTTGATCTAGTAGTTTCAGTATACATGGCCTCGGTTTAAGGGGCTTTTATTCCTCTTGGCACAGAAAATTTGGAAGAAAAGTTAAATAAGATCTTTGTGCATGGATTTAGAGTGTTCTCATGACAGCACTATTTCCAGATTGTAGAAAGTTCATGACACGAAACAATATATGCAGTGACTACAATAGAGAAAAATAGCTAAATGAAAATGAGGCCGAATGTTTAACTGTAGTGAGTAGGTAGGCTATCTCTTCTATGAGGAGAGGTAAGACAGATAGTGACAATGAGAAGATTGGGGGGATGCAGGGGACCTGAAGGAGTTCATGCTTACTGGTTTTAATCTTCCCACAGAAGGATGGGGATGGGTCATTAGAAATAAATACCAGAATTAAGGGGGCTGATGGCTCTAGCAGAGAGTAAATGGCTTGGTCATAGTGGAGAATCAGCAAAGTTATTGATGGCTGTTGTTTGGGGTTTTCTTGGCAAAGATACTGAAATGGTTTGCCATTTTCTTTTCTAGCTCTTTTTACAGATGAGGAGACTTAAGCAAATAGGATTAAGTTGTTTGCCCCAGGTCACATAACTATTGTCTGAGGCTGGATTTGAACTCAGGAAAAAGAATCTTCTTGACTCCAGGCTCAACACTCCATCCACTGTGCCACCTAATTGTGCAAAGTTGTTGATAAGGCTACAATAAGCTGAACTATCAAGCAGCAGTGAGGGTCCATCTTTAGCTATGTCAAAAATTTCACAACTTTCTTAACCAATGATCAGCAATCCTGAAGCAGGAGTAGAACAACTGCATAGTGAGGGTTAACGCAAAGTAATAATTCACAGGCGAAGAGTGATAGAAGGTTCGGTGGCCAAGGGATTCCAAGGCAGTAGTTAGTGAAGCATTGTATTGACACATCATGGGATTAAGATTTGTATGGAGGCAAGTGAAACAGTACTCCATTCTGGTGGAGATCGACCAGGAGAATAGGACTAGAACAAAGGAAGAAAGGTTTATCTTGTGAGATAATGTGAGGGGAAGAAAGATATGAGACAGTGGTCAGAGAGTAGAATACCAAACTTCTGAATTTTGGAGCATTGCAACAGTAAGAGACAACAAAATCTCAGGAGAAACCATGATGCTGTGTGGCTTAATTTGAGTAGGTAAGGAAGCAGCTGGAATGTGGCATAGTAGATAGAATGCTAGACCTGAAATTCCTTGACATGTCAGAAATTACTATTTAAGAAAAGTTAAATTCAAACTGCTCCTCTATTTACCATCTGTGTGACCCTGGGCAAATCACAATATCTCTTAACTTTATTTTGCTCATCTGTAAAATGGTACTAATATCTGTAGCAATTATCTCACAGGGTTGTTATGAGCATTAAATGAGGCAAATCGTAAAAAGTGCTATAAAAATGTCAGCTATTATTGTGGAAGTTGAGAAATTATGATCAGGTTAATAGATATGCATGTGAATAAAACATTGACATCCCTGAAGATAATGACAGAGGGTAGAGTGGTAAGGAAAAAAAGTAAATCAGGTAGTAAAATAATTAAAAACATTGGAATAATGACTTGGAATTTGGTAGATGGCTAGAACTAAGGATGGGAAATGAGTAGCACAAGTAGATAGCACAGTTCCCAATTTCTAAAAATCTTTGGTTCTTATTTATATGTCCCGATTCAAATCTCATTATGATTCTGGACCCTCTGTCTGTAACAGTTATAATTCAAATTTAGTGAAGGTACTGCCAAATGGCAGGATATACCAAGCCCCACTAAGTAATACTCCATGGGGTTACATTTGCAACAGGGCAACAGTCATTATCAATCAGAACAGCAATAATTAATTTAGTTACTCAAAACATGTTTCACTTAAATGATTCTTGCATGACAGTCTCTAAAAGTTTCTATTTGCAAAACAAACTGCAAGGAATTCTTAAAACCTAGGAATGAATGACTTATTTTTTCATGTTTAAATTTCCTGCAAAGTCCTTCAATTTCATACACTCATAAAATAACCTCAACATTCATTCTTACTGCTGCGTACAGCCATATGTTTTTAGAATCCATTACTCTTTTTTTCCCCAATGCTCATTAAGCACAATGTAATCATTAGTGCCCACCTGAGAATCTACTGTCATTCACATAGAGTTCTCTTCTTTCCTGGGGGAAGGGAGCCTAACTCTTATCTCAGAGATTCTTATCCTGGCATTTTCTTTCTCTCTTATACAAATTCTGATACTAAGAGAGTATAGGATAGCCTCAAGACACATCCATCTACTGCATATTAATCCCTTCTAGATTAGGTGTACTGGAGAAATTTTGATTCTCTGAACAACTGAGCAAAATTGCATTAAAGACTTGAGTGGGTGCCCTCCTTTTGAAATTCAGGGAAAAAAAGCTGGGTGTGCCTAGTATAAGTGCTAATAGTAATACAAGGAGCAGAGAAGGGATAAATAAATCATATTTAGTTAAAATACCTGCAAAGGGGGAAATGAATCTAGCTGTGCAAAAATATAGCTGACTTTATTTGCAATTCTAAAAATTAGAAACACCCAAAACCAATGTAGATGATATCTACATGGTGCTTTATGGCTTGCAAAACATTTTCTATATACCCTATCACTGGATTCTGAGTGCCTAGTCGGGGGGAAATAGGACCAAATTTGGAGATCAAAGTCCTAGGTATGAATTCCCAGGTATTATTCATGGTCTATGGGAACTTGAATATGTTCTTTACTTTCTTAAGCCTTAGATTTATTACCTGTAAAATTACAGTTGGACTGAATAATTTCTAATTTCTTTTCTGGATTTCTTCCCTCTGATAAGAAACATCTGGTGGTGCAATGGATAGAGCCTTGGGTCTTCAGTCAGGAAGATCTGAGTTCAAATGTGGCCTCAGACACTTACCAATTGTCCAATCCTGGGCAAGATACTTAACCTCTGTGAGCTTCAGTTCCTCATGTGTAAAGTGGAGGTAATTATAGAACTTTCTTCCCAAGACTGTTATGAGGATTAGTTGTGGAAAGCATTTTGCAAACCTTAAAGTATTATATAAATGCTATTATTACTACTACTTATTACTATTATTACTACCTTATAAGGTACATACTACAGGTATCACTATACCCATTTCATAGGCAAGGAAACTAAAACCCAAAGGAGTTATGATTCTATGTTTAGTAAATAGCAGAGTGGAAATTCAAGCTCAAGTCTCTCAACTCCAAGGCAAGTTATATATTTTTATTAGTCTCTTATTGGTTTGTTAATTTTCTTGGTTCTAACTGTTAAAAAATGAATACTGTACACCAGCTCCAGAGTTCAAATCCTGCCTTGGACACTTACTAGTCATGTAATCCTGGGCAAGTCACTTAACTCTTTTGCCTCTCCCCCCAAAATGAATACTATAATATGTTTAGGATTTTATGGATGAGGGAGGCAGGTTGTTGTTGTGTTTTCGAAGAGGAACATGTCATCAGGGAAATTATGACATGACTTGCAGTTGACTTTGATTTGAGTGAGGAAGGGCAGCCTCACTTTCTTCTCCTGAGCCATCTGGGTGCAGTGGCCAGATAGTCATCAGGATGATTGGAGATGATCCAGGATGCAATGGGAGACCCTGACCCTTTTAGACTCAGGCCTGTTCAGGTATTCAACTTTTGAGTGAGGTAACACCCATTCAGTGATTCAGTCTCTTTAAGAGTCAAGGAATAGCCCCTTTAATTAAAAAATTCAAACTGGGAGGGGAAGACCCTCAGGGTTACTGGCCAAAAGAGAAACAGTTACCATTTACATTCACTCTTAGCCAGGAGGACCCCAAAAATAGCCATTAAGTGGCGCTTGGGACAACCTATTGTTGTCCAATCTATGAGCTCTAGGGTGAAAAGAGAGGCAACACAATTTAGTGGAATGATCATTAATTTGCCTTGAAACCAGTAGAGACCTAGACTCATATCTGGCATCAGGGACTTACTGGATAAATAATAGATAGATAAATAGATAAATTAGGAACTTACTAGATAAATGACCAGACAGCTAACTTAACTTTTCTAAACCTAAAATTCCTTCTTTATAAGATGTGGGAATTATTTTCTGCAAGTGTCTAGCATAGACCACTGTCATGAAGACCACATGAAAGAAGCTATGCAAAAGAGGGAGCTGAGTGCTATAGTGAATAGAAGGCGAGACATGGAGTCTGTTAGAATTCTGCCTCAGGCACTTAATAACTGTGTGACTCTGGGCTCTCTCAGTTTCCTATCTGTAAAATGGGGATAATAGCAGCAATTGACCTCACAGGGCTGTCACTAGGATCAAATAGGGCAATCTTTGTCGAGTTCTTCACAAACCTTAAAGGATTATATAAAAGTTTTTGCTGTTTAATCATTTTTATGACACCATTTTTCTTGGTGAAGATACTGTAGTGATTTGCCATTTCCTTCTCCAACTAATTTGATAGATGAGGAAACTGAGGCAAATAGGGTTAAATTGTTTGCCCAGGGTCATACAGTTAATAGGTTTTTGAAGTCATATTTGAACTCAGGAAGATGAGTTTTCCTGACTCCAGAATATTTTTATCTCTAATTTTTGTGTTTATTTGGTTTTTGATGATTGAATTTATAATTTAAAAAAATCTCTAGTGATAACCAAATTCTCAGTCTGTTCCCTTGCTCCTGCTTGCTCACTTCACCCCCATCCTCCCATATATTACAATCTCCATCTTGGTCAGCACCTTGGTCAGCTCTCTGACCAGCTGCCTTGCTTGCCTTCTTTCCTCTACACTTCTAATCTAGTTAGTGTCTCTGGATTTCATCAATAGTGAGAAATTAAAGATACTAATTTCTTTCCATCTTTAAACATCCACCTGCTTATGAGAATATTTTCAATGAAGAAAAGTTACAATTATAATCAGTTTAAAACATTCAGACAACATGAGACAAAGGAAGTGTTTAAGTAAAGGAAATTGTGACAGTTATATTTCCCAGGACAAGTGTTGACAGTATATAGAAAGCTATTACTTTGTAAGGTATTTTTTAAAAGCAAAAATGAAATTTGTCGTAGTGATCCTCAACTATTATTTTCTTGGGTGGGTTGTGCGTAGCTAGGGTTTCATTTGTGTTGAATTTTATTAAGTTTCCAATTTCTCAGAGTACTAAAATTGGAGAGAGAGAATGAGAGAGAGAGAGAGAGAGAGAGAGAGAGAGAGAGATTGATTCCTTAAAATGATAGGTGCGAGAGTATGGATTAAGTATAGAAACTAATTTGTCACTTGTCTAACAAAATCCATTATCTATAGCATAAAAGGTGCAACTAATTTTGACATGGACATGAAATATGTTATGAAACCAATCACATTTCAACATAGGAATACAAAGTGAAAGGCCGACTGCATTCTGGGGGGATGCTGACTTTGGGCTTTTGATTTAACCATTTTGGGGACTTCCACACAGGTGAACAACATATTTAGACAGGGCAGAGTTTCAAGAATACATGAAACACATCAAGCTTACTCTCATATTTGCCATCACCAAACTTTGGACTTTTTTGTGTCCTTCTTTAATATCTTTTGCCTGTAGGTCACACTGTGCATCATAGAACTGAAGTAATAAATGATAGGCTTGGTACTGTAGCAAGCCTATAGAGGAGGGCAGGCATGAAAGAAAGATAGTTGAATTACTTAGAAGATAGTAAGATTTTATGAGAAAGAGGTATATGATAGGAAAATTAAAATGGGATGGGGTGAGTTAAGAAATAGAAAAAGAAAGATGAAGTGGGGTAAATGAAGACAGATTTCTTCCATTTTCCTGTGAACTCCAGTCTGGTGTTCACTGTTACCCAGTACTCTAAAATGTCTGCTCTGTCCATTTCCTGGTAAGTCAGAACAGGAAAAAAAAAGTCTATATATAGTTATTAAGAGCTTTTGAAAAAATTCAGGACAGGTTTCAAGTTATTAGCTAGGAAATCAAAAAACCAAATTTATTGCTTGAGCATATCAATTCATTTTAACACTGGTGCCCAAATTAAACAAGTTTATTCAACAAACATTTGTTAAATCTTTAATTTGTGAAAGTCACTGTGCCAGTTCTTTAAGGATAAAAGTGTGACCCCTATCTCTAAAGAGTTACAAATCATAGTGGTAAGAGGAGAATATAACATAAACTAGAATATAAAAGTACAGAGCAGAAAAAAAGAAAAACTTCAAAATGATAAATTATTTATGACTGTGAATCAGAGAATGATTGACAGGAGAGGTCATACCTTGAAAGTTATAAATAGTTTCAATAGACAGATATTAAATTTTGTTATGATATATGTAAGTCATAATGTGAGAAAAGGTACGAAGGTGAGTAAGAGTTGGTAGAGTTTGGGAATGGTGCTCTGAAGGGGAGTGCTGAAGGGGAGTTGTGGGATAAGGCTGTGAAGATAAGACATAGGTAGATTCTGGGGAGCCTTGAATGCTGGGATAAGTAGGCTGACCCTTACTCACTAAGCACTGAGTCATCATTTAAGGCTTTTGTTAAAGGAAATGGCAAGACAAAAATTGTGCAATAGAAAGTTTAGTTTCGAAGGGGTGCGAAGAATGCACTGGGAGTGTGGGACAGGCTGGAGTCCAAAGTCCAGAAAACCGTTTATCAGGCTATTACAATATTTGAGGAAAGGCGGGTTGGATGGGAATGAAAGCAATATGAATGGAAAAGCATTTGAAAGATGTAGGACTACCAGGGTTTGACAGTCTGGGGACATGGGGATGAGGAAGACAGTAAAATCTAAGATGACTCAGGTTTTAAGCACAAGATAACTGTGAAAGCATTTACTCCTTGCTTATTTTAGGTGGGTTTTGTCTTATTTTATATTTAAATGTCTTATTTTACCTTCGTGCTATATGTTAATGATTAAACTGCCTTTAACCTTAAGTTGCCTTTTGGAAGCTGTTCAACCATTTCAGTCATATCTGACTATTTTTGACCCCATTCGGGATTTTCTTGGCGAGGGTACTGGAGCAGTTTCCCATTTCCTTCTCCAGATAATTATACAGATGAGGAAACTGAGGCGAACAGGGTTAAGTGATCTGCCCAGGGTCACAAAGCTAGGAAGTATCTGAGGCCAGATTTTAACTCAGGAAAAAGAGTCTTTGTGACTCCAGGCTCAGCACTCTACTGCACCACCTCTAACTTGTGAAGCTGGCAATGTATAAAAATCTTGAATAAATTTACAATAAAAAAGGAGAAAATCATAAGTCTTTAGAATAAACTAGTCTACAGAAGTAAGCAAACAAACATCAAGCAAAAACAGACCAATCATCCTAATGTCTATCACCTCTTTCAATTCAGGTGACCTGCCTTTCCAATTTAGAAGGGTTAGGGTTACTTGGCAAGACATTACTTGTATTGAGGGTTGAAGATTACCTGACTGTCGTGGGAGAAATTTTATTTCACTACTAAAATGTTCGGTGTTCCAGGGGCACCTCAAATCCATAATGGAATCACAGGAAAATCACACAGAGCTTTTGGATTGTATATCAAGAATTTATCTACTAGAAATCTCAACTGACACATGTAATGTATTCACAGATTTTTTTCCTTTTATAGGTGAATTGTTATTTCTATCGCAAAATCCCTAAATTAGACAGTCAGACTATCCATCACATTTATTATCTACTAAAGTAAAGCACATAACACCACATAATGGGATACTGAGTTCTGGCCTTGAGGAATTCACACTCTAATGGTGAAGATAGGAGAGACATATAAATACTAAAGAACTGATACAAACATATGTAAATGAATAAAATTAAAATTTTATGTTACTTTATATCTCAAATCCCAAAATGCTCATGCCAACATTATCTGCTTAATCTTAACACTAGCCAGATATCTAAAAATGGCAAACAAATTTGAAACACTATTAAGAATGTTAGACACACTAAAGACCAACTGATAATTGGAACTTTGAGTGTTAGAGGGACTCCACTCTAAGTTCAATTAACCTGGAAACTTCTTTTCTTCTTCCAAAAATATACCACAAATTGCCTAATGTTGAGATTAGCTAGAGTTCATCATTAGTGCTGAAGGGATATAGAAGTAAATGAAGTAATCAGAAGAAAGTAGTTAATGAAGGATTTTTCACAGGGTAGGCTATTAAGTCTACTCGGACACTTAATAAAAGAGCCAAATCTTAATTATTCTGGTAATAGAAGATAGAAATAAAATGATAACTGAAATAATAGTATTGTGAGAGTTGGATAGGATTTTATTTGTATATATTTCAATACCAAACATTTTTAAAAACCAATTACATATTTATAAGACTTCCTCAAGAATGAAGTAATATCATATTAAGACAAGTTAACAGAAATTAAATGATTTTAAGATTTTGTCCAATTTCTTAAAGAATGTCAATGTTTTCAACATTAAATAGACAGTGGAAATCAAACAGATATCTTCAGAACAACCCTGAGATCCCCTAGATACAATAAAGTTAGATATGTTTCTGTAATATACTTTACCCTTTGCCTTTATGGGATAATAAAAAAAGGTAATTATCAGCAATTTCAAGCATGTCTTGCTTTTCTCAGTAATGTAATACTGATTCACATGATTCACTTGAGTAGGATACTTTGTGAGTGAAAGATTGCACTGCTATCCTAACAATACTCTTATCCTTTCATGTTGAACATGAGAACACAGGAGCTAAATCAGCTTAGCGTACATAGCGGAATGGAAGAAGATGCCAGATATCATTGTCTAACCAAATGTCACTGGGAAACTTACTGACACCTCTGTCTGTTCAGAACCCAGAAAATTTAATAGACGTAACATTTTCCAATCCGGAAAATGATCTCAACAGTAGCAACTTTATGTCCTCTCTCCTCTTTTGGGGAGACTTATGAATGCTACCTTGAGGTGGGAGCATATGGCATCAAGTGAAGGTGGGTGGGTAGAAGAGAAAGCCTGATTTTTTTTTTTTGCAATATATAGAGGTAGATTATAGATGTGAAGAAAGTCATTGACAGTCTATTATAAGGAAAAAAATAAAGGGGAATACTATTCACTCATCGCACGCTCATTTTTAAAAACAAAGGAGATAAAATATAGTATCTGGTTATTTCTTTTCCAGAAGTGGCTTTACCTTCTAAATTTGTCTCATTTTCTAAGGAGCACTTATTATCACTTTGATTTTTCCTTTTTACAGTAATCTCACCCTGTCAGATTACTCAACCTTTTGCTTACAGTAAGAGCCTCAATTACTGGAAGTATTACATTATATTAACACATTTGAATTACCTGGGAATAGGAAACAACTGAAGATCATTCATCTTCTATGGGTAAAAATTAGAAACAAAATCCAACTCACTCAAAACTGACTTGGGAAGGCCAAGATCATGCCTTGGTAATAAAAGGCAGCTAGATAGCAGAGTGGGTAGAGTAAAGACCTTCGAGTCAGGATGACTTGAATTCAAATCCAACCTTGGATACTTACTAAATTGACTCAGTTTCCTTATCAGTAAAATAAGAGTAATAATAGCACCTACCTTCTAGGTTGTTTTGTGAGATAATTGAGATAATTTTAAAGCATCTGGTACATAGTAAGTGCCTTGTAAATGATGGTTATAATTAGTATTAAAAAAGTGATCTGGCCATTTGGCTTCAGGGAGTATGCTTGGTGCCTAGCAAGAGTACTCCCAAGGGGAAACTATCGGAACGAAAAACCCCTCTTAATCTTTGCTTGGAAATCCGCAAATGAGAAAAGAAGGAAAGAGGGCTGTTAGATGAAGTTCAGAGTCAGCTGATTATGTTCAAACTTTTGTTGTTGTTCAGTGGTATCCTACTCTTGGTGACCTCATTGGAGGTTTTCTTGGCAAAGATACTGGAGTGGATTTCCATTTCCTTCTCCAGTTAATTTTACAGATGAGGAAATTGAGGCAAACAAGGTTAAGTGACTTGGTTAAGGTCACATGCTAGTCAGTGTCTGAGGTCAAATTTGAATTCATAAAGATGAGTCTTCTTCACTCCAGGTCCAGGACTTTATCCACAATTCCATCTAGTTGCTCTGCATATAAAAATAACCCAGACCATAGCCCTATTTTTGATAAGTTGGGTTCTTAAGTACTATACTAACAAAATTCAAGGTGTGACAGTTTCTATGATACTGAAAATGCTTAGCAACACACACTATCCCCTTTCCAAGGATCAGCCTAAGTATGGAGAGACTCATAGGGAAGACTGGTCACTTGGTGAAAAATTCTTTGGCCATCACAATTCATGACACAAAGCAAACTAGAAAATGGCCCTTTATCCTGTGCAGTGTCAGAGATCATGGTAGAGTGGTGGGAAAGGAGGGAGGACTAAACTTCCTTCAGGTTTTAGACTGTCTAAAAGCATCAACTTAGCTATTGGTACTCCAGATATGGAAATCCACATTACATGGACAGACTGCTGGAGGAACTGCATTCTTTTCATATTCATATGCTCCCTGTGAATGAAATCAGAAGGCAAAAGGGAGTTGCAGCTAAATGAAAGGAAGGAAATAAACATTTACTAAGCAAGTAGGTAGTGCAATGGATGGAGTGCCAGGCTGCGAGTCAACAAAACTCATCTTCTTCAGTTCAAATCTGGCCTCAGACGCTTAACTAGCTATGTAATTCTGGGCAAGTCACTTAGCTCTGCTTGCCTCAGTTTTCTCCTCTGTAAAATGAGAAATGGCAAACTGCTCCAACACTTTTACCCAGAAAACCCAAAATGGAGTCACGCAGAGTCAGATATGACCCAGACGCTTAACTAGCTATGTAATTCTGGGCAAGTCACTTAGCTCTGCTTGCCTCAGTTTTCTCATCTGTAAAATGAGAAATGGCAAACTGCTCCAAAACTTTTACCCAGAAAACCCAAAATGGAGTCACGCGGAGTCAGATATGACCGCAATGATGAACAACCACCACTACCTACTATGAGTCAGATGCTGTGCTAAGTTCTTCTCAAATATTATCCCACTTGGTCTTCACAATAACCATAAGAGGTAGACAGCTCTCCTAGTCTGAGGGATTTAGTGCTATCATGATCCCATTTTACAGTTCAGTAAATTGTGGCAAACGGAAGTGAAGCAACTTGCCCAAGGTCACGTAGTTCGTCACTCTCTCTTAAACTCAGGTCTTCAGATGACCACTCCAGCAGTCCATCCACTGGACCACCTAGCTGCCCCTGGAAGGATGACTCACAAGATTTTGGAAAGGCAAGTCAAGGAATGGGCGAGAATATACAAGAAACATTATTGTATGGGACTCTTGGTCACCTTGTCTTATGGTGCCCACTGTAAGTATTTCCAGAGATCACTATGAAGATATTTGTTATTCATATGCTAATATCTTTCCCACACAATAGGAGAACAGAGAAATTCTGAACAAGAGCCAATTAATAGGACAAAGCTCTCTAACTCTGAACATTGTCTTAGAGTTACCTGGGGCACTGAAAAGTTGTTAGTCGGTTAATAAACATTTAATAAATATAATAAACATTTATTAAGTGTCTACTATGTGTCACTCAGTAAAGTGCTGGGGATACAAATAAAGGGAAAAAAACAGTCTTTTCTCTTAAAGGCTCAGTCTAATGGAAGAGATAAAATGCAAGCAAGTATGTCAAATTCAGCAAGATATGTTCTTAGAGGACCTTGAAACTTCAGCACAAGTTAAATTTTGAGTTCAAAACTCTCTGGATTCTATTCTCCTGCTATTACTAAAAAACATCAAAGATGAACAAGTATTTTAGGACCTAAACTAACTCTGAAGTCTTGGAATATTCCAGGTTTGGATGTTCCTTTTCTTTTTTAACTTTAATATTATTTTATTTTTTCCCATTACATATAAAAACAATTTTTACCATTCATTTTTTGACAATTTGAGTTCCAAATTATCTTCCCATCCCAAGAGGGTAAGCAATTTGATACAGGTTATACATGTGCAATCATGCAAACATATTTCTTTATTAGTCATATTGTGAGAGAAGACACCCTCAGCCCCTTCCTCCCAAATAAAGTGAAGAATAGTATGCTTTAATCTTCATTTAAACTCTATCAGTTCTTTCTTTGGAGGTGGATTACATTTTTCATCATGAGTTCTTTCAAATTGTCTTAGATCATTGTGTTACTAAGAATAACTAAGTTATTCACAGTTGATCCTTGTACAATCTTGCCATTACCATGTACACTGTGTAAGACGTTGGTCTATACCCAGTTTCTGCCATACTGTTTTCTGGTTTTCCAAGCAGTTTTTGTCAAATAGTGAGCTCTTGTCCCAAAAGTTTGGTCTTTGGGTTTATCAAATACTAGATTACTATGGTCATCTCCTACTGTGTTGTGTGTACCTAGCCTATTGCACTTATCATTACTCTGTTTCCCAGTACCAGATTATTTGGATAATTACTACTTTATAATGCAGTTTGAGCTCTGACACCTTTTTTCACATTATTTTCATTAATTCTCTTAAAATGCTTTACCTTTTGTTCATCTAGATAAATTTTGTTATTTTTCCTAGCTTTATAAATAATTTTTAGTAATTTGATTGGTATGGCACTGAATTAGTAAATTAATTTAGGTTAAATTATTATATTGGCTCAACCTACTCACAAGCAATCGAAATTATCCCAATTACTTAGATCTGACTATTTCTTTGAAAAGTGTTTGGTAATTGTGTTCATATAGTTACTGGGTTTGTTGTCTTGGCAGGTAGACCCCTCAGGTATTTTACATTATTTATAATTGTTTTAAATGGACTTTTTCTATCTCTTGCTGCTAGACTTTGTTGATAATATCTAGAAATGCTGATGATTCATGTGGCTTTATTTTATATCCTGCAATTTCCTAAGGCCGTTAATTAGTGGAGCTTCCTTTTAAAAATTTAAATGCCAAGCTGCATTTCTTCAATACCGTCTGCAACAAAAGTCTTGGTGCAGTTTTAAGCAATTAAAAGTTAAATAGCTTAAAAATATATCAAGACTTTCAGAACATCCTTTATTACGAAAGAAACAAAATTGATCTGAAGAAAAAGAGTACTCTGAGAAAAAGACTGTACAGCTTAGAAGTGGAATCAAAATCAGGCCTGGGGTCTTTGGGGCATTTGTTAAGTCACTGTCATTTCTTTATGCCTTCTTTTCTCATCTAGTAAAATGTATATACAACTATAATCATAGATTAGGAGCTGGGAGGGATTTCCATCCACTTATTTTACATTTGAGGAAAATGAGACTCAATGGAGTTATATGATTGCCAGTCACAAGGTACCTTTGTGACTGGAAGTTATTATGGATAGATCATATGTCCATAGATTTTGTCCTAGAGAAAGGACATTAGAGGTCATCTAGCCCACCCTACTCAATTCACTGATGAAAAACCAGTGATGAAAGCCCAAGGTCATGCAAGCTATAGTGGGGAGAGCTTAGATGGGAACTCAAGGTCCTCTAACTCCAAATCCATCTCTCTTTAAGTTAATAAATTAAATGTATTTTGAGCTCCCCAAAACAATGATAGCTACAGCTATAAATTGAATCCAACTTCATTACTATAATTTGGAGCAATTAAGAAGATACTAGAAATAATCCTGGTCCAAAATGTGTCAGCCCCCATCCCTAAGAGGTACAGACTGTCCTTTTCCTAGATACTAGACAGACAACAATGAAATCATTTTATTTTAATTATTGCTTTTCTGTTTCTATGTAACTGACCCTCCTTTTTTTAACAGAGCCAGACCCCAGGCAGAGTCTCCTAATCTGACAGTGGTCCAACAGTAAAAAAGCACTATCATGCAAGTAATTAACAGTGACTGGAAGCAAATAATTTAATTTGGGGGTAAATGAAAATGAATCAGTGGTGCCAGCTCCATTTCCCATCCTTCTAATTTCATATAACAAAAGAAGGGAGGGAAGCACACATTACTCAGTGTAAAATTCACTTATGAAAGTGAGAGACAGATGAGTAATTGATTATGTCCCATTCCTCATCCCTTCAAAGCAATGTTGACCCTACTAAGAATATTCTTTGAACTGAATTAATATTTAAAGTCACATGGTATATAATAGCTGGACATTTTAGTGTTTCGAACAAGCTAAGGACCATTACTTGGCTTGACACATTAAAAGTAGACATGAAGACAAAGAACTCTCTAAAGAGGAGGGCAGCATTATATAGTGGAATTGGATTGGACTTTGAATCAAAGCCTTGGGGTTCAAAGCTGCCTCTTATATTTGTGATCCAAGTGACCTTGGGCAAACACCTAATCCTAGCTAAGCCTCAGTTTCCTGAACTGTAAAATGAGGAAATCGGAAGGTGACTTCTGACATCCCTTCCCTCTCTAAATCCTTACAGTGATATTTTTCCCAGACTAAAACACACATATCAAACATATAGTTGTATTCAGACACCAGGTTGCATGTATAGTGCTGCTACTCTGGCTTTAGGATTGAGAGAAACTGTAGCAAAGGCAAGACTGTGGTAGATGTTATAAGGTTATGAACTAAAGGGGCTTAAAACTTCAAAGGCTTGGATTCTAGTCAGGCTTTTCTACTAAGTAACTTTGGCAAGTTACTCAACTATTCTACTTTGTACCTTGGTTTCCTAATCTACAAAATGGGAGGATGGAGTAGATCTATTAATCAATCAACAGATATTTATTAAATACTTATGCTGGCACTGGGGGTACAGAGAGAAAAAAAGACAAAGGAAATACTTCCTGTCCTCAAGGAGTTTTCATTGTACTATAATGATCTCTTAAGTTACTTCCAGCTCTGATATTCTCTGAACATGCCAAAGAATGAAAATATCAGAGAGCTAAAGGCCTCCAATATTAAAATTCATAAGATTATACAATCTTATTTTCCTAGACAAGCTAGTTTTCTTCTATTCTGAAACTGCATCACATCTGGGCAGAGAAAATTGCCTAGATAAGCAGACATAATGGCATGATTTGCTCTGTTTAGGGCTCTTAGGAAGCTTGTAACGCTATCAGAGCTGAGGCATTAATAGCAGAGCCAAGCAGGGGAAAAGAATGAAATAGTGAGAAATTTCTCTTGCATATTTTACTAGGTATAGAAATAACAGAGAAAGATGATGGAGAGGAGTATATGACCCGGCAAAATTAATTTAAAATGCAAAAAATAAGGCACTTTGGACGGCTTGCCCAATTTAGGCAGAGCACTAGTCCCTCCAGTTACACACCCCAGAAGACAAGCCAATTGCAGTCACTTCCTCTCTACTCAAGGATAAAATACAAATTCTTATTTGGTTTTTAAACACTTCACAATCTGACTCCAGTCTGCTCTAGAAGGACATCTACCCTTGATGACTCTATTTCCTCTCACTTACTTCCAAACTGACTTGAGATATCATCATTCAACTGAAATTTCCCTCTCCAAAAGTTTCCAGATATCTCTTAGTTGTTAGACCTAGTGGTCTATTCTCGGTCGTCATCCTTCTTGACTTCCCTGTAGTTTTGTGCCCTGTTCCTCATCTCCTCCTGCATTGTGTTTCTTTTCCGGGTTCCTGGGGCACTCTCCTCTCCTAGTTCTCATTGTGCCAATATGGATGCTCCTTTTCGGTTTCTTTTGTTGGGTCATCATTCATATCACACCCCCAACTGTGGCTGTACCCCAAAGCTGAGTTCTGGTCCTACTTTTCCTCTCTCTTGACAGTCTTTTAGTTAATGATTTCATAAACTCCTTGGGTTTAATTATTTCAAACTCAGCATGTCCAAAACATAACTTGTCATCTTTCTTCCCAGACCCTTTCTTCTTCCCACTTTTCCTGTTGCTGTCATTTTCCCAAACACCCATGCTTGAACCCCCAGTTTCATCTTCTGTACTCTCCCACCTCCCCCACTTCTCCAGTTTGTGGCCAAATCTTGTCATTTCTACCTTCATGATATCTCTTGTTTGTGACACTTTCTAGGCACATAGCTACCATTCTACTACAATTCCTTATCACTTTTCTGGATTACTGTAATGGCTTACAAATGGAAGGTCTTCCTTCCTTAAGTGCTGCCTCCTTTGAGCTGCTAAAGTGATTCTTCAATATCACACTGCTTACACCAAAGGCTCCAGATTCTCTTACCTTCACAATCAGATATAAAGTCCTCTGTTTGATGTTTAAAGCCCATAACAATCAGTTCTCTCTCTGACTTTCTAGTTTTCTTACTCCTCACATGTTTTCTATGATCTATCCACTCTGGTCTACATGTTGGTCTCCCCTTTCCCCTCTTCATTCATTCCTACACACACACACACACACACACACACACACACACACAATCACATATCCCATCTTCATGCTTTTGAGTACGAAGGCTGTTCCCCATACTTGACATGCTCTCTCTTCTCATCCCTGTCTCTTAGTTACCTTGACTTATTTCAGGACTCAGATTCTCCAAGAGATCTTTCCCAGCCATCTCTCCCCTGTACTCCTCTAAAAGCGTTTCCTCTAATAATACTTTCTATCTTGCATATATCTCATCTATACCCATTTATGTATATATTATCTTCCCCATTTGAATGTGAACTTCTCGAAAGCAGGAACCATGGTTTTTGCCTTTCTCTGTATCCTCAGCACTTATTGCAATGTCTAACATAATAGAAGTGCTTAATAAACGTGGATTGACTGACAGACTAATAACCCTTTCCTGGTTTATTGTATAAAACTCTCCTTTATATAATTTATGCTCCACCTTCTTGCTGTTCCCAGTAGACTCTCTCCCTCTGTATGCTCTCCCTCATGTCTTGAAAGCATTCTTAACCTCTGTCTGATGAAACCCTTGCTTCCCTCAAAGCTCTCTTCAATTAGAATCACTTAGAGAAGACCATCCCTGATTCTCCCCACTTCCTAGAACCTTTTCCCCATATTACTTTAGACCCACTTTGTATTTATTTTGCATTTACTCTCTGTGTCCATGCAACTTTCCCCCAAAAGAATGCAAGATCCTTGAGAATTAATTACCACTTCATTTTTTGCTTTGTGTCCCTATTTTCTAGCATATAATTAGTACTTAATAAGTGCTTGGTGAATGGATAGATGAATGGCCAAGGTTTCAAAGCAGTTCAGTGTCAGAGTAACATCTGTAGCCAATCATTCTTGAATTTCTGGCACCCTAGTGTTGAAACAGACTGTTAAAAGGTTCAATCTTCCATTACACTTTATACTTGATACCATCTAATACCATCTGACCACGGGGAATGGTCAAGTTTTTGAAAATACACTGCTTTCTTTAGATCAAGGGCATATACTCCCTTCTAGGGAACTTTAATTATAGCTATTTTGGCCATTTTTAATTACTATATAAAAATTCAGCCATGAAGATAACTTTTTAAAAAACCACTCCAAATGGGCTGTGTTAAATTTATTGAGACATGGTTCTCAAGTGCAGATACACACAGATGATACTATGCAGTGGTATCAATGGTCACTATCAATGGCCACACACACCATAGCTTTGAGGTAATTAAGACTTCCTACTGGCAGAGTCAAGCCTGTTGACTTTTAAGGAAGGCTTATAGGAGCTTAATTTTAGAGCTGAAAAGATGATCCTCTAGTTTGTAGTGATATCTTGTCCAATCACTTAATTTTATAGTTGGGGAAACTGAGTCCTAGTAAACTGAAATGACTTCCCCAAGGTCACAGAGGTAGGAAAACTTTCAGAGTCAAGATTCAAACTGAGGGCTTCTTGACTCACCAGCACACTTTTCACTGCACCCTCCTGCTTCCCTAGAAAAGTATGTCAGGGTGCACATACTGTAATTACCCACTTGGAGAGAAAAGTACTTTATGATCTAGAGCTGGAGACCCAGTAGTGTGCTGGTAAACATTTAACAAATGACTTTGGAGGTAGGGGGATGTATGCAGAATACACTTTTAAGCTGAATCTGAATTAATAACATTTTCCCCACCATTTTCTTAAGTCTTGACAATCAAAACAATAAGTCAAGGCCTGATTTGTAGCATTAGATGATTTCTGAAGTATAAATGCTCAGTCTGAGATTTTAACAATCGACTCTCCTGAGAGGGTTCTTGCAGGTCCAGTACAACCCTGATGTGAATATCGTGATCCTAGGTTTAAACAGATAGCAGGGTAGAAAAAATTAATCATGAAATGAGAATTGAAGGGCAGATGTAGAAGATTGCATCTGTACACTCTGGGATTGTTGACTTTTCTTCCAAACTTAAGTACCTCCAAGAATGACTACAAAGTTGGTGAAAAAGCCCCCTGAATCTTTTTTAATGTAATTTCTAATTTAAGGAAAAGTTAAAATGCAAATGTTGGTTCTAAATTTTCTCAGTCTTTTTTCTTTTAAGCTAGATAGTTACAGTAGTGGACAAAAGACACAATATGGGAGTTTTATCCTGTAATTGACTAGAACAGTTCCATGCTGCAGTTAAAAGCTCTCTTCATCTGGTGTTAAACTGTGGAAAATTGACATTAAAGAGACAGATTGCTTACTTAGACATCATGTTATTCTTGAAAAAGAATAAAAAACCCAACTACTATACTAAAAGACAAAACAATCTTCAAATGTACAGTGAAGCGGAGTCTGCCAAGACACTGATACTACCTGCATGATTTTGGGCAGGTCGCTGAGCCTCTGTGGGCCTTGGTTTCCTCATTTATAAAATAAGAGGGTTGGATTGGTGGTTGTATGGGCTCTTTAGCTCTAGATCTATGATCTACGTCTATAATCCACACAAGACTCTTTAACTCTAGATCTACAGATCTAAATCTACGATCATAAATATCATCCTACTTCATGTTTTTAATGTGCTTCAGATTTCAGTAGATAAATTAATATGTGTGGTACTCTTCAAAAAACTTTTAAATTATATTTTTTATCCAATTACATGTTAAAATGATTTTTAGACATTTTTATTTTTTTTTTTTTATTGATTGATTTTTTTTTTATTAATTTATTTATTTAGCTTTTTACTTTCATTTTCACAAATTTTTGGGTTCCAAATTTTCTCCCCTTTTCTCCCCTCCCCCCACCCCAATACCCCAAGCAATCTAATTTTCCCTATCTTCAATCTGTCCTCTCTTCTGTCATCCCTCCCTTCCCTTGTCTCTATCTTCTCTTTTCTCCTGTAGGGCCAGATGACTTTCTATTCCTCATTAACTGTATGTCTTCTTTCCTAGTTGCAACAACAATACTAAACAATTGTTCCTGAAACTTTGAGTTCCAAATTCTCCCCATCCCTCCCTCCCCATCCATTCCCTTTGGTACGGCAGGCAATTCATTATAGGCCATATCTGTGTAGCTTTGCAAGTGACCTTCCTGATAGTCGTGTTGTGTAAGACTAACTGAATTGCCATCCCTCTTAACCTGCCCCTCATTGTTTCTCTTCTGTCCTTTGATCCTGTCCCTCCCCAAGTGTTGACTTTCAATTACTCCCTCCTCCCTTTGCCCTCCCTTCCATCATCCCCCCCCCAATATCTCCTTCTCCCCCGCTTTCTTATACTGTAAGATAGGTTTTCATACCAAAATGAGTGTGCATTTCACTCCTTCGTTTAGTCAAATGTGATGAGGGTAAACTTTTGTTTGTTTGTTTGTTTGTTTGTTTTTTTTTCCCTCAGCTCTCCTCTTTTTCCCTCCACTAAAAACATCTCCTACTTGCCTCTTAAATGACATATAGTTACCCCCTTCCATTTCCCCCTCTTTCCTCTCACTACATTTCTCTCTCACCATTTACCTTAATTTCTTTTAAGGTATGGTCCCATCCTATTCAGTTCAATCTGTGCTCTCTGTCTCTGCATGTGAATGCATGTGTGTATGTGTGTGCATGCGTGTACATGTGTATGTGTGATCCCACCAACCACCCAGATACTGAAAAGTTTTAAGAGTTAGAAATATTGTCCTTCCCTGTATGAATGCAAACAGTTCATTTCTGGTAAGTCCCTTAATACTTCTCCTTGCTGTTTACTTTTGCATGCTTCCTCTCATTCTTGTGTTTGAAAGTCAAATTTTCTTTTCAGCTCTGGTCTTTTCATTAAGAATGATTGAAAGTCCTCTGTTTCATTGAAAGACCATATTTTCCCTTGCAGTATTATACTCAGTTTAGCTGGGTAGGTGATTCTTGGTTTGAGTCCTAGTTCCTTTGCCTTCTGGAATATCCTATTCCACGCCCTTCGATCCCTTAATGTAGAAGCTGCTAGATCTTGGGTTATCCTGATTGTATTTCCACAGTACTGGAATTGTTTGTTTCTGGCTGCTTGCAAGATTTTTTCCTTGAGCTGGGAGTTCTGGAATTTGGCCACAATGTTCCTAGGAGTTTCTCTTTTTGGATCTCTTTCAGGTGGTGATCGATGGATTCTTTCAATACTTATTTTGCCCTCTGGTCCTAGAATGTCAGGGCAGTTTTCCTTGATAATTTCATGCAAGACGATGTCTAGGCTCTTTTTTTGATCATGGCTTTCAGGTAGTCCCATAATTTTTAAGTTGTCTCTCCTTGATCTATTTTCCAGGTCAGTTGTTTTTCCCATGAGATATTTCACATTCTCTTCCATTTTATCGTTCTTTTGGTTTTGTTTGGTGATTTCTTGGTTTCTCATAAAGTCATTAGACTCCATCTGTTCCATTCTAATTTTGAGAGAACTATTAAATTCAGTGAGCTTTTGAGCCTCTTTTTCCATTTGGCTCATTCTGCTTTTGAATGCATTCTTCTCCTCATTGGCTTTTTGAACCTCTTTTGCCAATTGAGTGAGCCTATTTTTCAAGGTGTTAATTTCCTCAGCATTTTTTTGGGACTCCTTTACCAAGATATTGACCTTTTTTTCATACTCTTCTTGCATCTTTGTCATTTCTCTTCCCAGTCTTTCCTCCACCTGTCTAACTTGCTTTTCAAAATCCTTTTTAAGCTCTTCCAAGGTCTGAGCCCACCCAACACCCCCCTGGGGTGTCTGGGGTACTGAGGCCCCGCCCTCCACATCTTTCCCTGATGGGAAAAATACGTCCTCGTCCTCCCCATCAGATCCGAATGTCGGGATCATTTGCATTTGTTGGAAAAAACTCTCTAAAGTCTTATTTTTCTTTCCCTTTCTAGGCATTTTCCCAGCCAGTTACTTGACTTCTGAGATTCCTTTCCACCTCCGCCTGGATCCGCCCAGCTAGTACTTGACCTCTGAGATTCAAATGCGCTTTCCCGCGGCAAGCTTTAGTTCTGGCGCAGGGTGGGGGCAGGGCCGCTTCCTAGCTTGGGCCCTCAGGGGCTTTCTGAAGAGACTTTCAGGAACAGAGCCGATGGGGGCGGGGTGGGGGACCCCGCCTGCTGTGCTCAGCTCCCTTGAGGGTTTTATTCAGAGGCGTTCAGCAGTAGAGCAGGGTGGGGGCAGGGCCGTCTCCCCTGCTCGGCTCCCTCAGGTTGGAAAGACCTTCAGTATTGAAGATCCTACCTGCTGCTGGGGGATTCCTGAGTCCCGGGCCGTTGCCGCCTCAGCCGCCCGCCCACGCCTCTGCCTCCGCCGCTTCCTGCCCCCGTCTCTGCCGCCGCTGCTTCCTCCCGAGGGGGCCCGCTCCCCTCCCCTAGCGCAGGCTTCTTTTTAACTGACCTTTAGCTTCTGTGGGCAGAGGGACTGTCCTGGCTGCCGGAGATTCTCCCGGAGCTTTCCTCTCTGAAGTCTGCTCAGGTCAGCTTCTCTGGGTCGCGGCCAGGGGTGGGGGTGGGGTCCGCTTTCCTGGCTGCGATGGACCCCGGGGACGGCTCTCCAGGGTTCAGTGGAACGGAAATCTCTTCCCCTATGTTTGTGCACCCCCTGCAGAGATTCAGAATTTATGGGGCTCTCCTTTTACCTCAATTCCATGGGTTGTGAGCTCGGAGCTCGTGAATGTGCGTCCTTCTACTCCGCCATCTTGGCTCCGCCCCAGACATTTTTAAAAAAGATTTGAGTTCCAAATTCTATCCCTACCTTGTCCCTTCCTTTCCCTTCCCTGAGCTGGTAAGCAATCCAATATAAGTTATACATGTACAATCATGTAAAAAAATTACCATATTATTCATTTTGGACAAAACTCTAAGGATTCTACTTTTTGCGCATGAACACATATGTGTTTTTAAAACCATAGTAATACACTGACTCAAATTGATGAATGGCCCATTGAAGGCACTCTGAAGGAGAAATGGATTCTTCAGCTATATTTTGGATTCTTTTGAAGGCTCTGAATGTTACTGTAAATAATAAACTAGATAAGCTTTCTACTTAACTAATGTTAGAACTCTATAAAATTAGTTTTTTAAAAAATATATCAACATATGAGAGCCTTGTTTCCCAAAGGCATTCATGATCTTTTCACCTAATCTAACCTTTCCTTCAAGTGCAAACATTCTGGAAACTGTCTTGTGTCTCTGAAAACATTATGACTGAATTTTTTAATGTATATGAATTCCTATCTTATAGGTTCTGCCTGACTGATAGGCAACAGACGGGTCACCACTACTTAGTATGACTTCTGTGACCTGGGAAAGCTCCCCAGACCTAAGCTATATCCCTTCACCTGCCTGTTGCTGATACCTAAAATTCTGTCAGAGATTTAATTCTTTGGGTTTAGGAATCATTCCATTTTAAATGATTAAATACTTTTGGGAGGAGGAATATAGCTAGTGAATCAATCAGCATTTATTAAGTGGTTACCATGTCCCCGATACGATGCTAAGTTCTAGAGGCACAAAGAGGCAAAAAGCAGAGCCTGCTCTCAAGAAGCAGGGGTAGACCCAGGTCTTCAATTGCCAGCTCTTCCCAGAAGCTTTTGATCATACTGGCACACCCACACCCCATCAACTCAGTCAGAACTTCATTACATTTTGTCTCACGTTTTCTTATACTCCTGTCGCATTATTTTTGTATCATGCATTCATACTGTAAAACCAACCCCTCTCCCCCCTCCATTACCTACCACCCATTTGAGTATAAGCTATTTGAGGTCAGAATCTAACTAACCTTTTCATCTTAGTATCCCCCAAACCTAACATATTGCCTTGCACATAGTAAGTATTTAATAAGTATTGGTTGAATTGAATAAACGCATTAACTAATTGCCAGCTATTAACACCTTGACTTAAACTTAGTAGATCAACTTCTTTAAAAAGTTATACCTATCTGGCTGAGAGCAAATATATAATGAGTCACAGTAAGAACGGTATAGAGATTGAGACCTTCCTGTTAGCCAGGGATCACAAGATTTAGAGCCAGAAGAGATCTGAGAAATCATTAAGTTCCACACTTGTATTTTACAGATGAGGACATCAAGGCTCAGAGAGGGGAAATAACTTATCTGAAGCGATAAGGTAGCAAGTGGCAAAGTCAGGATTCAAATTCTAGTTCATATATATATGAACTAGGATTTGAATATACATATATTATATATATATATGTATATATATATAATGTATACACACACACACTTATATAGTCTAACTCCATGTCTAAAGTGTCTGGCACGTAGTAGGTGCTTAATAGATGCTTTTTGATTTGACTTCCACTACATAATACTGCCAGGGAAAGAGATATATAACCGGGGCATGACAGCCAGAGTTCTGAGCAACCAGGCAGAGTTATTTAGGAAGTCGTACCTGATGGGATACAGGGCACACAAAGAGGAATAAAAGTTATTAAAGGGTTAAGTGGGAAGCACCAAAATGGCCATCTCATAATTTTTCCCAGGGCTCATCTCATTCATTGGATCTATTTTCTGCTAAGGTTCCTACTTAATGTTTCCTCTTCTAGATACTTGAAATTTAGTTCTGTCTATTATCCCATTCTGCATTTAAACACAAGTAGCAGCAGCAGTAGCCGCCGCCACCACCTTGCAAAGGCTCAGGAACTCAAACATTAAGTATAAAGTTATGTATTGTTGGGTATCATTTGCCCATGTGTAGTAGAAAGAAATTATCTTGTGTGGATTATAGATGTAAACAGAAAGCTAATATCAATAAGGAGAAAGCCACAAAGAATTCTAAAAGGAACTGACACTCTCTAATGCTTTCCTTCCTTCTCCTTATTTTTACCTTTTAATCTTGGAAAAACCACATAGTTAAGGAACATTGCTATTTGCCTTCTATTGTTTTCACTGAAATGAATCCTACCATTCCTGTGCTATTATCACTGACAGGATATTCATTCTCTTCTGTTTCATTTGCCAGAACACACACACACACACACACACACACACACACACACACACACACACACACACGCACGTGCCTGTGTGCGTGCATGCTCCAGACCCTGTAAAGACTTCTAATATTTTGATTGCTATTTCATCATAAATTTGTTGTCCCATGTGAATTCCCACATGAATTTCCCTAAGTTAGCTATTCCAGAAAACTTCTCTTACCAAAAATGAGAACTCTTTAGCATAAATCAATTTCTTTTTTGTATCTTGTTTCTGAGAGCAAAACTCTGTCATTTTCTTCTGAAGCTACTGTCATTGTGATCTAAGAAGTAAACTTTCTGCTATTACTAGGTTGACAAAAATGGTCACTGAGGAACAAACGAATGTCCACTTGGGAAGGTCCACCTAATCCTAGCATTTGGTGTTTCTAAGCAATTCTGCTCAGTAGTAAGGCCTGGAATTCCCTTATGTTCCTGGAAACCATTAGTCCTTTATATTCAACTTTTCCAAGAAAAATAATTGTATATTTTTGCAAGTAAATTCTATGACAGAAATTGTATTCAGTGTCAGCTAAAACTCCTTCCCTGGAAGAAAACACCAGCTCACACCTCTTCCATAGGAGACTGGGGCTTGTGTCTCCTCACTCACTCCACAGAATTGAAATCTGTTCCTCAGATTAAACTTTTGTATCTTGGCACTAACGTTCATAGGCTAGATAGGCTTTTTAACAGGGTGACAAAAGTGTTCAGTGGTCCTGTTGTCTTCGGGATACAGATTATGGAAGTTTGAAATGTATAATTATTAGACCATACATATTGCTATAAAATATAAAAAGGACAAGAAAAAAACCTTACCCAAATCCAGAAAGTAAGCGACAGAAGAGAAAGAAGCCATAACCTTGGACAAATGACGAAAGGAAGGCAAAGAATCCATTGACAGACATGCAAATCAGAAGAGATTGTCTCCTTCCCACTTTGTCTGCCAATCCGCCCCAGAAGAATGACCCCACCATCATCCCGAGGTACACTATGCTACCTGCAACACACAGAAAACAAGGAATCACAATATGGATTGGAGGGTTTATTTTGCAAATGTCACAAAAAAGAGCAGTGAACAAAACAGATTTAAGATTTTGCCCCGGAACATTTCAATCCAAACTGTGGCATTTGGAATTTCCTTACCATGCCCAATACTCCCAATACTTGATTAGAATACAAATGAACATTGATAAATATTGTTTTACATGCATCCACTGGCAAGTATAATAACAATAAGCTAGACTATTCTTAATACAAAAAGAGTCAGCCTACTCACAGAAATATTTATATGGCATGAACCAACACACGAACCCAAATGATCATTATTTTTTTCAAATCTTGGTTCTACTTTACTAGTTTAGATCATAAACCAATAATAAAATTATGGCTTCATATACTAGGAAATTTTTTCAAAAGTTGCTAGGTCATCAAAAACAAACCAAAAGATGCTCCTTGTTCATACATTTTTATAGCAGCATTATTTGTAATTGAAAAAAATGGAAATATCTAGATGTCTAACAATGGTGAGTATAGTTAGATAAATTTTGGACATTAATTTAATGATCCTAGGTTTTAAGTTGGAAGGGATCCATGGTAAACATAGGGATCCATTAGTTAACAAATGATAATGTAACTTAGGCTGACAAGTATAAGAAATCTGTAATGACCTTTATTAAAGAATGCAAAAAAAAATCAGAACCAGAGGAACAGAATACAAACTAAGTAGAACCACATAAGAGGAAAAGTGATGGAGAAGGAATGGAAAAAGAAGCCTGAGAGAGACCTGGAGGGAGGGAGGGGCTGAAAAGTGATTGCATTTTAAAATGCGATGATGCTTCAATATTTTATGCATCAAAATTTATTTAAATGTAAACAGTTATATACAAAAGCATTTGCCATGTTGATGTTTATTTTTCAGGTTATAATTCAGTTTATAAAAAGCTGTTGTAGGGAAATGTCATTTTTTTCATATGACAAGTTCTTTCATTAATGAAAGCCAGAGACAAGAGAAAATGTAATGAGGTCAGTGGGAAGGATCAGATCTATTTAGCTTATTGAGCATAACTCATGGAAGAAGTAAAGGTTCATTTGAGGAACGCAATGGGTGGACAACACACCCGTTAGTCAACTCCCCAACAGAGGTGTATTGTGTGTCTATGGGCCTCCTGTAATTCTGAAACCAAAGTGAATGGTTCCCACTTTCATTTATTCAGCATCCAAGAGGGAAGGCAATGCCAGAAATGTTTAATATAAAACTGGATTTAGCCAAATATGGGTGGGTACGGGTTTACAATAGAGTGGGCCTTGGGTGGTTGCTTTGCTATTAATCAATCAAAAACATTTATTAAATCCCTGTCATGTCCCAGAGATCGTGCTAAGTGCCGGAAATACAAAAAGTGGAAAAAGCAATTCTTGCCCCCAAAGAGGTTACAAGCTAATGAGTATTGGTTCTAGGATCCAGGCTAGGTACAGGTCATCTTGGGTCTAAGGGCCCCAGGTTATACTGGGACCATTTCAGTTCAGGTCTAGGATAGTATTAGGAAAGCCCTAGACTCAGAATTCACATACAAAAGTAGATCCTACCACCTGCTTTAAAGTGAGGCTTCTAGGCGGTGTAGTGTGTAGAGTGCTAGACCTAGAGTCAGGAAGATCTAAGTTCAAATCCTGAATCAGATACTTCCTGGCTGTGTGACCCTGCACAAGTTACTTAACCCTGCTTATCTCAGTTTCCTCATTTGTAAAATGAGCCAGAGAATGAAATGGTTGAAGCCGCTCTAGTATCTCTACCAAGGAAAACCCTCAATGGGGTCACAAAGAGTTGGACACAATTGAAAGAATGACTGACAGGTAAGGTGACCGCAGGTAACATAGAATACCTAAAGGATCCAGAGTGGTCAGCACTGGAGACATCCATTTCCAGCCTCCAAATTCCAGCTGTTCTTTAGCTTAAGACTTATCTCCTGAACAATGTTTTCACTGGCTATCTCCTAGCCCTGGAATACTCTCCCTCCTCATCCGCCCTCTTAGCTTCTTTGGTTTCCTTCAGATCTCAGTTAACATCCCATCTTCTGCAAAAAGGGACCATGTTTTGCCTTTCTAAGTCAGGGATCCAGGACTTATCAGCATGTCTGGCACATAGTAGGCATTTAATAAATGCTAGATTACTGGTTAAGACTCTATATCATTTGGTCCTAGCTTTCAGATATTCCCCTAACCTGAGGAATCTGTTCTTCATATCTTCTTCTGAAATGAATCTTTTCTTCTTATCTTTCCTTATTTTCTCCAACCTTAGACACCTGATTACAAAGCTTTTATTGTTTTTCTAAATACAGATTCAAGTCAACAAACATTTATTAAGAGTTTCCTACATGCCAGGTATGGTACTAAGTGCAGGGTTTATAAACACAAGCAGAAAGACAAACAATCCTTTCCCTCAAAGACTTTAGAAGAAAACATAAAGGGGGACTGAAAAGCCATTGAATACTCTCTTGGGGAAACTGGGAGGCCTCCTGGTAAAAGTAAATTACCATTACATGGTTTACAAGTCATACACATATCAATTCACAAGATATCATCCATTGTCATGATCTTACAAAGGAAAAGATTAACCAAAAAAAGCCTATAATAGACTTGTGAATACTGGTGGCAACTTCCTGCTCTTAGATCTTTCTTTCTCTTTGTTTTGAAGATGTACTAGATAGTAGGAGAAATTCTTCCTAAAACTCTCTAGGAAACAAATTTCTAAGCCCTAAACAATTGGTTTTATGCACTGGAGGAGAGTGTTCAGGAAGAAAAATTTTGTTTTCAATTCACCTTCGCACAAGTGTTGAAAAAGATCTGCAATTCCTAAACTATCCTGCAAATGCATTTCTCCACTTCTCATTTGATTCAACAAACCTATTAATTAATAAGCATTTATTAAATACTTCAATGCAGTAGGGGTCATAATAAGCAAGCACTGATTAAGCACCTGTGTGTTAGGCATTGGGAATAAAAATTGACATAGTATTTGCCTTCAGGGAGCTTAAATCTACTGGAGAGAATCTGGTACATTCATATGCAAGTATAATACAAGGTAGAGATATGATGAGGCTGTAGGAGATATTGAGACAAAGTGATTTAGGAGTGAATCATTTCATAAGCATTTATTAGTAAATGCTCTGCTCTGTATCAGGTTTGGTACTACCTACCTTGAATTAAAAAAAAAAAGTAAAATATTCCTTGTCCTCAGAGTTTGTATTCTAACAGAAAAAATCTAAGGATATCGATAATTTCTTTCACATTTTCCACCTACAGCCATGATGCATGAAATGGTAAGAAGTTACCAGTGGGCTAAAGAATCAGACCATTAACACAGGTTATCACATTTTCTTTCTTATTAAAATTCCAGCTTGCCTATAATTTAATTTGTTTTCATGCTCAGTCTCACACTTTTTCATCTGTATAATCTTCATGGCTGTCCGAGTCTCTGGAAAACTTAATTGTTCCTGAGGTATTCTTTCTCTCTGGCAATTGGATAACACCTGTCACCCTGGTAGCACAGGGAATATGAAACACTTCTCAGGTACCACTGCGGCCTGGAAGGGAGCTGGAAGATACACGTGCTGCTCAGCAGAAGCTAAGAGAACTGGGTTTTCCTGTGCTTAGATTAGCTCAATGAACTGCTATGCAGGCCTGGCATGTTGTCAGTCCTCCAGAGAGAGAGTTATTGAAAACACCTCAATGGCAATGGAGAAAGAAACTAAGCCCCATGCTAAAGAGAACATGCCCTCCTGCCATTCCAAAGAGGTAACAATTCCCCTGGCTTTTCTGATCCAGGAGGGATGCAGCACATGTTAGAAAGTAACTTGTATCACAACTTAACTCTTTTTTTCCAGGGGGGCAGTGCAGGAGAGAGAGAGAGAGAGAGAGAGAGAGAGAGAGAGAGAGAGAGAGAGAGAGAGAGAGAGAGAGAGAGAGAGAATGAGAGAGTGACAGAAAGTGCAAAGAGAGTTATGAGGAAAACTCCTTCTCATGTGTAATTCCTGGGAAACAGAAACAAGGGCAGTTATAGGACATGATCTCACTCACAAGTTTAATTAACCTAGTCTGAGTCTACAACTCATCTCTCTCTGCCTCCTTAAACACCCTGACCAACTCAAGAGGATCCCTCTGTCCTTCCACTACCCATGGTCAAATACAAGTCAATAGAGTACTCCCATCATGATTATTAAAAGCATATAAAATATGCCTTCCTGGGAGAAAATCCACCAGGGTGAGTCTCAGTTAAGGCACACAGATACACATATTAGATGATGATGATGATGGTATTACTATCGTACAGGAGAAAAAGAAGATGGAAAAAGGAACAGGAAGGAGGCAGAAAGAAAGGCAAGTAAGAAAAGAGAACTGAAGCATAGTTTGTACCCATTCAGAAGGGAAAATTATAATTAAAACTGCCAAAAGAAGCCAAAGATGTTATATCACTTTCCTTCCCTGTAAGTCAAGTCCTCAAATAAAACTAATGTAAGCACTGCACAGAAGATTACCACTTTTTTGTTTATCATCATTCAATTTCTGATATTTTCTTCCTACCAGTTTGGGATGTTTTAATAAGTAACAAACTTCTCTACTTAAAAACCAATAGAACATTTTCTCAGATAATATTTAGAAGCACATTTAGATTAGGAGCCATTTAGGACACATCTTTCCACAGCTACAAAGTCAAATAAAACCAAGCAAAGTAATAATTTCAAAGGCAAATTTATATGGAAAGGGAATCCAGACAGTCTTCCTCCAGTTTGCATTGGAAAAATGTCATATCAAAAACAACTCACCCTTCCCTGTAAGATCCTGTGTATATTTGATGAAGCTTCTCACACATTCCTAGATTGTATATTTAGAAACTCTGATACTAGATCAGGACCAAAACTTCTATAGCCATTTATACAGTTGTACAATTTCATAGTAAGTAAAATAACTGATTTTTTTCTAGACCTATATGTGGATACCAGATAATCAATTCAACAAACATTTTAATATTCCCTCTATATCTCAGGAGCACTGTCCTCAGTTAAGGGAATATAAAGACAAAATCTCAAACCCAGTTACAGGGTTCCAGGAGTTTACATTCGACAACTAAAGATGGAACAGTCTTCTATTGGATTGAATAAGCATGAAATGGCATGTAAATTTTCTATAAAAAAACCCAAAAAACTTATTTTGATACAAGATTTTTTCTAACAACCCAAGTCCTTTACAAAACTTGCCTTCCACCCAAATAATTAGATATTTATCATTAACATAAAGATGTCTCCTTTAACTTTGACAGTATGGTACCAAATCTGACTATTGAATTTGACCAGAGTTTTATTGCCTCTCTTTTAAAAAAATAATAAACTGGACCTGTGATTTCACAGATGTAATGAGCTTCCTCTTGTAGATCAGCAACTTCTTGTAATTTATTGTCTTAGGATTGTCTTGGGAAAGTGAAAAGTTAAGTGATTTACTCAAGGCAACACAGCCAGTAAGTAGCCCACTAGACTTTAAATCTAAGTCCTTTTAACAATGTGCCATTTGGGCACATCTCTATGCCTGTCTATGTTGACTTTACTTACACTGTTATAGTACTGTGTTTCTGGCATCACTTCATGCCAATTCTCATATGTCTCTGAATTCTTCATATTCATTATGGTATAATGAGAGTCCATTAGATTCATATGTCATAATTAGTTCAGTCTGTTCCCTGATCATTGGGCATAGGTTTTGCTTACAGATTTGGGTTATCACGAATAACATACTTTACAGTTTTTTTGTGCGTATGAATCTTTGCCTGTCATTGATAATCCCCATGGGATATAGTCCCAGGAATGGGATTTCTGGGTCACATGATATGAATTAATAACTTTTTGCACATTACAATATTAGCTTTACGGTAACACAGTCTAAATCTATTCTTAAGCAGGAACCCCTGGTAAATGCGTTCTAGGAGACAGTGCATTGTAGGAGAAAGCATGCTGTATCTGGAGCCAGAGAACCTGGCTTTAAATGTCTTCTCTGGCCTTTCTGATTTGAACAAATAACCTCTCTGGATCTTGATTTACTTATCTTTAAAGTGGAGAAATTAGACATAACAATGTCAAATCTCCCTTTCTGCTTGGAATCTATATTCATTTGATCTTAGTATATAGGGGGTAGGAAAAGAGGGGAAGGAGAAACCAATAAATATACCCAGTTATAATACAATTCCCTATAAGACTTTTGGAAAATATTTAGAATCTTTAGGGTAGTTAAACTGATACAAACCAATTAATTGGTTACTCACCTGAGTAACCGGAGAAAATAAAATGAGAATCTCATCAGTGTGGTACTGCCACTGATATTGGTAGCATACTGATACCATACCTTTGTTCCTGTCCTCTACTTTTTCTTTTTAAAAAAATATGAATTTAAATAGTTAAAATTAATTTCCATAAGATTTTGAGTTCCAAATTTTCTCCCCATCTCTCCCTTACCCCTCTCCACAAGATGGCTTGCATTTGGATTACTCCTTTCTCCAGTCAGCCCTCCCCTCTATAACCCCATTACCCCTCATGTCCCCCTCCCCCTCACTTTCTTCTAGGTCAAGATATGTACCTATATCCCATTGCCTATACATCTTATTTCCCAGTTGCATGTAAAGAACAAATTTTAACATTTGTTTTTAAAACTTTGAGTCCCAAATTCTTTCCCTTCTTCCCTCCTCACCCACATTCATTGAGAAGACAAGCAATTCAACATAGGTTATACATAGGCAGTTGTTCAAAACACTTCCATAATAGTCGTGTTATGAAAGACTAACCATATTTTCCTCCATCCCATTTCATCCTCCCATTTATTCTATTCTCTCCTTTGAATCTTTGCTTCCAACTATTCCCTGTCCCAATTTGTTCTCTCTTCAATCAGCCCTCCCTCTTATCCTCTTCCCCCCTACTTTATTGTAGGGCAAGATATCCAATTGTCCTTCCTTAAGCCAAATCCAATGAGAGTAAAGTTCACTCATTCCCTTTCACCTCCCCTTGCTTCCCCTCCATTGTAAAATCTTTTCTTATTTCTTTTATGTGAGATAATTTACCCCCTTCTATTCCTCCCTTTCTTCTCCCAATATTTTCTTCTTTCACCCCTTAATTTTATTTTTTTAGATATCATTCCTTCTTATTCAACTCACCCTGTGCCATGTCTCTGTCTCTGTCTCTGTCTCTCTCTCTCAATATATATATATATATATATATATATATATATATATATTTCCTACAACTACCCTAATACTGAGAATGGTCTCATGAGTTACAAATACTATCTTTCCATGTAGGAATGTAAACAGTTCAACTTTAATAAGTCCCTTATGATTTCTCTTTTCCTGTTTACATTTTCATGCTTCTCTTGATTCTTGCATTTGAAAGTCAAATTTTCTATTCCGTTCTTTTCATCAAGAATGCTTGAAAGTCTTCCATTTTCCATGTTCCCCCTGAAGTGTTATACTCAGTTTTTCTGGGTAGGTGACTCTTAGTTTTAATCCTAGCTCCTTTGACCTCTGGAATATCATATTCCAAGTCCTCTAATCTTTTAATGTAGAAGCTGCTAGATCTTGTGTTATTCTGATTGTGTTTCCACAATACTCAAATTGTTTTTTTCTGGCTGTTTGTAATATTTTCTCCTTAACCTGGGAACTCAGAAATTTGGCTATCACATTCCTAGAAGTTTTATTTTTGGAATCTCTTTCAAGAGGTGATTGGTGGATTCTTTCAAGCTCTATTTTACCCTCTGGTTGTAGAATATCAAGGTAGATTCTTGATAATTTCTTGAAAGATGATGTCTAGGCTCTTTTTTTTGAACATGGCTTTCATGTAGTCTAATAAGTTTTAAATTTTCTCTGCTGGATCTATTTTCCAGGTCAGTGGTTTTTCCAGTGAGATATTTTACATTGTCTTCTATTTCTTCATTCTTTTGGTTCTGTTTTATAATTTCTTGATTTCTCATAAAGTCATTAGCTTCCTTTTGCTTCATTCTAATTTTTAAGGAATTATTTTCTTCAGTGAGGTTCTGGACCTCCTTTTCCATTTGTCCAATTCCGCTTTTTAAGGCATTCTTCTCCTCATTGGCTTTTTAGGCCTTTTTTGCCACTTGGATTAATCTATTTTTTAAGGTGTTATTTTCTTCACAATTTTTTGGGATCTCCTTTAACAAGCTTGAGACTCTTTTTTCATGATTTTCTTGCATCACTTTCATTTCACTTCCCAATTTTTTTCCTCTACTTCTCTTACTTCATTTTCAAAATTCTTTTTGAGCTCTTCCGTGGCCTGAGACCAATTCATATTTTTCTTAGAGGCTTTGGGTGTAGGAGCTTTGACTGTGTTGTCTTCTTCTTGTTGTATGTTTTGATCTCCTTTGTCAGTGAAGTGAGATTCTACAGTCTGAGCTTTTTAATACTGTCTGCCCATTTCCCAGCCAAATACTTGGCTTTCTAACTCTTTGCCAAGGTATGGCCCTGCTTCCAGGAGGTGAGGGGTAGTGTACCATTCCAAACTTCAGGAGTTTTGGGTGTTGTTTTAAGAGCTATATCCAGGGCTCTGGTTCTTCTAAGGTGGTATGATCAAAGTTAGAAGTGTTTACTACTTTCCTGGCCTATTCTCTGGCCACAAGCACTCTTTTCTGCCTTTGAATGGTGAGGAGGATTCCTTCTCCACTGTACCACAAGTTCCACTATGCCAGAACTCCTCTTTGTTCCAGGACTACAACCCTGATCCAAGCAGGGCAAAGCTAGAGAATCCTGACTCAGTGCCAACAAAGAGATCCCTGCAATTGCTCTCTGATCAATTACTTGATCCTCCCATCATCTGTAGCCCAGGAGCTCTGGAAGCAGCCACTATTGCTGCTGCTGTCACTGTTGCTATCACCTCCACTGACCTAGGACTGGGGCTCAACCATGCCCCTCCCCTACTCAGGTCTGACAGAGTTTTCCCACTGTCCTTCTATGCTGTCTTTGGCATTTGTGGAAACTGTTATAGCTGCCAGTGATTCAGTTCCCTGAGGCCTGCTCCAGTTCTGTCTATACCAGTATGACCCAAGCTGGACTTTGCTTCATTCCCAGCCTGGTGTGATAGACACTTCCTGTCAACCTTCCAGGCTGTCTTGGGCTGAAGACTTGTTTCACTCTGTCATTTGGTGGGTTTTGCAGCTCTAGAATTTATTTACAGTCATTTTTAATAGAGATTTGCAAGGATTTGTGGGAGAGCTCAAGCAAGTCTGTGCTTTTACTTGCTGTCTTGACTTCACCCCTCTCCTCTACTCTTTCAAGTCTTATTCCAGGAGAGAAAAGTGATATTTGGTAAACACTTGCCTAAGATATTTGCCTAAGACTGAGACATCAAAGCATTCAGTTCAGCTTTCGGTGGTTTCCTGATCTATCTGGAACTCGTTATTGACAATATTCACCCAACAATAACCATCCAAATTCCTTGAACTACTCACTAATAGTAACAAAAATGACAATAAAAAGTGGTGAGCATTTATGTAGCATTTTAAGGTTTTTACAAAGTGCTTCACAAATATAATCTCATTTGATCCTCACAACAACCCTGGGAGGTAGGTGTTATTGTGATCTCTATTTTACTGATGAGGAGTCTGAGGGAGACAGAGGTCAAGTGACTTGTCCAGGATCACATAGCTAGAATCACGGGCAGGATTCAAACTTAGGTCTTCTGGATTCCATGTCCAGCCCTCTATCCTCTGTGCCACTTACTAGTCAAATTAATACTGACAATTCCAGAACATGTCAGTCTGATGGATGACTTTTGCTATACAGAAAATTAACATTAAAGAATTTCCAGATGGAGAAGACTGATGTGGAATAGATATCCAAGAACACTTCATGGAAGAGGTGGGGTGGGACACTCACAAAATAGGAAGAGTTGGAAAGGACCTCAGGGACCATTTCATTCAACCTTTGCACAAAATGGAAGCTAATCTTGGAGGAAGAATGAGAAGGCATAGGCTGCATAGCATAAGTTTGAATGTTGCCCCAGATTTCACTGTGGTCAAGTCATCTAATCTCTCAGTGTCTCAGTTTCCTAAGCTATAAAATGTGGATAATAATACTTGCAAAACCCATTGTACAGCAATTGTTGTGAGGAAAACATAATAAAGCATGAGTGAAGGATTCCTAAAGGCAAGAACGGAAGATTCTGTTCCAGTGATGCCATTTACATGAGGCCTTTGCTAATTAATCCTTCCAGTTGACAGTGATCTCCCACTTCATAATAATTGCTTTGCATCCAATGAATGAATGAATGAAATCATTGTCTAATCAATCAATAACTAGCATATTCTTAACTATGTACATTTTGTATCATCTTACAGAATGTAAACTTGTTGAGGGCAGGGACTGTTTCACTTTTGTCATCGCAGCACCTGGTGTAAAGTAGGTACAGTCTAAATGCTTATTAATTGAACGACTGACTGCATAGGTATAGTAGGGCCAGTAGGGCAGCTAGGGGGCACAGTGGACAGAAGTCAGGGAGACATCTTCCTGAGTTCAAATCCAGCCTCAGATACTTACTAGCTATATAACCTTGGGCAAGTCACTTAATCCTGTTTACCTCAGTCTTCTCATGTGTTAAATGAGCTGCAGAAGGACATGGCAAATTGCTCCAGTGTCTTTGCCAAGAAATCTCCAGATAGCTTCACTAACAGTCAGGCACCACTGAAAAAGGACTAAACAATAAGTGGGGTCAGTTCATCAAGGAAGGCATCGCGCAGAAAGAAGGAAACTAAGAATAATATGAAACATGATTAGTCTCCAATTAGTCATCTGTCCTTGGGGAAATCACAATGTCTTTTTGCTAAAGTTTCTTCATCTGCAAAAATGAAATAATTGGATTAGATGATCTCAAAGGTCCCTACCAGTTCCAAATTAGAGCAAATGAATTTAATCCTCTAAGTAAGTCGTTTGTCAGTTAAAGAGCAGGACGATAATACGATTAAAGATACTTTTATGAAGGTTAATATGGCAGAGAGTCTGGATTGGAGAAGGGAGAACTTTAACATCAGAAAAGAAACCAGGAGTCAGCTGTAGAGCTTGGTGACTGAATGTGAATAGCAGAAGAAAGGATATAGTGAAAGATGACTCCAACATTTCAAAAACTCAGTCTAAGTCTCTGTACTAAAAGACATGTCTATTACTTCACACTGACTCTCAAGTTAAAAATGCAAAAGAATCTCAAGAAGAGAAATAACACTGTTGATTAGGCTACATAGGTTGCTATTTTTCCAGAGGACCAAAATGAAAATTAGAGTGGAGGAAAAAAGATGAGATCCTGGTCAAAGGCATTGCTTATCTAGCCAGGAAAATGAGAGAGCCAAAAGGAAAAAGCATATCATGTGACTAGTGAGAATTCTAGGAGTGGAAGAAATGTATTGACCTGGGGCAAGTACCTCAGTGGTGCCTAATTTCTTCATTTTGCAAAAGGAGGGTGTCAGACTCAATGATAAAATCCCTTGCAGATCTAAATCTAAGACCTTATTTAGGAAGAATGGCATTTTGTCTCATTCCCCAAAAATGTGTGAAAGAGACCTAAGAAATTTGCCCACTTTCTCAACTGCAATAACAACATAGTGTAATAGTAAGCATCAGAAATCTGGGTTTAAGTCCTGGGTCTGTTAGACTTGGTAAAGAGAGCGCTGGGCCTGGAGTCAGGAAGACCTGAGTTCAGATTCAGCCTCAGATACTTATTGGTGGTATGTCCTTAGGCAAGTCACTTAACCTCTGCCTAGAGGCAGCTAAGTGAATCAGGGGATAAAGAGCTGGGCTTGGAGTCAGAAACTGTTGTTATTGTCCTGTTTGACTCTTCATGACCCCATTTGGAGTTTTCTTGGCAAAGACACTAGAATGGTTCACCATTACTTTCTCCAACTTATTTTACAGATGAGGAAACTGAGGTAAATAGGGTTACGTGACTTACCTAGGGTCGCACAGCTAGTAAATATCAAGCCAGATTTGAACTCAGGAAAATTATAGCACTCTGAGTTCAAATCTGTGCATTCTATCAAAAGAGGAGAGCGTAATGTGATAGAGTGAAAGGCCACTTCCTTTTAGAGTCAGGATCTGAGTTCAGGTTCTACTTCTGTCATCTACCATCAAAACAATAGTTAGACTATCAAGAATGTGAGTAATATGCATACCCTCTAATCAAACTATATTTTAAGCAATCTACTCATAGGTATTTGGCATCCAAAAATCATAGATTTTCCATCCATGGATGGGACTTTAGAAACTATTTTCTCCAATATTTTCTCTATACATATGATACATATCTGTAAAATAAATGGATTGGAGACTCCAATATTTTCTCCATATATATGATATATATCTGTAAAATAAATGGATTGGAAACTCCAATATTTTATCCATATATATGTTATATATCTGTAAAATAAATGGACTGGAGAAAATAGTTTCTAAAGTCCCATCTATGGATGGAAAATCTATGATTTGATGATGCCAAATACCTATGAGTAGATTGCTTAGAACATAGCTTGATTAGAAGGTATGCCATATTACTCACATTCTTGATGGTCTGACTATAGTTTTGATCCCAGGCCATCTCAAGTCTTGACTTTGCCCTACCACTGCACTTGTTTGACACTGGAGGAGCGAGTGAGGCTGATGACTTTGAGCAGCCCTGCCTCACTAAAATCCAATTCATATGCAAGTTGAGACACCACCCTCCTGATGCCATTAGTCTTCTTCAAGAAAAGACCAACAAGAACAATTAATTTAGAGTGATTATAGCTAGTTTCTATTTTCATGTTTAACGTAGAAATAGTGTGAACGGGAGGAACACGTTAGTAACTTCTTTTCTTGTTTTGCTTTGTTTTCTCACACTTATTATTTCATTCTTCAAGGGAACTCCCAGTGAGGAAACTCCCTCTACCAATGCAACTTAATAATTTATAGTCATAGAGAACTGACCAAGGTACCAAGAGGTTAAGTGAATTACCAATGCTCACAAAGCTAGTAGATGTCGGATTGGAGACTTGATCCCAGGTCTTTCTGATTTCAAGACCACTCTTTCATACATATATTATGCCGACTCTTCACTTTCTGAGTAGTTTCAAAATCCAAAACCCTTTATCTTTGCAAGAGCAACATCATGTGCTAATTTCCATTTATATAATAAGGCATTCCATTTTTTTTTCTCCTCTTGAAAAGCATTAAGCATTTGCCGTGGGCAGGACTAGGAAAGCTGTTCTGTCACTTGCCTGCCTCAGTATTCTCCAGCAGATTTCAGTGAATTTTATAAAGCAGTAAGGCTGACAAGGCTTCCATGCAAGGACTGCCAAAGCAGCAGACTGCTTAGCTTTTCTAATGAACCTCAGAGCAGAAGGACGGATAAAGTGGGCATATATTCAGTGGGCGAAGAATCATTATTTCAATAATAATTAAAATAATAATAGTTAGCATTTATAAGGCACCTACTATGTGCCAGGCGTTGTGCTAAGCATTTACAATCCTCACAACAACCCTGGGGAACTGCTGTTGTTCAGTCGTTTTAGTCATGTCCAACTATTCGTGACCTGATGTACCCAGTTTACCATTCCCTTCTCCAAACTCATTTTACAGATGAGGAACTAAAGCAAACAGGGTTCAGTGACCCACCCAGGGTCACACAGCTAGTAAGTATCTGAGGCTGAAGTCAGGAAAACGAGTCTTCCTGACTTCAGGGCTAGCACTCTATCCACCTGGCTGCCTATATATTGATGCCCCATGGCCAACAAACACAGAAACGCTCAATAAAACATCACACTATTCAAAGACGCATGGTGGAGGATGGCCACCCGGTGAGGCCTCACCTACACCCTCTCTGTACAGCTTCCTTTCAGAGCTCTGGCGTTGTTGTTCAGGCACGTCCAACTTTCTGTGACCTTTTGAGGTTTTCTTGGTAAAGATAATGGAGTGGTTTGTCATTTCCTTCTCCAGCTCATTTTACAGATGAGGAAACTGAGGCAAACATAGGTCACTATATCTAGCCAGTCCCAGACTTCCAATCATACTTCTCCAAGACCATCTACCACAAGGACATGGAGGCATCTGTTCTGCCTTTTTCATCTCTGGCTCTGAACAGTAATCAAATCCATGCCACCATTTACTTCCATGAAGAATGTGTCAACAGCCTACTCTTTGACTCTGGCAACTGTGGAATACTATCATCTGAGAAGGAGCAAGAATAAAGTAGCAGTAAAGTGTTGCCCTTCTGTCTAGGGCTCCCTGGCACTCTCAGATAATTTATAGCCAGCTTCTGACTGCCTTCATTAGCATCTTTATGACTGTGGGGGGTAGGGGAGGGTGAAAACTGCCTAAAACCTAGTAGTCAGTCAATAAACATTTATTAAGTGCTTATTAGGTGCCAGGTCCTGTGCTAAGTGCTGAGGATACAAAGAAAGACAAAAACACTGAAGAGTTATGGGGGAAAAGAAAAGCTGGCATGGTGAAACAATTATAAGGGAAAAGAATGCCCCTTTTCTGCCTCTTCTTATTCTCACAGCTTTGTAGAGGTGAGCTGTCAAATCCGCAGGAAGAAAAAACCTCTCCTTTTTCTTTTTTTAGTTGCTGCTTACCTGGAAATTAGACCTGATGCTACTTTATACAACTGCATTGAAAACCAGCTAATCAAAGCAAAATGGATATGTCTTACTGGTCCATCAATTATTCCCTCAATCCACAGTTTGGAAAGCACTCGGGTTGCTGTCAGGCCTCGCTCAAACCCATAAGAGCACATTAATAAACTGCTTGAGAACAAAGACCAAGGGCTATGTCCTTTATTTACTCTGTAAAGTGATAGTCACTATGTGGGTGATGAACAAATTCTAACCTGATGGCTGAAAGGTTCCAATTGCTCTGGGGAGAGAAAGATCCCATCACCTTTCCTTGTCATTTTCTACTTTGGAAGTAACTGAAAATGTTCTGGATTGCCCCCATTCCCACCCCACACACACCCCCCTGTTATTCCCATTCAAGGTGAATGAGGTATTAGTAAAAACAAAACCAGGGATCACTTAAATAAAGAACCCCATGAGAACAGGAATATTGTCCCTTCTGTTATGGAGCAGTGAGGTGTATTAGCCAAAAAGCTGGCCTGAAAAGCCAGGAAGCCTCGACTTCCATTCTTTTTTCTGGCATACATCCTGGCTGTGTGTTTTAGGAGAAATCCTCTCATCTCTCCATGCTCCAGGCAACTCTCTAAGATGATAAATAAGTTGCAGAGAAGGTGCCAGTTTTCTCATGGGTAGAGGAAATTTCCTCATCTAAAAGTTCCCTGTATCATGAAAGACACAGCTCCAGTCCCTATGCTGGTATGGAGGGAAGTAAGGCAACTTCCTTAGGGCTTAGGTTGTTGGTAGGATCAGGCTTGTTATTTTTACAATTGTTTGTTCTGATAAGAAAGCATGGCGTGAGGTCGATAGGTAAGACAGATGGAATATTTTCATATTATCTCAATAACAATAATAATTAAAACTGACATTTATATAGGGTAATTAAGTTGATATTTCTTTATTAAGGTTTTCAAAGCACTTTATTTCATTTGGTCCTCACAAGGTTGCCACTGGGGGACTCTGACTATCCCCATTTTACAGATGAGGAGACCGAGGCTATGTGACTTACTCAGGGTCACAAAGCTTCCTGGTCTTTCTGATTCCAATTCCAATGTCCTAGTCAGGACACTTTAAAGTGTCCTAGTCACTTTATAACAATGTATCCATCGTCAGTAATCTGACCAATCTAAACTGATAGGATGTGGATGGAACATTCCATGGTGTTGCCAACTGTACTTGATATCCTTTCTGTTGGGAGCACCACAAATAGGACTTTTTAATGATCATTTCTCTGTCTCCTTATAATATGGTTGCCCAACCTCATTTTCTAAAGCTAAAAAAGGTGAAGTAATTTTATTGAAAAATAATAGTGGAACTTTATTGCTAAGCTTTGTAAAGAACATCACATGTGTCATCTCATTGAAACCTCTTTCATAGTAGAGATTACAGATAGACTTCTCCACTTTTCAAGATGAAGAAACTTGAGGTCTAGACTTAGGTGACTTGTCTATAGCCACAAAGTAAGTGGAAGAGGAAGGATCTGAATCCAAGTAACTCTTGAGCATAAGTCCCTCTTATTTTTCACTATACCATGCCCCTGGAATTTCTATAGAGAGCTAATATTTCATTGAAAAGTCGTAATTTCTAATTTTTAAATTTATATCTGTGATTGTTTAAAATAATTTTTGAAAATGTGCAGAATAACCAGAATAATATTTTTAAGTGGATAAAATAAAATACAAAGAATTACAAAGGAAACTAATGATATTAAAATAAATTATTTTTTTCCATTTGTTCTGGTCATTTCCCCCAGTTGTTTAGGTCCAATTCTGGAGCAAAATAAAATGCTTCAAAGTCAACAGTTAACATAAAGACATTTACTCAGTCATAGCAAGAGAATGGTATTTGACAAGAATAAACATTGAGGATAACAAGCTGATTCACCCAAGTGTTCTTTTGCAAGATCAGATCTCTGACAGCCAGCCCTGACTCAGGTCCTTGAGGCTGCTTTGTACTCTCAGGAGATGAAGAAATGACCTCAAATCTGAGCTTTGTCTCCTGAATCATTTATGAATGTCTCAATACCTTTTAAGGAAAAACTAATTTAATATGCAAGGGGAGAGGCCAAGTTCACAGACTGCACCCCTCATTTCCCCCTCCCCTAAAGTATAGCCATAGAACCCTGTTCTAGGTTGAGACAAAGGCAAGTCATAGAACACTCTGTTCAGGAGGCCAGAAAAGTTGTATAACCTTGGCATCTAGTAGTGTCATGATTTAGGGACAATGATGACCAACCTTGACAGATGCTAAGGATGTCAATGACACAGTTATGAACTACCATTCATTCATATGAAAGAATAAAATAAAAGATTTATTAAATACTTTGTATTAGGTACTGTGCTTTGTGCTTGGGATACAAATACAAAAGCAAGCCAGGTACTGCCCTCAAGGAGTTTACATGCTAATAGAGGGAGACAACACATATAGAGAAGTGAGGTATGGGAGTTTGGTCTGAAGAGTCTCTGGGATGATGAATGGGGACATAGGGAAGTTAATCAGCTCACCATGTTAAAAAGTAATGGAAGAATTGATTTCCTTTACTTTCAGAGCTAGAGGTAGAAAGGGGTAGTCATAGGACCTTGGATGGGAGGGGTGGGGTAGTGGGGCAGGATGTGTGTGACAGTAGGACAGATGGCAAGATTCCTACTTCTGTGGATGCCTGAGTGGGCTGTGAAGGACGATCTGCTTTGCAGATGACTAAATAGAGTGAACTCGAAAACTTTGCTTTCATTTATTCAATTACTCTCTCAATTATCATTCAGCCTCTGGGTGGGGAGTTCCAAAGGTGACTGGATCAGCTCCCCCTGAGACTTGGAGATCTCATGATCTTTGAAGTCCAGCTTGGAGAGGAGCAGGGTAGTAGCAGAGAAGATGCCAAGGTGTCTGCCAGGGTGGACAGCTGGATGGGATGAAAGACAACATTTGGTGAGAAGTCGATGGACCAGAATTCAGATGTGAGCATAATTAATGACAAGAGATGAAATGTTTTGGCTAATGAATGAGTCCATGTCAAGAATGAATAATATTCTGGCCAAATTAAACCTGGATGCTGCAAACTGGCATTAAGTTTATGTGGCAGAGATGTGGGGGAGTTATTTCCTTCTGTCTCCTACTCCACCATCTCCCTGCATTCTCTACTCCTCCTCCAATACTTATATACTTAGGTCAATTTGACTAAGGATAAGTCAACTTTCAACATCAAAATTCTCCTAGGCAAAGGTTCTCTTCACCAGCTGCCTCTCAGTCCTCTTGAAAGTACCCTCTAGGACCTTAGAAACCAAATACTCCACTAAGGGCTGCATTCCTTCACTCTTACCCCAAATATTGCCCCAATAAGCCTTGACACTAGGGCATGTCTCTCCCTCCTGTTTCAGTATTCTCATACATTACTCTTCAACAGATAGTCTTTGATCCAGTAACACTGGCCTCCTGGCTGTTTCACAAACAAGACATCCTATCTCTCAGTCTTGGTCATTTTCTCTGGCTCCTCCTCATGCCTGAAATGCTCTCCTTCCTCTGCTTTGCTTACTGACTTTTCCTGGTTTCCTTTAAGTCCCAATTAAAATCTCATTTTCTACAGGAAGGCTTTCCCAATCCCTCTTAATTCTAGAACCTTCAACCAACAATTCTAGAATTTGTTAATTACTTTCTTATTTATCCTGTATGTAGCTTGTTTGTATACATTTGTTTGTATGTTGTTTTACCAGCTGGACAGTGAACTTCTTGAGGGCAGGGACAGTTTGTTGCCTGTTTGTAGTCCTAGTGCTTAGCATAGTGCTTGACACATAGTAGCGGCTTCATAAATATTCATTCGTTGATTGGCACCAATCAATATTTTCCTTAGCTAGTCTAGTCAACTATGCTTTAGGCAATCTGAGTAAAATGGCACCATTTTTCTCTATTTCTTCCATGTCCTTTCACATTTCAGGGAGTCCATGATGGGCTCAAAGCAGGAATTCACTCCACTGGTAGAGATCGCATCTCATCTGTATGTGACTTCTGTCCGTATTCTGTCCAGATGCTAACATAACTGTGACTGGTCTCCAGGGAGAAGGAACTGTGCCTAGTTAGTTAGCTGCCAAGATAAATGTGACAACCAAGAAAAAAATATCTATTTCTAATATTCAGCAGGATTTTACAAAACTTTTATTCATCCAGAAGAGTGTCTTGAAGAAGCTGATGGCTTCTCTTATTGCTCTTACAGGGCCTATAATCTTTTTTCCCACTTTCTTTTTTAAATTTATTTTTAGTTTAACATTTACTTCTATAAGATTTTGAGTTCCAAATTTCCTCCCTATCTCTTCCCTTCCCCACCCCAACATTATGCTTTCTAATTACCCCTTCTCCTATCTGCCCTCCCTTCTGTCACACCCCACTTCTCTAATTCTTTTCCCCTGTATTTTCTTGTAGGGCAAGATAGATTTCTATAACCCATTGCCTGTATGTCTTATTTCCCAGTTGCATGTAAAAACAATTTTTAGCATTTGTTTTTAAAACTTTGAGTTCCAAATTCCCTTCCTTCCTTCCTCCCCACCCACCCCCACTGAAGAGGCCAGTAATTCACTATAGGTTATATATGGTAGTCATGCAAAAACAATTCCATTAAAGTCATACTCTGAAGGACTAGCTATATTTCCCTCTATCCAATCCCACTCGGCATTTATTATATTCTCTCCTTTGACCCTGTCCTTCCTCAAAAGTGTTTGCTTCTGATGACTCGATCCTCCCATTTGCCCTCGCTTCTATCATTGCCCCTACTTTTCTCTAATGTAAGATAGATTTTCATACCCAATTAAGTGTGTATGCTATTCCTTCCTTAAGCTAAATCCAATTAGAGTAAGGTTCACTAATTCCCTCTCACCTCTGCCCTCTTTCTTCCATTGTAAAAGTTTTTTTCTTGCCTCTTTCATGTGAGAGGTAATTTACCCCATTCTATTTCTCCCCTTCTCCCAATATATTCCTCTCTCACCTCTTAGGTTTGTTTTAGATGCTATCCCTTTATATTTAACTCAGCTGTGCACTCTGTCTATATATTCTCTTCAACTACTCTAATATTGAGAAAAGTTTCAAGAGTTAAAAACATTATCTTTTCATGTAGGAATGTAAACAATTCAACTTTAGTAAATCCCTCGTGATTTCCCTTTCCTGTTTACCTTTTCATGCTTCTTTTGATTCTTGCATTTGAAAGTCAAATTTTCTATTCAGCTCTGGTCTTTTTATCAAGAATGCTTGAAAGTCCTCTATTTCATTGAATGTCCATTTTTTCCCCTGAAATATTATACTCAGTTTTGCTGGTTAGGTGATTCTTGGTTTTAATCCTAGCTCTTTTGACCTCTGGAATATCAAATTCTAAGCCTTCTGATCTTTTAATGTAGAAGCCTGTAGATCTTGTGTTATCCTGATTGTGTTTCCACAATACTCAAATGGTTTCTTTCTGTATGCTTGCAATATTGTCTCTTTTACCTGGGAACTCTGGAATTTGGCTACAATATTTCTAGGTGTTTTCCTTTTGGGATCTCTTTCAGGAGGTGATCAGTGGATTCTCTAAATATCTATTTTACCCTCTGGTTCTTGAATATCAGGATATGATATTCTAGAAAATATCAGGATAGTCCAATAATTTTTAAATTATCTCTCCTGGCTCTATATTCTAAGTCAATAGTTTTTCCAATATTTCACATTATTTTTTTATTTCTTCACTTTTTTAGTTTTGTTTTATAATTTCTTGATTTTTCACAAAGTGATTAGCTTCCACTTGCTCCATTATAATATTTAAGAAATTATTTTCTTCAGTGATTTTTGGACCTCTTTTTCCATTTGGCCAGTTCTACTTTTTAAGGCATTCTTCTCCTCATTAGTTTTTTGGGTCTCTTTTGCCGTTTGGGTTAGTCTATTTTAAGGTGTTATTTTCTTCAGCATATTTCTGGGTCTCCTTTAGCAAGCTTTGGACTTGTTTTTCATGATTTTCTTGCATCACTCTCATCTCTCTTCCCAATTTTTCCTTTACTTCTCTTACTTGGTTTTCAAAATCCTTTTTGAGCTCTTCTGTGGCTGAGACCATTGCATATTTTTCTTGGAGGCTTTGGATGTAGGAGCTTTGACTTGGCTGTCTTCTTCTGATTGTATGTTTTGATCTTCCTTGTCACCAAAGTAAGATTCTATATTTTGATTTTTTAAATGCTGTTTCCTCATTTTCTCAACCAATTGCTTGACTCCTGAGCTCATTGTCAAGGTAAGTTTCTGCTTCCAGTATTGGGGGGAGGGTATTATACTGTCCCAAGTTCTTTTTATTATACTGTTTTTATTTTTTTTTTTACCAAGTTTTTATTATACTGTTCCCAAGGCTTTCATGCAACTGTTTTCAGAGATAATTCTAGGGACCTACAAATTTTCAGCTCTTCCAAGGAGAGGCATTTGCTCCTCTCTTGATCTGTGCTCTGGTGTGTGAGTGACCTCAAGCACTATTTTCTGCCTTGGAGTAGGAATCCCTCTCCACTTCTGCTACATCCTCCACAATGCCAACACTCCTTATCACCCTAGAACCACCACCCAAGGCTGTGACCCAGATCCACGTAGGGCAAAGCAAGAGAATCCCACCTCAGCACCAGCAAAGAGATCCCTGCAATCCCCCTATGTTGATTCCCCCATAATCTGTGGACTGGAAGATCTGGAAGTAGCTGCTACTACTGCTGTGGCCACTGCTGGCTCTTCCACACTGCGGCTGGGGCTGGACTATGTTCCTCTCTCATACAAGTCTGACCAGCTTTTCCTACTGACCTTCCAATTTGTCCTTGGCATTTGGGGGTTGAAAAGTTTGGAAATCACCACAGCTGCCAGTGATTCAGTGCTCTGAGGCCTGTTCAGGTTCTGTCTGTGCCAGTGCAGCTCATGCTGGACTGTGCTCTGTTCCCAGTCCCCTATAACAAACCTTTTCTGTCATTCTTCCAGACTGTCTTGGGCTGGAAATCTGTTTCAGTTTTTCATTTTGTAGAATTTATCCAGAGTCATCTTTACAGGTATTTGGAGGGGTCTGGGGGAAAGCTCAAGCAAGTCTCTGCTTCTACTCTGCCATATTTACTCCGTCCCCCCAACCCCCAGGCCTATAATTTTTAAACTATCTTTTCTTTTAATCTGGTGATTCCTGTACTGAAGAAGAAAACTGTGGCAGAATACTTACATATTTTCAGGTCCCAGAAAACATATTGATACTGAAGCTGATAAAAATTTCTCTCAGGTCTTGTTTAGAAGTTTCCTTTGGGAAACTTTAATTTAATTTAAAGGTTCTGATGGTAAATCTAGTTCCCTAATTACCCTGCTGGGCCTTTGTTTTTGCTGACCTGTATAGTGGTGTGACTTAGCTATGTAAGAGGGGCTACCATAGTGATAGAAAATCAGGAAGATTACAAATGACATAGCTGATTAAAGTCCACAGACCATTAAGTGATTGCCCCATTCCAGGATTCACTCCATCTGTGCATGGATCCAACATTCTTCCCCAGAGCTTCTAGCATATGAGGATTTTATGTGTTGACACATTAGAGCTACATCGCCATTGTTTGCTAAGTGAATGTTTACTTGTTTGGTCCTACCTGGAAATGAAATTTAATTAAAAGAGTAATATTGTAATTCTTAGCCCATTAATTACTGCCTAAATCTAGAGAAAGTGCTGTTAGAAAGTCCTTAATGTAGCTGCGTTAGCACCAAATGAGTCCATCACGATTAATGTTATTATGCCAAGAAATTAATTAGGCAAGTGCTTATAGAGTGGTCATATAATATGGAAAGCAATAAAAAAGCATTAACAGATTATTTTTCCCCTGGGGTTGTCAGCCATTAAATTTTTCCTTTCACTGTCCTAGTGTACATCAGAACAGGCAAGGAAATGAAATAGGTAGATACCTAGGAGTGGAAGAATCATTTTGTACCTGCAATGTGGCCAATAAATATGTAGACCTATATTAAAATGTCATGCCATCCATGGAACCCATAGAATGTTCCAGCTTTTTGGAGAGAATGGGAGTAAGAAGAATCAACTGTGCAGTAAGTTAGAGCTCATTTGCAGGGCTTCCTTCCAGGACCTGACCAGTGAGTGCTCAGATAGTGTGCTATATCTAGCCATCCCCAGAAGCCCAACTACATTCATTTGGGTCCATCTTCATGCCATAGTGTATAGGCATCTTCTCTACCTTCTTCATCTCTGGCTCTGGGCCCAGTAATCAAACCAGTGCTTGCATTACTTTTCAAAAGAATATGGGAATTGATGGTCCCATTGCTCAACTCACTATCTCTGCATTTTCTCAGCCTAAATCTCCTTCCTCTCTTTGTGTGGTTTCCTTCATTAGAATGTAAGGTTTTTGAGAGTGTATTACTTTTGTATGTATGTGTCTAGTCTTCAGCACAGTGCTTAGAACATAGAATTTAATAAAAGATTTTCCTTCCTTCCTTCCTTCCTTCCTTCCTTCCTTCCTTCCTTCCTTCCTTCCTATAGCCAACACTTTTTAAAAAAGGAAAGCATTTGAACATTTTTCTTGATCTGTGAACATTTGGTGATGATATCTGCTTAACTTTACCTCCCTGAGACTACAAAAATGTGGATTTCAAAAGTGTAATAGAGAACAGAATTGGAGCAGAAATGAGAACAGAAAGGTGAACTGTGCTGTGAAAGCAAAAAGCTCTCTTAAAGGATGTGAAGCTTAAAAGAGTGACAAAGCCATGTGAAATCCTTTCTCAGAGAAGAACATCCCCTCTCTAGCCCCATAGTCAGCCTCTGATAAGCATCATGAGTTTCAGAATGGGAAAACATGGCTGCCTCTATGATGTTGGTATGGTGTAGTGGGAAGAGGGCTGAACTTAAAGACAAAGGACCTGGATCCCAGAGCTGCTACTTCCTACATCTGTGACTTTGGGCAATTCTAGTAACTTGTCTGGGTCTCAGTTTTCTCATCTATAAAATGAGGGTGTTGGACCGGGTAACCTCTAAGAGTCCTCCTAAGCTTTAAATCTAAGACCCTATGATTAAACAGAATGTCAACTTCCAAAGACTAAAAATGCACTCTAAATACTCCTTAGTTTAATAACCATTGTGAATCAATCTATGTCAAGAGAAATGGAGGAAAGACCTCCCACACTCACCCCACCCCAGCACTTTGGGAAGATTGCCTGTGGCACATTTATGGGAGGCTGTGGACAGGGTTCACCCGGTACAGGAAGCAAAGCATCTGCATTACTGAAAAGAATGGCTGCATGGATGAGATTGTATATCCATCAGTGCGCTGAACTATCAAAGTAAGTGTGGGTCTGTCCTTTATGAATATGTAGATACAGGATGTCTCAAAATTCTTAATACAGTTTTAAGGTACTAAAGCTTAAATAGGACATTTAATGTCCCTGGGCCTCAGTTACTAAAGTTTAAAAGTTTTTGGGGGCATGTTGCTTGATATATAGATGTGTGTATATATACAACTATATATCCTTTTAGAAAGTATATTTTCCTGACTTTTTTATGAAAGGTAGCATGGCATAGGGCAGAGTTATTAAACATATAGTCCACATACACATACAGCCCACAAGATTAAAAAATAATTGGGAAGTATTTTACAAATAATAATATATCAAAGCAGATAATGGTCTTCTAAGGGCTCTTACATATGATTTAGTGACCCCATTTTCCATTTGAACTTGTCACCATTGGTATAGTGGATAAAATTGGTTTAGGAGTCAGGAAAACCTGAGTGTAAATGTTGTTTTTGACACATATTGACTGTGTGACTCTGGGTAAGTCAATTAACCTTTCCATGCTCTAGGCAACTCTCTAAGATTATAAATGTCAGAAAACGTCCCTACCTACATTGGTGGAGAAAACTTCCTTATCTCGCAGTTCCCTCTACCAATGAAATCACTGATCCTATGTCTATCTTCTATTTTTATTTTCATCTTATATCAACTTTTTGGACATAAAGAGTTCTTCAAAGAGTTCCATAAAGAGTTACACTTAGACCAGGCAAGGCCTATGGGACCCTGTCTCCTATACTAACTCAGCTACTTCCCAAGAGAGAAATGTTAGCCTTGATGGGAGCCATCCACAGCTGAAGTTTATGTAAAGCATCAAGCGGAGAAGGGTGAAGCTTCAAAATGCCAGGGCTCAATGGTGCAGCAGCACACCTACTGGTTATCATGTGAGGACCAGTTCATTTGTACACTTAGCTTCTTGGGTTCTTGCCTCATCTCAGGCCACCCTTGTCTGATTTGGCCTTTTAATGCCAATGTTTCTGCACGGCACAACCAGATGATGGATGTGTCTCTTGCTTTTAGCTTCTCCTTGCTTGTTACCAGAAGGGTTGAATGATAAGTGGTCCTCCTTGGCCCCCACTTACTTGTTACATTGTGAAAATGTATCCTTCTGCCTTGGATGATCCATTGTTTTTATTTTTTTTCTGGTCTCTCACAACTAGATGGGCAGCTAGATGGCACAGTGGATAGAGTGCTGAGCCTGAAGTTAGGAAGACTCAACTTCATGAGTTCAAATCTGGCCTCTGATATTATTAGTTGTGTGATCCTGGGAAAGTCACTTAACCCTGTTTGCCTCAGTTTCTCACCTGTAAAATGAACTGGAAAAGGAAATAAGAGATCACTCCAGTATCTCTGCTGAGAAAACCCCAAATGAGGTCACAAAGAGTGATTAGATTACCCAATGAGGAAAAAGGTAAGAAGGTTAAACTGCTAGTTTAATCCATATTTGAACTCCATTCTTCCTGACATGGAGTCCAGTGCTCTCTCCACTACTCTGTCTAGTTTTCTTATGCAGTGCGGTGGAACGTTAAGTTGCTCTTTGAGGGTAATCAATGTTATTTTTCATCTTTATTCCCAGCACCATACACAATGCACTACATGTGGTGTGGCTGTGAATGGATGAAAGCTTAACTGTAAGGAAGTGAACAGGGCTACATTCTTAAAACACCATTGCCCAAAAGTCCTCATCATCTCTAGTTTAGACTTCAAATCCCATAAATTCAAGAAAAACAAAGCTTAGATTACGCCATAACCATGAAGGTGCTAATAAGCAGTTCTGTGCTTTCTAAATTAAGTATGCTAGATGGAGCTAACCACATTCTCTGGCTCGCCATTCATTAATGCTCATAGAGAAGAATGGCCTTTAGCAATTTCAGAATTAACCTTCAATACTGGATTCTATCCAAGTGGGAAAATTACTATGTTTTTGAAAGCTCCAGAAAAGGTCAATACTCAGCACAGCATAAAGTGTTGGAACTCAACACATCCTTTCTGCTGATGCATGAGCCGTTCAGATGAGGTCATCTCTTAGGAGCTATTAAAATTGGAATCATCGCTGCCCATTCTTGAGATGGAAAATCAGTGCCCACATTCACAAACTAGCTATGGTGTAAAGAGTGAGGGGAAAGAGAAGAAAGCACAAGGCAGAATCAATTTTGTAGAATTCAGTTGAATAAGTACTTTTTAAACACCTACTATATAGAAAGCATTGTGTTAGCCGCCGGAGATACAAAGACAGAAACCAAAGTCTGTGCCTTGAAGTACCTTACATTTTGCTGAAAATAAAGATAGCTGTAGTTTAAATAAATTGCAGCTCCTTTAACCAAAACATCTCCTTTGAGCTTCACAACAGCATGGCAAAGTGTGCTGAGAAGCAGCATGGTAGCCCTGAACTTTTCAGAAGCCTATAGGCTGTGCAGTGTCTAAAGGACATTGCCAATAATGAGAATGAGTTAACTTTCTTCTCCATCTGGTTCAGAACCCACCCAGATGGGGAAGCCCATTGTATTCGACGCAGGCTTTGGTGGGAACAAATTCTTTGATTAGATTGTCCAAGGCTAGTGATAATTCAGAAGTAAATGACAATCAAAATTACATCTACCAGAATAAGTTCACTTCTAACTGTAATATTCATTCTCTCATTGATTGTGAACAAATAAAAGTTGATTGCTACCCTTAGGAACACCCACTTTTTCAAGGGTATATAAAGTGTGAACCCATTGCAATAAGCGTTCTTGGCATTAGAGAGTGCCTGACCCATTTTATTGGTAATATGCCAGCATTATTAATAAAATGATTAATGCCTAGAAATTATGTCTTTTGAAATTTTTAAACATCACATAGTCATGTGAATGGAGGAGAGGGGACAGACATGAGAGATGTTTAGAAGGTAGAATCAACAAGACTTGACAATTTCATGGAAATGTGAAATAAGAGAGAGCGAACAACTGAGTGACTGGAAGGATGGTAGTATATTCTAAACAGACACAGGAAAATTGAGGTGGAGCCAAGATGGTGGAATAACAGGAAGAAGTAAAGGGATTTTATTTTTTCTATCTTTTCCAGTTTAGGGAGTGAGAAGGAGAAAAGATGGATTTTTGCTAATTGGAAAAAAAAAACATTTAAAAAGGAGCAAGGAAGTTGAGATAGGTCCATCAATTTGATTTTTCTCATTTTAAAATGAAGATAATAGTGACTGAACCACCAACTCTTGAGGATGTTGCGTTTACAAACCTGAGAGCCCCATAGAAGTGTGACTTGTAGCATTATCCTGTTCTGCAAATGGGGAGATTGAGACTCAGAGATAAACTGACTTGTTTATGATCACAGCAGTGTCAGTGTGGGAAGCGATTCAAACCCTTCTCTCCTGACTCAAGTCCTTCCCCTCACTCCCAGTCTAAGAGATATTTGCTTTGTTTTCTCCCCCTCCCTCATTAATCTAATAGATATTTGCTTTGAATTAATTTAGACACCTCTAAAATAGTAAATATCTCACCTTACATCGCATTTATAAACATTTGACAAAGGATCTATTTCTTCTTGCCAACCATTAGGCTTATTCCTTCTACTACATTACAACTTTATCTGGCTAAGCAGTGATGCTCAGCTGATCAAACATTGGTTTAATGATTAAAGACTATAAATTAGGATAGGAAAGCCAGATTTCTACCTAATCTTTTTTTCCCATTAAGATGTGCAGTGAGATTTGGAACAAGTCCTCTCTTCAGGTTTCCCATTGCTAGAATGTTGAGTCACACTGTGTCCTTTTGTATTATGATGTAGGTCAGGAAAGAGTGACCCTAATACAAGACTTCCTAAGACTGTAGGAAAACTCATGGGAAATAGTAGCATGTCTACTACATGATTTTGTCAGTCAGTCAATAAACATTTAATAAGTGCCTAGTATGTGCCAGGAACTGCACTGAGTGCCAAGGATAGCAAGAAAGGTATAGGACAGTTGCTTCTGTCAAGGAGACCACAGTCTAATGAATGTATGATCACTTAATGGGTAAATATAAAGATTGGGACTGGCCCTATGGAGGTTTCATTAGGATAGGGATCTCTCAGAAATGGAAATTCCTTTTTATCATTGCAGGTCAGTACCTTCTCTTTTTTCCAGGGACTGAGAGATTAAGTCATTTGCCCAGGGTCATACAGTGAGGAAGCCAGGAATTGGAATCCAAGTCTTTATGACTCCAATTCAGGCCTAGAGGAGGGTGACCTTGTCAGTGACTGAGTATAATTACATTCCAAAGTCAAGTAATTATGTATAAGTACTTGTTACCATTTGCAGTTTAAAATCATTTTATTTTCAATTTTTTCAAGTAGGCCTTAGAAGGTGATCTTTGGGGTGTAGACACTATTTCAAATGTTTCCAAAAGCTGACAGTGAGTTATTGACAAATTCCCTTAGAATAGTATGTGCCAGAAAGCTTTATTTTCATCTATTAGCATAACAATTTGACAGAATATATGGTGATATTCTGGACTAAGTAAGTTGCTGACAAAGTATAGAATACTTCTTAGCTGGTTGATTCAAAAGCATATGGCTTTTACTGCAGTCTCAATAAGTTTCATGGGTTATTTCTCCCTTGCCTAAATAGGCTATCTTTACATTATACTGGAGAAAGAAAAAATCTTGGTCTAGCAAGATCTGCTGTTTAAAAAATAAGAGGTAGCACTATGTAGTGCCTCAAGGTCTGCAAAGCGTTTGGCAAATATCTCCTTTGATCCTCGTAACAACGCTGGGGGTGTGTGTGCTATTTATTATTAGGCTGATTTTGTAGGTAAGGGAATCAAGCTTCAGAGGAGTGAAGTGACCTGCCCAAGGTCACATAGCTAGTTGGCACTGCAGGCAGAATTTGATTCAGTCTTCCTGCCATCAGGTCCAGCACTCTATCCACACTGTGCTATTTAGCTCACCTTCTTATATAGAGCACAGGACTCAAGACTTACTATTTATGGGCTAAGACCAACCTTTGGGATGCATACCACTTCATACTTTTCCAAAAGCTGATGGTGAGTTGTTGACAAATGCCCTCAGAACACTACTCTCTAACAAGATGCATTTTCGTAGGATACACCTCATAATTAAGGGCAGGGGTCAGCGGTCTACGCTACCTCCTTGGCCACGGCTCATCTATGTGGACTCTGGTGCAGGTACTGGCTCTGTCAGGAGATGGAAAGTCACTTCACCCCTCAGGATGTCCATTTTTTTATCTGAAAAAATGAGCATGTTAGACTAAGTGAGCTCTCAAGTTTCCTTCTGCCTCAAAGAAGCCATGATTATAAGTTGATCGCTACTTACAATTATATTCCCTTTTGCAAACTGACTATTGTATGAATTCTTCCAGTTTCTTAAATTACATGCTCTGTGAATTAGGTGCTTCATAAATGCTTGCTGAAGGAATGAAGCAATATTAAAGTTAATCTAACATATATATATATGTATATGTGTGTGTGTGTGTGTGTGTGTGTGTGTGTGTGTGTGTATATGGGGCAGCTAGGTAGTACAGTGGATAGAGTGCCAGTTCTAGAGTCAAGAAGACTTATTTCCTGAGTTCAAAGCTGGTCTCAGACACTTAATAGCTGTGTGACCTTGGGCAAGTCACTTAACTTTGCTTGCCTTAGTTTTCTCATCTCTAAAGTGAGCTAGAGAACAAAATGGCAAACTACTCCAATACTTTTGCCAAGAAAATCCCAAGTGGGGTCACAGAGTCAAACATGACTAAAATAACTCAGCAGCAACATATAGTTAGGGAGATAGCAAACACATCCTATGTTCTAGGCACTGTACTATATTCTATGGTTACAAATGCAAACAAATATGACTGTCCCTACCATTTTTAGAGCTTATATTGCAATAGGGAAAAACAATAGATAAATAGAAGCTGGTATATAGTGAATAGGATCCAGTGTGAGAATCAAGAAAATCCCAAGGGATTAATCCCTATCTCTGGTTCTGTAATGCTGTGGAGGTCACAACTTCTCAATGTTAAGACTTTTGTTTGGGGGTTTTTGACTTTTAGTTTTTTAAAACAGTAAGTTACAGATGAGGTGATGATCTACTTTGATGAAGGAAGTTTCCACACCAGGAGCTCCTTATACTGATCATAATTCTAGCCTTGGAGGAAATCATCCTTACCATTTACCTTTGAAAAGATAGTCATATCTGCTTTTCTTCCAATCATCCTTTCAGTGCTTCAATTGTCTATGAGTTTTAGGGGAAAATAACGGCCAGCGGTTCTGAAAACATTCATGATTGTCTATGATTTCATAGATACAGGTATCCTTTCTACTCATCCATAGAGAAGCTCCTCTGTGCTGTAGCTGCTGAATGAACTAAAGTGATCATGCTCAAAACATTCATGAACTGATGCCCGACCTGCTGATGAGTTCTTCATCGGGAGCTGGCTTAATAATAATAGCTAATAATGTTGTCGTTTGATTCGTTTTAGTTTTTTCCGACTCTGTAATTCTATTTGGGGTTTTCTTGGAAGAAATATTGAAATAGTTTGTCATTTCCTTCTGCAGCTCATTTTACAGATGAGGAAACTGAGGCAAACAGGACTGAATTAAGAGTCTGATGTTGGATTTGAAATCTTCCTAACTCCAGGATGGCCACTCTATCTAGTGCACCACCCAGCTGCCTTATTTGTACCAATTACTGGAGTTAGTTGAGTGGCCTGGAGTCAGGAAGACCTGAATTCACACTTTTGAGTTGTGAGACCATGGGCAAGTTATTTAACTTCTGTTTGCCTTAATTTTCTTCTCTGTAAAATGGGGAAATAATAGCAACTACCACCTTGGGTAGTTGTGAGATCAAATGAGATAATAAACATAAAGCGCTTAGCCCAGTGCCTGGCACACAGGAAGCACTATGTAAATATTAACTGCTATTAGCATTGTTATTTCTGTGCTTAACTAATCAGATTTGTTTTTTGTATAGAGGGAAGTGGGAAGAGAAAAATCAGGACAAGACCGTGCCTTTTCTTAATCCCGTCAGCTTTCCTCATTTATTTGTCAAGGATAACATTTTTCCTTCACTCTATCTTTTTTTAGCCTCATAAAATGAAAAATATTTTCTGACTCTCGCTATATTTCCATTACTGCTTTGCTTTCTTGATCTCTCTTTACTTAAATAATGGAAGTTTGGGGCCCTCTGCAAATGTTTCATAAAATGCTGCCTTACCCTTTACAGAATAAATAGATTTCTACTCCCCACAGAGGCTATCGGAATGCCATGTGTAACGAGAGAGAGAGAGAGAGGAGAGAGAGAGAGAGAGAGAGAGAGAGAGAGAGAGGATGAGAGAGAGAGAGGAGAGAGAGAGTGAGAGAGAGGAGGAGAGAGGGGAGAGAGGGGAGGAGGGAGAGAGGGAGAGAGGAGAGAGAGAGGGAGGAGGGAGAGGGAGAGGGAGGGAGAGAGAGAGAGGGAGAGAGGGAGGGAGAGAGAAAGAGGGAGGGAGGGAGAGAGAGGGAGAGGAAGAGAGAAGAAGCAGCTGCTGGATGTTCTCTGTTATGCCTTATGTTATACTGCTATGTATTTTATATCATCTCAAATATATATATATATATATATTCTATTTGAGATGATATAAAATATATATATATGAATATGAATATGAGATGAATATAAATGAATATATATGAATATGAATATGAGATGATATAAAATATATATATATATATATGAATGTTCTAAATAGGAGTTATTTGTTTTGGCCTGAAGGAAGCCTAGCTTCCCCCGTCACTTGGTAATCAATTACTTTTTTTTTCTGACTGTAGCATTTTGTTTCTAGTGCAAGCAAGAGTTACATGTATATTATGCAAAATAGTTACAGTAGTAATTGACTTTCAATAAATAGAATAAAAGATCTTCTGGTTGCCTCCAGAGAAATATAGTGCTTTCTGGAGCCTTGGAGATCTTAAGCAGGTATCCTGGTTGGAAGTGAGGTGGTGCAATGGCTAGTAAATCAATGTCCCAAACAGTTGCTGATGAAGAAATCTTAACCACATATTTGGATTAATTTCTTTTCTTTAAAATTGTAAATGTCTCATTACCTTCCTGCCCTCCATTGGCACTGATTTCCTTTGCTGCCAGAGACAACAGAACTTTATATCTGTAAAATGGGGATAATAACAGCCCGTTCCTATCACTGCTTAGCCTAGTTCCTGGAACATAGTAGGTGCTTAATAAATTGCTTATTAAACTATTTCCTAGGTTGTCATGAGGATTGAATGTGAATACTTTGTAAAGTGTTTTGCAAACTTTAAAGTTTTGTTTATTTGTTGCTGTTACTATTATAAAATCTTACTGTTGCCTCCCTTTCCTTACCTGAGATTCCTAAGTGCTATCATGATGTGGTCACTTCCACCAAGCGTTTTTCATTCACCTTAGAATTATCAACAATTTCTTCCCCTGTTAATAAACAATGTCTCTCATCTTTTAGAAGCAAATTAGTTCTTTCCAGGTCCCTTGGATAATGCAGCCAGAGACTGACCTGCCTCTAATGGAAGATTTATCTACTCCCTTTCACAGGTGATAGAATCAGTCTCTGTTAAGTCACTGAGGGAGTGGTTTCTTTTGCTTTGGCAAAGTGCCCTCATTCTACCTGTGGGGGAATGGTCTTTTAGTCTCTTGTCAACTTGAAATTTGGTGTTGGGTACAGACAAATGGAGGTGAATCAACATCATATATATATATATATATATATATATAATATATATATATATATATTATATATATATATATATATATATATAGGATACCTAGAGTTGTGTGAAGAGCAGGATCCAGAATGGACCTTTGTTTCCCGCTGCTAGTACTCTCTCTCTCTCTCTCTCTCCTCTCTCCTCCTCTCTCTCTCTCTCTCTCCCTCTCTCTCTCCTCTCTCTCTCTCTCTCTCTCTCTCTCTCTCTTCCCCTCTCTCCCCTAGTGGTCTCTCTCTCTCTCTCTCTCTCTCTCCATCTCTCTCTGACTGATTAACTTAATTTCTCACTAATACTTTCCAACTCCCATGACTCTGCTGTCATGAGTTTCTGACTCAGATAACCTTTGTTCTTTGATTTTGACTGCTGCTTTCATCCTCTACTTTCTTCCACACTGAATGCCATAGGTTTTTGAATTGGAAAAGATTTATCATTCACATCTTAATTTACAGATGATGGGGTCATAGGGCATCTAGGTGGCACAGTGGATAGAGTTGCCTGGGCCCATCTTCCTGAGTTCAAATCTGACTTTAGAAACTTATTAACTGTGTGACTCTGGGGCAAACCACTTAAACCCTGTTTGCCTCAGTTTCCCTCATATGTAAAACGAGTTGGAGAAGAAAATGGCAAAACCACTCCAGTATCTTTGCTGAGGCAAAAACCCAAATGGGGCCCATGAAGAGCCAGACATGACTGAAACAACTGAACAGAAATAAGATTGATCTAAAGATAGAAGGAGTCTCAGAATCCAAGCTCCTTATTTTATAGTGGAGAAAAACTGAGGCTCAGAGAGGAGAGATTACTTACCCAACATCACACAGGTAGTGAAGTATCAAGGTGGGATTTGAATCCAGATCCTGTGACTCCCAAAGCGGCACTCTTTCCACTATACTGATTGCATGCTCTTTGAGAGTTTATTTTTCTGCCCACAAACAATTCCTGGTAGCCCCCTTATCTTGGTGGTTCATGCTGAAACTTATTCCTGACCTTGGATTTTACTGGAGCACATTAACACAACCAGAAAGAGCACCGTCCCCAGCAGTAAACAACAAAAACAGTTGCTGAAACCCCTGGACTTACAGCATGGAATTGACACCATTTGAGCATTCCAGAGAATCCAATGTTTTCACC